>CP045892.1:11655426-11788421 GCA_013387185.1 Caligus rogercresseyi
CACAGGCACACGCACATTGTCTCCGACTTCAATGCGGAAATAAATTAAGACTCGGCTTTATCATTTTCGGGGCTTGCTTTTCTTGAGCTTCACTTGCAAGTTTTCGTTTTTGTTAATCGTTGCAATTTCAAAACACAAAGAAGACATTTATTTTTCTCAGAACATTCATCATGGACAACTACTCCACATTCAAGCAAAGAGTCCCTTTGTCCATAATTTTACTACAAATTCCACAAAGAACGTCCGAAAGTCTTGACTTAACTTATTGAAGGAGATAATTGATTCCGAGTGATGTTCATATGTATTTGGGATTGGAGTCGGCAGAAAATTCATTTTTCATAATGTCCTCTTCTCTAGACACTATGGAAAGGATTTCCGAGGGAAGAGATGACGAAGTTAGACCCAAAGATGCTTTTTGTCCATACATTGCTTCACAAGAGACATGCCCAATCTTGAATGATATGAGCTATTTTTTTGAAATTGGACAAACTTTAATCCCAGGGCCCACTTCAGACTATTATTGTCTCTCATCCATGAAGTCAACATTTTTGTGGGACTTCGTCGTTGGATTTCTCCACGCTCACCTTGTGATTGAGGATGGCGAGGTCTGCCATGAACATTTTCAAGTTTGGCCATAGTTGCATTAGTTCATTGATGGTGTTATTACGAACTCTTTTCCGTTTCTGATTGTAAAATATTGGGAGCCTCCATTACCATGCTATAAAATTTCTAAAAGTGTAATAGCTACATCCTGGCACATTTATTTTTTAACGGTCGAAGATGGAGGAACTTCGTGAAATGGTCTTGATAATTCAAAATCCACTTGTAGCCTCCATCGGTTGATTTTGCATTCAATTAGATCTACTTGACCTCTAGAATTGAGATCTGATGATCTAATGGGTTTATATGACAATTGATTTTGAATTATAACCATTCCGCCGACATTGGCATTCTGCACATAGGGATATGGAATAATTTTACGGCCGTTTCTGTTACATTTGCATAACTAGTAGTCCTCATATGCTGCATCATTTTGCGTTGATAACCGCCATGTCTTTGTGATAAATGCACATCTTTTATTTTCATGTAAAGTTCCTCATTAGACACAAAATAGAGAGTGGTTCGTCATCCCTGAGCCTCTTTTTTAATAAGCTTTTTTCGATATTGCCAATCTTCAAAAGGTCAAAACGTTTTAAGCAAGTATCCTATATATAAGGTCGTAGCATTTTGATGTAAACAAAACTAAATAAAAAAACTGTGACGTCACACCCGGGGCATATATTTTATATGTAATTATAATATTGAAGAATTGCTCAAATTTCTCCAATTCTTGTACAATTGGTCTTAATTTACTAATTCAAATCTTCCATTCGAACCTCAAGCTACCCACTACACCAATCGTACTGCTTCTGCAGACTCTTGCTACATTAAAAAAGCACCTCCTCTACATTCCTCCCGAGTTCTCAGACTTTTTTCAAGCATCACACTTTGAAGGATCCATTAAAAATGACAAATACTGTAGATATTTCAATAAATTAGTCAAAACTGATTGAAACCATCCCCATACCTATACTGACTTTGTATTTCAAACTGTATTGTACAAAATATTTCAAACAAGAAATAATTTATAATGAATTGGCCGAGTTGCTTTTTCTCCCCCTTATTATTCGTTCCCTCCAGTTTTTAGATTTATTTGGGCATTAAGATATCGTAGTCTTATCATAGTTCGTGTTTTTGGAAAAAGCAGAAAAGAACAGATTTGTCATATTTACTCCCAAATGAGTCCACCAGGACTTGAAAAATCTATTTATGACTTGAGGACTACGATCCAGAGATGGGAATGGGATTCTTTAAACTTTTCATCAAATAATTTACAATCATATAAGAAAGAATCTGAAGGCACCATCAATCCTCCTCTTGATAATGGTTAATGGTACAACCAAGGTGTACATCATTACTTAGTAGAATGTCATTACTCTTTTTTTAAACCGAGATTTTGGAAATGAGTGTGGCATTTTATAGGCCATATATCCAGACATAATAACTGAGCCCTTGGAAGACAAGATCCCATTTTTGAAACTGATTTAGTTGGTTTTGTAAAGTTATATGGTCAACGGAGGCTGGTCAGAAATATCAATCGAAAATTCAAATTCTGTGAAGTCTTCTTCGACACCTGTTGCACTAAATATGTCCCTTGTGAGTATCTTTGTTACGGAATCTTTTTCGGCTTCATCCACCATCCTATAGTCATCAAGTTCATGTTCTATTTCTACTGAAGGATTGTTTACCAAAATTTCGGCGTTTTTCCCCCGATTTCGTACTATTCTTAATCTTTTTAAAGTTCCAACAGCTCCTGGATGATCATCATCACCACCAGCACTCCTCAAGCGAGAAAAAAAGTTTTCAAAGACCATCCTGATTGGTTCTTGACATTAAAATGAATGAAAGAGACCATCGAGACACTAGTTCTTCGTGGAATAAAGCTCGAGTTGACTTTATAAAACTCGCATTCCTCTCTGCCAAGGCAATTCATTTTTGTTTCCCGTCCAATAACTTAAATGAATCCAAAAACATTCCATTTTATCCAAAGCATTTAATTGATCTTCACCATGGATACCTAATGCACACTTGAACTTGACCGTGTCATATATTGCCTGCTATTTCATACATCAAACCAATATTAATAATTTACAATGGCATTTTCTTTGGACTTTGCTTCCTTACTTGGATTATTTAATGTAAAAGCTTTGGCCACTGTATTGCTAAATAATTGTGCAGCCAATCTAACTCTTGTCTGGTTCCTCCTTTACATTGAATATGAAGTGGCTGGAGTTTGAAAGCTTATTTAAATTCACCCGAATCCTTCATGATCAAAATCCCCAAAATCATTTTTTATTAGAGGGTCCAGACTTCCTCCTCTGCAGGAACCATAAACCTTTTGTCAAGTAAATGATTCCTGCAGACCTTGAGAAGATAAGGACAATCAGGAAAAATGTAGATTACCCTGGTAGAATCAAATGGATTAGTAAGAAGTCTCTTCCTTTGTCAATTGCAAGCTCAGAACGAAGAGTGTGATTCCCCAGATCACACACAATTGCTCTGACTTCAAAACTTGGTCTCGACTTTTACTATGATATCATCAAGGAGCTTTTTTGTCATAGTGGTATCAAATTGGAACCATATTTGTTGATTCTATTTTTCAACTAACAGCCCCTCATCATAACAACTTGGACTTTTGAGTGAGGTCCATAAATAATTTGAGTTTTCATGTCCATCTCATATTTTTTCTTAATTTGACACTCGTCAAAACAGAAAATTTGAAATTAGATTTTGGTTTTCATCATTTCATGGAGGACTTTGAAGCTGTCTTCTAAGAATCCCGGATTCATTTGAAACTCTTCGATGCCATCTTTCTTGAGTTCGAATACTCGCCATTTGTATTACTTTTGTTTTGCCTGAGATATTCAAAGACCGTTTTTACCTCTAGACCTTACTATCAAAGCTGTAACAATATTTTTTCGGAGTAATTAAACCACTTTGTTATCAGGGGTATAAAACTCTCTTTGCCTGGCTGGAGTACCATTTCTGAATAAGAGTTTTTCCTAATTTTGAATGCTTTTTTACACTGGTTTCTAGTCGCATTAGCTTCTTTTGTGAAACTCTTACTTTTTTTTGTATACATAGATCATAACTTAGCTTTTTTAAATTTTAATTTGAGATCATCTATATTTTTCTATACAAAACAAGAATGGTCGGTCTGTACACCGACATCTCGTGTCCTATGTTCCGCGTCCTTTTCCATTAAATCGTTATAATTCGTTGACTTCTCTACTCATTTGAGCGAGCGAGGCGAATCAAGTCGAACTTGGCGTTCAGATCCCGGGGATTGAGAGGTAGTTGACTGGTTAGAATTTTGGTAGTCTTTTCATTGCTTTGGTCCACCCGAATTGGGTTGAAGATACGATGAAGTAGAAGTTGGAAGTAGCAGACTGGTACTGCATCTACTTTTAGCCTCTTTCGTGGGATCAAACCGAGAAGCTCATGTTCTAGATCCCTTTGATAGCTATCATGAGCGAAATGCATACTGCACACTTGTGCATTTTCTGGCTTAAATGAGTTCTTTCTCTTACTCAGATTCTTCCTAATCCTCTGTCGAGCCAAGTTCTTTGGGAAATCGTGGTAAAACGATGCGGTTGGGGTTTTAAAATCCATATAATAGCACAAGCTTTTTTACGATTCTTCTTCAAGGACGACTTTAACATAAAGTATTATATGATGAATAAACTCCATTACATTAAAAAATTTATTTATTACCTTGTCTATTTGAAGATTCGGGTCCATTATTTTAAATTAAATTGCAAAAAATTGATAATTATGTTTCTTCGGTGAGTTTGTTTTGATTTCTGCCCCGGGTGTGACGTCACTCGCCTTGTTAGCAGTGTTGACTGAGATGCCTCGACCTTATATATAGGATACTTGGTTTTAAGGCGTTGTACTCCTGGGGTGTGTCTTCAAACCACACTTTTCTTGACCACTCTTCAAAATAATTACTCATTTTTATAAGTCTCTTGAGAGAGAGATGAATTGTTTTTATTCTTGGAGGAGATTAATTCATTCCCAGAATCCAAAAACTGAGCTGAACTAGGGCTTTCCATTTTTAAAATGAGCGGAGATTCAAGATGGAGGAGATATTTAACTCTTAACAAACACAGGACAGAAACAAAACCTAAGTAAGATAACATAAAACCAAATTAACTTGTATAACGGACACTAAGATAAAAGTTTAGCCACATTCTATAGCTCAAATCATCGAATGTACACATTCTATGACTTAAATCCATAGAATGTGTACATTCTATGATTTGAACCCATAGAATGTATGACTTCGATGATTTGAGCTATAGAATGTATTTATTCTATGATTTGAGCCATAGAATGTGTACATTCTATAGTTTTTCTACATTCTATGCAATATATACAAAAAAAATTAACAGTTCGAATTTTGAAGCTTAGCTACATACATTGGAGACTTTTTTAATGTAATAAATTACAATATGTAGTATACTTTTTCGACTGTTTTGGTTATTAAGCCTAGAGTATTTACACATTTAATAAAATTATGAATATAAAAATTCAACAGCCATGTCTTTGCCACCGTGAATCAGATGAATGCCCTCTTGCTACATTTAAAACCACCTTTTGAACTCAATATGTCACCTTATTAAATTATAATACCCTCTTCTGTTAAACTACACTAATAACAGCTACGTAGTTGCATGAAATTAATTTGTACTATACATTTTTCGTATTTATTTGTAACTCAAAAATTTGTCGCAAAAGCTTGTGGTGATACATTGTCATTGTTCATTTACATGAAGGGGGGAGGGGAGGGGTTTCTCATTTTCCATGAAAAGCCAGGGATATTTGTGCTAGGAATATATTTCAAATAGATGTACTCCTACCTTTCGCTAAAGTGTATTATATTACATCCCAGTTCATATTTTTTACATTCTGTCATATAAATTAAGAGATAGGTAGAGAGATGAAAAACATATTTCTAGCAAACTCGCCAATTACATTTTTTTTAAAGTTTTATAAAGCATTTCATTTTCAATGTATAATAGTCAGAGATTATCCATTTTCAGCAGATATTCTGAACCAAAATAAATATTATTTACCTTTGTATTAGCCAATGTATATATTCTTTAATCATCAATATATATTGAAAGAGAGGGTAGTCCCATAACACATTTATTGCTCCATTCATGCTCGAACTCATCTCTATAGCTAAATAAAATATAGTTGGATGCCAGACTTATTTCAATGTCTGCTTGATTGAATTAACATGTCCCAGAAACACAAAAAGTATGTGTAAAAAAGATAGGGGTTACCCAAAAAACCATTTTTTGGCCCCCCGAGCCCAAAATCGACATGAAATTTCTTGTGTTTGAGTGCAGGGCTCTTGAATATGTGAAAAATTTATCACTATTGTTAAAAAATATGTAAAATTGGTCTTTTTTAAATGTGAGTAAGACATGTGGGACTTATTTGAGCTGATCAGTATCCTTTTTTAGAACAGGCCTTGATAAAAAAATCACATTATTTCTTAGTAATTCAATTTATGGCCATTATGTGTGATTTTTTTATCTAGTTTTGTCAGCCAAAATGATATATACACTTGATAATGACCTTTTGAGCTAATGAGCTTTTATTTCCTTTCAGGGTGTAATCAGTGAAGAAGAGCAGCATCAATGATGAACATGGGTGAGAGAATTATCTTCGTGTTGGGGGACAAACTTCTCACTATTTACGATGTCGCGATCTCCATATACAATGTAGTGTCAAAACCGAATTCTGGAGGGATGAAAAATTGTATTCAGGCATACGTCACGGCACTAATCAATGTTTGGATCAAATCATTTGGCAAAAAACACCTGATCACACGCACACCGATAACCAAAAAAGTGGAGACCATAATCAAACATTATCAGAATAATGTGTACATAGAAGCCACTCGCAGAAAGCCAAAACATAAGGGTGAGTTATGCTGAAAAAAGAGTGTCAGGCAACTTAAACGTGAGTGGAGTCGAAAATCAATATCGTGGTCAAAGAAGCAGAAATCCCTGATTAATGGACTTTTCGATATTGGGTGCAATATGGACAAGCTGACAGGAGACGAGAGAGAATTCTACATCGACCAACAGGCAACACGTATTGGAAGTCTGAGCAAAGAAATTGATACTGAGTTTGCCATTGAGGAGCAGCAGGAGGAAGAGCAAAGAGCTAAAGCTACAGCTAATGCAAAAATGGAGCTGCAATACATGATGGATGTAGAAGATGAGGTAATGATGAGACAGATGAAGAGTACTAGGATGAAGATTCTCTGAATGTGTCAAGCAGTTCTTTGAATATCAGTCGTACTCGGTCCGGACATTCAAGAGTCATCGCAAACTCTACTCATGTTGGAGTTCAAGTAAATTCTGAGTTTGGAAGACCGAAAATCCGAAAAACACGTTATTGCACCAATGAAATTAAAGCAACCTGTGCTGAAGTTTCGGTGAGGTGCAACATCTCCACTGAACAATCAAGAATAGCGGTACAGACAGTTTGTCGTGGATTGTACAATCACAACTTCTACTTGTCGAAAGAAGAAGCTATTGAACATGAACCGTCATTAGAAATCTTCAAGTCTACTTCACCTAAACCGTCAAAACGATCCAAACCCAAAGAAAAAATCCCGTCATCAATCAACGATTACAGAGTTTATGAAAACGTTTTGCCCACTCCGAAAACATTAAACGATTTCAAGCAGGTCCTAGCCATCCAACATGAAAGAGATGCTGCAGTGGCTTTAAGCACCATGAAACCCGGAACCAAGGTTACGTTGCACTTTGATGCCACTTCTCGATCAAAAATTGATGGTGACTGGCCTTGTTTGATCCTGATATTTTCAGACAATCGACGTTTCTCTCTGAGACCACTTTTCTTTGCGTTTGAAGATCGGGCTCAGATTATTCGGCTAATAGTTGAAACACTGATGAGGTTGGCAGCAACAATTAGCACACCTGAAAGTGAATCCACTGCAGCAACACTTTGGGAGAAGATCACAGCACTGATGACCGATTCTGTCAGCAAGAACTTGCACATTGGAGAAGGAGTAGTAAAGGATCTCGATTCGAAACATGTCCACTGCACCTTCTCTGCAAGTCTCATCCCGTGGAAGCTTTTGATCGGTCAAACTTGGCAGTCCTGGAAAGTATCGTGAAGAAAGTTGAGTTCCGGAAGAAACTTGAAACCATTATGTCCGATCTTTCCTACGAGGGAAAACCCTGGTTGAGTGTGCCATCAATTCCATCTTGAGTCTGGTTAGTCATGACAAATCAGCAAATAGCACTAATCAGGCTGATCTGTGGACCCGCAACAACAGTGGAGGAGCTGAATAAGATCCTCCAGGAAAGGAGTGATACTGCTGAGAAGATTTTGCGCACAGAGTTGTCTTACTACCGCGACACCCACAAAGCTGATGTATTCCAACAGCCAGATCTGTTCAGGGTCAACAATATCAGTTCCGATGATCAACTGCTGAACTTCTGTGCCCTTCTGTCTGGAAATGATCCTATGTCTGGTTACGTCAATCTCCCCTCCAACAAAGATGTTCTTAAACTTCTGCCATCGTGCGAAACAAATCAGCCAACAGGAGATGAAGATGAAGAGCGTATATCAGTCGGCATGATGTATATCACTCTCGTATCTGAAGGTGATGTGAACACTTGGTACCTTGCAGTTTGTACTGAGGAATGCAGTGGAACATACAACATGGATTTCTTACAGCGTGTGGACAAAAGTTCTAACTTGATATGGAAGCATCCATCAAAACCTGACAGAGCAACACTTCGACCAGAATCGATTATTCAATGTGTCATTGATGGTGATTGGGATGTATCGAAACAACGGAACATGACTTTTACCTTGAGGAACCACACCTATATTGACACACTAGTGATGGATTGTACATAGTAGTGTCTTACTTTCATTAAAAACACTTCTTAGACTGTGTAGCATTTCTCCTCAGCTTTTAAACTTAAACTCAACGTATTATCTGCTGTTTTTGCAACCCTCAAGTGAAATGGGAACTATTTTCAAAGTTTAAGAGTATATATTTTTTCTAATATATTGTAGATTATTACATTTTGTCCACAGATGTCTTATTAAAATATGCTGAGAACTTGATTTTATTTTACTTCACCCAACTCATCTTGCTTCAGAGCTTCAGGCAGTACTGGAGAACTTCTAAGGTCCTATACAATGAGTCCTATCAGTCTGTTTATGGTAAAATTAGGCTTATTTTGGCCCTTTTTATGCCCTGGAGGACCCCCAAAACCCATAAAATACTGGAATAATGTTTTGATATGCTGGTTTAAACTATATGCATCCATTCATAGCCATTGGGAATGTCTCGAGACCGCCAGAGTACTCAATAGCGGGATAATACAGATTTGGGGCAAATTTTCGGTAATTTTTGGCCATTTTTGGGTAATTTTATGCCTGAAGGACTCCAAACACCCCAAAACTGATGGAACAATGATTTACCATACTCCCCTTAAGTATTCATAACCATTCATAGCAATTGGGGGTTGCCTGGGACCAGAAAACCGGCCTTAAGTGATCAATATTGGATTTTCAGAGGTATCTCAGGGCCCAAATATCGTTTTTTGTGTTTTTTTGGGCGGCAAACCGCCAAAAATGCATAAAATTAAATTTTTTTTTTGGATTCTTCTTATTTTTACCATAATGGTCCAAAAAAAATGGTACAATGCATAATTTGAAGATATGACCCAAAATCATGCCATACCTCCTACCCTACTGGTACTCCAATTACATTCAAGCAATGACGGATTGATACCTACGTTGGAAAACTTTCTTAATAGTTTTAGACCTGAAGGACACTACTGATGCTTCAACAAAACTGAGATTTAGATTAACCATTCAAATCCTGGACACCATCTTTAAAAAGAAGAAAAATAAGACCTTTACACTGCATACGACTAATTAAAATTGTATTTGAATTCGAATTTTAAATAAGTCCGCATATATATTTCATATATCATTCTCACCACGGCTATATTAAAAACATTTTTGTTTTTATTAACCCATTATAATCGCAATATTTATATGATAAAGGAGTATATTCATTATATTATAAAAACAAAAATAATTATTATTTATTTATGCCTTTATTTCGAGTTAGCATTGTGATATACAAAATGAGGTACTTTGTTAGCCTACCATATATTTATTTGGCCCTTGAGACCCTAGCCTGGCATACAACTGACCAATAATAGGGATTTATTGTATATATTGACCCTATGAAAAAAGGAACACTATAAATACAATTTATCATATATGACCATTAACAAGGAAAGCCAAAAGAAAGGAGGTGTTTGGAAGGCAAGAGGGGACCACTACAACACATTTAGAAACTTTTATACAAGCACGTTGTACTTCTTGTTTGGGTCTGAAGGTTAGTGGTATTCGTTCCCATACATATTTAGTTCGGAGCATTTATAACGAATGATTATTTAATAAACTCCGCCTAAATAGTATAAGGACGAAATGCTTAAGGATAAAAAGGTGGTATTTTAAAAGCTTGATTGGTTCATATAAAAAGAGGGGAAAAAGAAAGAAGCAGTATGCATTATGCTACAAAGTATGACTCCGCTAGTGGCTGTAGTGGAGCTAACAGCAATTCAGAGAGGAGGCATTTATCCTAAAAATAACTGTATCTTCTTCATGGACATATATCCATGTCATTTACGAATCATTTGAACGGAACATATCAATATTTTTTGCATAAAACAACTGCTTATACTCAAGAGAGAAAAAAATGTTTATTTTGCTTCATCATATCCGTCGATAAATGGATCTCCACTCTGACTTTCGGATGTAGAAAAAAAAATAGTGTTATAACCATAGAAATGTAAAGACATAGAGGGCTTATTGGATTCTTCAGAGGCATGCGTCATATTGCCCGATATAACAAATCTCTATGATCACTTACGATGACGTAGATCAAATTACTTTGTATATATGAACAATGGCAACAGCTGAATAATGTTTCTCCTCTACTGAAAGGAATAATTTATCTATATCTTTATATCTCGATGGTTATATCATGAGAAAGAAACATGTTTTATTTTTTTCTTTGAGATAACAACTTTTTGTTATCTCTATCATACAACGGAAAATGTAATTTCTTAATATAAAGAAGAAGATCAAAGAAGAAGTGGTCTAACTTATCATTCATAGCGCTGAAACTTTATCAAAAGGCTTCAGTAACTATTATCAAAATATATTTAGAATAGTGACTAGAAGAACTTGAATGAAAGTCCTTGGATGCCGTTTTATGGTATAAAAATTAAGCTTTTCCTTTACCTTGGAAGACGTTGACTAAATCATTTTTGAAGAGTCAGTCATTGAGTTTTTTGCCTTTATAATAAGTAGTTCTTGCTTGCACATAATTTATAATCCATTCTGCATGGGCATTTTGTTTTTATTTGTTCTTATTTATTCTATAGTTTTTATATAATTTTATAATTTTATCGTTTCTTTATTTCTTTATATATTTTAGACTGGTTACCAATGTAACTAATGTGCCCAATGGCAAGAAATATACTCGATTACACACATATTGATTATGTCATCAACCCATCTCCACGTTGGCACTCCTAAATCCGTGTTTTTGAAGTAATATGGGACGAGTTAATTCCAAGAATTTCTTAAATGACATTGGTCGAGGCATATGAGAATAGTCATTTTCTGTTTTTAAGGTAAACTTTATATCTCGTCACATCTAAATGCTAGAAGAAGAAGGGATACTTTGTTGTTTATTGAAAACCGTTTAGTATTATTATTAGCTCTCCTTTTCTTTCAACCAATGATGCTCATGAAAAAAGCCTCATTGCGATATCCTTACTTAGGAAGTAGGGCCGTATGTAAATATATTGCAAAATTTATGTTTATTCGTCCAAAGCAAGACTCTTGCCAAAGTGTTCAACCCTCAATGTTGGGGGCGCAGGTTCGAATCCCGTAGAGGGGATGGTCATTTTTGGTCTACCTCATTGATAAATCCTAGGTTCGAAGACTACTTTTATGCTAATATGCTTATTTATATCCTATCGGATGCAATTCTATCAAACCATATAGGCCTAAAAAAAAAAAAAAAAAAAAAAAAAAAAGTAATAAGTCAACCAAAACAAATAAACCCCTAATGGTAATATATATATATATATATATAATTATTTATCCAGGAGCTACATTAAAGCACGCTAACAAATTAATATAACGTATTAATTGATATCCAAATATACATTAATGAAAGAAAATATAAATAATTTTGCCTATTTGGTCAATTAAATTGCATTCTATGGATATGAATAAGCATTTTAGCATTATAATTTGACCATTGAACCTAGTAAAATATGTTTAGCTCATTTTATTTTTTATTTGTTGATTATTGTTATTATTATTTGATAATTATTTTGGTGTACAGCATTTCTTATCCTTTATTAATAGATTAATATGTATTTGTAGCTGATTGACCTGCTTACTAACAGCAAGTCAACCTACCACCCTTTATATCACACATCAGCAGGGTCTTAATCTTAATTTCTCTTGCCTGCAGCTACATAAGCAGCAGGCAAGGGTCAAATATACACACTCGTTCTCAATACCTTCAAGAGTATTATCAAGAGTTAATCAACATATTGATTTTTTTTACCATTTGATCGTTGATTTTCAACAAGAAATAATTCATTTATATTTTTTTTTATGTTTTTTATTAAGATAAGGAGACAGTTTAAAAAAAGCATGAAATAATGCTGATTTAAGAAAATATAAGCCTCACAGGGGGCCCCCCATCATTACATTTGATTCCTTACTAAAAGTAAAAACCCAATTATGGACCTGTCCGTCATTTACACTCTTAATTTAATTATGTGTGACATTTTCCGTTTATTTTACAGTTGCTAAGAAACTAAGTTAGAAGAAACAATTCAATAGCGTACAGATTGTGATGAGTGTGGAATAAAAATACTTGCTGTATGTGTTTTTAAAAATTTATAAGCCCTAAGAAGTCAAAAAAGTATTGTAATAAAATAATTAAATTGTGTAAGTCCTCAAAAAACTTATCCACCTTCTAGTGTAAATACTTTTATATGATCCTTGGTTTGATAGACTAATTTTAATGCTATAATGCTTATATATCCTGTCGGATGCAATTCTATCAAACCATATAGGCAAAAAAATTGAGAAATTATGAATTAATAGATGTACTAGAATTGATTTTTACATTTTTTAAACGCAATGATAAGTTACAACCTTTATATTTTCAAAGAATGCTTATTAACCAAATTATACCATAATACTTATCAAAAGATTTGTATAGTAATAATGCATGGTCTAAAAAAGTTATGATGTGTCGTCAGTATATTTGATATTGTCTATTTTTCTAAATCGTCAAAAATAGCTGAATCAAAAATATACACAATATTTATCAAATAAAGTTGTGGCCAGAATAGAAAAACTATTTTATAAATATTTTTGGCATCAATTAATTTATATTTTACTCAATTATTGGATATCTGCATTTTTGTCTCAATATTGTCGTCAGTTCCGAAAATGTCATATCGGTTTGGGATAGAAATAAATGATAATAAAATTTATATATAAATTTCACCTTACATCCTTAGTTTGAAATTAAAAACATAACTGGAAGAGTTCTTTGAATAATTAACTTCTTAGATTCATCGCATTCAAGCCTAATACAATTAATGACGAGTCATAACTGTTATTAATAATATGTAATTCGACAAAAAAAAAATCCTTAATTCTATTGAAAGGTTTTGGGGCATTTTAATTGACATTTTTTACTTCCACTTAAAAAAATAACTTATTGAATAATTAACTATTGCAAAGAGAAAAACAGTTTCACACTAAAAAAAAATGTGTTTATCAGTAATTAATACACTAAATAGTTACATAATTTGTGCACTTCTTACCTGCGAAATCATTCATATTATTGCCAGCATGGCAGTTTGATTCCCAAGATATCTCTTGTCCGTCTCTTCAAGCTTAATTTCCGCATATAGTATTTTCCTTTCATTGGCTACTTTCACCATGGCAGCCATGAAGAGACTGCAGGGTTTGGTCCCGAGAGATCAATGTGATGTGTTTTATGATAAGCGAGAATCGTTTGATTCCATCCATTACTTTGATATAAGAAATTAAAAAAACAATATGTGAGGTTGAGTGGTTTCATCTTTTTTTAAACATGCGTAAAAAAATTATAGTACATTATATCTTACATAGCAAAAAAGTCGAATATTCCCTCCACAATAGTTCGAAAGGAAAATCCAGTTCGCGTCATAAGATAAAACTCATCGTAGAGATTTCGTTTGTTGGATGTGAACTCAGGAGAAAAGCCACCGGCAGTGAGGAGGGATAGATTGTAAAATTGTAAAAGGCGTCCTACAGAAGCTGAAAAAGACAAGTTAATTTCATTATTTATGAAACTTGGCAGATTCGTATAAAAATATTCTAAGGAATAAAGTACATAGTTCTGTAATTGCTTTTTTATGTTAATATATTTTAGTACATATTTCAATTGATTTTTATTGTATTTTATTGATTGAAAATAATCCTTTTAGTTCAACCCCTATGATAAAATTGTAAATTAAAATATTTACTTATATGATTTTTTATACATTATCTTAGGTTTTTATGTATTTTGTTGTACATTTCATAAAAATGAACTGTTGAATAAAAAAAGGGAAAAGTTAATTTCACTATTAATGAAACTTGACCGATTTGTATAAGAAATATTCTAAGGAATAAAGTGCATATTTCTGTAATTGCTTTTTACCATGAACAGTAATAAAACATTAATATGATTAGTTTTTTTATTCACATACACTGTCTTCAAAAAGATATTTTCTAAACATAACATAATGAAAGCAATAGTGTATAACTCATATTTTGTTACATTTAAAATGTATGTATTTGTAAATATATTTAAGGCATTTCCCGCAATTCCAATAAATATAATAGATAAGTTTGTAAATGTTGTACAATTAAAGAAACTTCTTTACAAAATTGACAGTATTCATATTTTAACACATTCATATTAAAAAAATCAAGTTTTTTTGGCGTGTATCATATAATTTTTGGACTCTGTATTTATATTATTGAGCTTTATAGTGCTATAATCAAATAATAAATGGTAATCATAAAATAAATATAAACAAAATTTGTTTTGTCCTGTGCCCAAGAAAGAATATTTTTTCAATTATATATAGAAGCCATCATAATTATAGATCTTTTATCATGACCAGCAAAATTTTACTTTATGAGCTCAATAGTGCTATAATTAAGTAATAAATGGTAATTATAAAATATAAACAACATTTATTTTGTTCTGTGCACAAGAAAGAATATGTTTTTCAATTATATATGGAAGCCATCATAACTATAGATGTTTTTTTTTCATCATTACCAGCGAATTTTAAACAAAAAAAAACTTTCTTGATGTCCTAATACAATGAATACTAAAACAATAGTTGTTGTTTTAGTATTCATTGCCTAATATTATTTTTTTTTGTGTATAGGCAGCCCACAATTAATACATATGTATAAAAATAATTAATTAACCAACTAGAATTATTATAACCCTTAATTTATAGGTTTGGAACTATTTATAGGATACGAACAATTTCTGTAAAAAATATACAAATTATTTTTTTACAAAAAAATTATAAATAGAATAAAAAGATTGCAAACCATCTTGCAACATTCAAAACTTAAACTCGTAATCAAGATTTATTTAAATTAGAAAATTTATTTTTAATTACATATTATTCATTCAGTGGAGTAGCATTTTTACTGTGTTTAATATATATTAATAAAATCGATGTTGTATTGAAAAAAAGAATACCTTGATAATGAAATGTTTTATCGTACACCAAAGTGTGAGGGCAAAATAAACATTATAAAATATTAAATAATAATATAAAATAAGCTCTGTCCCAATTTGGATTTGTTAGTATTAATGTTGTAAAACCACGTTTTTATATTAAATAAATGACTATTTATATATTTAAAAATAAATACTACTGCTTAAAAAATTATCCATATTTTAAACTAAAATGTTTTTACGCATTAACATCATTTTATATACATTTACTTATTTGTCCTTGTAAATTATTTTATGGACTGTTAAATTAAAAAAATAGATATAGTGTACCAAGAAATGTATTCTGATCATTAGTGATAGTCGTTGACAAGAAGTTGAATTATTGAATTCTCTATTAATTTTATATTAAAACAAATTAAGACATTTTATACTGCAAGCGAATTTTTGCAGATCTAAAAAGTATATTGTAAATACTAGTTTCGTTGAAAACCAAAGTAAAAATAAACTATTATAATCAAATACTCTGTTATTTACGTAATGAATTTTCAATTTTTGTGGCTATGGGATCAACTTTGCATAATATATTTTTTTCGATAATATGAAAAGATTTCATTTATGTATATTTTGATGTTCCAAAGAACTAACATTTATACTTTAGATATTGCTTGAACTCGATTAAAAATTATGATGAATATATTCCTAATTTAATATTACATTATTTTAAAATATTTTAAACAATAACTGGATTTTTCCAGAATAAACATCTGTTTTCTTCAAATTAAAATTGTAATATAAATATATAAATTATAAATTATAAATATAAATTATAAATAATATTGTCATTTATTTCCCAAGCAAAATAAAGTACATATATTTTTGTACAAAAAAAATCGAATACATGTTCATTTTTACGCATATATCTATATAATGAATGTTCAATACATTATTATTATTGTTGTTCTTAGGTTACATTTTCTAAGTTATTTTTTTCCACTAAAATTAAAAGATTTCATTTGTTTTCATATTTTTTGTAGTATCAAAAATTATGTACTATAGTTTTTGGAATAGAGAAATTGAAAAAAAATTAAATTTTTTATTAAGAAATATAAGAAATTATATTTTAAAAACCTGACTAAGACACTACTTATTTTTTCAAAAATAAGCTAAAATGTATATTTCATTATTGTTTGTATTTTAACAACTCTGTACAAATAAATCCTTTTTACAATAAGAGTATAGAGATATCCATTTGAGGGTAAGTTTAGTTTTATTGTGGCAAAGCCGGTTTGTGGGTGTTCGCAACCTTAGCGTTTGTACGTTCATCCGTTCGATTAGAAAGCAATTCCGTTCAGGCGTTCGTTCGTTCAATTTTTCTGCGTTAGTCCGTTCATTGAAAAAATATAATAATTTCCTATTTTATATTTGAAAAAAAATATATTAATAAAAAAAGGTCCTCAATTTTATCCCATAATCATTCGCAGAAGTTTCAATTGCACTTCTTTCTGTAAAAAAATAAGTCCTCAGTGTTTTTTTTTTTGCCATTATGGTTCGATAGAACTGCATCCGATAGGATATAAATAAGCATTATAGGGTTAAAATTAGTCTATCGAACCTAGGATCTTATCAAGAGGTAGACCAAAATTGACCATCCCCTCTCGGGATTCAAACCTGCGCCCCCAACATTGAGAGTTGAACATACCTTAACACGCACGGCTATCGAGCTCCCACCTCAGTTTTTATAAGTGACATATGAAACATTGATTGAACTTCTTTAAAAAACGTCCACACTTTTTAAATCAATATAAATTGAACGGACAATCACCAACCAAAAAAATCCATTCGTACGTTCATTTATATTCCGTTCAGACGTTCGATTTTGAACGTGCGTTCGCGAACGGCGTTCGTTCTTTCGTTCAATCCACAATCCTGGGGCAAAGTATGAAGAAAAATTGAGAGAATTATGAAAAAGGTAGAGTTTATGTACATTACTTCGATGATTTTAGATGGCATATCGCATAAATTGGGATCTTATAATGTTATATTCACTCCCGTCCAATGGTTTGATAAATATCTTTTAATTAAATACACTCAACTTCGCCTAAGTCGAAATTGCATAAGTCGAAAAGTCGCCTAACTCGAATATAATCAAAAGTCCCATTTTTTCTCCATTGACATGTGTGTAATAAAAATCGTACAAGTCGATTTTTGTAAGTCTATATTTCGCCTAAGTTGAACAGATATTCTGACAGTAACACATACATTACAAGAAAATAACTTCGCATAAGTCGAAGAGGGCGCTCACTTTTCAAAACACAGCCCGCATGCACTGCGCCTGCCGTTCACACTGTGTATTACATGGAAGCAGACATAGATGGTTGAAGTGGAGAAAAATATTGAACACTTAAGAATTAAGAATAAAATTGTGTCCTCGCCCACCTGCTGCCTCGTCGATGATTTGCAACTGCATGTGAGCGAGTGCAGACACACCGCCTACCTGTATATCGAATTTTTCTTCGACTTAGCAATCAAAATTTGTAACTCAAATTTCGCTTAAGTCGATTGTTTAGCACAGTCCCGAGAGAATTGACTTAGGCGAAGTTGACTGTATATCTAAGATGAGTTCATTCTTCTGAGAGTTATATCATTCAAACATGGATTTGAGTTCTATATTAAAATTTTGTCAATACTTTCTTTTTAAGAAAACTTTACTGATAAGTTATAAGACGATATTTGATAGTCCTCACATTAAAGAAGATCCTTGTTCATAGATATTTTGGATCTATTTAAATCCTAAAACGTCAGGACGAAAAGCCAATAAAATTTATGATAGGATTTTATAAATAGTTTTTCAAGGAATCCTCATTCAGAAGTTGTTTTAATTTTGAGACGCCTTATTTTGCCTTTCAACAAATGTTTATTTTATTTCATCATTTTTAGAGCCCAACTTTGTTTTTGATAAATACACAAACAAATTATTTACTTCATAATATAGGTTAATTGAATGGTGATTATAGTGAATTTTACATGTATTTTTTGTTTTTCAAAATTTTAAATTCGTATTTTTAAAACGCTATCAAGGGCACAAGTGTGCCGCAAAATATTGTTAGATGTGTTTTGGAAAACTGTTAATTTTTGCCTGTGTGGTCTAGCACCTAGTAGATCATTCATGGAGTAGAAGCCCTACGTTTTCAAAGGAGTATATGTCATATGCAGCTTGCTAATTATTCTTTGGGACATAATATATATATATTATTTTAAAGGTGTTTTAAGTCATTGTTTTAAAAAAATGTATTGACACCAAAAAGCTTGAAAACTCATGTTCTAAAGTAAGAGTAGACCTATCTGGACATGTGACTAACATAAGATAAAAATCAGTCTGTGCTTACTACTTATTCAACAAAATACTCATGCAATGGTTTTCTTTAAACATTTATAGTCGTTTGAACATTTTCTTTCAGACAAAAGTAGATATCCGTATCATAGATAATATAGAGTGCAAAGGCACAAGAGGAACACTATATATATATATATATGGAGATATCAAACTACGTCCCATCTTATCTAAGCATCCACAAAGTTTTGTCGTCATGGCCTTTAATCATTTCATATATATATGTATAATCCTCTTCGACCTGCTCATTTCATGCAATATTGCATTTTGCTTTTTTGTAAATAAGCATATTATGTTTTTTTTTAGATTGAATGGCAGCCATACGTCCAAAAGGAATGTCACTGGGGAGCCGTGGTATTTTTCCATCACATTCAAAGCACGTACTACCTGTATAATTCCTTTATATATTAATATAATATATATATATCTATATATATAAATATTATATATATATATATATATATATATTATATATATATATATATATATATATATATATTAGCCTGTCCCGTTTTCAGGTCAATCGCTCCGATTTTTTGCTCCAAGCACTTTTCTGCTACGTAGTGATGAAAAAATGAGATTGAGAAAGTTTCAGCCTTCAAAGGCCATTTTTGTGACTGCACAAGCCACTCAAAGTTTCAAAAAGGCCGTTTTTGGGGTCAAAAATGGCAATTTTCAAGTGGCTTGTGCTGTCTGAGTTTTAGTGATATCGAGTTAATTTCTTTTCCTAAGGGTTGCTTGAAGTCTCATCTTTCAATAAAATTTTGGAGCAATCAAGCAAATAAATATTTCTATTGTTTTTGGCCCGTTCAGTAGGCCTCTTTTGGCCCAAAATAGGCATTTTTTGTTTTTGCTAATATTTGCCCTAAAAGTTATCTTAGCAATTTTGTTATTTTATGGCAAAATAATTGCCTTGTCATAATGCACGTTTTGTGCAATTTTCATAATGATCAAGAGGATATAGACGTTTTGATAGAAAATATTGTGTTTATTGTTATGAAATATTGTTCATTTGCAGAAATAAAATCGCTATTTATACTTTACAATATTATTTATTTCCTCATGGAATAAGTTTTTTTATTATAATTTTACTAACTTTATATTGGTTTTTAAGATAAGTAAAATAACTACGTAAAATGTTAATACGTTTTCCACACCACTCAGCGCACTACCCTTTTGTGTGGATGGTCCCCTAGAGATCTATTCATATACTGTGACTTATTTGAAAGTCATATTTGATATTTTTAAAGATTTTTTTTATTCCTTAATTAATTTATTTTTAATTCCGTATTATGAGATATAAGATGCCAGTACTATGTAGGTAGTCTCATCCATTCCATATTTTCTTTGACCATTACAAGCAAGTTAAACATAAGAAAAGAGAAAGGGGTGCGAAACTATACTAATTGTTTCTTTTTTTATTTTTGTTGGTTATATCTGGTTAAAAATATCGTTATTTTTTCTTATAGTAATCGAATTGTAATGTCCAACCTTTCCTTGATCCGGTAAGATTTCGTCTCCAAGACTTTAAAGAATCATGTACTTCCATGTAAATGCCAAGTTTGGTTAAACATACACTTCAAACATTTTTCGTAAAGTGATTGATTGCTGTGTTAATAAAGCTTCATTTTCCGAACAACTTCTATATCTCTTTTTGGTGAAGACGTATTTTGGTGTGCTGTCGAAAAAACATCTGGAATTGTATAAAGAATTATTGTCGAAATTATTTTACTTCCTTCTGTAAGGCCAAGACTCTCCAACTTAATGTAATGAACGACCTTCGACATAAACCGAGCATGGTGTATTGGTGTAGGGAGTTTTATGTAAAGTTGTTTTGAATTCGGATACATATAAAATGCTCATAGGTTGCCAATAATCTTTGCATTTTATTTTCAATCAGTATTTTTTTCAAAGCTTTTAATATTTCAAAATATTTTGTTTGCTTGTTTCTGTATGTTCTTTTTCATCCATGTACAATAAAATCTCTGTATTTTGTTATGCTACTTATAAAAACATTTGGAAGTGCATCTTCTGGAAATTTTCTCGATTGATCTTTTTGCATACAATATTTCAATATTTTTAGTTTAATTTATTAGTTGCATACCAACTTTTTATTATTTTTTGTAGTAAATAAAATGAGTAATAATATTTTACGTGCTACATGCTAAGTTATTTTACTCATCTTAAAAACCAATATAAAGTTAGTAAAATATAATAAAAAACTTATTCCATGAGGACATAAATAATAAAGAAAGAGAAAAGTTATATTATAATAATGTAACTTTTCTCTCTCTTCTTTGAATATAAAATGAATTCTATATGGAACCATGAACGCAGCCTCTTTGTTATGACGGGGGTACAAATTTATATTTTAAAAAAGGACTGATTGTCACTTATTCTCTCTGCGTATACACAAAAACTGCACGACGTGAACTGAGTGGCTACGCGTGGCAACACTGCTGCCACGTGACTTGACAAGAATAAACAATTTCTGGCGCACCTTTTTAGTCCATGCCACGTAAGCGGCATTACATTTAAGTAAAAAGCAAGAAAAGTAGCCTTTTTATGAGTAATCCTTTTTAATAACGGAAACTTTTTTATGTGAGCAGATGAGCGGAAGTTAATTTGAGAGGTCCGCTCACCACATTCCTCACTTCTCACAAAGATGATCCGCTCTTTGCATTCCGCTCACCAATTGCTCCTCCGCTCAGAGTGGAAGAGCGGACGAGCGGATAATGAGCGGAAGTGCCCACCACTGGTTTTTTTCTTCCTTAATTGGCAATTTACAGAGCCACTTGAGAGCAACGCATAAATACCATGGTTTTGAGTGTATGATGTAATAACAAATCCCAAAAAATAGAAAGAGAAAGAGAAGGGAGAGAGTATTTTGCCTCACTTCTCTCCCTTCTTTTTTCTTTCTATCCAGGTAACACTAACAGCAGTTACCAAATGGTAATCGTATATTCTCATATCAAAAGATCAATTTTTTGGGGAGAGTACGTGCAAAATTGTATTTGCTTATATCTCTTAAAGTATAGCGATTTTTAGAACACCAAACATATCAAATGAAAGCTTGGTTAACCAGCTTTAATATTTTGGTATACTAAATCATGTCAATTTAATAAGTAGAGAGTTATATGTACATTAAAAAAAGCCTATCTCGCGTACAAAATGACGCATATAATGGATTATAAATGCGTCAGAGACAAAGTAAAATTTTGAGAGGATACCTTGACGCAAATCTAAGAAACACATTATTTTTTTTTTTCATAATCGATTTCTTATAGGTCAATACAGGCTCTGAATCATATGATGTAAACTCAGATTGTACTGAATTCTGAATTGATAGAATGCAACCAAGGTCATTTTTGGATTTATCATCTAAAGGTTTACTAAACTTAAAAGTACTATTTTACTCTGAAGCGAACAAGTCATCTTCTACAGGCGAGTGAAGTTAATTGATACAAAAAAGCTATGAAATAAGCTAACAATACACACTCCATTTTTTCTTTGTTTTTACTGAAAACTTTGTTTTATTAAAAACATCAAACATACGTCTGGTAGTAAATTAGATTTCCTTTAAATTAATAATTATTATTGAAGTCTGTAACGTCCACCATTTTGAAGAAATTTGCGGAAAACTATATTTTTACTAAATTTTTAAAACTTTGACCTCGTTGCGCGACCTCGTAATGTTGACCGATTTTGTTCAAACTTTGTATGTCGTCTTCTTTTATCACCAAGAAACAGAAAATCCACAATGTTGCTAACATTTCAAACATTTGAAAAATAAGAACAACCCTTATATATATATATATATATATATATATATATATATATATATATATATATATATATATATATATATATATATATATTTGGATACTAAGTTATACCGTAAATATCGTTAGTGCCTTGGATCGAAGCCCATAACAAAATACACTTATAATGTTATGAATGATGATATTCTTGTCTCCATGTTCATTGTCTGACCTCAACAGCCAGGAGTGTGGCTTATCGAATTACATCAGCAGCTTTTGTTGTGCATTTTTTTTAGTAAATTACGCTTTAGCTAAAAGTTACAATATGATATTGTATGATGATTAAAATATAACTTCATGAACAACTGAATATGGCGCTGTTTCTTTATGGTATTGAGCAGAACGCTACCATGCATTTGAAATAAATTTACAATTAGAAGCTCGACGTCATAAGGAGCAGGCGTTTTTGTCTTAATTTATGTCAGATGCCTAGACCTTTTAAGGCAGTGGTTCCCAAACTTTTTCCGCGGGCCACCCTTTGGTACATAAGAAATTTTTGCCCCCCCCCCAAAAAAAAATATATATATATATATATACACACATTTTGTTCTAAGAGTGCATTGCAGTTTATTTCACACATTGTAATTAGTACAAACCTCAACCTTTCTTTTTTTTGTCCATTTTTTTAGCAGTGTTATTTAGTCTACGG
The DNA here is from genome assembly GCA_013387185.1 of Caligus rogercresseyi. NCBI lineage: Eukaryota > Metazoa > Arthropoda > Copepoda > Siphonostomatoida > Caligidae > Caligus > Caligus rogercresseyi. The sequence continues at coordinate 11,678,754 of CP045892.1, forward strand.
TATTTATATTTTCATTCATTCATTTTCCAGCACCTCCCCTGCAATTGCTCTTCGCCCCCCCCCCCCCTAGAGGGCGCACCCCTCACTTTGGGAACCACTGTTTTAAGGCATTGTTTATACATCCATTCAATAAACAAAACTTTCCTTTTCTTTGAGATATCGACGTTACAAGATATACTTCAATATGGTTGCATATTGATTTTCTGAAAAGGCATTCTTAAAGCATAAAAGTACTTAATATGGTGGTAAATTAGAAACTATGTCACATCCAAAAAAAAGTTGAGACAAATTACGTTTTTCTCTTGCCAAAAGTTTGACTTTATCCCATGTTGTACTCAATTTTTCATAGAGGGGTGGACTCAAATCGCAAAGAACTTTTTATTTAATATTTACTCCACTTTTACCAATATTACCTTTGATAATAGAAATTTTTCCTTAACGACACTTTTGTATAAAATGCATTTTTAAAGGAAACTACTGACTTTTGGGCTACGCTTATCAGTCAAAATAGCTTTATTGAGCATTAATTAGCACATTTGGTAAGTTTTATTTTATAAAACTAGTAAAATGAGCCCATTTTGAGTACTTTTATGTTCATATATAGAGGAGTATATTCGTATATAATAGACCCATAAGGGTACCTATGAACATTAAGCTACGGTAAGGTAGGTTTCGTGAAAAATAAACAATAACATAAGAAATAATAATAAGCTGAGGACTTAATTATGTTAATGCGGAGAAGGAGGCCTCCTTCCGACGAAGGATTCTCAATTATTAACTTCTTTAAAAATTATCTCTAAAATATACCATTTTAAGTCATTTTATTTTCAGATATACAAATTCATTAAAAACTTTTACTGCTTGACATTCCACAAAGGCATGGAGGGTCGTATGAAAATCTTGCCACAATCTTTGCAGGGTCGCAAAAATTGAATAACTTGCTTATGCTCAACCATCACAGCCATCAATATTTTTTTGACCTATTCATTAAGATGTGATATGTTTCATTACCCTTAAACATATTCAAGAATTACTCCTGAACACCAATAAATATGCCTATTTATGTATTGACCCATATCAATGCCAATTTCAATTGACTAGTCAAAGTTCATGACTAAAACTAACATAATTGGTATAAAATGATCAAAAACTAAAATGCTTTAAAAGAACACTTGACCCTTACGCGGTATTAGGGTCAAATTTGACCATTTTCACTTTCAAAAGCCGAAAAAAAATCATCCATTGACATTTTTTCACTTGCAATTGAGTGACTTTCCTTAAAATGCCCCCATCAACATAAAGAGCAAAAACTAACTTTAATATAATATCTCATGGAGGCTGTATAAGAAAATATACTGGTCGTCTTAGGGTCAAGTTTGACCCACCCCAATAAAGGACTAAATGTAGTCGTTCTCACTGTGAAACAGGAAAATCTCAGCCATTTATGTTATGTGTTGATTGAAAATGGGATAAAAAGACAACAAAAAAAATCCCAGATACGTAATTATTAGGGAATACTTGGTTATGAAACATAACATAGAGGGACAGAGAGGTATCATTTTTTTAAATTATCATATTCGTTTATTATGTAAAAAAATAGATAATACATAAAAACCAGAGCAAATGCGTAATACAAACATAATAAACATTTTAGGTTTTTTTTTTTTGCTAGGGTAGAACCACATACAAAAAAAACATAATAGGAGGTAAAAACTATCAATTACACTATTAAGAATTTTACAAACAAAAAAACATAACCAATGTAACTAAAACATAATAAAATTATGATAAATGCTAAAAATTACTAAATCTTTTGAAATTTTTTTATAAGTCTATGGTGTTGGATGGAGAGGCTTGGATAATACTTAATTATCCTTTCGGTTTTATCATTGTTCATGGAACATTTTTGAAGGATTTCTTTTTTTTCCATTCCCAAGACAACTTCATTGTTTCACCAAGTAGGACAATCCAAGGTCTGTATAATAAGGTCGGGGCAATACAAAAACAAACAGGTAGCAGTGACGTCACTGGAGACCAATTATATCTATCTATCTATATATTAATATATACATATCAATGAATACTAAAACAATCAGGAATGGTAAAGTCGTGCAACCTTTCAAAGCACAAATACAAAGTGGGATCGACTAATTTATTTATTTGCCGCGTGAATGAAATAGTGGAAGTGTGTAGAGGAATCGTTTTAGAACTACCTATTTATCTTCAAACTAGACGACAATGGGGAAGGTTTGTGTTGCTCCGGGTTGCAAGAGTGGCTACAAAGCCAAAGGGCAATGAGGGGGAAAAGAGACGGTTTCATATGTTCCCCAAGGATGAGTCCCTACGCCAACTCTGGACAAAGGCTGTTCCGCGAAAAAATTAGATACCTTCAAGACATTCTGCGTTGTGTGACGTACATTTCATGCCCTCCGATTATAAGCCAGAGTCTACTGACTCTAATCCATCACGTTCAGACAGATCTGGAAAAACTCTTTGTCTTAAGATATTAAAAAAGATGCCGTCCCTTCCAATTTTCCAAATCTTCCTCACTACTATTCAAAAAAGCCTCCTCCAAAGCGTTCCTCCACCTCAACCTCCTCCTCACGACTCCTTAATGAAAACGAGCGAATTTTAAAAAGATTAAGGCTTTTGAAGAGGCCAACTCATTTTTAACACTCGAAGAGCTTCAAATTAAAATGGATAGGACTTGCCTTCCGAGCGGCGTTCAAGAACATTATGATGAAAAAGATAAAGAGCTGGTGTTCTTCAAGATGAACTTTAGTCATGGAGGACCGTCAATAGACTTCAGTCTAAAGATTAATGAAGAAATGACAATCCATATACGGTAAGCCAAACTTCATTCCTTAACCTTCTTTATTTTATATTGTTTTTCACATATCAAAACTTGACTATTCCTCAGTATTTTCTTATGAATACTGATTCATACAACTACGATGACTTTATTCCCTGCTATGTTGTATTTTTCAGGGTGAAAGATAGAGATCTATCTTTTAATCATCTCGAACATATCACCAAGAACAATCATATTACAAAATGTGACACCCTTCTTAATATTTTGGCCTTCTTAAATTCATTGACATCAAACTCTTCCACCAATCAACTATTTAGCTTGGAAAATGAATTAAACACAGCTTTAAATCATTTGACAAATATCTTGCCCCATTTGGACGAAGCAAAAGAGAAGAAATTAAACTTTTTGATTGAACAATTATCCTTGTTGTTTAAATGTCCACAACAACGGAGATACAGTCCTGCCTTGTACGCCTTATCTATGTCCTGGAAAGGTTTCTCAACGAGTCTTTATAGAGATCTACGTAAAGAAGTTCTCACATTACCTACAATACGTCGCCTTACGGAACTTTCTTCATCTTTGAATTTAGAAACTGGATTGGCTGACTCTACAATAACTTACCTAAAGGCTCGCTTCAAGGCTCTAAGTCAAAATAGGGATAAAAATATTAGTATAATTTTTGACGAAACATATTGTACAAAACGAGTTGAATATTTTGCTGGGAATTTTTATGGGGTGGATGATGATCAAGTAACTAAGACCCTATTTTGTGTCATGATTAAGAGCCTTCATTCAGTTTATCATGACATGATAGTTATGCAGCCTGTTTCGACTTTGAATTCTGGAACAATTAAAAAGATCATCTTTGATCAAGTGATCAAAGTTGTAACGGAAATTGGATTTATTGTTCGAGCCACCATTTGTGACGCCCACAAAGTGAATCAGAAAACATATTCCATAGAATTATGCCATGGAAGCATCAATACTTTTATTCATCATCCTCTGACTCCGGATAGGAAAATGTATTTATTGTTTGATTCTGTTCACATTATGAAAAACTTCTATAATAACTTCGTGTCTCGTGCCATTTTGTCTGTCCAAATTTCAGAGGCCAAAAATAGAAGGAAATATGGCACATATTGTAAATCTATACAATCTTGAATTAGGGCAACCATTAAAAATAGCTCATAAGCTCACAGAACGAGTATTGTACCCCCGTACATTAGAAAAAATGAACGTTAAGCTGACGAACAGTCTATTTCACGAGTCTACCATTGCCGCTTTACGTCACTATGGGAGTGAAGAAGACAAAAAAGATTGGATGGTTACGGCAAATTTTTTGGAGGTAATATGGACGTGGTGGATGATAATTAATACCCGTTCTCCGCAAATAGGCTTTCATAAAAGAAACCCTTGGAAAAGAGCCATTACTTCTAATTCCTCCCAATTAGAATATTTGCGAGACTTTACATCATGGCTGAATGAATGGGAGGCAGCGGGAGATAAAGCCTCAAGTCTTACTCGTGACACTTTTTTAGCAGCTAAACAAACTTCAAAAGGCTTATGCGAATTGGCTGAAGATTTGCTCGAAGAAACTGATGTCAATTACGTTCTTCTTGGCCACATCAATTCAGATTGTATTGAAGCTCGGTTTGGACTCTATAAGAGAAGATGTGGGACGAACATTGAATTAAGCGTGCGCCAATATTTGGATTCAGAAAAATGCCTTCGAATGAAGAATATCATAAGTTTAGGCAAAATTTCACTGAAAGATCTGGAATATCATTTTTCTGAGGATATAATTCAACAAATGAAAAGATTAAGTCTTCTTCTTTAAATATATTTTCCAATTTAAAACATTTTACTTTTAAAGATTCATTTAAATATATTAATGACGTATCTATAGTTTACTTTTGTTCTGGTTATATCGCGCATTCCTTATGTAAAACTATAGCCTGTCATTCTTGCCACAATTTATTGACAGCTTTAAATAAAAAATTCGATGTAAAATTATTCTCCTTAGAAAATATTGATGATGAAAGTAAACTTTTAGATCAAATTAATCGAGGTGGGCTAACTCGTCCTTCTGATGTTCTTTTTTTAACGTGTTCCTTTGTTTATGCATTTTTTTCAGAAATTCAAAATTCAAAAAGTATCTTCAAAGAGTTGATTTCTTCCCCTTCTTCAAAAAATATTTTTGTTCTTCGTTTATTAAACTTTTGGAAAATGATACTTACGCTTTGGAAATTATTTTAGCAGAATGCGAAGAAGACCATTCCTTTGAAAAATTTATTCCACAAATCGCTGCTAAATTTTTTAATTGTATGTCCAAAATTATGTTTCGGAAATCAATGATCAAATTCACAAAAACAAAAGAAAAACAAGCAGTCAAAATATGACAAATAATTCTAAGAGATTGAAAAAACTTAAAGGAGAATAAACAAAATGTATGTATGTTATTATAATTTGCAGAATGTCTTAAATGTATCTATGTTTATTTAATATATGTCCATAAAATTTGTAAATAGTAAAAATATATATTTCGTTCTCGAAATCATAATTTGTTATGAAATAAATAAGGAAAGGGGAGAATGTACGCGTATTCTCCTTTTTCCTTTTTAGATCCCTCATCGTATTTTCCTCGCGAGCCTTCTTTTCCTTGTTGTTTAGTATTCATTGTATATATATATCATATATATAATATATATATATATATATATATATTATATATATATGATAATATAAAAAATATATATATATATATATATAATGCAAAGTCAAGTCGGAAAGTCCAGAGACTACACCATAGATGGCGCCAGTGGATTGCATTCATATGACTGTCAGCTAGTACCAACCTTCAAAACATACATGCATAAATATAACAGCTGTCTGACAACTAGTTTGTGAGATATTGCGATTAAAGTGAAGCTACTTTGTTATTGTGAAAAAAATGGAAGAAGACGAATTTCGGTGTATAATAAACATTATTTTTTGATGGGAAAAAAATACCGTCGAAACTAAAACTTGGCTTGAAGAATGTTATCCAGACTCTGCTCCATCGAAAGCAACCATATGTCTATGGTTTGCTGAATTCAAACGTGGTCCTGTGGAGCAGAATGATGATAAACGCAGTGGACGCCCAAAAGAGTGGTTACACCAGAAAACATAAAAATAATCTACAAAATGATTTTAATGACCGTTAAGTGAAGTTGATCCAGATAGCTGAGACTCTGAAGATATCGAAAGAGCGCGTTGGACCAGCTTGTGAGCGTTCAGCTTTTTTTGCGTTCAGCGTTCAAAAAAAATTAGCGTTCCGTTCAGCGTTCCGTTCAATGTTTTTGCGTTCAGCGTTCCGTTAGCGTTCAGCGTTCAAATATTAAAAAAAGTACTGCGTAGTGATGACGTTTTTTTATTTTTAGAAAGAATTTCCCAAAAAAGTACTGCGTAGTGATGACGTTTTTTTTTAGAAAAGAATTTCCAAAAAAAGTATACGTAGTGATGACGTTTTTTTTTTAGAAAAGAATTTACAAAAAAAGTACTGCGTAGTGATGACGTTTTTTTTTAGAAAAGAATTTCCAAAAGAAGTACTGCGTAGTGATGACGTTTTTTTTTTAGAAAAGAATTCCAAAAAGTACTCGTAGATGACTTTTTTTTTAAAAGAATTTTTTCCCAAAAAGTACTGCGTAGTAATGACTTTTTTTATTAAGAATTTCCAAAAAAAAGTCAAAGAAAAGTTGGGGAAAAATTGAAGGCTGAACGCTGAACGCAAAACTCTTTTTTTTTGCGTTCAACGTTCAGCGTTCAAAAAAGTTGCGTTCCGTTCAGCGTTCCGTTCATTGAACGTGCGTTCAGCTGAACGCCGTTCAATTTTGCGTTCCGTTCACAAGCCTGCGTTGGACATATCGTGCATGAATATTTGGACATACGAAGCTCTGTGCAAGTGGGTGCCGCGAGAGCTCACAATCGACCAAAAACAACAACGAATTGATGATTCTGAGCGAATCTGAAATTTGATTCTGAAATTGAAAGATCGCTATAATCGCTGTATCGCCCTCGAAAGCAACTATGTTGAATAATAAAATCGAATTTGTCAAGAAAATGTATTATTCTTAGTTAGTCTCGGGACTTATCAGCCGACCTGTTATTATATATAATATATATATATATATATACCGGGTGTACAAGTGAAACTTTTACACTAGTATTTAGTTAAATGCTAGGTTTGGTGATCTTTCAGCTTCTTTCCAACAAAATACGAAATAAAAAATTTCATCGTCTTTCAAACTAAATAAGTAAATAAAAATCGTTCTATCGATTCCGAAGAAAATGTCTCTACAACGTGATGTCCGAATTCGGGTCAACGCGCTTTTGGAAGCCGTGGACCGTGGATCCGGTGCGAAACAGGCGCAATGACCGTTACCTGAGCTTCGGGGCTTTGGGGCCTCGAAAAGGAAGGTCATGGATCTCATCTGGTTCCTGACCGGCTACAGGCTTACTGCGGCCGACAACATCGAGATCCTGAGGACCAAGTTCATCCCGTGGGTCTGGGAGAACTTCCCCGGTGGGAATGTGTGCTCCAGCAGGATGGAGCGCCCGCCCATACGGTGAGGGCCCGCGCAAGCGTTCCTGGGGCAGGAGATGGACTTCTGGGCCAAGGACTTGTGGCCCCCCAGAGCTCCGACGCCAACCCCTTGGACTACGCCTTCTGGCTGCACATCGAGTCCAAGGCCTGCAAGCTTCGCCACCCGAACATCGACGCCGTGAAAGCCGCCGTCAACCAGGAGTGGGCCGGTATGTACGAGGACTTCGTGTCAAGGTCTGTCAGGCCTTCAGGAAGCGCCTCATGGCCATCGTGGCCGCCAACGGTGGGCACATCGAATAAAAAGATTTAAAATATACCTATGTTCTTTCATACTGTAAAATTGGTTTTCACGTAATTCTTCTTGCTGCTGTACTAAATCTCAATAAAGTTTGACTTGATAAGTGTAAAAGTTTCACTTGTACAACGGATATATATATATATATAGCCTGTCCCGTTTTCATGTCAATCGCTCCGATTTTTTGCTCCAAGCACTTTTCTGCTGCGTAGTGATGAAAAAATGAGATTGAGAAAGTTTCAGCCTTCAAAGACCATTTTGTGACTGCACAAGCCACTCAAAGTTTCAAAAAGGCCGTTTTTGGGGTCAAAAATGGCAATTTTCAAGTGGCTTGTGCTGTCTGAGTTTTAGTGATATCGAGTTAGTTTCTTTTCCTAAGGGTTGCTTGAAGTCTCATCTTTCAATAAAAAATTTGGAGCAATCAAGCAAATAAATATTTCTATTGTTTTTGGCCCGTTCAGTAGGCCTCTTTTGGCCCAAAATAGGCATTTTTTGTTTTTTGCTAATATTGCCCTAAAAGTTATCTTAGCAATTTTGTTATTTTATGACAAAATAATTGCCTTGTCATAATGCACGTTTTGTGCAATTTTCATAATGATCAAGAGGATATAGACGTTTTGATAGAAAATATTGTGTTTATTGTTATGAAATATTGTTCATTTGCAGAAATAAAATCGATATTTATACTTTACAATATTATTTATTTCCTCATAGAATAAGTTTTTTTATTATGATTTAATAACTTTATATTGGTTTTTAAGATGAGTAAAATAACTACGTAAAATGTTAATACGTTTTCCACACCACTCAGCGCACTACCCTTTTTGTGGATGGTCCCCCTAGAGATCTATTCATATACTGTGACTTATTTGAAAGTCATATTGATATTTGTAAAAAAGATTTTTTTTTATTCCTTAATTAATTTATTTTTAATTCCGTATTATGAGATATATGATGCCAGTACTATGTAGGTAGTCTCATCCATTCCATATTTTCTTTGACCATTACAAGCAAGTTAAACATAAGAAAGAGAGAAAAGGGGTGCGAAACTATACTAATTGTTTCTTTTTTATTTTGTTGGTTATATCTGGTGAAAAATATCGTTATTTTTTCTTATAGTAATCGAATTGTAATGTCTAACCTTCCTTGATCCGGTAAGATTTCGTCTCCAAGACTTTAAAGAATCATGTACTTCCATGTAATTGCCAAGTTTGGTTAAACATACTTTTCAAACATTTTTCGTAAAGTGATTGATTGCTGTGTTAATAAAGCTTCATTTTCGAACAGCTTCTATATCTCTTTTTGGTGAAGACGTATTTTGGTGTGCTGTCGAAAAAACATCTGGAATTGTATAAAGAAATTATTGTTGAAATTATTTTACTTCCTTCTGTAAGGACAAGACTCTCCAACTTAATGTAATGAACGACCTTCGACATAAACCGAGCATGGTGTATGGTGTAGGGAGTTTATGTAAAGTTGTTTTGAATTCGGATACATATAAAATGCTCATAGGTTGCCAATAATCTTTGCATTTTATTTTCAATCAGTATTTTTTTCAAAGCTTTTAATATTTCAAAATATTTTTGTTTGCTTGTTTCTGTATGTTCTTTTTCATCCATGTACAATAAAAATCTCTGTATTTTGTTATGCTACTTATAAAAACATTGGAAGTGTATCTTCTGGAAAATTTTCTCGATTGATCTTTTTGCATACAATATTTCAATATTTTTGTGAGACTGAATTAAACTATTCACATTAAATCTACAATAATGAAGATTATTTATTAGTTGCATAACCAACTTTTTATTATTTTTGTAGTAAATAAAAATGAGTAATAATATTTTACGTGCTACATGCTAGGTTATTTTACTCATCTAAAAAACAAATATAAAGTTATTAAAATCATAATAAAAAACTTATTCCATGAGGAAATAAATAGTATTGTAAGTATAAATACCGATGTTATTTCTGCAAAATGAACAATATTTTATAACAATAAACACAATATTTCTATCAAAACGTCTATTCCTCTGAATCATTATGAAAATTGCACAAAACTTGCATTATGACAAGGCAAAATTCGATTTACAAAATATTTCATTTATTTTAGTTAATCGAATTAAAAAGGTCTTAAAAAAAGTTTTACATGGAGCCCAGCATGGATTTTTAGAAGAGAAGCTTATGGATTCTGTTCCTTTTACCCTACAAACACTTTTAGATTCCGACAGTACCACTTCCCTGATGTCAATCGATTTTGCCAAAGCTTTTGACTCCATATCGCATAAATTCATCATCGAAACATTATATAAAAAAGGGTTCGGTGACCTAATTATAAGAATGGTAAGCGCTTCAATTTGTAAAACCAGGACTCTTATAGAATATGGTAATCGAAGTACATATTTTTTTAACAAGCGGGGTGTTCGCCAAGGAGATCCGGTGGCGGGAATCTTGTTTGTCTTGTGTATTGATAGCCTGATTCAGAATATCCAATCTGATACGGGAATTCACGGTTTTAAATCCCCTGAATATATTTTAAAATGTTTATGTTACGCGGACGATCTAACGGTGACATATTCGGGTGGCCCACTCCAAACTCTTTTATCAGTTAAATCAACTTTTAAAATTTTAGAACGATACAAAAATTGTTCTGGACTCAGTGTAAATATTGAAAAATCAGACTTAATAAGCCCATACGGTGATATTTTAGTTAAATCATGGCCAACTCTGAAAACATCTAAAGACATGAATATACTTGGATCTTGGGTTGGCCCAAATAGCACTGAGATGAACTTAAATAAAATTTTAGCCAACGTCAAGGCGTCAAGTTTATTTTTTAACACCCTCCATTTGAACGTATGGGACAAGATCCAAGCCTGGAACACCTATATTGTACCTAGGATCATTCATTTGTTCCGTGTTACTCCCTTTCACCAAAGAACGTTGGAGGATATTACAAAAATGGAAACAGCTTTTTTTGGCTTCAACAGAAGAAAGAATATCTCCAGTCTTAGAATACATACACCGTTAAAACTTGGAGGACTAGGCGTTCATGATATTAAAAAAATGTGGATGTCCCAAAACTGTCTTTGGATCCGTAAACTTTGGGACAAAAACCAATATTGGTCCATATGTTTGAAACAATTTTTATGCAATAATGATATTGATTATGAAAAGTTTCCTTGTCACGGATTGTCGAAAGTTTTAAACATTATCTCCCAATTCTCAGAGAGAATGAAAGCTTTTTGTGAAGGGTCGAGAACCTGTCTCGAAAAGTTTGAACTGTCTTTAGCATGGGAGATGCCAGTTTTAAATTGTTTAAATACCTCCATCCCTAAAACAGTGAACGCTTTTATCGCAAGTGACGTTATTTATTCTGAAGAAATTTTAAACAAGCTCGCTTTTAAATATTTTACTAGTGTCTTCGGTAGCCCACTAAATACCCCACGACCGTTTTTACCTTTTAGAATAAAAGTTTCTACTATAGCCACGAGGGTTTTAAGAAATACATGTACATATCAACTATAATTCCATTTGAATCTTATTTAAAACGAAGAGGAATAAGAAGAAATATCAGCGAATGCATTAAAGCTGTTAAAAATCCATTTTTAACATCGGCAGAAAAGTGGTTCAAATATAGAAAGTTGACTGGTTCACTGGAAGTTGCCAGCAAATTTTTCAAAGACGACCGTAGTAACTGTTTCTTTTGCAAGAGGGAAATAGAAACTACAGATCATTTACTGTGGAAATGCTCATCTTTAATTGAAACATATCGGGCCGTTCAAGAAATTACCATGGGTCACTTCAATGAAAACCCATCAGAGGAGGACTTCATCACCTTCTCGCGTAATCCAAGATGTGATGCGGTCTTAACAAAAGTTCACTATGTTATTTATAAAAAAAGAACAATTAAAGATGCCAACCTCCTTGAAATGATGTCCATCGCTTCACTGTACTCCAAAGTGCTCCAACAATTGTGAACTGTATATATGAAATTCAAATAATTTATTTAAAAACCATTGCTGTTCTGTTTTTGTTGATATGACTATTGTTATTTATGTTATACAATTCGGACGTTACCCCTTTTGATATTTGATGCATACCGTTAATATTTGTGATTGTAATTTTTTCAATACTACATAGTGAAATATAAGCCCCTTGCGGCCAAGAAAAAAAAAAAAAAAAAAAATTATGAAAGGCAATTATTTTGCCATAAAATAACAAAATTGCTAAGATAACTTTTAGGGCAAATATAGCCAAAAAACAAAAAATGCCTATTTTGGGCCAAAAGAGGCCTACTGAACGGGCCAAAAACAATAGAAATATTTATTTGCTTGATTGCTCCAAAAATTTTATTGAAAGATGAGACTTCAAGCAACCCCTTAGGAAAAGAAACTAACTCGATATCACTAAAACTCAGACAGCACAAGCCACTTGAAAATTGCCATTTTTGACCCCAAAAACGGCCTTTTTGAAACTTTGAGTGGCTTGTGCAGTCACAAAAATGGTCTTTGAAGGCTGAAACTTTCTCAATCTCATTTTTTCATCACTACGCAGCAGAAAAGTGCTTGGAGCAAAAATCGGAGCGATTGACATGAAAACGGGACAGGCTAATATATAGATATATATATATATATAAATATATTTATGTATATATATATATATTATGTTTAAGCAAACGGCTTAAAAAAAAACACATCTCTGAATTTTGATATTTTGTAGAAAAAAGTCTCTTCTATCAACTCAATGCCTCAGTTTTTTGGTCCAAAACAAAGAGGAAATCAGGAGAGCCGATTGGCTATAAAAAAGTGGCATCAAGGCAAAAAACAAAAGTTTAATTTCATTACCAGAGAGCTTTCAAATGCTCAAAATGGGCAATTCAAGTATAAGATATAACACTAAAATATTTTCAATTTATTAGGTTTTTCAAAAACTCCATAAGGAACTCAAAAATTTCCAATAAAAATAAGGCTGGGATTTTGGCCCGGGAAAAGCCCAAATTTAAGAGGCATGTAACTTTGCTCTGACAACAAATTTCGAACTGAAACTTAAAAACATATAATGAAAAAGACTTATTCATTCTATGGTGTAAATTTCATTTGAATCCATGAACCCCAAATTTCATTGAAGTAAATTTTGTTTGGAATGACCCATATATATATTTTTATGTTGAATGTGTGTATATAAATAGATAAATAAATGATATATATATATATATATATTATAAATATAAATTATATATAAACATATATATATATATATTCGTTCTCCAGTGACGTCATTGAGTAGTTATACTGCTAATATTACATGTTTGTTTTGTATTGCCCAGACCTTATTATACAGACCTTGGGACAATCATCTTAGTCCCTTCTTTCTTCATTGTTGAACATCCAGTATTATATAGGTCGGTGAGTTATATACTCGCTTATTATCTAAAAAATATGATCCAATAAAAACGAATACAATAACAAGTATAATTACTGACGTTACGTTAAATAGTTTAAAAAAATTATTAGTATACTCTTTTTTCTTACATTATACTTCAATTCAAATATGAACAATAAAGTTTTTGTATTTATAAATATTTTTATGACATGGTCCTAAGAAAACTTGGCAAAAAAATATGCATCAGCCTTGATTGCTCAGTGTAATATTCTAATTTTATGAAAACTCTATGAATGCTATATTTTATTATTATTATGATGATGGAAACAATCTGACGAGAAGGATATGCCTTTAGTCCTATAATCCTTTAATTAATGAAAGCAATTTGTTATTGTAGCTGTGCATATCCATCTTGAGAAACATAATATATATATACATATATTTTTTCCACTGAGGAAAACAATAAATATTTTGATATTTGGGAAAAAAATATATTAAAGGATGGATTTAACAGATGGGTTCATGAGTACTGTTTGTATCGTCAGTTTATTTTATACTATTTTTTCTACCCTCGTTACAGCTTTATTCAACAAAGTATAAAAAACATAAGGTAATTTTAAAACTTGTCAAATTTTAATGACCATTTTTTGGAATACAACGGAAAAAATAGCAAATACTTTTGTCGTCTTGTTTTAAAGCGTACTGTATCATTATTTTAAGAATTTCTAATGAAATAATTTGTTCCTGATCCTAGATATAAAAATATCGCAAATATTTTATTGAATATTTTGCAAAAGTTGATAAGCTTTTGCACATTGGTCACTGCATTTTTCCCTTCATCAGCAAGATATTTATTAATTAAAAATTACACACCAAACAATGTAAAGTAATATTATAAATATGAAAATACTTCTTTAAAGAACATCAATAAACATTTAAGTCTACAAATTAATTAATTTATTTACCTTAAATATATGTCTAAATCATAAAATATTACCATATATATAATTTATAAGTAAAACTATCAGAAAATATATATATGTAGTTATAAAACATAATAAAACGATCTATAAACATAACAAAATATAAAGATAAATAAAAACAAAAATATATGAAATATAGCCAAGACAAATTGTTATGTTTTTCATTTTGGAAAGTATCCTGACTTTGTTTGGGCAACTGATCAAAACTTACCTAAACTATATTCACAGGAGGGTCCAAACATCACATCCACTCCAGATACAACGGATTCAATGAATGACTTGGTCCATAGGTCGAATTACAACCAGAGTCCTGGAAGGTGATGTTGAAGTAAGCCCCTTTTGGCAGTAAACCCCATTTCTCTGCGTTTGAAAGCCCGAAAGAACACCCACGCCCGCCTTCTGACGGACGGCTCGATCTCATAGCCGCTGGAGTGAAGTCCAAAGGAAGATTGATCGATACTCGTATCACATTATCCTTCGAAAACTTGGCGGGAGGCTCAAACGGCCAAAAAAGCCCCTGAGCACGTAATATTAGTTGTGAGCTGTATATAACGCATAGAGTATATATGAAATCATTTTCCCTCATTGTGCCTGATATAATACATCCTCTTTTACGTAGAGAAACTCCATTTCGACCACGTCCTCCCGCAATAGATTACATGTTAACTTTATTTTCCATATCCCAGAAATCCTGAAAAGTAAATACAAAAGATTTTCACTAACCTTATATAAGTCTGATTCATAATTCATATACTAAGTATAACTTAATGATTCTTATAATCTAAAACATATAAATCATGTATATATAATAAGCGATAAGAAATATAAACATTTATGTATAGGTATATTTAGATAAACATTGTTATCTTAAGTAGGCATTCTCCTTGTATGCTTAATTTTATTATGATTAAAGTGTCTTTGAAGAATAAATTTGTATAAAGATATTTACATTCTGATAGGGAGAATAAAATAATACCACACGAATGTAGAAGACTCACTATAACGTTAATATATAAATATATTATGGTACAGCATCAAGGTCAAAAACAATTAAGCTCAAAATAATATTATTTTTCCTCAAAATAACATTTCTATATCTTAACTGAATCTATAATATAATCCGTTATAATGTTGGTTTTTATCATTGTCTCTCTGTTATAAACAACAAAATAAATATAGGTTTTCCTGATATTTATAAGATTCATTTTGGCATGTTAAATACAAATAATAATAAACATAATATTTTTAGACTACTTATTTTCATTTCTTTATACTTTCCTTTTCTTTTAGAGAAATGATTCCTGCTACAAATTGGATTTTGAGATACTTTTCGATTGAATTAATCGTTAGGGTTATTGTTACAGAACTTTTTATATAGTTATTAGAGTTTTTTTATTAGGTGGTATTTTCTATTTCTTAAGCAACATTATTTTTATAATGAAATGCATGTGGATTGGAAAACACTGTAGCCCAATAAATTTAATGCCCTTTTAAACTAAATTATTGCTTTTTTATTCTCATATACATTATTTACAAACATTCTGTTTATGCTTGTATATTTTATAAGCTACGGAATAAAAATATAACCTGTGTAAGGTCCTTTGTCATTAAGAAATTATTTATATAAATGAGTTTGGATAAGCAAACACAATAAAATATATTTGATATCGACCTTAATTAAATATGATTTGAGCCTTTTCCTACATTAAATTTAATATGAATATATACTGAAGAATATACAAGAAGTGAATAACATAAATGTATTCAACACACGATAGATCAAAAGCTTAGGGCCTGATATTTGTTGAGTTATTGCATTCTTTCATCACTTCAAAGAATACGTTACTTTTCGTTTGAAACTGAAATTCAATATTGAATTTAAGTCATTGACTTTGAATTCTAATATCTTTGGGGATAAATGAAGTATACATCCATTAGATTTCACCGATTTAATTTGTTCATAGAAAAAAATAGGGTTAAAATTATGGTATATTACATGTACACAGCAGTTTCTTATTTATAATTTGAATAAATCATGTTTATGCGTATGACGTCGCACGTTAAATACTTTCAATTTACTTTGACTTTGATATCAATGGGTCATCATAATAATCATGTAGGATATTCAGAAACGTGGATACAGTATACCCGTTTTTATTTTTTTAAACACTTGATAAAGGGATTTAAAGATATATACAAAATAATATCATAAAATTCATGTACGTTCCATCAATCTTACTTGATCCACCCTACGACACTTAATTTTGTTCTACAACAGTATAAGAAATACACCGATAAAATGCAGGAATTATACCAAATTAATATTTCCTCTTTAAGATACTAAGATGAATTTTATACATTTTAAGATTGTTTCGAGTTTTTCACAAATTATAAGAGAAATTATTTATTCTTTTTTAAAAGTATTTTATAGAAAACAGCACTTTTTAAGTATAAACATTATTCACTGAACAACTTTTTTAGATAAAGAACTGAGAGAAAAAAATATTACGCTTCAATATATGTACGAGATGAATATTATTTTCTTCCTTTAAGTTGTTGAAAGATCTACTGAGACTGCCGAAAGATCTTAATGATTGCGTAGTAGTCTGATTTCATATTGTTTGTCTATTTGATTTGATAGGAACGCATAAGTCTGGATATGCATAAATAGTTGAAATTAGATCACGGAACCTTTGACATTTATAATGAAGTTGATCCAAAACCTACAACCTCAACTTTGAAAATCGAGCACGCTACTACTGAGCCATTGCACTCCCGTCGAGTTTATTAGCCTATTGCAATGTCCAGCTTAAGGAGTAAAAGGCGGTTTTTATTTATTTATTTGTCTAAGCTCTTTCACCATAAAAAGCAGTTATTCTAATGGTGCATTTTTTTATATTAGGGATCTTATATGAGCTTTTATCATGAATATTTATACTTTTAAAGCAGTGAATAAATACATATAATAAATAAAAAGATTTTCTTTAAAAAAATGAAATAAAGTGAAGATATCTATGAAAATGAAATAAAGTATAACTTTTATTATTAGAAAACGTATATTTCTTTCCCTTTTTGTTTTTGTTCTATAAAATAAACCTAAGTGCCTTATTTGTAGTCAAGTTATATATGCATATAACTGATATAATTTAATAAAATTATTGCTATAAGTCCAAAGTGAAGATAAAATTACAAATAGATATATAATTCACTCCGTGCTGGAGTGAACCTATATATACTATAAGACATAGGTTGATATGCTAACAGGGGACTCAAACTTATGAGTAGTGGTATCTGTGACGAAATCTAGGAGTTCCAAGGACATTTTGCATCCCATTTGCATATGGCAAGGATTTAGCATGATAAGCAAATTGCAGATATTATAACACGAATTCCACTTCTTAGTTATTTCTACCTCCATTATAATGGCGTAACTACTCTTTTGTGTAGTATCAATAGCCCGATTGAATTATAGTTACACATATTTAACTTTGAGTTATGATTATATAATTGGATAAAAAGTAATACGTTTGGATGTTAATTTTTTATAAACATATATTTCGAATGCTTCAATTCAATATATTAATTTAATATAAAAAGGGATTGTGTTTTTACGTTGGCCCATTCCAAAATTGAATCAATTTTATTGTGTCTAAAATTCAGCTATTTTTAAATGAACTAAAGAGCACCACAATATCACTCACTGAAAATATAGTTCCCTATATACTCCGTAGGTAGAAAAGTGTGTAATTTTTTAATGATTTAATTTTTAACCGTGAACATTTGTCGATGATTAATTATTAAAATAAATTGTTGTTAAGTAAAAAGTACCAAAAAATGGAAGAAAAATATTGAGCTCAGCAATTATTGAAAGTATGTTGCGTTTTTTAATTTTATTGAGTATATATTCTTAAAATGTATGAAATAACAAAAAAAAATGAATTATTTTTATTCGTTGAGCCAGTAAGATCTAACAACCAAGTCTTCAGAATTATAAAAAAGAGAAGTGACAATTGGGACCCATTGAAGTCCTTTTAAGAGACTATTTATACATTTAGTGGCATCACTTGAGATAGCATTTCTTTTCTACTACCAAGACTATATTGTTTCCCTTAAGTGAGGCAGCTTAAGTTGCTATACATCATCAAAGAGTGCTTCAAGGCGAGCATTTATTTTTTCCGATGGAAGTCTTTATTAAATTTGTTTTTACAGTAGAATGACACATTAAACCCCACTGATTCATTGCTTTGAGCTATTTCATATATGAACTGACTCCCTGTTTGGAGAAGATACGTTGAAGGACTACGTCTATGCTAAAGATAATAATACTAATAATTAAACTATTCCTTATATAAACAACCTGAAAACTATCATCCTTTACGCCGTAAGTATGTTTTTATTAAGAGTAATGCGCAATTCTAAAGGCATATATTAAAAATAATTAAAGAAACAATATTCTCAATGATATGTGGTAAATATATTTTAATCTTCTTCTTGACACTTATAGATTAAGAGTGATCTTATTTTATATTGTACATAAAAGATAATTATTTATTGTACATAAAATATAGCTTTAAATTGTTCATATAATATATAATTTTATGGCCAAGCTCCTTTGTATATAACAAATAATGTACATAATTATATAGGGCTACTGTTACATCAAATATGACTAGATATAGAGTGCCGATGCAACTTGGTCCATCCTCAATCCTGGATATTGGAGTATTTATTAGCTTTCCATCGTTGGGAGACGGACAGTGACATAAAGAACAGATGAGGGAGGGAGACTTCCAATATCTAATATATTTTCTATAAAATAACATATGGATTACTTATAAACTACTAACCCGAATATAATAATTTTAGGGCGTTGTATATGTAGCTACAATGGCTGCCACACAAGGTGGGTGAAGTAAACAAGGATCTACATTACAATAAGATACTAGTTAATAGAAGAAGGAAAATCCTACTAAAAACACTAATGACGTCAAGCCATATTAGTTCATAATGAAAAATAAATAAGGTGTATTTCATTATCATTGGATTACTTTTACCATTTGTCTTTTATTTACTCTCTCTCTGTATATATATGTATATATATATATTATATATATATATATATATGTATATATATATATATATATATATATATATATATATATATATATATATATATATATATATATATATATATATATACATATATATATATATGTATGTAAATATCTTCAAGTTTTTCCATTACCTTACGTTATATATATATTTTTTTTTTTTTTCTCTTCAGCAAGGTCTTTATTTCATTGTTTAATATATACGAAGTACACAATATACACATATATATATTAATAAAATTTAAAAAGGAAAATTGTGCAGTGTTGAAACAAACATAAATAAACATTGTAGTTTAAAATTATTTTCCTCTTTAAGACCTTAAAAACTTAAATTACATAGGAAGTATAAAAAGCAATACTAAAACAAAACAAAGCATAAAATCACAATAAACGAACAAGACGTAATATTATAGCAAAACAGAGAAAAATATTAAAAAGAAGCATTAAAACAGAAGACAATCACTGGTTTTTGGAGTTCTTAAGCTTTTTGAACTTTGAGATGATTCTGGCGAGGACTCCAGCAAGACGAGGTGAAGATGAGGGGAAATATCTCACTACATCGGATCCATAGTTCCAAGTAGGACCATTGGTATTAGGAATTTTCAGTGACAGAGCAGAGTACCTTGCTGCTGCAGATATCATAATTGCTCTAAGGTCTTTTGCATCGACAAATTTCCCTTGAGTTAGGAGTTGGGCAACAAGTGCCTTGCAGTTCTGAAGAGCTGCACCAATGGCCTTAGTTTCATCCTGATCTTGTTTTCCTCTGGAAGGAGTGCCGAAAAGAATGTGTCCCTTTAAGTCTTCGTGCTTAAAGCCGGTTATGTAAGCTTCATTGAGCTCGATGAATTCCTTGATAATTTTTAGTGAGGGGCAGTCACAAAAAGCATGATAAATGTCATTGAAAAGTTTGCCACAATCCTTACAATGCTGGTTGAACTTAATTAACATCGTCGATATTTGAAGTTGAGCGGTAAACTTATGCCCATCCTTAACACTCATCAGTGAACGCAAAATTTTATTTTCCCATTCACATGACAAATCAAGAACCTCCATATGTTTTCTAGCAATCAACCTAGCATCTTTGGATTTTGGAGATCTATCAGAAAATTTTAAATACCAGGGAGTCAATGGAATATACGCATTAGAAGCTCTACGTAAAGGAAAGTAGAATCTCCCTGTTTTGAAGACAGACTCCTCTTGTATGTCGCAGAAGCGTAGGGTATTTTCTTGTAGTGCAATACTTTCCAGCTGGTTGGGTCCATAAAACAAATTCTTAAAAAAAGGTATACGATCGTATTTTTGACGAACAATGTCAATTGTGGTGCTAGAGTCAAACAACGGTGGTCTGATCCATAACACTCTCTGTAGCGCTGCCCATTCCTTTGAGTATCTAGCAATTGAGTCATTTGATAAATCAGTCCCGAACATAAGTTTCATGAAGATGCTGGAATTTGATATTTCATTCCTCCACTCAATTTGTGGCTTAGAATTAATATCAATAAAAACTCGTTTAAAAACTTTGGGTAAAATATTTTGTAGTAAAACAAGTCCTCCTCCCAATTCGGGCCTCCTTCTCTTCAGAGTTGGAACATAATTGTGGTTAAAAAGTTTTGTTAGCCATTTTTCCTCTTCTAGTATGAGACGTTCTCCTATAGTAGGTAAAGCAGTGGCCGTATATAAAATTAGTGGAATCAGTTTAAAATTATATAAGTCTATACGCTTTTGCAAGTTAAAACCTCGCCATGCTTGAGTCCATCTAAGAGCTTGTGCGTTAAGTCTTTCGAAATTTGACAAGGATGGTTGATTGCTATCCCACTCGATCCCAAGGATCTTAATAGACTTTACCACTCTACATCCACCGATAAACAAATCAGAAGACGGGTGCCAATGTCCAATGGGAAGAATAGCCGACTTCTTGATGTTGGTGTTTAGACCTGATTTGATAGAAAACTTTTTGAAAAAGGCAAGCACAACTTCTATACGTTTTGTAAGTTGTTTCTCTGAGCTAGCTTCTACCATCAAAGTTATGTCATCTGCATAAAGGTCTATGAGATGTTTTTGGTTGCCTAATAAAACACCGAATCCACCATACTTCTTCTTCAACATTACATTAAGTTGTTCCATTGCACAAACAAACAATAAGGGAGAAACAGGACATCCTTGTCTACAACTCTTGCTTAATGTTATAGGATCACTCTGAAGAGTGTCAATAATGATCCTTGAAGTTCCATTATATAGAAGTGCCCTTATTGGATTAAAAAAACGTCTCGGAAGATATTTTCTAATGGCCTGAAGGATAAAGCTGTGCTTTATTGTGTCGAATGCCTTTGCAAAGTCGACTGCAATAATTGCTCCAAATTTTCCTCGCGTGGTTGTTGACCTTATGGCAGCACTGATATTACGTGAAATATCTGCTATGTTCCGATTTTTCAAAAAGCCCTTATGTTGTAGCCCCAACCTTTTGTTTAGTATCGGCTCCATTTGTTTGGCTAAAATCCCTGCTAATATGCGGTACGACTCATTGAGAATAGTTAAAGGTCTCCAGTGACTCGTTGAAGTCCCATTTCCTTTTTTAGGAATGAGCGAAATCCGGCCAATAGTTAGAGCTTTAGGAAGTGCTCCCCTTTTTTCCATTTCTTGTCCGAATTTAAGAAGGTATGGTGAAATCTCTTTGGCGCATAAAGTAAAAATTTTCCCTTTTATGTTGTCCGGACCGCTAGCTTTGTTATCCTTATAAATTTTTTCAATGTGATTAAGAATATTGTTTAATGTAAAAACTGTAGCTGTGGGAGACTTTTTAGGACGAGGAAATCCAATTCTATCACCACCTAGCACCTCCTGGTACATATTGAGAAAGGTTCGAATAATAGCTTTGGGATGGGAAATCGTTTTTCCTTCTGAAATTATTACATCGATTTTTTTTGACAAAGAATAATTCTTAATTCCGAGGTTTTTCATTCTTTGAAGAGGGCAGCGTTCATTTTTTACCTTATTTCCCATCTCTTCCTCCGCAATTTCATTCATTCCATATGCTTGGATTGAATCTCTCATTAAGCATTTCACAAAAGGGAACCCTCCTCCATGATAGCCTCGACATCTCGGTCTATCTTTGCCAATCTTTCCCTCTTACGGCTCAAATAGTAAATAACTGTTTCTTTGATGCATGATTTTAATTTATTTAACAGCTTGTTGCTTGAAGATTTGACGTTATAACCAATTTTTTTAAACTTTATACCATTCATGTTTCGTTCTGCAGAGAACTATCGTAATTGTGTCTGCAATTACCTCCGCCGAAGGAGGTATTGTTTTCACTGGCGTTTGTTGGTTTGTTAGTTTGTTGGTTTGTCAGCAGGATAACTCAAAAAGTACTGAACGGATTTGGATGAAATTTTGTGGAGTTGTTGGAAGTGCCAAAAGGAAGAATTGATTAACTTTTGGCATCTCTGAGTGCAGAATTAAGGCGCCAAATGAGCTAAATACTACTAAATTTTTCAAGTTAACCTACTCTGCCAATAGATGTCGCTGTGCTGTGAAATTGGGTGCCGGGAGCGTCTTCCTCTCGGAATTTCCGTCTAGGGGAACCCTCCCCCGTCTCTCTACGCCTCCCCAGTCGTGAAAAATCCGCCTCGGAAGGCTCATGACGGCGGAGGTTTGCACTCTCTGAGTGTATATATGCCTCTAGTTTTTTAGTATATTTAATATAAAAATCAAAGTATCAACTTCTATATAAAAGCAATATGAAAACATGTGTTAATGGGTTGTATGTAGCAGGGGACAATAGACTTTAACTTAATTAGTTTTCTATGATCCAGTCCTCAAACTATTAAAATATATTCATTCGATATTCATATCAAATAAGGGGATTCTTCTTTAATCATAAATTTATAAGTCATAGCCTAAAAAGTCAGTGCTCTCATTCTTAAAGTAAAATTGTTTTTTTTTGTAGTTGAAAAAACACAAAGGATACTGCCAGCTGAAAATGTGGGAAGGCATATATTAACATTATAAATACATATACATATATTATAGTATTATTATCTTTTCTAAAACATTGCCGAATGACATAATGTTATTACACATCTTGCGTTTAAAAATAATAATCAAATAAACAGAAGGACAGAGGAAATCTTTCATATTCTCACTCACTCAATGTGATACTACAATACAATGCTGATAACCTGGAAGGAATTGATATAAGACAAACGTTCCTTCACAGCTATTAGTTTTTAGATATTTGACAGCAGCAAGACAAGGAAACAAATTCATAATTACACAAAACACAACAGTTGTAAAATACTATTTTGGGGACGTTTTCCTTGCTGAACATAATACAGGATTTACTATTTAGAGAAATTTTGAACTATAATTTACACCCAACTCAACTCTACATTAACACCATTATTTCAAGAAGCAGGAGTTATTGCTAGACGAGAAGAAACATGGAGGTCATCGACAGAGTCACTCTTCTTTTTTTCTTTTTTTTTGCCAATATGGTTCGATAGAATTGTATCCATCAGGATATAAAAGAGCATCATAGTATAATAAATCTGTCGAACCTAGGATCTTATTAGTTAGGTAGGCCAAAAATGGCCATCCCCTCTCGGGATCCGAAACTGCACCCCCAAAATTGAGAGTTAAACACGCCTTAACACACATGGTTATCGCACTACCTTTTTTGCCTAACTATATGGTTTGATAGAATTGGAGCTTCCGACAGGATATAAATAAGCATACTAACAATAAAATTAGTCACTCGAACCTAGGATCTTATAAATGAGGTAGACCAAAGTTGATCATCCCCTCTCGGCATTCGAACCTGCGTCCCAACATTGAGAGTTGAACACGCAGAGTCACTCTTCTTTATCAATGCTTTACAAATTTTCACTCCTCATTTTGTCCTCACTTGCTCCTAATAGAGAATATAGAGTGTGAAGCAAGGTATAGTAGCAAAGAATATTGGGGTATTTTTTAGCTTTTCATTGTTGCAGAAATACAGCAACATAGAGCATTTTAAAAGAAAAGTGAAACTTCATATATATAACATATTTTCCATCAAATCTCGCTATTTAAAAATATCAAGTCTCACATTCTCTTTAGTTCTTTCTGTCGCTGTCTTTCCCCAATAATGGAGAGCTAACAAGTATCTTGATATTTATCGCTATCATACGTTGCTTCGGTACTCCATATTCTCCACAGGACACCTTCTTCTTTTATCAACTAAGATTATCTCTGATTTTAAAATAATTATTATATCATATTTTATATTTCATATTTCACCAGTTTAATCTATAATCTGTAGGACTACATTACTTTTATTAAATTTTTATGAATGCTAATGTAAATGTTTGAACGAATCCTATTGGGTAAATGAATTGAAATACTAATCTTCTTCATAATATCTAAAAGCGCATGGGAATGCTAAAGCCGTGTGTGTGAAGGCGTGTTCAATTACCAATGTTGGGGGCGCAGGTTCGAATACTCCCGAGAGGGGATGGTCATTTTTGGTCTACCTCATTGATAAGACTCTAATTTCGATGGAATAACCTACATGCTTGAATGCTTATATATCCTGTTGGATGCAATTCTATCGAACCATATACGTAAAAAAAAACACAAGCTATAAACCAAGGGAGCTCGATAGCCGTGCGTGTTAAGGCGTGTTTAAATCTCAATGTTGGGGGCGCAGGTTCGAATCCCGAGAGAAGATGGTCATTTTTGGTTTACCTCATTGATAAGATCCTAGGTTCGATGGACTAATTTTAATGCTATAATGCTTATTCATATCCAGTCAGAGGCTGCAATTCTTTTGAACCAAGTAGGCAAAAAAAAACATCGAAGCATGCTTTTTATACTCTATTGTTCTTTTCATAGAATAAAGTCTCTTTCATAGAATAAAAAGTCTCTTTTCAAAGTACTTGAGTTGTCCATCTCACACTTTAAGTCAAGTACTTTTAATTCCTCTCAACTCGGAGAGGCTCTTTGAAGGATCTATGCTAAATCAATATTTACAATGAAAACAAACACCCTCTATTATTATATGTACTTATTAAGCTCAGCTATTTTGAATAATAACATGTATATTTTCTTCCATGTAATATAATCCTTTATTAATCGCAAGCATTTGAGTTAATGATAGCAATTCATCCCTTTAGCATTATGTGGATCGAGAGGCGTGTTTTTTTTCCTCATAAACTTGTCTCTTTAGTCTACCAAGCTAAAAAAGAATAGATACATAAAACCTATAAAATATGAGAAATTAAAAACACTCGCATATTTGGGCGCCTACGGCGCTCATATGTTCGCCCTTCGGGTATGGGTAGGTTTTAAGTCACATGAGATGCATTTTTATTTTTTTATTTCTCTAACTCCTCCTAAAGCTTTAAAGTAAAGTAGCGCATCGGGGCAGATAGCTTGGAAAGATTTTCATTGAGTCTCTTTTTTCTTTTGGTCCGGCAGATGTTGCTTTGGGATTTAAAAAGTATGACGTCACACCGGGTTGTTTTTGATCTCCTTCATAACATCCATTTAAATAATTGCATTCACTACTAATGTTTTTTAACTTATTTTCACAACGATAATTAATATTTTAATGTATAAAGCAACTGCATTAGAAAACATTTGATTTTACTTGAATGTTCTATAGATAATTAAGGAGGTGAGGTTTCATGTGGAGTATCGAGCGCAAAGTTCCGCGGAGCAATAAAAATAATAGACACGACAATGTTATTGAGTCAATTGTTTAAGTCTACGTCACTAATACGTCACAAGGGCACTTGATGTATCTCAAAATTCCTTCATATTTATTTACTTAGCTGCATCAACATCAACGCCTCTAGCGGATAAATAAAGCGAAAGGAAGCCAAGAAATAATCAAAAATCAGAACAAAAAGCTCTTGATGCGCTACTTACTTTAAAGCTTTAACTCCTCCTCCTCCTTTTCTTTTTTCCTCTCTTTACCTCGAAAAGAAGGTAGTTCAAATCAAACAAGGTCTGAAATTTTTCATTTTCATTTCGGGTCCCATCACTTTACAAATAGTTTTATTAGGTCCGTCTTGACCCAAGGATTCCATAGGTACCTTCAAAGTTCAAATCCGACCATAAAAGTGGGAGAAGATAGTGTGCGGACATACAGACGGACAGAGATTGGTGAATTAATATATAGATTAATTAACCTTATAGTTTTTTTTCTGGGGTAGGACACTTCCAATGAAGCATAAATTAAATCGTATTAAAATAAGATCACTATTAAAATTTATAACATATATAGAACATAACAACTATTAAGTATTTAAATATTCTAAGCATACCGCAATACGTAAAAAAATAATAATCCTTCAATCTTTTGTAAAATAATATCTATTTTAGATATTGTAGGGAGAGGCATGGAAAATATTTTACAATCCTACATTCTTCGATTACTACGAGGGTCAAGGTTTCGCATCATTAACTTGTAGATGACTGCCATTCTTTCGGATTTTTTTATTTTTCTTAAGAGCATTGCTTGATTAATGATCCACTTCACTTTGTCATGGTATATATTTCAATTGAGATGAGGATTGGTTCCATAAAAATAGCGTGTCATTGGTTAAAAGCAATTCAATGAAAACAATTAAGGTGGATGGAAGTTTTGAAAATATTAAAAAAGCAATAGCTAGATAATTCTATTTTGTATATATATACATATGTATATATATATATATATATTAGGGTTGTTCTTATTTTTCAAATGTTCGAAATGTTAGCAATATTTATAATGTTACAATATTTTAAGATCAAAGCCATCAATAAGCCAAATAATATTTTGTTTTTGCTATTTACGTTATAGTTTCTAAGAGTCAGAAATAGGTTTTGACAATTTTGCATATTTTTTTGTTGATTATTCGTATATATATATATATATATATATATATATATATATATATATATATATATATATATATATATATATATATATATATATATATATATATATATATATATATATATATATATATATATATATATATATATATATATATATATATATATATTAGGGTTGTTCTTATTTTTCAAATGTTCGAAATGTTATCAACATTGTGGATTTTCTGTTTCTTGGTGATAAAAGAAGACGACATACAAAGTTTGAACAAAATCGGTCAACATTACGAGGTCGCGCAACGAGGTCAAAGTTTTAAAATTTTTGTAAAAATATAGTTTTCCGCAAATTTCTTCAAAATGGTGGACGTTACAGACTTCAATAATAATTATTAATTTAAAAGAAATCTAATTTACTACCAGACGTATATTTGATGTTTTTTAATAAAACAAAGTTTTCAGTAAAAACAAAGCAAGAAAGGGAGTTTGTAATGATACCTCATTGATAATATCCTAGGTTCGATAAACTAATTTTAATTTCTAAATGAGTTTATATCATGTCATCATAATATTTTATTCGAAATATGTATGACTTATGTGTAACACTAAATTGTATTTTAATATTTAAATAATGTATCTCTTTAAACAGAGTTCTCTATTTTAAAAACAAAAATAGAATGATGTATTAGACTGATGCTAATCCGTAAAAAATATACAAATACACACGTAAAATACAAAAATTAGCAACATATTTTTCCAACATTTAAATGTGCAAAGTTTTATGGCGTCTTAATCAAACATGCCTTAAAAACAAACAGTTTCCTTAGTAACACCATATTCACGAGAACAATAATTATTTTATCATAAGAATAAAAATATATGTATTTTTGTTGTATGATTGTGAGCAAATGAGCCGCTTATAATAAACTGAAGGCATGCGTATGTTTATCAATATTATCAGTTTTAATTATTAACTAGAGGACTCAGAGAGTGCAAACAATCCCACCAAATGAATCACTTGGTCTTGTTGTCATTTGCCAATAGATGTCGCTGTGCTGTGCTCTCCTCTTTGAGAGCACAGCACAGCGACATCTATTGGCAGAGTAGGCAAACTTGAAATATTTATTAGTATTTAGCTCATTTTGCATCTTAAAGAAGCATTCAGAGATGCCAAAATTTAATCACTTGTTCCTTTTGGCATTTCCAACAACTCCACAAAGTTTCATCCAAATCCGTTTCGTACTTTTTGAGTTATCCTGCTGACAAACAACCCAACAAACCAGCCAACCAACAAACCAACGCCAGTGAAAACAATACCTCCTTCGGCGGAGGTAATTAAATATTTATCTTATTGAGTGTATGGTTTTTATTCAAATTTAATATATGAATTGATACTTTAGTCAATAGCTAACAGGTTTTCAAAAGCCAGATAATTTGCTCAAATATTTAAGATTTGGTTATGAAAAAGACACGTTATATTGTTTTTTAAGTTCAACCATTGTATACGTCCAAAACTCTTATATAAGATATATAATGACATTATCTCGGAGAATAAAAATCTGATTTATTAAAAATATTTCAACACCTATCATAATATCCCTCCATTTTTTGTATAAGGTAATAACAAATATTATTTATGAAATCAATTAAATCTCTTAATTTTTTTTTCTCCTAAAGATATTTCGCGAATTATGTTAAGGAGAAAAGTAAGGAAAGATTAGAGTTTCAAGAGTCGGTAGAAAAAATGTTAAGTAACAATTCTCTTTTTGTCCGTTCAATAGCGGCAGACCTAGCGAACACTTTCAAAATCACAGAGATTGTGCAGATGGAAAGGGAAGAGAAGGTTGAGGCAGAAAATAATGATAATTTAAGACTCAAATCCTTTTTAATAAGGAGAAATATCCTGCTAGAGGCATAAAGAGGATAGTGGATAACGGCGAGGTACTAACAAAAACTGATGACATTTTACAATAATTTTATAAGTTTCAAATGGTGGTCAATACTAATAGAGGCTACTTCCCCAGAAGACTCCCCAGTACACCAAGGAATAAAATATTTACAGAGCATAATATCAGAGAGTACATCACCAAAAAACTCAAAACTGACAAGGCGGCTGGTCCAGATGGATTGACAGCTGGAATAATTAAGTCTTGTACGAATGAATTGTCTCATTACCTTGCTTGGGTGGGTTCTTCTATGGAAGTAAATGGAACGCTACCTAAAGCATTAACGGAAGGTAGAATTTCTCTCATACCTAAAAAAGGCGATGGTACGCATTTTAATCATTGGCTTTCTATAACAATCCTTAACATATCATACGGGATACTGTCGGGAATCCTGGCAAGTAAAATGGAACCTTTTCTTAGTCAACGGATCGGAGTCACGCAGAAAGATTTTTTGAAGAATCGAAAGATTTCGGATATCTCGAGAAACATTCAGACTGCCATTGACTCCACTAAAATAAAAGAAATAAGTACGGGGGGCTATCGTCGGAATTGATTTCTCGAAGGCCTTTGATTAAATTCACATGTTCACGTGTTGAAAGCTGCTAAGAAATTCTTACCTCGAAGTTTTTTTAATCCAGTCAGAGCTCTTTGTAGAATGGTTCTTCTACAATTTCGTTAAATGGGGTGGAGAGTAGACGGATTGTTTTAAAAAGAAGCTGCAGACAAGGATGTCCCTCAGCGCCTCTGTTATTTATCATGGCTATCGAGGATCTTTTACTTCAGTTAAATAAAAATATAAAGGTTTTGGGATCAAGTTTTATGATGAACTTCATCTAGTTGATGCTTATACAGATGACGTGACAATGTTTGTAGAGGCAAATTCCGAATCTCAGCTGTAAAAGAGGGTCAATGTCATTTTGAACTTCTTCCGTAAGTATGGAAAGAGATCCGGACTTCAAATTAATGAAAATAAACATTTTTTTGCCTATTGGGTGTTGGAAGCCGGAAGAAGGACAATGAATAGGGAACTGTATTTGCAAAAGTAGAGTGGAAATTCTTGGCATTGTCTGGGAGAGACAAGGAGTGCACGAAATTAATTGGCGGAAAATCAATGCTACTATCTACAAAATATCAGTGTCTGGCGAAATTGGAACTTACAGAAGAGGATTGACGTTTACAACTCACAAGTTGTACCTTTAGTACTATATAAGACAGTTGCTTCTTCTGTATTTGCTGAAAAAGCCGTCACTGATTATTAATTTATGCCAATCGATATCGTTCGTATGCTTCTTAATGAATAAGGGTTTGAGAGCTTTTTTTTGAGAGGAGGGTTAGGACACCCCTTTTGCCGGTACCCGTGTAGAAATTGGGAAACATAATTGGCAAGCATCCGCCACAGTTATCATCACATGTTGTAGAAGTCTTTGTTTTGACGTCTTGTAAACAAATTACATCAGGGCTAAGAGATAGCAAGTGCTTCATAAGACCATGTCTTACACGCCGATCTTTTCCTCCTCTCACGTCCAATGGCAGCATCTTGGAGAAACCCGTGTTGGCTCCCATGTCATTTGATATCCTTTGCGGAAAAAGTCTGTAATTAACTGTTGTTCCATTGCTTTATGAGTCATTTCTTGTTTTCTTGTTTTCATTTGAAGAGACCTAACTAACTTCAGAAGTATTATTCGAGTCCCGTCTGCTTCGTTTATTAGCTGATTGTGATCTAGTTCTGACAAGTAAGGCAACTTTTTTCTGTCATTGGAGGCTTTTGGGGAGTTTTACCTACATCTTGCTCTATATGGTTTGATTTTACTTTATCCTTTTCCACGTCATCAAGATTCGTGTTAAGGTCCAAGTTACATGTCAGAGTACGATTGTCAGATGTTCTTGTCGGAGTATCAATATTTTCAACGGTGGAATCGTTAGATCCATTGCGAACCTCAACTTGATCCCCTCCAGCTTGTTTGTTCCCTTCATTTTCTTCAATTGGTTCCTGGAGAACCTCATCTTGATCCCCTCCAACTTGTTGTTTGTTTCCTCCATTTACCCAGTTGAGGTTGAAACCCTTTGAGTTGCTTCATCATTGATAGTGAATAACCTTTGCCCATTCTCAGCGATCTTTTTTAGTCTCGCAAGCATCCATGATTTGTAAAAACTAACAGATCTTGTTTTTTCTTTGCAAGAGGAACGAAAGTGTCCAAACATGAAGCAGTTCCCACATTGTCGTGATCGACCGAGGAACTCAAGAGTTTCGATTTTCCTCACCTGAGGGAATCAATGAAGGAATATTTCTGGGATTACCTGTCACATTTATGACTAGGTCAGATCCTTTTGTGTTCCAGTGCTGAAATTTAGGATCATTAGAGATGGCAAACTTTTTTAACGTGGACTTTTCCGACTGGGAAGCATTTCCAACGCAAAAGGAGTTGACCTTACAAAAAGGATCAAGCATAGATCTCACAGCCTGTTCACATATTTTACCGTACCCATATTTCAGAGTCACGTCGAAAACATGATCACCATCCCTTGCTAACATTAGTTTACGACAATCAAGCAGATCTTGAACGGGTTATTTTCTTCGTCTTTAAGGTCCATTTCAACAGGAAGAGTAATTTCATTGAAATTCTCTCCATGGGTAGTTTTTGTCTCGTAATAATGAGAGGGCGATGGGGTCTGTCCCAATTAATACTATGTAATTCAGCTGGATTCAACTTAAGAATATCCGTCGCTATCACTGCCATATTACCAGAGTGCATTTGATTTTTGTTCAGAGGTCCCCACTTGTCAAGCCTTTGAGCAAACAAGCAAAGTTCTTCCATCCATTAGAATCATTTACAGATCCATCAGTTATATTATTGAATGACGAGAGGGTGTCTTTCTTTAGAGTTGAATTACTGCTGCGCTATATGTCATATTTGAATCGTTTGCTTCAAGAAAAACTGCGTTCTTAGAAGCATTAGATGTTTTTTCATCACTCATACTGAGAGTGAGCGAAAACAAAAAGGGAGAAGAGAGAATCTTCCTGATCAAAACGTCAGGAGTTTAAGCAGGTTTATTTTTTTTCTCCGGAGAGGGAGAAGAGACAAAAAAGAGAAGGTCCACTTACATGCTCCTCGATCCCGATTCCATCCACCGTCGAAGACAAAAGGGTGAACACAGTGAATCCGGAGGGCCCAGAGGCAATATAGGAGTGCCCTAGTGGCCCAAAAATGTCAAAAATCTGTCCAGTCACACGTACTTAATGAACACAGTGTAGAGAAAAAAAACACCACGTCCGCACGCTTCAAAAATGAGAGATTCAGTTTTTAGAGGTGGTGGATTTTATTTTCCTCTTAACAGATCCCCTAAGAATTTTATATCTCCGATGCCTTGGCATCTTAAAATGAATTTTACGATTTTAAAAACGAAGTACAAGGAATTTTATTGGAATATATGAGAGAGCTTAATCTCCCCCAAAAATGGCGTTTTATAATTTAGACTCATTAAAAAATATAGTAGATGGTAGGAGATTTACTGCACAGCTTCAGATTTCTGGTAGGTTTATAAAATTCTTTCGACCGTGCAAAGACTGTGGTAAGGTATATAATGATATCGTACATGCTTTAACTGGTTGTCAGGCTATCTCCATCTTAAGAACTTTTATAAAGTCAACGTTCCTGGAATGGAAATGGTCCAAGAAATATTATTCAAGCCATTCTTCTGTTTGGTTTGGCCCGCAGGAAAAAAAAATCATCGCTAGAGTCGAAGGCGATTGAATTCGCCATCCTATATTCAAAAGCTCTGATTGCCAAAAGGCTATCCACTTACACATAATTAAAACCAAATGAAATTAGAGCTATTATACTGGCCGCAGCTGCCAGGTAACAGCTTTTAAATTGAAGATACCTCAGGAAGACAATACCAATTGGACGCTCGCCATCAACCAAATCAAATATCTCCCAACAACGGCGCTGCAACAACAAAAAAGTTTTTAATACAAATAACACTATGCAACAAAAAAAATGACTTTTGTCTTGCCAACACAAAAAACAAATGAATCTAGTAATTTAGAGAATGGGGATTACAGATATATGATTATTTAGTCGTGATATTTGTTTTTCTGGCCACAATTTAAATTTTAAACTTTCATGTTTTAGTCCAATGGTACATACGGATTTATGATTTTCAGGGACAAGGCAGCAATTAACATTAATGCATTACCAATACAATTTCAAAGAAAGATCCAATAAATCTATTGGTAAAGTAATATTTCCAAAACTCTGATTATGTAATGAGATAATTGCATTATAGTCGTAAAAAATGGGACAAACGGACACTTTCACGTTATGATAGATATATCACTCATGGACAACTTTTTTCAGCTGCAAAGTTATATTTACATACGTTCCAGGCTTTAGAATAGCCATCGAGACCATTAGAACCATTAAAACGACTTTATTATCGAATAATTGAGCAAAAATCATTAGACACCTATGCTCCTCATATCTATGATCATCGTTATAAAGGTTTCGTGGATTGTTAAAATTTTCTTCGTTCCGTAACAAAGGATTAATATCAATATATATATATACATTTGCATGTATTCTACCGCAGTTAGTTACATGTCCTTAAAATTAAATAATAAATTTTTATTAGTGGAAAATATAAATACAAAATATTCATATGAAAAATTATATTCGAAATAAGTATTTAGTATAAGTATATTGATATTAATCCTTTTGTTACGGAACGAAGAAAATTTTAACAATCCACGAAACCTTTATAACGATGATCATAGATATGAGGAGCATAGGTCCCTAATGATTTTTGATCAAATATTCGATAATAAAGTCGTTTTTAATTGTTCTAATGGTCTCGATGGCTATTCTAAACCCTGGAACGTATGTAAATATAACTTTGCAGCTGAAAAAGTTGTCCTGAGTGATATATCTATCATAACGTGAAAGTGTCCGTTTTGTCCCTTTTTTGTACGACTATAATGCATTATCCCATTACATAATCAGAGTTTTAGAAATATTACTTTACCAATAGATTTATTGGATCTTTCTTCGAAATTGTAATGGTAATGCATTAATGTTAATTGCTGCCTTGTCCCTGAAAATCATAGATCCGTATGTACCATTGGCCTAAAACATGAAATTTTAAAATTTTAATTGTGGCCAGAAAAACAAAAGCCCATTGTTCGAAATAGCAATTTATCATTGCATGGACTCCATAGAATCAATTTTGAAAGTTTTGGCCGTTGGCAAATTTTTTGTTGCATAGTGTAATCAATAACTTCAAAAGAATATTAAAATTTACTTGATGATTAATTTTATTTGCTTATGTTACTTCTAAGTATAGTGTATTTGTACTTTGTATGCTATTGTTTGTTGATAATTTAATTGTATAACCGTGTTTGTTTATTGCTTTGCATAGTTTTATATGGATCACCATATGGTTGATTTTCAGCAAGCAATAATTTTAAACTATATTTTTATGTATCTTTTACACAATTGCTTGTCTGGAATAAAAAGGAAATAACAATAAATATCTTTTAAATGTTAAGTCATCTTTATTGAAATATAAAATATTTATGCTTTTCTGCATTTTTCATCCTTTGTTTAAAATTGCATGCAAGAAAATGTATAAAAAAGTAGGAAAGTTTGTAAAATAAAGTAAATACACTGCATGATATCTTAAGACTTCGTCTCAAAGTCGACTTTATTCTTTTTAGATAGATAAAAAGATGATATCACTTTTTTAACGTTACACCATGACTTGAAATCGATTATACTTTATACATAAGAAGATAAGGATCAAATTGAAGACACTTTTAAAATGGGTATCAACTCATCTTCTCTAATCTTAGTTGGTAGAATGTCAGCCCTTGGGCTATATGAGCCTTGCAGTTCAAAAGTTATTTTCCTTAAGTATTGATTTACATTTATTTGTTGTATGAATCATGACATCGACTGGATCATCAGAATACATGATCAAAGTATTTAGAATTGGGGTTGATTCTTGCCAGATCCAGTATGAATGAATTTTCAACTCTACTCATCAAAACTGTCCTTTTTTAATAAAATACAGATCTAGGACTATCTATGGTTAATATATGTTTCGATTGATCCGGAAGATAGATTGCTTAAACCGATGTCAATTATTTCAATTTTTTTAAGATATCCTCAAAACTGCAACCATTTGCAAAACTATATCAATTGGTTTCCCCAATAATTAATTGCTCCAAAATATTTGTAAACTTCTACTGGTCTAGAATCCAAACTCTGCTAAATTATTTATTGTTTTGTATGAGACAGGAAACGACCAGTACTCGGGCCGGGACTTTAATATATTTTCGTTCCTTCGTCATTTTCAAAGTGACGGCGTTTTTTTAGAAGAAAAAAATCCTACAAAGTGGAAGAACGATCGAAAATATTAAAGTTCCAGCCCAGTGATTTTTAGACACCGGGCCGGGACGCTCAAAAAACCGCCCGGGACCCGGTCGTTTCCTGGTATGATAATACAATTGCATCCAGATATCATACAGAGAAATGTTATCAATATATCAACTCATACATACAACTAAGTCGTGTCAATATATATATATATATATATATATATATATACATATAATAACAAACATGAGGAATCAGCAAAAGGTGTCTATTCATGGAAACAGGCAATGATAAAAAAAGCTTAAAATCGCTAATGGATGTATGTGGACTTATAATACAGTTAGGATAGTTGTTATACGTAAATACTTTAATCAGTTTGAGTATAAGAAGTACTTTTAACATTTGAAGATTTGCAATGAAGTTATCTATACTAATAAATAAGAATCTCGTTTGCTCGATGGTTAGTCTCTCAATTTACCCTCCCAGCAATTTGTTACATCTTGACGAAATTTTTAATGAATAATTTGTGAGTGCTCAGGGAATGTTGTAATTATTAACTTCAAGAAAATCCATTATCGTCATGTTTATTATATTCAGCAAGAAGCTTTTTGCAATTTCTTATAATTTCCAAGATATATTTATACCAGTTTTTCTGTGGGTGGCTTTAAGGTGTAACATGTGTTTTGGACAAAGTAGATATTCCCGGAAATTCATTTTGTATATGTTTATTTTATTCAGAACAAACGTTTCAGCGATTTATCGGTAATGCTCCGTTAGATTGGTACAAAGGTTATGTGGAGAATTTTAGGATGCTAATAAATACTTTTTATGGGGTGGCTGTTTTGGAAAGAAAAAATATATATGCCAATAAAAAACGTTTATTTCTTGATTCGGTCCTCTGTATCTCCTAATCATAGTAATATATTGATTTACTTATTAATAGATAAATTTGTCTGGAAAATTGAGGACATCGTCCATGTTTAATGGTGACATTAGTAAATATATGAGAACTTGATTACTTTTTATGAAAAATACATCAACATGTAATAAAGCGTTTATCTGTGATATTAATGTAGAAAAATATGTCAGGAAATATAATATCGAATAATAAATAATCTTCCGTAAAAACTTGGACTTAGCACTGTTAAATTTCAAGGCTAGATAAATGGATTAAAAGTCTTAATTATTGAAATAACATCAATAATATTGATATTCAATTTATTTCGAACTGAGAGATCTTAATTTATCAAATGCAACATCTGTGGCATTATAAAAGTACCTTCAGTTAACAATATCCAATAACGACCTTAAAAGTCCAATTAACAATGCACAGATGCATTTCAAGTGCAACTAACCTCGTCTTTAAGCTTAATTATGAAAAGCTGCTTTTGTGTAAAGTTATGAAGCAGTGAACAAGTTAAAAATGGATATTTAATATCTCAAATACTATCACTGAAGAAAGGAGAGTTGAGATAATCATAATGGCTACTTCAACTAGGTGTATGTATAGCTCCTTATGTCCCGAGGAACGAGAATCGACATCTTAAAGATTTAAATACTTTTATTTTAAGTAAAAAGTTTATTTTTAAATTTTAGCGTTTTAAATGATTTATTTCCATTTTGTTCAGATACTGTTCGTGCCCGTAAGTTTAGTTTTAAACTATAAGGTATATTTATGTACTTTTAAATCCAAGTTTACCAGTTTTATATCTGTAAACTTAGATTATTTCGTATTCATAATATTTCTTGATAATTCAAATAAAATAATCGCTCTAAATAAACAGCCCATGTATAAATTATTGAAAAATATAAACACATTTCCTTAATAGAAAGAGATGAAAGTGAAGCAAGGTATTTTATTTCAACTCATTATAACGTCCATGATTCACCAAATGCAGAGAAAGTTTGGGCTCAATTCTACTTTCGTACACCGCCTCCATATCTTAGGGACTCATGGTATATTTTTTTATTTTTGGAAGGGAATGGGAGAGGAAAAAAGAAAAAGAAAGAGGGAGAGTTAGAGAGATGGAATAAGAGAGAGACACAGATATAGACACACAGATTGAGAAAGGCACAGAGAGAGCGATAATTAGCTTACTCCCATCCTGAAGAGTCTCGGGATCGAGAATAGTGACTTTATGCATAGAAATGGAATCTTTGGGCACCTGGATCGTGAAAAGAGGAGATTCCTTATGACCTATTCCTACTCATTCGTCTTCAAATATCTACCCTCCCTCCATCCCCCTCTTCCAGATCTGTCTCGGATGACTACGGAGACTCCACTCATGAACCCTCCTTCTACACGTCTCTTGGACTCGAACGTCTAGAAGAAAAAGTCTCTCAGGTATTGCTCTTCCTCCCTCCGGGTCTCGGATGACTACGGAGACTCCACTCATGAACTCTCCTTCTACACGTCTCTTGGACTCGTACGTCTAGTAGAGGAAGTCTGTCAGGCATTGATCTTCCTCAAAAAAACAAATGAAAGAGTCCTCCTTGTCCTTCGAGTCTCATCTACAAAGGCTCACGATTTAGAAATCAATGTTTAAGATGTATTATTCTCCTGATTAGCCTAACATAAGTTTCATTTGTGATTGAATCTTGAAGGGGGACTCCCTTATGACTTCACCCCTACTCTTGTAAATATGTATATGACATTATAAGTGGAGCATTCGCCTCCATCCCCCTCTTCCGGATCTGTCTCGGATGACTACAGAGACTCCACACATGAACCTTCCTTCTACACTTTTCTTGGACTCGTCAATCTAGAAAAACAAGTCTCTCAGGCATTGCTCTTCCACAACAAACAATGAAGGAGTCCTCCTCACCCTCCGAGTCTCATCTGTAAAGGCTCACAATTTGGAAATCAATGGTTATTTTCTTGATCAACCCACCATATTAGTCTCCTTTGGAACCGTGGATCTTGAAGGAGGACTCCCTTATGGCTTCACCCCCTTCTCTTGAAATATGTAGATTGCTTCATGGTTAATGTATTTATAAGAGCATCATTATTCTTCAATGGATACTATACACTTCTACCTTGGGACCTTATATTTTGTAATGAAGCCCTCTGAACAGACTCTTTTTAATAAGATTTTCCTCTTCTTTGACATTTATATATGTGAAACATATTTTTCCTTTTCGTCGTGTTTGAAGGAAGAACCCCAAACGACCACTTTATATTTACATATTTCATAATTCAAGTGTGATTTGACTTACTTCACATTTATAGGTTTTATATTCTTGTATTGAAATAAAAACACCTTCACAATTTTTGTTGATTTTTCTAACGATATCAGCTCGTATTTCTTGTAATGATGGTAAAAGTATTTTGTAAAATAAATATAAAGAATTATTCTAAAATAATACACAACAGAGTATTGATCTTCACAATTCTTAAGTGAAGGTAAGGTGTTCGTTAATATATTTTATGATATAATCTGTACTTCTGCCTCCTAAAGAAAGAAATGCTTATTTCTACTATAGTTAAAATTTACAAATAAAATATAGCTCATTAATAAAATCTGTAATGAAAATAGTTATCATTGACCTTATAATGAGTATACTTAATGTTAATTTATCACTTAAGGTCCTACCTAATCTTGTCTAGCCTAGGAATTGCAGAGAAGTATTAGTTACTTAATTATATTATTAAACGTTTTGATTTTATATAAAACAAAATTTGTCTTACTTCACTTATAGGAACTAGAATGGAGTCCTTAGACAAGATACTGCTCTGTAATATTTTTTTAAACACATAAATCTGACTCTGGCCACTTCCGTTTCCAAGTTAACTACGCGAAGTAAATGGGAAAAGGTTGCTTTTTGTGTTTATTACTCACATTTCCCTGAATGAACCTCTTCAACGCAGCCCACAGTGACTCGATATTTAACAAAGAAAATACATGAAAAAGCAAGGCATTGAGTTTTGCACTAATAATAACAAATATTAAAAGTATAGATATAAGCATAAGAATAGATGTCGAATGAGTGATCAAGTGTATATTTTAGGTGTATCAATCAGAGTATTTGTACGAATATATGCGGTAAATATAAAGTAAGGATGAAACAAATATCCCAAGTGGAAAGGGCCTCTGTTGAAATTATTTGTTGATTCTTTGAAATAAAATAAGGAATTTATTTCACTCTCATGGATTCAAATGTGAAAAACTTGGTGTAATTGAAGATTCTAAGGTCGAAACACGACGTAAAGAATGGTAATAAGTCACCAAATTCTAAGTTGATCGAATTTGTCAAAATTATGGCTCCAATCCAGGAAGGCAAATCAAAAGGGGAAGGACGAAGTCTTGAAGTATCCATCCTTTTTAAATCAAGAGGTCCAAAATTTCCCTTTCCATGCATGAAGTCCATTGTTTTCGACTCCGAGACTAATATGGTGGGTTGTTCCGGAGAATATTATATCATGGACATTGATTTCAAATTGTGAGCCTTTACAGATGAGACTCGGAGGCTGAGGAGGACTCCTTCATATGTTTGTTGAGGAAGAGCAATGCCGGAGAGACTTTTTCTTCTAGATTAACGAGTCCAAGAAAAGTGTAGAAGGAGGGTTCATGAGTGGAGTCTCCGTAGTCATCCGAGACAGATCCGGAAGAGGGGGATGGAGGGAGGGTAGGTATTAGAAGACGAATGAGTAGGAATAATGAGGAACTTCCTCTTTTCACGATCCAGGTGCCCGAAGATTCCATTTCTATGCGTAAAGTCACTATTTATCGATCCCGAGACTCTTCAGGATGGGAGTAAGTTAATTATCTTTCTCTCTCTCTCTGTGACTTTCTCTATCTGTGTGTATATCTATGTGACTCTCTCTTTGTCTCTCTCTTATTCTCTCTCTCTCTAACTCTCCCTCTTTCTTTTTCTTTTTTTTCCTCTCCCATTCCCTTCCAAAAATAAAATATATATACTATGAGTCTCTAAATATGGAGGCGGTGTACAAAGTAGAATTGAGCCAAAGTTTGTATGTCCAAACTTGCTTCAATATTTTACTGCAAAAAGCAAGATTATTGGGTCGGGAATCCGGAGGTTGTAAAATATTATTTAACTAACACAATTTTGAACAATATTTAGAGTATTGTGAGATCAATTCAATACTTTAAGCTTTATTGATACAGTTGCACTTAATTAATCTAACTTTATAGTAACAATTTGTTTATTATATATATAGGTATATATATATATATATATATTCTAAAAGACTCCCATTTTTCATTTATTATGTACGATAAATCTTATGTATATTATCAATTCTTTGAGTTTTTCACTAAAAGTTCTTCATACTCGTAGGAATGAATGTAAGGTGTGTATGAATTAAATAACTTTTATACCATGCATATACAAAACTTAGATAAGACATGACAGAGCCAAAAGTTGAGAAGAATAATTATAACTATAACACATCTGTTCCATCAATGAAGTATATTAATGTATAAAAGTTTTTATTTATCTCATAATATTCCAATTAAGTTTAGAATGAGCTCAAACTTTAAAAAAAATAATACTGTATCAAATTACAATTTTCCTGAATGTTTTTCAAGATTTATATGAAAAATTTAAATTTTATCACATGTTGGTATATTCAATTAAATATATTCAATTTATTAGTATATTTTCCAGTATTAATATTAAGTAACATTGAAATCTGGATATTTCTGAAGGCTTTTGTACATTTCAAGTAGTTCAGGAATATTATAAGACACTGATCAGTATTGAATTCGAATAAATAATTTTCTTGAAAACAGGTAAATTTTAAAATATCAATGCTCTAAATGCAAAAGCAAAGTTTTGGCGAAGAACAGCTATTTTCTTATGGTTCTAGGCATATCGGATTACAAAAACACACTTTTATCCGAGGAACAGAACAAAAGTGAAAATTTGTTATATAGTGTTATAGCATACTTTAATGTACTTTTTATTATCTTGAATCCAATGTAAATGTTTTGAAGATTTAGTTTTCTTTTTTATTCATTAATAACTTCATTGGAAGACAGACTTATCCAAAATAGGATTATGTTTTTTCCTCCGCACTTAAAATAATGTGTTAATCACTATATATATATGTATATATATATATATATTAGACCTCCCAAAAAAATCCACTTTTTTAGTTCTTTTACATATACCCAGCGATTCTGGTTCATTTTTTGATGCTGAAAACGAGTATCTAAATAAAAAATATTTAGCATTGTTAGAAATCGGACGTCACTGGTGTCAAAGGTTTAGTTATGAAGCAAAACTTTTTTGTTATTACTTATTTTGCAAAAATTAGTTTTATTAAATTTAGCTATGATCAATTTATGACTTTGTTATTTTTTGCAAATTTTGTCAAATAATATTTAGTGCCAATAAATGAACATAAGTGCTGACGCACCAACCATTTTTTAAATAACAGCTCCTACTAGGGTTCTTTATAGTTTCAGGAAGGAAAAAGAGAAAGAGGTACTCAAGTGATGTTTTTAAGTTATCTTTTAAATACAATACAATAACCATTTAATCTTATTTCATCAAAACCTGTTTTTATTTATAAACACGTGATTTAAACACCGTATCAGATTCAATTTCACTCTTTGATCTATCAGTTAACATAAAATGGAAACTCGGACACTGAAGAAGTGCTTAAGCGAGGCACTGGGTATTGGTTATACTCTAGAAATTTTCAAACCAGGTCCATTCCCGTTAACCGAAGAGGTGATACGGCACTTTTACTTTCATCTTTGGTCTTTGGGTAGACCGGACGCGCAGCTAGCTGCCCGTAGCACCGCCGATTCCCTACTTCGTCTCTGGGCACCGTCTTATTTGCCACTCATGGCGAGGAAAAAATTAATTAAGAAGCTCCATCGCCTCCATGATCTATTTCGGGGTGGTGGATTCACTGCGACGGAAGCAAAAAACGCCGAGGAGAAGAAGGGGCTCTTTCTCAAGGAATTGCAAACTCGTTTAGATGTCAGTGCCGAAAGTGCTTTGGACATCATCGAAGCCGACAAAACTCTTAGCCGGGTAGACATTCCTTTAATAATTGTAATAAGCTATGATTAATTTACCAAAGAATAACAATAATTTTTATACCAAATGCCACCACCTATATCTCATTGAGCGCTTCTACCTTCAGCTTACAAACATTCATCCAACCTTCTTGGAGCCCCCGTCACACAATGGGCTTCTGATTCAACATTCATTGAGTTAAGCGGCATCGTCACCTCTCTTCAAGTTGTCAATGACGCGGCAGAGAGGGCCGTCAAGTTTGGGTCTGACTTTACTAAAGTGCTGACCAAGAGCGAGAAACAGTGTCAGAACATTCTTCAGGCTGTTGAACTTTCACGTCGTGCGTGCGTTTCCTCACGCAACCCGAAAGTGTTTCAATCGTGTCAACGCTACCAGCTCTGTGATTGAGCTGATGGTATCGTCTGGTTATGACGCCCGTTAGATTCATTTACGGAATTCAAAGTTCAATCCATAATTTTTTGATTGTCAAAATGAGCATATATATATAATCATATATATATATATATATTATATAATATTTATAATATATATTATATATATTTATTTATATAATAATAATAATATAATATATGTTGAACAAAATGTCTATTGGCGAATTCACGAGATTACCATAATGACATTTCCATTGCAAAACTGTATTTTGAGAAAAACAAAAATTAAAAGAATTGGTATCAATACTGATGAGAGGGATTCAGAGGGAGTAGATTGGGATTCGATGGGGAAAATCTACTATCATTAGTCGTTTTAAAAACGTATTAAAAGATAACTTAAAACATCAACATCAGTACCCTCTTTTTCTTTTTCCTTCTTTAAACTATAAAGAACCCTAGTAGGAGCTGTTATTTAAAAAATGGTTGGTGCGTCAGCACTTATGTTCATTTATTGGCACTAAATATTATTTGACAAAAATTTGCAAAAAATAACAAAGTCATCAATTGATCATAGCTAAATTTTGTAAACTAGTTTTTTTCAAAATAAGTAATAACCAAAAAGTTTTGCTTCATAACGAAACCTTTGACACCAGTGACGTCCGATTTCTAACAATGCTAGAGATTTTTTATTTAGATACTCGTTTTCAGCATCAAAAATGAACCAGAATCGCTGGGTATATGTAAAAGAACTAAAAAAGTGGGTTTTTTTTGGGAGGTCTAATATATATATATATATATATATATATATATATATATATATATATATATATATATATATATATATATATATATATATATATATATTTATTTTATTATATTATATTTTTCGCTAATTTTTTTTTACTTCGGATCCCACCCATTGTCAAGGACATTTTGTCTATTCTCTTTTTGTGTGTTTGTTTGCCGTGGCTTCATTAATAAGTTAGTGTAGAACTGATTTAATTTATTTTGCATTATCATATACATACGTTTGTGAAAAGTTATGTTCTCTGTACCACAATTTTTATTCGTAATGTCTTTACATATGTATATATTTATTTGAATTTGTGCATTGAACAATTTTCAATATATTTTGAAACCCTACGTTTTATCTACACGGTTTCATGTTAAATATAAGCAAAACGTTTGGTTTTCTTTTGAAGTAGCAAAAAAAACGATATTTACATTTTGAGCTCTTAGGCCAAGGGAAATGATATGATTAAAACGCCCTAAACAAATTGAAGAACAGGTTGATGAAATAACATATTCTGTTGTTTTATATATATATGTATATATAAGGCAAGTGTCATGGAGAGATAGACGGGGAAGAAGTTGAGAACTATTTTACAGTCTTTATTTTTAAACTGTTGTAGAATATTTTTGAAGTTTTTACTAAAGTCATGATTAAATTCATCGTTACTCGTTCATCACTTTTAGGTATTAATGATAAGTGAGGAAAGAGAACATAGCGATAAACTATATATATACTCGTATATATATTTTTTACCCACAGTTCATAAAAATATATACAAGCACAAAAAAGAGAATTTATATAAAATGATGTTAATGCTTAAAAACATAATTTAACATTTTAGTTTAAAATTTAACATCAAATATGAGCAAACACTAAAATATTATTATAATTAAATACTTGACAAAATAAAACAAAACAAATATAAACGATAAACCTTTCTACTTCAAATCCTTGAATTGGTGTAAAAGTCTTTAATAATTTTTCCATAAAGCAGGAACACGAGGGGAAGTGACGAATTACATCAGCTGCCCAACTCCACTTTCCATCGGTGACAGAGGGAATCTTGAGGTCCAACGCCGCGTATCTTGCCGCAGCCGCTAGAATAATTGCCCTTAACCTCCCATGAACTGATAGTAAGTGAGATCCTAAGCTCTTAGCTATAAGAGCTTTGGCATTCAAAAGAGTACTATTAATTGCTCTAGATTTTGCAGAAAGAGATCTGCCAAGACCGAATAGGACAATAGCTTTGCAAAAAAAAAATGTATCTGGAGTCTGAAGGCCTTGAACATTCAAACTGATGAATTGTTTAAGGATGGCTACTGAATGACAATCTACAAAGGCATGTAAAGTAGTGTTATAAATTTCCCCACAATCTTTGCATGGAAGTATAAAGCGAGTGAGGTCA
Source organism: Caligus rogercresseyi (assembly GCA_013387185.1). Lineage (NCBI taxonomy): Eukaryota > Metazoa > Arthropoda > Copepoda > Siphonostomatoida > Caligidae > Caligus > Caligus rogercresseyi. The sequence continues at coordinate 11,723,676 of CP045892.1, forward strand.
GCGGATATCTGCAGCTGTGCCGTAAACTTTATCCCATTAGCAATCCTATAAGAGATTTAAGAATTCTCGTTTTCCAACAAACTGGAAGTTTGAGGAGCATATTTTTGACATATGTTCAACTTTCTTCACTACCGGAACGAATGGGGGAAGTAATTTTAAGATACCAGGGTCTGAGAACCTGATAACCGAGAGCAGCTCTTGATATAGGAAATAAAAACCTGCCATCACGAAAAGGACCCACAGTAATCACATCATGTATTGATAGTATTTTACTTTTTATGGCCATCTCCTTGAGGACTTCGGGACAACTCAGTTTCCTGAAAAAATATTTTTGCCCGAAATGCACTTGATTATATCAGTAATGCAGTTTCCTTCAAACACAGGAACATTTCTCCATAAAATTATTTGGGCACAACCCCAAACCTGTGAAAGAGATTTGGTTTGAACGATTTTTTAGCTCAGACCCAAACAAAATCCAATTGCAAACATTACTCAATGAAACCGATAGTGTGGCGCACACTCTACAAGACGGTTTTGGAATATATTACAGAAGAGTTTTAAGTACATGTTTGGAATTATAAGGGAAAGTTGTACTATATTCCCCCATTATGGATTAAATTAATTAAACGATAAATATTGTTTATGGTTCATTTTATCGCACAAGAAATCATTGTTTATCACTAGCCACAAGACATCCACCGGCAATCATGTTTTGCATAAAAATTGTCCAAATATGTATTATATAGTACTTAATTAACACATATATCTGAGTATTTCAATATTTCACTTTTTACGTTTCATGGATTTTGGGCACTTTTTTCATTATCTTTAGTATTTTTAGTATCAAAGTAAAGCCGCATTTATTTATAAATGGACGAAACCTTTAGGATACCTAAAGATATTTTAGAAAAAATACATATGACGTTGATTGATGTGATCCCTTAATGTACCATGTATATGTGTGGTACTCTTAGACATAATAAAACTACGGACGTATTAAGTGATGAGGCACCCAGAGTGATGAACCTGTCCAGGCCATGGTTTGAACTCTAGCTACAATATATATTTGATAAAATAAACCCAAAGTTTAAACGAAATCCATGTAATTGGAGCTCTAAAGAAAATAAAAACTGAATATAATATGCAGAGTCTAACAGGGATGTAATAAACTTTGATCTACGTTTATTGTTACTTAATACTTTTATTCAGCATGGCTTGATAACGTCATGGCAACATTGTTTTCTCCCCATAATATTCAATTGTTATTATGCATATTTTTGTGCGTTGGCCTACAAGTTGTAATTTATACTTTTTAATCCCTACTGTCCCTTGCATCCAAGAGGAATCTATATAAAAACTATTTCTATATAGGATGCAGGTTTAAAAATGGTAGAGTACATAGGACTTATTCATTATTAGTTTTCTTTACGTCGTATCAAGCTTATCCATTTATCATTTGATACGATGACCAGAATGAACATTCATTCTTTCTATGAGTATTATGAGCTTGGATTCCATGTCTCTTTTTTTGCATCCCATATATTACTCTATATAAATTTTTGGATGGTTCGTTTGGTAAGAGTTTATTTAAATAATGAAACAAAAAAAAATGTTTACTAATCCTCTAGATAAGCCAAACTGACTTCAATAATAAATAATAATAGGTGATATATTCAATGCAAAGGATTTGTAAATGAGGCCCAATCGGAAAGACGATTAGGGATTTAATGGACAAAATTCCTATCAATGAATGGATGCTTATGTATCAAGAGCAACGTGTGAAGTATTGTTGTATTTCATAGTGCCAACTACTTTTTTATCATTTATACTAACTTTCTTTCCATTAATCATGTTCAAGAAAAAATGCCATAATGGTGACTTTAAAACAAATTTTGTTCTTTGCATGAAGGCTCGTAATCTTAACACCAATATTTAGAAAAGTTATCTCAGTGGAACTTAGTGTCCACAATGAGAGAGAGAGAGAGATAATAGGTAACAAATTCAGGAATACAATATTAGATATTTCGACTTGTTGTTCCTTCAACTTTCTGTCAGGGTTTTAGAACCCCCCATATCAACTTATCTGGCCAAACATTTAGAAACTCTGCACATGCTTATGGACATTTTAGATATTAAAACTAAACTATAAAGGACATTTGGTTAAAAACACATCTTAAAATTTGGGTACAATCTTCTGGTAGAGGGGTTTTGGTGCTTCTGAATTTATAATTTTCCAGAAATTTTTGAAAGGTAAAAGTCCAAATATCTTGGGTGTGTTTATTCGCTTCCAAGTTATGACGTTTCTAGTCTCCTCTGGAAGTATAATTTTTTACATATACCTTCAATTTTGTCGCATAAATCGTTGGAAATTTGAGTTTGCTTAAGAATGTGGGTGGTTGTTGGTAAAATCAGGGAATTCCATATATTTATTCTGACTACAATATTTTTCTTTTGTAAAAAGGCAAATTTTGATATTGTTTTTTCAATGTTTTTTCGATTAATCTAAAATTCTATGCGAGATACGATTAATCTAAAGAAATAAAGGTGCCAAGTACTTTAATAAAATTACTAATTTGTATATTTTGAAGGTTAAAACAAACATTAACATTAGCTATAATATTGGATTTCATACAATTGATGTAAAGACCGGAGTTTTTCCAGTGGCTTCTAAACTGTTAGGGGTTTCTCTAAATTAAATTTATATTTCTCTCTCACTCCTAGAGAAAAGCACAGTGATGTCGTCAGCAAAGGCTTCAGCCTTCAACTCTGTGTGTCCTAAATCTATACCCTTATTTTTTTGTTGTTATAGACTTGCTCTAAGAAGGAATTAACGCAATAGTAAATAAAATTGGGGAAATGGGATCGCCTTGACGGCACCCTTTACTTATATTCAATTCATTGCTTTCATTCTTATGGAATGTATAGATATCACAAAGGCCGACTGCTATTTTCCTTATTAATTTATCTCCAAAACCATGCGCCTTGAGAAATTTGATAATCCATTCATGTGAAATGCTATCAAATGTCTTTCGAAAATCAATTCCCATCACTGCCAAACATTTGTTGGCTTTTTTTGCTTCTGCAATCGAGTCTGTTATGCCTCAATAAACATCTTCCATTGCTCTGCCACTAACAAATCCTTTTTGTGATATATGAAGCACATCAGGGTCAAATTTTAAACAAATTTTGTTCTTTGCTTGAAGGCTCGTAATCTTAACATCAATATTTAGAAAAGTTATTTTAGTGTAAGTTAGTATCCACAATGAAATAAAAGTTTTTGTATTTAAGTTATATAATATGTATTGATATATGTATATTAGGGTTGTTCTTATTTTTCAAATGTTTGAAATGTTAGCGACTTTGTGGATTTTCTGTTTCTTGGTGATAAAAGAAGACGACATACAAAGTTTGAACAAAATCAGTCAACATTACGAGGTCGTGCAACGAGGTCAAAGTTTTAAAAATTTAGTAAAAATATAGTTTTCCGCAAATTTCTTCAAAATGGTGGACGTTACAGACTTCAATAATTATTATTAATTTAAAGGAAATCTAATTTACTACCAGACGTATGTTTGATGTTTTTTAATAAAACAAAGTTTTCAGTAAAAACAAAGCAAGAAAGGGAGTGTGTATTGTTAGCTTATTTCATGGCTTTTTTGTATCAATTAACTTCACTCGCCTGTAGAAGATGACTTGTTCGCTTCAGAGTAAAATAGTACTTTTAAGTTTAGTAAAACTTTAGATGATAAATCCAAAAATGACCTTGGTTGCATTCTATCAATTCAGAATTCAGTACAATCTGAGTTTACATCATATGATTCAGAGCCTGTATTGACCTATAAGAAATCGATTATGAAAAAATAAATCATAATGTGTTTCTTAGATGTGCGTCAAGGTATCCTCTCAAAATTTTACTTTGTCTCTGACGCATTTATAATCCATTATATGCGTCATTTTGTACGCGAGATAGGCTTTTTTAATGTACATATAACTCTCTACTTATTAAATTGATATGATTTAGTATACCAAAATATTAAAGCTGGTTAACCAAGCTTTCATTTGATATATTTTGTGTTCTAAAAATCGCTATACTTTAAGAGATATAAGCAAATACGTACTTTCCCCCAAAAATTGATCTTTTGATATGAGAATATACGATTACCATTTGGTAACGACAGTTAGTGTAACCTGGATAGGAAGAAAAAAAGAAGGGAGAGAAGTGAGGCAAAATACTCCCTCCCTTCTCTTTCTCTTTCTATCCAGGTAACACTAACATAATTACCAGATGGTAATCGTATATTCTCATATCCAAAGATATATATATATATAGAGAGAGAGATAGAGAGAGAGAGAGATAGAGAGAGAGAGAGAGAGAGATAGAGAGAGAGAGATAAATAGGTAACAAATTCAGGAATACATTATTTTATATTTCGACTTGTTGCTCCTTAACTTTCTGTCAGGGTTTTAGTTGATACGGGGGGTATCAACTTATCTGGCCATACATTTGTAGAAATATAGAGTATATGCTAAGTCTTTAATATAAGAATGAGATATATTGGTATTCAATTTTATTGGAATGGAGATGTCTTAATTTATCCAAGACATATTTGCAACATAAAATCACCTTCAAGTAGCAATGCCGATTAAGGATAAATGCATTTTAGCATTTTAGACAAATTTTCACATTGTTCTAGGATAAAGATGGACATCGAAAAGATTGATATTATAAGCCCTCATAAATGAATAACAGAAAAAGCCTGGCCACTACTCTCAGACGATTTAAATATATACTCGGTTCATGGATTGGATCAAAGAGCTAAAAAATGAACTGTGATATTATATTAACCAAATTAAAACCTAAAAGCCATTTCTTCAAAAATATAAATTTAAATGGATGGAATCGAATTTAGGCATGGAACACCAACTTTTCCAAGTCTCATCTACATCTACTTAGAGGCACACCTTTTAATCAAGATACAATGGATCGAATTATTATAATCGAAACGTGGTTACTTTTACTTGATAAACATATCCGTTAAAGTTGAAGGATTGAGTGTCATAAACTTCAAGATTTTATGGCAGTCATACAATCTAAGCCTGGTCACTTCCATAGTAAATGGTCCGGGGTCTCTGGATGCTCTTTGCAAAAGAAACAGTTTTGTCGTGTGTCGTTGAATAATTTTTCCGACACTTCCTACGAGCCAGTGAGGGCACAATATTTCAACCATTTTTCAGCTGACGTTAAAAAAATTCTTCTCTCCGCTGCAATACATTTACGTGTACTCCTTTCGATCCCACGTCTTTGTAAGTACTTTTAAATAGCAGCTCAGGTAGGGACAATGGTTGCCTTTCTGAGATCCCTTGTTGACACTATTGATAACTTCAACCAGCAGGATAGAAGTGGTCGTTGGATGACGTTTGGCTTGTCAAGATGGCTTGATATGAACTTTTAAGCAAGTTGGTTGATTGAAGAGAAGGAATTAATAACGTCATCAGCCATTTGAGCGTTCAGGGTTCTAGGAGTACGAGGGTTTAAACTCTCGTCAACAGGATTTTCCCATCCTAGATGCGCCTCATATTTTTGGATTAAATATTACATACAATCATTGGAGAATTGATGCATTTGACCCGAGTGCTTTGAAATTATTTGAATTTTTTATAGGCCATTAAAGGGATAATCGATATATTCGCTTCCATGGCTTTTTAAAGATGAATTTTTAAATGAATGCTCCAGAACTGATTTTTCTCCCATAACTTTCGTATCCAATAGCAATAGTATCTATGTACTCGATGATATCGAATATCGATTTCATACATCTGTCACTGTAGAGGCCTCTGTTCTAGCTTCACCAACTTCAACATGCAACACCGTCAATACAAAGATCCAATTCATCATTTATAAAATGCATACTGTTAAGGACGCCAACATATCAGTAATTTTAACAATTGTCATTTAATTTCAAATACCTAGTTTATTTATTAAAATGTATTATATTTTTTAATTTTCTGTCCTTTTACAATAATTTTTAAATTTGTTTTTTTTAAGGGGAACGGAAACTGCAATTTAATGCAGCAACCCGTTAAACATACACCCTAAAGGTGAGGTATATTTCATTTACATTATATACAAACGGTGTACAATCAACAATAAACAATATAAATTAACATACTGAAATACAAACTAAAAACGTTGAAAAACACAGATGTTTATATCATTTAAATTAAAACTATTGTTAAAAAACCATTGAGGAATTGGGTCATCCTTGAAGACATCCACGAACTGGCACGTGTTGACGAGAACCCTGATGTAACGAACGTCCTCACGATCCTCAGACAAGTTCGTCCTTAAGCCAGCAAGGGCATTGCAGCTGTTAACAAAGTGAATGAGGGACTCTCGTTCCTCTTCACAAACCCTACAAAAGTCCTGATACGAAATTTGTCAGACACCAAAATTACAACATTCTGAATAAATATTTACATATTGTAATTGTAGACATTAACAAAAGTGCAGAGCTGTAATTAAAACTTATTATACAGGGTTTATTTTATACATTTGTTAGTTGCTGTACTTATGGATATCCATAGTATTTGGTGATGATAATGCTTACATTTGTCTTATCCCATAAGTGGATTAAATTATGGTGTATGCATCTATTTATCACTATGACAGATATTAAATTTATTGCATTAAAGGATAGTATTACTCCTAGTTTACTCAAGCCTTTCTAATAAATTAGACTCCTTAAGTATTTCCTTAATGATTAACGTTGTCATTATGAAGACACCAAATTTATTAAGCCCCATATACAAGTTCACCTCAGGGTCATTAAGAATGGAGACAATTTTATTGCAGGATAGATACTACTTATTGTAAACAATAGTTTTACTATTTCTAAGAGCTCTGATATCATGAACTAAACAGAGATCATTTGAATGAATACAAATTGCCAAAATATAAAATAAACCAAAAGTTAATTAACAAAAATTTAAATGAAAAGAGAGTCTCAAGGAATTGTTTGGCAAGCATATTTTTCAGAATGTCTAGGGCAGGATTCGGCAACCCGCGGCTCTAGTGCCTCATGCAGCTTATTTAGAGCTGTCTTTGTGGCTCCCTGGAGCTATTCCAAAAACGTTAGAAAATTGGGAAAGATGGGATAGGAAAATATATAGGACCAAAATGTGCACCGTAGGAGTTAATTTTTTGCGGCTCCAGATACATTTTTTTGGTCAGTTATGGCTCTTTCAGCATTTTGGGTTGCCGACCCGTGATCTAGGATATATATCTATATATACATATACGAGGTATGATCAAAAAGTATCCGACTTTTGGTCATAAAACAAACGTTTATTATGATGCAAGTATTTAATGCTAATCCCTTTCAAAGTAGTCCCCTTGGGCTGCCACACACTTCTCCCAACGCTTCTGCCACTGTTGAAAGCATCGCTGGAAGTCCTCCTTCGGTATGGCTCTCAGATGGTCTGTCGCATTCTGCATAATTTCTTCTCTGGTCTGAAATCTGGTCCCTTTTAGTGGCATTTTCAGCTTTGGGAAAAGCCAAAAATCGCAGGGAGCCATGTCAGGAGAGTAGGGAGGTTGACGAACCACTGGTGTGCTGTGTTTTGTCAATAAGTTCCGAATTAAATGGGAAGAATGTGCTGGAGCGTTATCATGATGGAGCTTCCAACTGCCTGTTGCCCACAGATCCAGGCGCTTGCGCCTCACTGCGTCACGAAGGCGACGCAGAACCTCTTGGTAGTACTCCTTGGTGATTGTAGTACCGTGTGGTGCGTACTCGTGATGTACTAAGCCACTGGAGTCAAAAAAGGCAGTAAGCATGACCTTGACATTGCTGCGAACTTGCCTTGCTTTTTTGGGCCTCGGGGATGAAGGATGCTTCCACTGTGTTGACTGGCGCTTGGTTTCTGGGTCATACCCATAAACCCATGACTCGTCACCTGTAATCACTGTGTTCATAAAGTCGGGATCACCGTTCACAGTTTCCAGCATGTTTTGTGCGATCTCCAGACGAAGGTGTTTTTGCTCAAATGTTAGCAGCTTTGGTACAAATTTTGCTGAGACTCTCCTGAGGCCCAAGTCGTCAGTCAAAATTGATTGAATGGAACCAAAACTAATATTCACCCCGTTTACAAGTTCTCTGATCGTGATTCGGCGGTTCTGCATCACCAGGTTCCTCACTTGATCAATGATGGCATCGTTTTTCGATGTTGAGGGCCTCCCTGAGCGTGGTTCACTTTCAACTGACTAGCGGCCATCTTTGAAGCGGTTGTACCACTCCTTTATCTGTGTGGTGCCCATCGCTTCATTTTCAAACACTTTTTTAATCTTGCGAATTGTTTCCACTTGCGAATCACCAAGATTAAAACAAATTTTATGCAATAACGCTGTTCAACTTTTTCTGACAATTTAAAGAAAATAAAATCCGACGACACTCACTTGCACCTGTTCAATCATGAATGGCCTGACGCCGACTGACTTGTATTGGAGCTGTAGAAAAAAATGAGCATGCGCAGTAGTCATGCTCCCAACCACACAGCAAGTCCCGCCCCCATAGCTGTGTTCGTTTGACCAATAAAAATTAAGGTCGGATACATTTTGATCACACCTCGTACATATATATATATATATATATATGTTTATATATGTACATATAATATTATATATATTTATTTATGTACCTATATATATATTACTAAACTAAATAAGTTTGTCAGTATCACTTTACACAAGAATACATTTGGATTATTTTGACTAATATTTTGTCTCTGGTCACTAGTACTCACGATGGAGTCATTATAAGTGCTGAAAACATTGTTTGCAAAAATGGAAAAAAAATATCAGATCCTGTTTTCCTCCTCATGAATGAAAAAACGATCATGATTGGATTGATGATGCAAGTTACATTTTTTGCCTCCTTCTAAGAAAACGTCTATTGATACGAAGCAATAGGAGTGAGGGGGGGGGGGGAGATTTATAGATTTCAGTATTTGATACAGTAGATTGACTCACGATTCTATGCTCTCACATAAAGAAAGTGTATTTGCGCTATATATTTGTTAGTAAAGAATAAAATACTGATGAAAAAAGAGATATTTATTCAAATTAAAGTGGCTTTGGGAATGGTCACCATAAATAATAATGACATCGAGATATGGACACGGCCTTAGACTTTTGTGATATATAGAATGTCATTCATACTTTGGAAAAACATTATGTTAGTTCTCAAAAACTCACTAAGAAAGATGCTTTCTTTTTGGCTTAGATGTTTATTTATTAGCTACAAGTCCATAAAAAAATAACAATATACTAGAAAGTAGGAGATACAAAAAACACAATCTGAAGACAGTTACGTTAAAAACAAAACATAAATGAACGATATGATTCAAAATTACCCTCTAAAGATAAACCATAACATAAAACGACTTATTAAAAATTATTTCTTATTCAATATAAAACGTTGATGTCGTCTTATTTTCGTTTTGATGAGTTCGAGGTAAGATGATTTTTTCAGTTGATAAATCATTTTTTTCTGTCATTTAGTAAGAATGGTAATTTATTATTCGTCGTCGAATATGATGAGACAAAATAAACACAAACTAATTCCTTGAGTATGAAGAGTCGTTTTATTTAATTTTAATTAATATGTGATATTAGAGAGGTTCATTCAAAGGATTTGTGATGTATTTTCTTAAAATGAAGCATGTGCAAATTTTTACAAAATACGAAAAACAAGCGTTTGCTATTCTATGAGAGTTGCTCTACATATTTTTATGATTTCAACTTTTCGATTAATTCTCTGGAAAATGCGCTCTCGGACATTTAATCATCCTTTAAAATCCCGTTAAAAATATATCTAGCTACAATAGTTGGTATCCTTAGCTTAAGCATTTCATACACAAAAAAAAAATAAAGAATAAAAGGAGGAGCAAAGAAGATATTGTTTTCTTTGGATAACAGTAAGAAGATGTTTGATAAGAACCGGTTGATATACACAGTGACCAACAGCAGTAATTGCTCATCATATACGGCAAAATAAAATATTTCAAAACTTTAGGGGCTAATTGCGCATTTTCTGAAGCCTTTTGTCATTATTCAAAGGGTTAATATGAAAATATAAGCATTTTTTATAGTTCAGTGTTGTGATTCATTTTGTCAGTTGTTGATAAGAGGTCAAATTTTGAGGAATAATATCTATATGGTCATTTCTTATCAAGTAAAAATAGCTTGAAACAGAAAAAAGCGTTTTTCTCTTCTATTCCTTTTTTTCTCAAGCGTCATTTTAAGAAAATACATCACATTTGTAAATGGCATAGCCAATGAGAGGAGACTTATTTTAAGACTAAGGATAATTTTCTTATATCATACCTCAACAGCTACAAATGAAGGGATTCTTTATTTCACAATAGCAACTGCTCTTGTTATTTATTATCTCATCTTTTTCTTTAAGATATCACGTTTTAGGAAAAACCTCCTCCTGTTTGTTTTCCTTATAATACCCTTGAATAATATTCATACCAGATTTAACGTTTATGAATGATTTGAAATGAGCAATGTATCATTTTAAGAGAGATGTTTCCGACATGATTCGCACTTAAACGATTATTTTTATGATCTAGAGCCAAAGATTTGAAAATTTAGGAAGAATCGTTTTGCCCATCAAAATATATAAATATATAACCTTCTATTTATCATGAAACACCTTCTGTCTCTTAATCTGGATATTATTTGTTTGCAAGATATAAAAACCAAGGTCTCGTCGACTTGCAACGAAAATTGTAGGCTTTGCCTGCCAAAAAAATTCCATTACTTTTTCTCGGGCACGGGTAGAAGAGGTGTGATGACTTTTATTACAAGGCGAATAGAAAAACCTCTTTTTATAGATGATTTTATCAATGATGGTGAGGGGCACAAAATAATTTTTAAGCACCTCTGGTTGTTCTTTTTCTATTGTGAATGCTTATGGTCCAAATTCACGATCGTTGTCATTCTTTCAATCAGTTATTGATGCGGAAAGACTGAGCCATCTTCCTTTATTGTTGATTGGTGATCTTAATGTAGACTTACATAAACTTCAGATCAATTATCCCAACTCAGCTGCCCTCAAAGATCTTATTCATAAACTATGTTTGGTGGACGTCACAAGATTTTTTTTGTCCCGAAGATACCGTTTCATGGAGCTGTGGAAAAAGATATTCGAGAATCGATTTGGCACTAATTTCCCCATCACTAATGCGTCATATTAAGACAGCTTTCTATAGGCCTGATCCATCCTCCGATCACAAAATTATTGATATTACCATAAAATATATTCCACGCAAGAAAGCTTTTCAAATTCCCAACTGGATTCTCTACAAAGATCGATTCGCGAGATCATTCGGTCTAAATCTTGACAAAAGAGCCAACCTGATACCTCCAAAGGGAGCTTATCCATCTCTTATTAATATTATCAAAAAGACTGTTCGCAAGTTTGTCGCAAACCACAAAAGAACTCTTCGAAAACTCAAAACGACATTGAGAGTGCCATGAACTCATCTTCTATTTTTATCAAACAAGTTAATGCTGATCTTGTAAACAATTACAGAATTACCGACATCGCGGAAGCTGAAATGGAAAGGAAGAAGATCAGAGATACAAATCCAAATTTTAGATTTAAGTACCTCCCCCAAAAAAACTTGAGCTCCACGTCAACCATTAAACGTATTGTTGATGGTGGTAAGGTTTTAAAGACTCCAAGTGATAAATTGTCATATTTTCATAAACGATTTTCAGAAGTTCTAGGTGGCAATAGACTGAATTTTCCAAAGAAGAAATGTAAACAAATGCCTGAAGTGTTTACAACTGAAAATATCATTAAATATATTAATTGCAATCTCAAGGACAATAAAGCCTCTGGTCCTGATGGTATATGTGGACGCATCTTCAAACTTGTTCCAAATGAGGTTGATCCCTATTTATTAAGTATTGGAAAGTACATGGAGAAGTATGGCAAAATGCCCAGTGCCCTCTCAAAAGGGTGCATTGTTTTAATCCCAAAAAGGGGGACGGTAGTCATTTTAATTGGAGGCCCATAACTATTTTAAATTTTACATACATAATTTAAGCAGGTGTTTTAACAAAACAAATTGAACCTATTTTAAATGATCAAATTCAAATTGAACAGAAGGGCTTTCTTAAGAAACGAAAGATTACAGATATATCCAGAAATATTCTTACTGCGGTTGAGTCTTTAAATAAAAGGGACCGATACGGAGCTTTAATAGCTATCGATTTTAGTAAAGCCTTTGACTCAATTCGGCATGATCATGTTTTAAAGTCTATTAAAAACTTCTTCCCCAAAAGTTTTTTAACCCCATCAGGTCATTATTATTTAATGGTTCTTCAGTTTTAACGTTAGATGGACAAAATAGTGCCCCCATTTTACTCAAAAGGAGTTGCAGACAGGGTTGCCCCATTGCTCCTCTTCTGTTTGTATCCGCGCTACATGACCTCACAAAACGTTAATGAGAAAGTATATAGGTTTTGTGTATCTTTTAATAATGGGAGACATTTGATTGATTTATATGCCGATGATATTACTCTGATGATCGAAGCCAGTTCCGAAGCTCAACTCATCAAAAGAATTGAAGTTATATTGTCCTTCTGTAAAAATTCGAACTGAAGTCCGGTCTTGGAATGAATACTAAAAAAACAGGCATACTGCCATTAGCATCGTGGAATCCAGACCCCTCTGTTACGATCTCTAGTTGTAAGGTTGTACAGTCAGTGAATATTCTTGGTATAGAGTGGATGAAAAATGGTGTGTCTAAGTCTAACTGGTTGGAAATGAATTTAAAAATTTATAGATCTTTGAAACAATGGCGCCATTTCTCATTAATGAAAAGGATCGATCTTTAAAATACACGTGTGGTGCCTGTTGTTTTGTATAGGGCGACTTCGATTCCTTCACTTGCCGAGTATGCAATCAAAGAAGAAGAGTCTTGGTTGACCTCACTTTTTCACAAATCTTATCTTCCCGCCCTCAAACGTCCCAAAAATTTATAGGGGGAGGCTTGTGTCTCTTAGATGATATTCTTCCTACCTATTATCGTAAAATAGTTGAAAAAATGGGCGTGTATCATGAACAAGACTGGAGAAGGTACTTCACTTCCACGGAATTTTATAATTGGATTCACATGGGCACCATTTTAACAAATTCAGATTTGGAAATGTTTTCTCCCTTTTTAGCATCAATTCAGAGGATATTATGGAGCTCCCATCCTGTTTATCTATCGGATACAACAATCAATATTATATACCAAAACAAGGACAAAAACCGTTTATCAAGAGATTTGGAGATCCTGTTGTTCTCGAGAGAACTGCTCTTAACCAAAGTAAATTTACAGTGCAAGACTTAGACAGGTCAAATTTTAACATTGGAAGGTTCCGCTTTACGCTTGAACGTTCTTTTATTGGTTTTAATCCTTCGAAGCCGTGGTTTTTAAAATTTGCACTTAAAAGACCTCGATAAGATGGAGCGATCTCAATATCTGAAAGATTTCAAAGTTTGTTGGGCCTCCCTTTGTCCTGGAAGAGAAGAATTCTGAAATCTACGGGTAGTATTGCCGATGCAGCAAAATTTACTGCACAATTACAAATTTAGGACAAATCCTCATATTTCAGCATCCTTGCATGATCTGTGGGTTTTTATTAAACAATGTCTTCCATGCATTCGTAGACTGTCCATTCCTAAAGGTGTTTAAGCTATTCGTAAAGCTTAACGTTTGTGAGAATGAAGACGATTCCTCAAATATTTTAAAGCCTATGTTCTTAAAAAGAAATCTCCCCCAGTCACAAAGCAATTGAATCTGCAATTCAAAATGCAAAATCTATAATTGCACAAAAACTTACTACTAACAAGTACATTTTAGAAAAAGATCTAAGACCTATCCTCATTGGTGCTGCCGCCCGCCACTCTGCTTTTGAGGTCAAAATTCCTGATTTGGGAGAGTCAACATGGAAATGGGCTGGAGACCTCATTAAATTTTATCCAAACAGTTCAAAATTCTATTGGAACGACATCGGAAGGATTTTAAGATTGCATGGCCGTTTTGTATTGAATTCAAATTAGTTTTATCAATTGTTGTTTTATATATATATATGGTTTTTATCTGGTTGGTAATTTTGAACTATAATGTTCATTGATGTTTTTATTACGTAACTGTCCAGATTTGATTTGATTTTTTATGTTATCTTGTATGTTTTTAGGGTATTTTTTTACACTGTATTCTTTTGTGCAGTAACAGATTAAAATTATTTTAACCATGAAAAAAAAATATACATATATATAAATAGGAAAAAAGGCACCGAAATATCGTAATTTTATAGAAGTTGATTGACTCAAGCTGTAGAAATGAGTATTGCCTCTTATTCTAGATATATGCAATACTTTGAAATAAATATATTTAAGTGAATAAATTAGCATTTTATAATACATTTACTAAAGTAAGATCTATATAAATCAGTACCAGCCTTTCGCGAATAAATATCTTTAAAAAGTAAATATTTTTCATAAACAAGGAAGCTCTTAAAATTTACTTCATTCCTCTAACTACTTTAAAAGTATTTTTGATAGATTTTTGTTTAGGTTTAAGTATTAAAATGCTTCGTAATTCTTAGAAACTGGTCCGACAACTTATACCATAGAGATAAAAAGATATAGAGAGCTTATTCCCTTCATCTGTATTTTGTGTCAATATAACAAGTAATATGTTGCTACGTCATCGTAAGTTGATCATAGAGAAGAATCTATCTCTATGATCAGATTACGATGACGTAGTATAAATTACTTTGTTTATTTTGAACACTCAGAATACAGCTGAACGTTGTTTCCAAGGAGAATATAAAGAAGGTGAGTGAACAAGGAAACTTTACGTTGTGTTTTTATTATTATTGGACTTAGTTTTTCAACATTGACGTCATATGTTTATTTATTATTATATTTACAAAATCAATTTCTCAAAGGAATTGCTTTGTTGTGAAGTGATGTGTAGAGATAGAAAAGCGAGGGATATATTTTGGGCGTGTGAAAGGGAGAATGTTTGAATGGTACAATTGAGTTCAGGCTCTTGTTATCACTATTTTCTTTCCTCAGAACAGAAGCAAAAACAGAGATTCAAATATAAAATAAATACCTTCCGTTCCGGCCGACTTGGCCTACTTCATAAATGAAATAAATACTCCTCAAAAGAGGAAAGAGTATAGTGATAACAAGAGCCTGAACTCAATTGTACCATTCAAACATTCTCCCTTTCACACGCTCAAAATATCCCTCTATTTTCTATCTCTAGTGATGTGTGAGTGCCAGAACAGCCTCAAGTCAATTGGTCTGTTCAAGAAAAGTCCATGAAACCGACTGTGACTCGTAAGCCTGGATAACGGTGAATGAAGCCCATGGAGTGCACATCCTCCGTCGAGGAGGCATTTTTCAATAATTGATAGCAATGAATGGTTCCTTTCAAATAATTCCTTTTAAATGAATGAATAATAATATGCAAATTTCAACAATGACGATGACGTCATTGTTGAAAACAACAGCTGAGTCAGCTAACGCCAACCTGCCTGCCTTAGAGAGTTCGTTGTTGACACACCATTTATATTCTCCTTGGTTGTTTCTCTGCTATTGAAGGGAATCAGCTCTCTATACCTTATATCTCTATAACTTATACAGCCAAAGTATCAACAAGTTATTTATATCGCTTATGAAAGTTTCTTATATTAATAGCGAATACAGTGGGATCCTTATAAAACTTTGGGCCAATCAAAAAAGTAAATCTTCTTTATTATTTTATTTTTGTTCACTCTTTTCTTTTTAGACATATAGACCATGAGTGAGCAAAATATAAATAGAAAATTGAATATTAAACATAATATATTCAGGCCCGACAGCAGGCCCAGACTTGTTATGGGGGGCACAGTGGCACAATCATAAAAATCGGGTTCGCATCACTCAGTGGGTGGGCGGGCCTGAATATATTGGAAGGTGGATATGTATGTACTCCTTTTTTAACATGATTGAAGCGGATGGACGAAGCTAATAATAAAGCCTGAGGTAAGTTACAGAGTTCACTTTTATTTAAGGAAGCTCGCTTTTAGTAAACTATATAGGCAAAAAAACATTAATGAACTCAGATTTGGAAGCCTTCTCCTCCCCTCTTTAACAACAAGGCAAAGAGTTTTGATGGACAGTTCTGCCTAATTTCTTTTCGGATAATACTGTGGATTTATTTATGAAAATAGGGAAAAAGAACCTTTTGTCAAGAAATTTGGCTATCCTGCTGCATTAGAGATAATCCTTCCAAGCCTTGGTTTTTTTTAATTGGATACCCATTGTGAAAAGTCCTTTGGATCTATATCGAAAGCTTCTTCATTTGCTTGGTCTTCTTCAATTATGGAAGCAGAGGATTTTTCGGTCGACGTCTAATATAATTAATAGTGCCAAGTTTTACAGCTCAGTTTCAGATTACTCCTCAATCACTTAGATTTTATTATCCTTTCATAATGATGGGTTTTGTTCATTCGGTCATTGATATGGTAGTCAAGAGGGTTTTTTTCAAACAAATGTGTGCGAAAATGAAATAAGTACCTCTTATCTTTTAAAATAGCGTATGTATTTTTTGTTTGTTGTTTATAAACGTAAATATAATACCCCCCTTCCCCATTGCCTCAATGTTATAGACAGAAAACTTTTAAATATCAAGTTTTTAGTTGCAAAAAATTACGACAAACTCTTTCATCGAAGTCGAGGACTTGAGGTCAATCATCATGGAGCCGCCGCCCGCTGCTCAGCTCTGCAAAGTAAGATTTATAACGCAGCATCAAATGATTGAAAATGGGCTGGAATGTCGTTAGATTCGTGTCATCGATATCAATTCAATATTTAAAGTCAGCCAAGAGGATTTTAAGAAAATACCGACGTTTTTTAATGAAGAAAAAATTGTCATTTCATATTTAGGTCAACACTTTTTAATAGTAAATTTGAACTATGATGTTCATTATGTTTTTACGATACTGTTAAAAGAGTTATATATATATATATTTGTATTTTATTTCGTCTTCTGTACTACACTTCATTTTTTGATAAAAATATTGGATAAACTTACTTGACTAAGCTATTATTTTCATTCAGCTGTAAAAGTACTTAAAAGTTATTACCGGTACTATTTCCCATTAAGGTCTTAATTTGCTAAGGTAGTTATATTAATGTTTAACGCTTTAATACAACTACAGCGATTTCAACCGTCGTAGCTTATTTTAACCAATGAAGATACATTAAATCAAATATGTGGCTTCCTCTTGATGTGTAAGCATTGATGGAACGAAATCTAAAAAATACATTGCTAACGATTGACACAAAGACCTGAAGGTTGAATTAATACACTATAATGCTGAAGGAAGCGTTGATCTTGGTTACAGCTTCTTCCTAAGGATACCACACTAGAAATCCGCTATACAGAATGATTGTATGAACGATAAAGAGTGTGAATAGTACTACAAACAGGGGGAATTTTAAAATGAGATATCTTTTATCCTTGATTATTGAGGTCTGAAAGTCAATTCAGAACGGAGAATTTCATTCTAAAAACCACACACTGTCTTTTCTCATGGGCCTCGATCAATGAAATATACGAATAATGCCTTTAATAGATTATTTTCCCCTCTTCAGCAAGGTCTTTATTTTATTCGTTGATATATAGGTGTAGAAATGAAATCTCCTGCAACTTTAAGTCAACATATCTCCGAGAGGAAACTGGTTAATATGCATTTTTTTAGCAGTACACTTTTAGCTTTTATATAGATTAGTTAAAAAGCTCATTTAGGAAGAATAGCATTATTTATCGTGGAGAAAATTATATTTTATTCAACGAACGAATACAAGGTTTAAACAAACACCAATAAACATTGTAATTTAAAGCTATTTCCTCTTTAAGACCTTAAAAACATCGAACGAAAAAGATGAACGACGAAAATACTTCACTACAAAAAAGCTTATTGACAAAAATACCTGCTACAAAAAGAAGAACGACAAAATTGACTGACTATAAAAGAGCAGGCGATGTATTTACCCACGACAAAAAAAACGGCTATAAAAAGGTCCACGACGAATTTACGTGCGATGAAATTACAGTAAACCATCTAGTAGATGTGTTTTGAATAAATAGCCATCATTGTATAAATTATATGTAAACAATTGCATTTTTTTGGCTGAAGGCTTGTTTTCTAACATAGAGAAATGATCAACCACTCAAATTGGGTCAGGTCGGAAAAGTAAATTAGGTAGGATTTAGGCGTTCATCTCTAAAATTGCCTTTCATACGTTAAAAAAATCTTTAAGCCGTAGATACGCAATGATACAATTGTTAAACTAATATTAGTAATTGGATTAGGCCTTAAGAACACAATGAATAAACATAATTGATATATTTTACCTTGTTTTTTACCAATACAATTTGGGAAAAGGGTATAATTTCATTATTCCACTCTTCTTACTCTCTATATTCAGCTATCTAAAGGGAAAAGGCATCAAATTCATTATGTCCTTGTTGGTGTACATACAAAACATAATAATTAAATCTTGGATTCTTTCAAGCATAAAAATATAATAATGAAATAATTGCCACATATCAAAACTAGCTACAATATTAATTAAAGTCAAATTAATATCTTCATTCATTGTTTGTTTTATCTTGGTGGTTAAATAACTCCAGGGTATATTAATGATTAATGTTTTAATTACGAGGGGTAACATCTCAAGGATGCATCAATTAATTAGAAAAAGTCGAAAATAAATAAATAACAACAATGTATGTTAAGGGGGTAGTTATATGGTTGATATAAGATATTATTAAAGACTCGAGTCATCTTGGATATAATGAAAAGAGAGAAATACTATTCAAATCTCGTCTTACAGTTTTGTAATAAAATATACAAAACTATAATACAAAATTTGGTTTGGTATACTTAATTATAAAACTATATGTATATATAAGAGGCCTGTAGAAGGAAGGCTCATGAGTGAAGTCTTCTAAGTCATCCAAGACCCAGAATAGGGTGGGGATGGAGGATAGATAGACAAACGGTAGGAATATATCATGATGAATCTCCTCCTTAACGATCCAGGGGCCCATTTACATAGATAAAAGCCCCTCTTTTTTGTCTCCGCGACTCTTCGGGACGGGAGTAAATTAATTATCTCTCTCTTTCTCTCTCTCTTTCTCTCTCTCTTTCTATCTCTTTCTGACTCTCTCTCTTTTTATTCTTTCTCTATCTCTCTCTTTCTCTCTCTTTTTCTCTCTTTCTTTTCTTCCATCACTCTAACTCTCTCTTTTCCGTTTTCTTTTCCCCCTTCCCTTTGGTTCCGAAAAAATAATAATTTACCGTAAATCCATAAAACATGGAAGCGGTATACAGAAATAGAAAATACTCTTGTTTATAAGTGTATTTTTACGCATTTACTCAAATTTTAATGCGTATAATTTTACCTTTTTTATTTTCAAGAAACTATAAATAAAAAAGAATCAAAATAATAAAAGCTGAACAGAATAAGAAGCAAATACAACAAAAAAAAAACCTTTGACAAATGCAATATTACCTGCATGGAATGGCAAGGGCCCATAGCAGGGAACAAAAGATTACAATTTTTAACCAAAACCTCAATAAAACGGCAAATAAGCTACATAGGAGAGGTTTTTACTCAGACAATTTTTTTACACCAAATGAATTACTAGAAAGACGGAAAATTTTAAGTTTAATATATTTTAAAAACAAGGAATGTGGCCCTAGAAATTGTTTTTTGGCTTTATCAAATTAACAAACACCAAAAGTCTGCGGTATTCCTTATATACAAAAAATGAGGAAATATTTTTAAATCAAATAAACAGAAGAAAAGAAAATTATGGCTGAGTATGCCGTACGTGATATCATAAAGGGACTTCAATCGGCACTGTTCTGTCACTCCTTGTTCTGGTTCAAGTATAGGGTGGTTACAAATACCCTTACCCTGGGCAGTATCTATGGAAAGACGGAGGAGGAAAGATATTGTTTCTTTTTGCAAGAACTGTTTGGAGACATCAAAACATTTCCTTTTAGAGTGTACACAGATAGGGGAGGTCTTAAACTATCTTTAATATATTGTTAACGAGTTTTTAGGATTACAATTGCGGCGTACAAGCTTTGTTTTCTTATGCCGGTCTGCATCAGGAATAACTTAATTTTATCATGGCAAAGACCCAGTTCTTTATATACAAATTGCGAACAGAAAGAATCCCCATACCCCCAAATTTTAAAGAAATAGAACAATAAAAAACTATTGACATAAATGCTGTCCTTTGTATATTGTATCTTTACTTAATGGGTGTTTTTATTCATACAAATTTATTTTTTCACAATATCTTAAAAGACCCCCTACCGTTATAATGTTAATGTTTTAGTTAAAATTTAATTATAAAGTTTGATTTTTTGAAAGTTTTGTGGGTAATGCCTTATCGTAGATATAAAGGAGAATAAATTGTTGTAATGGTGTACAAAAAAACAAACAAAAAAACCTTAGTCCAGCCCTGACTAAAAGGATCCAGTCATTTTTGCAAGAGTCATCTTGCCACATGTATGTCTAATCATATACTTTAAGGACGTTGAGTGACTCTAAAAAGTATTCGTTTTGTAATAAATTATAAAATGTTTAAATATCGTTTAGGGCAATTATAATTATTATTATTTATTTTTTTTAATAGTCTTTATTTCAATTTGTAACATAAGATACAAAGTAAAAAAGGCAGTAGAATTGTGTATAAAAATAATACATAAATAAACATTATAGTTTAAAATTAGACTACTACCAGAAGACTTAGCTACAATAAGGACACAACAAAGCGTTAAAAAAATTTCACAATATATTACTAAATTTTGTTGACACGTTACATACATAATATAAAATAACATTAAAACAAAAAACAACAATAATTTAAAACTTTCGGTTGTAATAGTAAAAATACTGTTTAACAATTTCTTTAGATGGCTAAAATATCTGTAGGAGTTCAGCCAACTGAAATTCACCAAGTCGATGGCGTAGTTCCATGAAGACCCGCTTTGCTCGGGAATTAATTATTTTCAATCTTTTAAAAGGAGCCAATAAAGTAACAGTTTTTTATCAATTGTTCATAACTTTGAACTCATAACAGGCTAATTGAAATCATACATAAAAAATAAAAAAATATCTATGCTTATAAAAATATTTTTCGCCAACTTCAACGATTTGAGTATAGCACAACTGCTGATAAATCTTAAAGAAAGAAAAACATTTATTTAAAAGTCTCTGTATGTTTACTTTCATAAATGAGACGAATGGCAATCAGGCCTATCATAAATTTCAATGATAGAACGTTTTCCTTGACTCAATATGAGTAATGAGCAAGAAATAAATTAGCCAATTTAGTATAATTTTCTAAAAGCTTTTATTGAAAATGTATATGATGAACCATAATCATGGAATTATTGGTTGCACAAGCTTTGAGGAAATTTTTGACTAGAGGATATACGAAAAGAAATATTTGAGGGATGTAATCTGAATGGATATTTTTAATTAATCCTAAAAAAGTATTGAATCATTCCTTTTTTTTTCCTGAAAAAATTGTATAACTAAATGCATCGAACATTTTGGACTTTGAGGTGGAATTTCTGGGAGCGTACATCTATTCGGTTTTCCGTTACGATCGAACTTGACCAGAAAGAATAATCAGGGCTGCATAAATAATTGCAAAGCCTATATATCCCCGAAGCTAACTGGAGAGGAAATCATCGAAACAGCAAGCTGGAGCAATCCTTATATTGCTGCAACTCGGTACAACAGCTTTTTTCACTAAAAATTCTGGCTTTCGGTGGAGGATCTTGTGATAGCGCGTCCAAACTCGGCAAATACTTCCCTTAACTTCTCCGCACTACGCCAAGGCCATCAGAATAAGTATTAAAAATTATAAGAAATTTAAGAAAGAATCTTAGTTTTTCTATAGGAAAATCATATATTGTGCTCTTCTTTTACCACGTTTAAGCTTTAAATGTCAATAGAATTTTAAGGTCTTACGGGTAGATTATTTTAAACTCTAATGTATTTTGTTTTTTCACCCCACACAAATCTCTTCCTTTTTTATATGTCTTTTTTATATCATATTATTGAATATATGATTTTTTTGCTATGCAAAAAAAGTATTGTATAATCATTGAACCCTTTTGTTTTCGCCGGAAAAAAAACATGAATTAATAAATTAAGAGTTAAGTACATTTACACACTCAACTAACATTAATTTTTTTTTAAATCTATACAACAAAACCAAGTCTTACATCATGTAACTATAATCATACAGCTATTACATACAAACATAATTATAATCGAAAAATGCGTGGTTCCGAGGAGAAAATTATATCTCAATAAAGAAAAAGCTTAGGATTTTTATCACAGCGTGCGATTGAAAGATTTGTCAATAGCAGTAATGAAAGTTCCTTCTTACTACTTTTTCATACTCATGTTTCATCCCAGCGTCAAACTTTTCTAAATTAATTAAAGTTTAAAATTTGATTTATATTGAACAAGAAATAATTTATAATCAGTCATTTTGTATTATGGTTTTATCTTTAGACAGTAATTTTGATTATAATGTTCATTGTGTTTTGTTTTTAATTTAACTGTCCTAAGATTGTGTTTTTTTATCTCCTACTTTCTAGTGTGTAGGTATATTTTTACACTGTATGGATTTTAGTTAATAAATAAACAACCTAAAAAATAAAATATTTGATGGTTATAAGTAATCGACGAAAAATAGTGGCTTTAACGATAAAAACGATCATCGTTCATAGCGATTGTTCATGGTGATTACAGCGTGTTGAATGCAAATACAATTCCTGATTAATATATCCAAAGTAATGTATAATATTGCTGGTAGAACTCATACAAAAAAAATACAAGTTCAATTTGGAAGTATTTGCAAATATGATTTTTATACGAAACAAGAACAAATAACTTATTTTGAAATATATATTTGCTTAAATATGGCCAAGCTTTTTTTGGTAAATGAAATAAAGATAGATATATTTATGAATTAATATATTAGAAATGTCTGATATTATTTTTTTCTTCACCTCAAATAAATCAATTGAAGAGTCTTCATTTAAAGATTTCAGGACTTTTACGAGTGTATGTAGTTAAAAGAAATGATATATCCAAATTATAATATGTTATCGACTTCATCATTTCAAATTACTTTGATCTTTAAAAAAAAATGCCTGCTTTTTAAATCAATGAAAGCTCTATAGTTCAATTTTATGATTTGTACAACAGAATACATAAAAACCAAAGATAATATATGAAAAATCACATAAGTATTTTTTTTTGTTATAACTATAACATATATTTTTACATTCATAAGAATACATTAGTATTTCAATGATATTTCACGGTTCTCAAATAGTTTGCAATGAATAACAATTCCACTGGGATAAGTATAAAATTCGATCCAAAATTTATTTGTGATATACGTCATATAATTAGTAATATTCAAAGCTATACTTTCTTAAACATATTTTGGAACTCGGAGATCTAAATTCCTCCACAATTATAAGTAGAAATATTTCATTTGTGGCGGCCTGATTAGGAGTCCTCACACAGCTCATTCATAGCATTATATTCAGGAAGGAATAAACATATTTAATAGCAAGCTCATGCATGATGATTGTTTCTCACCAAGGTCTGTATAATAAGATCTGGGCAATACAAAAACAAACATGTATCCTAGCAGCATAGGCGTGGAAGACAAGGGGGCAGGGGGGCAACTGCCCCCCAAAATTCGGGTGATTCACAAATTCGGGCAAATTGGTTGAGGTATTCGGGCATTTTCTGCTGATGAAAAAATGAAATTATTAAAGCAACGGATTTTGAAGTGTAACAAAATAAATATAATGTAATGAATAGTATGCAATTATTATAAAGAAAATATTAAACTACATAGCTTTCTTCATTAGATTATTTTTTCACCGATTAACAGTTCTTGTTAAAATTCGGGCAAATTGAATGCTGCCCCCACAAACCAAACATCTCCCCTACGACTATGCCTAGCAGTATAACTAATCAAATACGTCACTGGAGAACGAATATATATATATATATACATAGGCGTAGGAGACGGGGGGGGGGGGGGGGGGGGCAAGGGGGTTAACTGCCCCCCCCCAAAAAAAATAATATTATATATATTCGGGTGAGTTCCCAATTTCGGGCAAATTGGTTGAGGTATTCGGGTATTTAAGTTGAAGAAAAAAATATGAAATTATGAAAGCAACCGGATTTTTAATTATAACCAAATAAATACTAGTAATGAATAGTATGTAATTACTATAAAGAAAATATAATCTGCATAGCTTTCTTCATTCGATTATATTTTTCACCGATTTAACAGTTCTTGTTAAAATTCGGGCAAATTGAATGCTGCCACCCCCCCCCCCCCCCCCAAACCAAGCATCTCCCCTACGCTTATGTATATACATAGATATAGATAATCCGTTCTTCAGTGACGTCATGAGTAGTCACATTGCTACATGTTGTTTTTGTATTGCTCGACCTTATTATACAGACCTTGGTTCTCACCTGCTTCTTCCCTTTAGAAAATCACTCTTGTAATGTCCTCCTAGCTAAGACCTTTTGAGGATTGATCCTAAAAATACATTGTACTAATACATTGTATCCTTCTATTTGTTATTTATATACTTCCTGGATCGCACTCAAGCCCCTGCGGATTACGACGCATCTCGCTCTGTCGCGCTATGAGTATAACATTACCATATTTCCATACCCATACATCATCTAACTATTTTGAACGGGGATTTATGTTATATATTGTATGTACCATTATAATATACAGAGTAGCTTGTTTTTTTGTAACTAGTGAAAGAAATTGTGATTTTTTCGAACTATTTTTTATCAACTATCAAAGAAATCTTCTTTCTCAGAAGATAAAAAAATATTACCATTTATCAATTTAACATACTATTTATATCTTTTATGCAATCTATGTGAGAAATTTTGATTATGAATATGCTAATGGGAATAAGTTCCTTAATCGAAGTAATCCATCACAGATATTTTGAGCACAAAAGGTCAAAATCCCATTAGAATCTTCCCACAAATAATAATAATGATAATAATAGTGTGCGATAAATTAAATGTTGTTATGTGAAGAAAACTAAAAACCTTTTATACAAACAATAGCAAAAATATTGAGAAATAATTTCGTCAAAATATTAAGGCCTTTTAGTCTTTATTGAAGTAGAGATTTTGCATAAACATTATGAATAACTATTATTGTTCAAAAAATAGTATAATAGGCCTTCTGTGTGATACAGTGCTACCTCTTTATAACGACCACATATTTAGATTCCCTTGTGTGGCTGCAGGATTGTAGACTGATTGACTATAAATATTAAAAAATCTGCCCCAGATTGAATACTGAAGTGGAGTATTTTAAAAGCCTGAAGTCTAACCTGAGTGGATTTTCCCAAGATTAACCCATAGATTTTTTTTTAAATCATGTGAATATTAAATATTTCTATTGTTGCTAGAATAAAGGCAAATCTGTATTTATTTGTACATTTCAAAATGTGAAAGACTTTTAATACAGATGTAAAATATAACCCTATTTTTGCTCCTTTATAGTTCGATAGAATTGCATCCGACTGGATATAAATAAGCATTATAGCATTAAAATTAGTTTATCGATCCTAGGATCTTATCATGAGGTAGACCAAAAATGACCATCTCCTCTTGGGATTCAAACCTGCGCCCCCAACATTGAGAGTTGAACACACCTTATCGCATTGAGCTATCGCATTCCCTTTTTCATTGAGATGAAGCTAAAAGTCCTCGAGTTTACTTATTATTTCAAATAATAATAAAACTCAAGGTAAGGCATGATAAATTGTTATTCATTATTTTTTCTTGGGGTAGAAAACATAAGATAATTTCTTAAAAGTATATATTTATCCAAAATAATATGTTAGAAAACAACGTTTAAAAATTCGATCGTATATTCGATATATAAAAAATATGTTAGAAACTAAAGTTGAGACACCTTATTGATGGCACTTTTATCAGTCTTTTGATTTGAAATTAAGGACTTGAAAAAATAACTTAGTTTCATCCATTAAAATAAAGGTGGGAAAAGTGTAATGGTATTATTGAATCAAAACTGTCGAGGAAGGAGCCACTGAGGAGGCAAGACTTGTACCCCAATTTCATGATCTGCCGCAGCTCGGTATGCCGCACTTGAAATAAAGATGCCAGGAGTAAAGACGGAATAATATGTAATGGACTATGGTACCTTCTTTGAGCAATCACCTCACTCTCTTGAAGACGATAATCGTAAATTTCACTATTTTTAAACCACTTGATGTGTTTTTGGTATACTTATATATTGTGTAATATTATTATTTTTAAGTTGAGTTTTGATCTTTTTAGGTTGAGAAGCTTTAAGCTATAATGTTTATTTTAAGCAATTCTACTTATTTTTTATAATTATATTTTATGTATTCTACTTTCAAGTTATACACTATATATATACAGGGTCCCGACGGTAAATCGGAATACTTTAAATGCATATAGCGCATCCTGTATCGGTGATAGAAATATTTTATTTATATCTTTTTAAAAGTCATAATTAATGTTAATTATTACTCATAATGAGAGCCCCCGTTCCTTGACCACGGAGTCCACACGGCATCTGAAATAATTCCCGATTTACCGTCGGGACCCTGTAGATATATAGATAGATAGATATTTATTTATTTATAAATAGATAAATATATATACATTATATATATATATATTTAGTTATAATACATTTATACATTAAATATATGTATGATTTTTTATAAATTAGTCTCCAAACTAAACTAAAAATACTCTCGGATTCATAGCATCATAATTTCGATTTATTATTATAGGCATAAATAGAAGAATATTGTTTATTATTAAACACACAGATAAACAACTCAATATGCAGTATTTTTTTTTAATCAAAAACGAATTTTTACTAATCAATTTAATTTTATAGAGATATGACTCCCAAGAAATTAAAAATAAACAATGCTCTCACAAATCTTAGGTTCAAATGTTCAATTTGGATATAATTGAACAATATCCTGTTTTGTTGATCTTATGGGAATATTGTCAACCAACACAACAATTGTTGTATCACAAAAAATGAGTGTTTGTATCTCAAAATATTGTTAACTTAAGGTTTGAAGCCCTTTAAATGTTTGTGTAACATTAGTTAAAAAGGATGACTTTGTAAAAAATGATGTTTCTTTATACAAAACAAAATTAGATTTTAATCGTTTTTTCCTGGTTTCTTTTGTGATATATTATCATTGGTATACGATGGTAATAAATTATGAAAAAAAGAAAAATATTTAATAAATCTATAAAACAAAATTGGTATACAAATTGGTGACTTAGAGATTCAATTTTCATTCATTACAATGCCCTGTAATTCGGCAAACAGTGTCTATTCTTCAGAACAACAGTTTCAAATAATGTTGGAACAATAATTAAAGTACTTGATTATGTTATTATAATATATATATATATATAATTTAGTATAAAAGCAAAAAAGGCAAAAAAGTTGTAAACTTAAGAGTGATAAAAATAATTAAAACTTACGAGGCTAAACAAAAACTATAAAAACAAAAGATATTTATTTGTGTGAAATAAATAATATCTTATACACCCTCAGCATTACCAAATGTAACTTTTGGTACTCATATAAATAAATACATGTCCAATGCACAAGTATTTTTCTTTAACTGAAGATGTAACCATTGAATGAGTTTCATACAACGAATTATTAACATTGTATTTTAATATATATATATATAAATTATGATATGAGATAACTTTGTTTCTCATCATACTACTAGAAGCTCTTAAACAACATTTTTAGTTTGAATTATGTTTAAAATAAACGAAATGTTTCTATATTTGTTACTCTAAATTGATTAAAAATAAATACATTGTAAAGCAACAATATATTGTCCAAAACAGGATAATTAAAATAAATTTAAATATATATGATATACATATGTATATATATATATATACACACATATATATATATATATATATATATATATATATATATATATATATATATATATATATATATATATATATATATATATATATATATATATATATATATATATATATATATATATATATATATATATATATATATATATAGTATATATATATATGTACCTATATATACTTGTAAATATTACCCGGCGCTGCCCGGGATTTCCCAACTTGACAATAGTCTTGGAATAGGGGGAAAATCATACCATGAATTATAGTGATGTCGTTGCATGTGATTTTTCATGTTAAAACCGTTCCTTAAAAACACATCGTTGGGTCTTTATTGAAATTTCTTCCTTTTCCTATTTTGTAACTGCGGAATATTTAGACACCGTAAAAATAAGTTTTTTAGTCATTTGATATAGTGGCGAAGTCACGTATGATAGTGCTGAATATTAGTAGGGTTGGGCAAATTTTACCTTTTTTGTTAAAATGAATGAAAGCCTAGTTGTTTCTATGGCCAAAATTTGTGCAGATTCCAAATCTGACAAAATTTGGTTCTCGATGACGTTTGACGTCGCTAACACTCAAAAATGGTTCCCAAAATGACGTAATTTTAGTGATATTTTTATTTTTAATAAACACCACATGTAAGATGTCTAACTAGGGGTTTTGATGGTCAAGGATTCAAATATAATAGTTTTAAACATGATTAAACATATCTTTTTAAGATAAGAAGATTTGTCCTCTTTTACTATAGGTAATTGGCATTTATTATTCATTCTTATTGTACTTATTGTACCCAAATAATACAGGGTGGGGCAAACTAACTTCCTTTTTTAAATTTGTGGCATTTGGTGTGTAGTTGTAGTGGAGAAGTGAGCGTGGGCTCATTTCAAAGAGGCAGGCGTAAAGTTTTCTTGAAATACAGTCAGTCACTATCATGCGTTGGAGCAGAGAGGAGCGTGCGTTTGCCGTGGAGGCGTATTTTTCTAACCATCAGTCTGTGATTGCAACCCAGCGCTCTTTCGCACTCATTTTAATGTTGCACCTAGAGGCCCTGTTCCGGACCAGAAGTCATTCATTGCATGGGTCAAAACGTTCAGAGAAACCGGGAGTACAACACAACAAAGAATTCGTATAGCATAGCTAGGCGCGTCAGAACACCTAAAAACATCGAAGCTGTGAGGACTTCAATTTTGCAATCTCCACAACGTTCTGCCCGCAAACATGCATCAGCTCTTGCACTATGAGCTCGCTCAGTGAGGCAAATTCTCCATGAAGATCTTAACTTCCACCCATACAAGATAACAATTGGCGCACACCTCAAGGGCTTTAATGAATGTTTTGCGAGAACACTTTCCGGGGTGCCTGATTCAAGAAGAGGCGATTTGGAATCACCCGACTTATCCCCTTGTGATTTTTTTTTTGTGGGGTTACTTGAAATACCGAGTTTATGTCAACCGCCCAACAAACCTGGCAGATTTGAAGGCCAATATCAGAGAGGAAATAACCAATATACCCGCCGATACGCTGGCGAGGGTAATGGAAAGTACCAAAAATAGGTTTGTCCAGTATATCGATTCTGGAGGATGTCATCTAAGTGGTGTGATTTTTAAAACTATGTAAAATAAAACTTTAAAGATGTGCTTTCATTATGAAACAAAAATAAAACCTTTCTGAATTACACAGCTTGTTTTATTGCCTTTGGAAAAAAGGAAATTAGTTTGCCCCACCCTGTACAAAGTTACACATGATGGGGTTTTAATTGTGTTTCTTTTTTTACAAGGCTAATCCTTATTCTTATTTGACACCATTGAGAATAGGCTTCCAAGGACATTTATTGGAAAAAATATATAAGGATTTATCAGTAATATTATTTTTGATTTTTTCAGGTCACAAGCTATACGATATAAAGGCTGATCATATCTCTATCTCAGGTCCAGGTGTTACATCTCCAGGATCCAGTGTTCACACTGTAACACATATTATAATCTCGAAGCTGCCATCCCCTAGCCATGCATTGTATCCTTATACAATGAATATTCCTCGTGGATTGAGTAGCAAGGAATCAAGAATAATGGATTCAGAGGCTTTACAGCCAATAGACTTGGAAGAATTGCAGAAATTGTAAAATAAGTCTTGTCACGTAGACAGTTAGTAATATATTTCTTGGACGCTGTTTTCGAAAGCAATGCAAACAAGCTAGTATTAGCAACTTCGACATACATAAAAAATAAATGATTTCTTTGCTAAGCTCAAATATATGCAACCCTCAGTGAGGATTTCATTTTCACTTGGATGGATCTTCTTGGGATGGACGGGCGAATTAATGAAGAAGAAAAAATAAATCGAAACTGGGCCGGTATAATATCATTTTTTTAACAAAAACTATCAGACCTGAAGCAGAAAAGAGATAATCTTGTAATTGCAGATGATGGACAAAATAGTCTAAATGGCACACTTGATGAGGTGAAAGATACACTAGAGCGACAGTTGGCAGAAATTGATTTTTTCCGGTAAACCAGTCGTGAGGAAGAGTCTGGGGATATTGATGAAGCCAAACTGCAGTTCGCTCCACTTACAAACTTGGGCTGTGAGTCTGAATTTGCAAATTGCAGCAAGTGGAGGATCAACATCTGTCCACATTCTTTCTTGCAAGAATGTTGTGACCACAAACAGGTTATTAACAGATCTATCCTTCTCAGATCTGAGTGACGAGGAAAATCAGAAACGATGGAAATGGGCAAGAATGTAACCGTTGTTAGAACCGTTGAATCTAACTACCTATTTGCACACCGTCAAAATCTCCAAAAAAAATTACACTAATAAAGAAAGAGCACCTCTAAAGAAAAAAAGCGGAAAGAACAATCAAGTTGCTAGTTATGTGTAAGGGACACCAAGGTCCAGTTACAAGAGTTCTCTTGACTGCATTGAAAGGCTGACAGAAAAAACAACTACTCTCAGAGATAGGATACTTAAGAACTACAGATGCACCGGATATTTATCAAATTAGAAAAACAAAGTTGATGGGAGATTTAAAATGGAAAAGTTTTCATGTGCTGAACTAAACCCATCAATTAAGAATTCAATCAAGCTAGATTCAGACCTAATTACAGACGTAAACACACTACTCAAATAATGTTTAAGTGTGAGGGAATAGTGTTATATAGGTATGCGATACTAAAACTATTATTATGGTGCTTCGTGTTAATATTTTGAGATCCTATGTCTTGATGATATTAACAAAGGGTATTGCTTCAATGCTTTCGACCACACAATTTTAACGCCCTATACCTCCAATTTGGGTAGAAAAATCAATAAATATTGCTTGTATCTCTTAATAGGAATGATTTATTGGTTTAATAGTGTTATTTTTGAATTCCTTGACCAAAAAAACACATAAAAAGACATATTGGGAGCAACATTTCATTTTAAAAGAATTTTTCGGTCAAAGTTCGTTCATATTGGCGGCCATTTTGAATTTTTGAGTGATAGCGACGTAAGACATCAACTGAGACAAAAACAAATGCAAAATTTTGTTTATACACAAAATTTGGCCATAGAAAAGACTGGACTTTAAAAACTTATGATGAATTGCCCAACCCTAATATTATTAGGGTATTTATTTGGTCGCAATTGATTGGAGAAAGACAGCATTAGATACATCTTAAGTGACAGTGATACTCAATGACGACATAACAAATTTTCAAGGAGTGTACAATCCTACTTAAACACTACCTGAGCTCTCAAAACTATTCACTGTAAATTTTGTAAAGATATGATGAATCGTTCGGGAGATACGGGGAACCGAACGAACGAACGGAATTATTTTACATTAGTATATATATATATATATATATATATATATATATATACATATATACCTATATATATATATAGATAAATAAATAGATTGATAGATAGATAGATAAATAGATCGATAAATAAATAGATTGATAGATAGATAGATATCGATATAGATACAATATATATATAATTCCTTGATTGCTTATATTTAATTTATAACATTGGCGCTGATCCATTAATTTCTTTTTTTATTAAATTACATGATCATTAAGAGTCACTTACCTTATACAAAAGAAATTCACATCACTCTTCTCTCACTCATTCTTTCATACTACAAACAGAGCTATGGATTGAAGCGTTATAAATTACAAAAAAATGAGGGAAAACTAAGAAAATCCTCTTTTTCATTCTTCCTCGTAATATTTTTAGCGTATTATGTCTTAAGAAGAGGATATAACTGCTTTCTCAGGCTGGAAGGTGGCTTTATTTGACGGTTTCATCATTTGTAATGGAGGATAGGCATTAATTACACAAATGTATGTTTTAAATTAAATGTCAAAAAGCAAAACTTTAGTATCAAATAATAACCACAACAATCACCTTAATCATTATATCTCCTTCAAACCTCACTGATTCCAATGGAATCCATCTCCTTGATTCGTTTTTCCTGTACATTTTCTTCAACATACTGTAGTTTTATTAAAACTTCTATACATAAAGTTTTGAAAATTTTGACTGAACCCATAAAAGTCTGGCGAATAAGTGCTGTAAAGAAAGTTAAGAATATAAACACACTATTCACAATCAGCGGAAAGAGCTGTGAATCTAGTATGGAGGCGTCTGCAAAAGTTTATGAATATAATCAAGTCATGGATATATTTTATCAACCAGGGAGTCAATAAAAAAGCTCCCTGAAAATCAGAAAAAAGAAAGGTTCTACAATTTGATTTTAGTGACTAATTGTTAAGGACAAATTTACTGAATGAAAATTAAAATGTAAGAAATAAATGTAAGTTAAGAAAAACATCAACTTAATTATTCTCTTATTCTTTTTCCTGCTTTAAACTATAAGATAATCCTAGTATATATATAACATACATATATATATAGGATTTTTTTTTAGTCCTAGGTAAACCCCACCCCACCGAAACTTAATCCGGTATCAGCCGGTGAAAGTTTACTTAGGAGCTAAGATCTTTATTATTGAATAATTTGAATTGACAAAAAATATCAAATATTTTCAAGCATTGAGCTTCCATTGGTGTCTTCTTATCTTTGGACTCCTCAGCGAGCTGGTACATCTCCTTTACGGTGCGGGCACAGTCAAAAATGAGATGAATCGGCGTTTCCTCCTCCTCCTTGCAGAGACGACAAGTTGAACTTTCTGCTTTTCCTATCTTGAATAGATGACTGTTAAGACCAATATGGCCACTAACAATGGCCACAATATTTATGATTTGGTGTCTTTTGAATTTATAAATTTTATTCTTTAAAATTGGCTCTCCAATAAACATCTTAGAATGTCGGCAAGTTTTTAGGTTTCGCCAATCTTTTTTCAAAAAATTCATGCTGCTCTCACGTAGGGCACCCTTCTATTGACACATGGAAATTGGGACAGTGACAGGCAATCCTTTTAAAGCTCCTTTCTTTGCTAGAAAATCTGCGAATTCGTTGCCCGTACTATCATTGTGGCCCTTTATCCATCCCAATGTGATGCTGCACTGAGGTTTTTCAATAGCGACTTTACAGTTGATGATGTCTTTATTTACTGTTGAGAGACTATCGGAAAAATTAGTACTTTTCTGCCATTTGCTTTAGAAGCTGGCATATTTGTTTCAAGATTTCTGATAGCTTCAACCTCCGCCTGGAATACTGTATTGGTTTTATCAAGCTTTAGGGACCGTTCTTCTATCACCATGTCTTGCTTCGTTAGTGTCCATCTTGCACCTGTCTGTCCACTAATTTTATAACCATCTGTAGATCCAACGAGATCATAGTGAGTTATATCCCAATTATTAACTACTTTATATTCAAGTCTGTTGAACCAAAACTCAGTCCAGGGGTAGGGATACTATATTTGGCTATGTAGTCATCCAGAAAATGTAAGTGTCCACTGTTTGTATGACTGAGCCACTTTAGAGGGTTGTCCATTTTTGTACGTATTCTTGACAAGCAGGCACGTTCAATTATATATAGATGTAGCGGGGTGAACCCACACATAACTTCCATTGTAGCAGTCGGGGTTGACTTCATGGCTCCAGTAATTCTCAGTAGACCTAGTCTCTGCACTTTTCGAAGTTCGTTTCGCAGAAATTCACACGAGTAACCATGGCGCAAAAACCATGGCTCCGTAACTCACAACCGATCTGACATAGGTCTCATAGATCCACTTAGACCTGAGTGGACAGAATTCCCAGTCTTGACCGATGAACGTCTTTAATGAGAAGAGACTTCTTTTTGCTTTTGCAGTTATATGTTTCAAATGCTCGTTCCACTTAAGTTTGGAGTCTATGACCATCCCGAGATACTTGAATGAGTTGACTCTCTCAATCACAGTTCCATTTATTTTAAGGACAAACGCTGATCCTTTTCTTTTTTCAGAGAAGAGCATGCACTTAGATTTACTAGCACTGAAAATCATGTCTCCACTTGATGCCCAAAGAGATAGCGTATCAAGGGCTTCTTGCATAAGTTGCACTAACGTTTGACGATCAGCTCCTTTAATACATAAGCTAGATCATTAGCATATGCAATTTTATATATTGGCTTTCTTAAGCATTCTAAAGCTTCTTGAAAAGAGAGGTTCCAGGCTAGTGCAGATATAATTCCTCCCTGTGGGGAGCCTCATATCGGAATCGTTGACGCACATTCTTCACCAAGCTGGGCGATAACTATTCTACACCTCAGAAGGTTATTATACCAACGAGTTGTAATTTTACCTAACCCATACTTGTTCATGGCATTGATTATGTGATTGAAATTAATTCTGTCAAAGGCACCCTGTATATCAAGGAAGGTTACCAAAGCCTCCTCCTTTCTGTGGAAACTGCTTTCACAGCAATCTACTAATCTACTAATTGCTGTGTCTGTAGATTTGCCCTTGGTAAATGAAAACTGGTCTGGTAAAACAATGTTGGAGTTTTCCTGAATTTTCCAAAGCACCATACGTTCAAGAATTTTTAAGGCCACGTTTGTTAGTGTTATCGGGCGAAAGGACTTGGCATCAGAGTAATCATCTTTTCCCTGCTTGGGAATAAAGACGACTTTCGCCTTTCTCCAAATCAATAACCAGAATTGTAAACAGCATTATAAAGACTTTTCAACTGCTCTAGCATATAATCAGGCAAATTTTTATAAGCAAGACAAGGTATATTATCCAGTACAGGTTTTTTATTTGACTTCATGCTGTTCATTGCATTTTCAACATGTTTTATGCCAAAATGATCCACAGGAGGTAAATAATCCGTATGACTAAAGTTTGGGGATGTTCCATGTCACTGACTGCTGAACTAGGAAAATGAGTGGATAACAACAACTGTAGGATTGATAGGATTATCAAGGTCTCCCAAAATACCAACACGGATATTTGTTCGGTTAGTATGAGTATTCATTAGTCTAGAGAGATCCTTAGGCCCTTCTAAACTACTTATCTATTCTCTGAATGCATTTCGCTTGGCCTTTATCAACATAATTTTGTAGAGTTGCTTTTCAATTCTGTATTCAGCAAGCCTTTTTTTGCGTTCGACATATTTAACTTTTCTTCTTTGCTCTCTTAATTGGTTGTTCCAGCATGGATTGGCCTTTCGAATCATTCCAGACTTCACAACATATGATTTTTTAAGAGATTCGAGTATAGTAGTTGTGATATTGTTCGCTTCAAAATCAATGTCATTAGAGCTTAGGAGATCCTGTGACACTGCTTGTCCGAGAGATTCGAGATCACATTTAAAACTGCTCCAGTTTGCATGTTTAAAGTTCAAGGATTAGATATAGTTTTCACTGAACCAATGTCAAACATAATGAATCTGTGGTCGGATCCAGAATACTCCTTATCATTCTTCCATAGAGAAATGAGATGATGGCTCCACTGATTAGTTAGGGTTAGATCAATAACAGATTTTTCCATAACACCGGCAAACGTAGGTACACAACCTCGATTGTGAAGTCCCAAATTATGAGCAGCAATGAATTCCTCTAGCATCTCACCCCTCTTGTTAGTGATAGAGTCGCTCCAAAACTCACTTCTGGCGTTGAAGTCACCACATAACACAATAGAGGCTCATGTTTTCTTTCACAGTATTCCACAAGAGTTTTTACTTCTCCGCAAACATCGTTTTGGTAATGTCTGCGTAGTAGCTGATGATAAATAGGTTTTATTATAGCCGATCTTTATTACACACACAACAAGGTCCCTTGAGCAGAATTTTGGTATTTGAGTGATGCTGATATCTGAAGATGTCAAAATAGCAGCTCTTGACTTCGAATTATGATTAGCAAAGACGTTGAGTCCAGTAAAGCTGACGACACTTGATCCACCCTTAATCAAAGGCGGTTCTGTCGCCATCACTATACAGCTGTCACCGCCTAATAATCTTTGATTAATCTCAGCAGAGCACGTTATTTTTTGCCCATATTGATTTGTTTACAGCTTACTTTTTCATAATATAAGGAATTAGCTGTTAAATCATTAAGATTGAAAGAATAAGATCCCATTAGAAGATATTAAAGAAATCTCTGAAGACTTAGTTAAAAATACAACTTTTTTACAGGCATCCAGTTTGTTGCTACGTAATATCGCAGGGAAAAGAACATTATATGCACTTGGCGGACATTTATTTGAAGTTCCAGAGATAAAGCATGGGTGATTGAAGAAGGGCATGAATGACTTATAGTATATGAGCTGCAATACAAAAACTGGGCCCATGATGATAATTTATGTAAAGGCAATAGCAATATCATTATTTTGTACATTTGATTTAATTTTCAAATGGCTACTGTTTCTGTTCCATTCATTTGTTCGTTTACTATTCTCATTTTCTGGACTACTAAGACCAGGTTTACTCTTTTAAGGTACATAAGTTTTCTTCGTTGGGATCGAAGATCCGCGAGACATAACTTTCGTCCAATCATCCTTAGCATTGGCTTATTTAGTTCGATTGGTAACATCCATTCATCTTTTGAAGACACGTCATTACACTCAGCCTCTTCACTCTCCTGAATTTTGTAGCTTGCGTTGTATTTGGCAATTGTTCCGAAGGAGAACTTACTCTCTCAACCTCGAATTATTCCTCTTCTTCGAGCCGAGCAGCTTCCTCTGTAGCTCTTCTTTCGTCAACTCCAGAGATCCTCGTTGAAAGACCAAGTCCTGACCTGAAGTTGCTTTCAAATTCAGAATAACTGACTTTCTTAATGGCTTGGCATTTGTTTTTCGTGTGCCCAAACTTCAGACACTTGTAACATTGTGTGAGCTGAAGATTAGAAGATAATTCTACTTTTCTACCTCTGACTGGAATAATCATAGATAGTTTTTTCTTTGACTTAATGCGGAATTTAATTTTCCCAGACTTTTTGTTTTAAGCATTCCAGTGAAAGATTTATCAATGCTTCCCTCCACCATTGCTGAATGGGGGACACTTTCAAATGGACCTACAATCTCGCCGTATAATCCATGATTTCCTTTATAGCAAAAGATTTACTTCCGAGACACTTTTTACGATAACATCAATGGGGTTTTGTAACGCTCTAGCATTTTCGAGGCCCATAATTCTGAAATTAACCCCTTTATCAATAACTCCGAGTCCTTTCAAAGGTTCGAGCTGAGAGACTACATTAAGGCTTGTTTGTTTGCTATATATACAGGGTTAGGGAGAATTAGTGAAACATTGAAATGACGCAGTAGCTCCTTAAATACTTAATTTAGAAAATATATTACTTCGAAAATTTGTTGACAACAAACTGTTTCAAAACATTTATTAAAAAGTTATTCCACGTATCCACCATTTGCTCGAACCACAGCCCTAAGTCTCCTGACCACACCAATGCATCTATTATGCACAATCCTCTGGAATATTGTTCCAGGTAGCCTCAGCTGTGGCCATCAGCTGGTCCTTATTGACCCTTGGTTTAGCATTGGTCTTCCTCTACACCATCCCCTACATGGCAAGGTCAATGGGGTTGCAATCAGGAGATGAGAGAGGCCAAAGTTCCTTGCTCCAAAAGTGGTAAAAATTGGCTACACACCAGTCCTGCTCAATCTTTGCAGTATGGGTCGAAGATCTGTCTTGCTGGGTGCAGACAGGGACTCCACTAAACTCTTCCTGGATCCACAGGAATATTTTGGTCTTCAGGAAGTCCAAGTACACGATCTTGTTGACTTTAACACCGTTTAGAATCCGGAACAAGGGTGATTTCTTGCCATTGGAGGCCACTGCCCTCAGACAATCACAGATGCCGGCTTCTGCATCTGGTAGACGTTTCTGGTATTCTCTAGGATATTGGAAGCATCCTTGCACAATATACGATCATTTTGAGGATTGAACTTCTTTGTGGTCTCGAAAAGTTTATCATCAGAGAAGATCACAACGACACTAGGGTGTCTGCGTGCCATTGAGAACCAACTTTGATATCTACCCTTCCGCTTGACCATGGTGGCCTCGTTTAGTAGATGTATCTTCCTGTACTTGAACGGCTTCATGCCCAGGTCAGCTTTGACCACCCTCCGATGGTCCTCGCAGATACGTTGTACTCCTGAGCCATTTTATTCATTGAGCGGGTGGGTTACGAAGTATCTTGCTGGCGACGGCCTTGGTCAGCCTGGTGTACTTATGATCGCTTCTTCCTTGTTCAGGCTTCCTTGTGGTTTAGCCTGTCTCTTTGAAAACTTTTTGGAACGCCAGATGAAGGTTCAGCTTACCCAAGCATGATCATGATAGCCTTGCGGACTGGCCCGAGTCCAACAACTTGACGATGGTCATTCGCTTGCCTTCAAGGTCCATTTCGTCGTTGTTTTTCAACAAAAAGCTGTGAAAACAACACAGCAAATGTACGCAAAACATAATTTTATTATCAAAATAAAACCTCTCAAACGAATATTTAGAAAGATATTGCACTTACCATCGGATATTTCACTAATTCTGCCTAACCCTGCATATATATATATATATATATATATATATATATATATATATATATATATATATATATATATATATATATATATATATATATATATATATATATATATGCCAAGCACGTGATGGAGAAGTTTTATAAGAACAGCTAAACTATAACATTTTTTAGCCATGTAAATATTATATTTATATGTTTTATTTTTTCTCAATAATGTATGGAATTTGAAATTATTTAATAGTTGTTTCGTTGATGTGATATGATTTTAGATTGATATAATTTAATTCGACCCCAAAGCACAAACTATAATGTTTATTTATGTTTTTACTACATACACATTTACTCTGGATTTTATGTATATATCTTGTTTTAGATTTACATAATAAATTAACTGGAAAAAAAGGTAGGGTATTATTTCATTGTTATTATTCTTCGCTCTTCACTTGTAATTTATGCTATATTTGATATTTTACAATCTCATCCTTAGAAGTATGTTGAAGAGTTTATATTGTATTTGTCCATGGATTATCATCTTTTTCGTATTTTGTATTGAACTTTTGATATCAAAGATCAGCTTTATGGATGAATCCATGTAAATAACTTGTATTCAAATAACATACGTATAAATGAATGTTGAAGATTGTACATGGAAAAAGTAAAATAGCTTCAAACATATACAGAAAATGCTTCACAAATTTAGGATATAATCTATTGTAAATGAAAATTTATGCAGAACGATAATAGTTGCCAGAAACTTAAAATTCATAGAAAAATTTACATACAGAAATATTATCATATAAGACTCACGAAGAACTAGGCGGGGAATACCATCCAGTTTGAATCTAAAATGTTAAACTTGAAGGAAACCCCAAGTCGAGGCATCTATAATTATTATTTCTCTGTATTTGAAAAATAAGTCATTCATGAATTTTAAATATTCTTCTATATTTTTTGTTTCCTACTTTCCAAATTAATTTTCTAAAAATAAGTGGTGATGGATTTAGGACATAGCAACTAATCTGTAAGTCGATGACTAATTATTCTATTCAGAGAGTAATAATAATAAAGTTTCAGAAGGGCACTCAGTTTCGGACATGTTAGGGTTGCAAAAAAGTATAAGGTCTTAAATATGAATTAACCCAAAAGATATTTATTAAACTTATGTAGTAATTTTTTTTCGTCATTCGATTGCTCTAATGTCCTTTTTTCAATGCTATTTTCAAACAATTTGCCGCAAAGTGTAGGTATGATTGCAAGGATTCCAAATAAGTTTTTATTTGTTATGTACATCTAAAATTCAAGAGAAATTTAAGTTTGGAAGTATATATATATATGGCTAGTGAGTGGGACGCAAATTTAAACGTTGTTCTTTAAACGTTGATACTTAAAAGTGTATCTTATGATTTATTCAATAGTGTCATTTAAATCTCTCCAACCTCCATTGAATAATATGTACCTTAATTTTGTAAGGTTTTCCTAAATACATATCAATTTGTTAAAAGTCTCAAACCAATAACAAATATAAAAAATACGATTATAAAAAATATGTTCAGTTCAAGAATCCCTGAGCGAAACGGGAGAAATGAACGGAATGCGTATAAAAGTGCAAAAAATGTTTTATGTTCCAACTTATGACTAGAGAGTGGAAAAAATGTGATGATTTTTTCCAAAAAATGATTTTTAATGTTACCCCAAGCAGTAAAAAATGTTAATTATGTTAACTCCAAATTTGATTTAATGTGAATTTATTCTTCCATAAAAACAGAGACATACAATCATCTCTGCCAATCTTTCTCGGTGAGGTTTTGGCGAAGGACGGGTAAAACATTTTTCCATCTCGAAAATGATCTCTCTACATCTACCGAGGTAATGGGACTATATTTTAGAATAGCTCCATCCATTGGGCTCATCCCATCTGGAAGAGTAGCTCAAGGTTTAACCTAGCAGCACATTTCGTATCTGCATCAATCTGACAGGGGAGGATTTTTCTTTATAACGTAATCCAACTTAGTTTTAGAAACCGCTCCAGCGTCACCTGGAATCTTGTGGATCCTTTCTTCAGCATCTTAAAAGATTTTGAGTCCATCTTCGAGTGCAATTCTTGCAGTCTCCAGGCTTGTAATTGAATTTGGTAGAAACGATAAATAACTTGCAATAATGTTAAGTCAACTAGGATGCTTTTCATTTTAAAAATCCGCTGACTTATCGGATATACATTTGGCATCGTCAGGGTCAAACATATCCATGACTGCTTTGACTTATATATGATTGAAATGAATGGTTATGATAGGACCAGAATTTATAGTGTGGAATACTGTTTTTCTTACTAAATCCAACTCGGTAGAAGTCCTTCCATTAAGGAGATTACTTAGTTTATTTTTCATGCCCATTAGGTTTCTCAAATATCATTAACTTACTTTGGACATCTTCACTGAGAAATAATATCAGACTGCCTAATAAAAGCAACCCTCATGTTTCTTGAAGTCTATGCAGTATCAAATAGTCACAATGACACAATTCTGGATAAATGTTTCCTATCACCATGAATAATAAAATTAAGGAGTGACTCTTCAATTATGCTTTTGTGAATTCATCTATTTACTTTAATGGAAAACTATTATTTCAGAGTATTTTATATTCTGTTGTAGTTACTAAATACTCATTCATTTTTATAACAATCTATTTTACGATCTATCCATAATATTTGGAGAAAAATGCCCGAAGAAAATACGTTTTAGGACAAAAATAGTTCAAACAGATCATCACCACTTCTCGCAAAGAAGGGCGTGGAAATCCTCAATATTAATGAGTTAAGTACTGTTTATTCTTTACGAAATCTGCAATACCGTAGAACAGTTGAAATGGACTCTCTTGGATCAATTTTATACAAAAAATTTCCTTCATATATGCACAAGAGGCGCTAAAATGAGCTTATTTAACTATTTTTATTAAATAAATGATTAAAAAATCGACTCATTAATTCTCGATAGCACTATTTTGACTGATAAATTTAGCCAAAAGTCAGTAGTTTCCTTTAAAATGTATTTTATACAAAAGTGTAATTTTGCAAATAAATTATAGTGGCAAAAATTCCTTATACAAGAAAACGTTATAAGACAATCTTTATCCGCAACTGTTTAAAAAATATTCATAGAACCATAGAAAAAAAAAACCACAATCTGATATAATAATAAAAATACTAGCTTGGGTAGAATATATTATGAAGACCCATACTATATGATAGATTTGTCGCTAAATAATTTTATTTACATTTATACATAAATTATTTCCTTTACAGGGTAAATATTTATTTGGGCCATTTTTTCTTAAGTTATCATCAGAGTTGAAGAAAAAAATCAAATAAACCTAGCCACATGCTACATTTTTTTAATACATGCAACAAAGTCAGCAATATTGAAGAAAACTAAGGAAATGCTTTATTTTATATATTTACTCACTAAACCTAAACACTAACAATCTTTGCAATGTTATTTTAGAATAATAATCCTTATGCTTCTTATTGTTATGATAATAATAAATAGTGTTAGTTCATAGCAACAAAATATAAATGTGAAGTCAAATCCTAGGAAGATCCTAGGAACTTTTCTGGGATCCTATGAATGGAGAGAAACCTACTCCGTTTATATTTAGGATCCTCTACGTTAAGAATTCGTGTTCCACCTTGAAGTTTCCGGAGCTTCAAGAGCTATGCCCTGAACTCGAGCTCGGGGAGAATCAGGATCAATTACGGGAAGGAAGAAGGCGAACCTGACTGGATGGATCCGGAACAGGCCCGGCGGGATGGGCGGGCCTGAGGGGGCCAGGCCCGCCCACCCACTGAGTGACGTGGGCCCGATTTTTTATGAATGTGCCAACTGTGCCCCCCATAACATCTGTAGGGCCCTCCCAAAAGCCTGGGCCTGCAGCCAGGCCTGATCCGGAACTTTCTGTTTTACTGTGGAGTTCCAGCACATATAAGTTCGTAGAGGCCGAGGAGCCTCTAGTCATGGAAGAGTTCGAGGAAATCTTTAAGGCTGAGCCTATCGACGATTTCCTTACCCATCGGATGAGGTTTGGACACTACTAGTGTGGCAATACGATACATCACTCGATTATTGTTGGCTTCATTACAATGCCGCTCGACAGTCTTCTAATAGGGAAACTCAACCCTAGGGAAGTCATCAAGCTCGAGCGAACAATGGAGTCGGAGATGGTGGGGAAGGATTCAGCTCTCTTATCGAAGTAAAGAGGATCCAAGGCGTGGAGTCGCCCCAAGAAGTTCAAAGACCCAAAGGCATCCCCAAGACACGTGACCACAAGTGTTCTACATTTGAATGGAACCAAGGAGGATAAAAATGCCCAGATGCGGGGTGGAAGTGCAACTATAGAGGAGAGGTGGGTCTCTTCGCTTTCTATTGAGAGGAACCGAAGCCGACGACTGCAGCTGTTTCTTTCAGCGACATAATTTTCATCGAATTCGTTGTTGATGGTTGTATAATTAAATTCATTATCGACCTCGAGTTGTATGAAGAAAACTAGACAATAGGGCAGTCTTCCCCCAACTTCTGGGGGTCTTAACCTCTCGACTCCTTTACATACGCCTTCATGATGAGACTGTCTGTTTCGGAACCTGATGGGATTTCTCCAAATTCAATATAAATTACTAGGAGGACAAAGCTACTGCCGAGGAAAAAAAGAGAGGCAAAAGTATAATGGAACCCTGAAGAAGTAATGAAATCACGATGTTTATTACAATATGAAGAGTTATTTATAACACCATATAATTTAAATTGTTTACTATTAGTATCATATATATATATATATATATATATATATATATATATATCTTTTGACATGAATGGCTTATACGTAGACTGATGCAACATATTCAGTTTATACCCATATATGACTTTTAGATTAATTGTTCTCAGAGTTGTATCCATTGGTTTTTATTGTTTTATGATTTAATATATTTTTTTGCAAATAAATAGTAAAATCAAGTGAAGGTTGTATATTTCAAGAAACTCAATACTCCTTATTGACACGCATTCCGGTCCCTTTCTAATCGACACAACCTACCTTTACAAACATTTTCATTATGAGCCTGTCTGTTTTGGATCCTCATGGGATGAAGAAGTGCAGCTACAAATTTTAATACAGTGTAAAGGGTCATTTAAATTACTGTTTATTTAATAAAATACTTAAATAAATTTTCTTCATAAATATATATATTTTTAATATCTTATATTTTATGTAAACGATTATAAATAAAACTAAATAAGTATTCCTTTCAAAGAAAAATTTGACAAACATGAATATTGGTTATAACCGTACATGCCTTTTAGATGTATTGTTTTCAATTTATATTAGTTTATTACTTGAGTAATATTTTTTTTCGCAAATTAATGAAAATAATAATCAGATAATTCAATTAAATGTTGTCTAGAGAAATTATCAGTTCTCCTTCTTGACTAACAAAAATTACATCATACCAAGGATATATTAAGGGATGTTCATTTAGAATATACGGATCCGTAGATGAATCGAGGTATTGGATATTAGATGAGACATTAAGAAGTTGAAGGAATGAATTTGGCTTTCCTTTTTTGAGTTTAAACACCTACTACGAGAAAGAATCCAGTAAGTACTCGCATAGTATGTTTGTTTCATTATTTACATATACTATACAAAATAACACATTTTGATT
Organism: Caligus rogercresseyi; assembly: GCA_013387185.1. Classification (NCBI taxonomy): domain Eukaryota; kingdom Metazoa; phylum Arthropoda; class Copepoda; order Siphonostomatoida; family Caligidae; genus Caligus; species Caligus rogercresseyi. The sequence goes on from CP045892.1 coordinate 11,768,484, forward strand.
TACTGATTAATGAGAATACTTTTATATCAATTATATAAAGATAAGACAAAAAATATAAAAGGAATATAAGAATAGATAAATTGATTCTTTGTTGACCCCCTCAATTTTGCGATCAAAGATTTTTTTAGGAAGACATTTAATATAAAAACATTGTGTTGTCATTTTTTATGACAGTAAGTGAATACAAAGTTCTACGCGCCAACTACTTTCAAATAACAGTACATACTATAAATAAAATGGTTTAATTCTGGATTATTTTAGAAAATTTATTGGCATTTTTTAAATAAATTACCGAAAAATATGCCTTGTATTGCCATGAATAAATAATTTCTTAAAAATGAAAAGGTAAAACTATTTGTGTAAATTGGTTAGAAGTGATAGTTTGGGATGTGAACATTTATTAACATTTTTTATATGCCGTTTACTATTTCTGAACGCAGAGTTGTTTCCATTTTAATCCTTTAAGAGTTAATCATAGAAATCCTTAAATGAAATTATAGCTCAAAACTATTTGAATGTTACTTTTTTAAATTGTCGATTACATTTAATGGCTATTAAGTATATATATATATATATATATATATATATATATATATATATATATATATATGCATATATTTAAATAATATATATATATATATAATAAATTTTCTTTTTCGAGAGTCATAGTAGTAGTCACTTGAAAAATTAACTTTGCGTTCACTTACTGTCGCAAAAAATAGCACCAAGATTTTTGAAAATATTATATTCCTAAGTTTTTCTAAAATCATTATTAACTAAAACGTTTTGTTACATATCAGAACATAAGGTCGCAAAATGAGGGAGGGAACAATTTTTCTATCATCATTTATTCAAACGTCTGATCCGAAAAACCCTTTGATGGTCATGGAACGATATTATCAAATGAGTTTGCCATTCCAACGAATGAATAAAATATCTTCAAGATGAGCCTCCGTTAATCTTCCTCTCTTTGGAGAGTTAACATCCTTTAGGACAGAGAAAAGTCTTTCCACGTCGCATGTCACCATCGGAGCATTGGCCATCAAGAAGGTATTGGCATCATATTCTTCATTTCCTTTAGCACTATGCAAGGAACTTGCTGTTTCCATCATTGTCCTATATCCAGGATTCTTATCCAGCAACTCTTTCAACTTGTTGGCAAAAGGCTGCAGTGTGAGAGTGGTCTGGACCTCTTCTATTAATTTGAAGCTCTCGACCAGAGGAAGCCTCTCTTGCAAAGCCTTAATTGCCTTCACAAGTATTGGGAAGTTGTCTTTGATGACTTCAAGCTGAGTAAGGATCTCTTCATCTTCAAAGATTTCTTTGGCTTCAATTATTGCAGCACTGTCGTTCTTCAATTCCTCCACGAATTTCTTGACATTCAGAAAATTCTCTCATAATAGAAGGCAGCTTCCAACCAAGTTCCCTAACGACTAATCACCGGTTCGGGCGGCAGCGGAATTTTGAAGGAAGCTGCGAAGTGGCGCTTTCTAATTGATGACTTCACAAAAAAATTCTTGACTTCCGAGATGAGATGGTTTACTTTCGGAAATTGCGTCCTAGCGAGGTCAGCAACACGATTGAGAGCGTGAGCTATACAGGTAACGTGTATTAAATTAGGAAACTGCTGCCTCAGTCCACGACCAGCCTTGAGACAATAACTGGCTCCATCAGTGAGAAAAAGACGTAGCTTCTTATTAGCCAATTCACTTCCAAGGACTTTGCGTAAAGCCCTGATAACCGCTAACTGGAGACTCTGATTATTGATGGTAGTAACATCGCTCAGACCAATCAAGAACGGACGTTCCAGGGTGACTCCATTCAAAGTTCCAGCCATGATTGCGGTCATGGCCCGTCCTTGCGAATCAGTCGTCTCGTCAGCCTGTACAAAAATATCCTTCTCCTTCAATTGCTCTTTAATCTTGGAGCAAATTGTTTCACATTCCTCCTCCATACACTTTGTTAGCGTTGTCCGGCTTGGAAGTCTCTTGCCGCAATGCTTCTCGAAGAAGTTGATGAACTCAGGTTGTTCCACCTTGGCCAAAGGGATGTTGCAGGCGATCATCATTCTTGTCAGATCCATGGTAAAAGTAGGGCGTGTAACCGATGAAGTCTGTTCCTCCAACTCAATAGTCTGTGTTTTGTTGAAGAGATCAAGATGTTTCTGGTGTTTATTGGATCGGACATGATGGAAGAGGTTGCTCCTAATTTTAATATTGAAGGATTTTGAACACAGCCTACAGCATAGAGATTCTTTTTGTGAGTCGTAAACCCACACTCTGTTCCCGCCGAGCTCGTGGATGAGACGGATCGGATCTATAACTTTGGGCATCTCGAATATCTGAAAGTAATAAAAACGTTAGTGATATAGATGTTTTTTGATAACAAATTAATTTGAAGCTATGAAACAGTATGATGATATAAAATTACATAGTCTTTTGTTTTAAAGTTCTTTAAATGGAGAATCATCAATTAAAAGATTATTTTTCATTCAAACAAGATAAAAAATAAACCAGCCAATAATCAAAACTACATTAAGTGCAATTCCATGCAGGTCAATTTAATATTAGTTAAGGGTCACTACATTAAATAAGGAAAGGTTCTGCAGACATATTTGCTCAACCAAATCGGCCCATTACACTTAAGGTATCATTCCCTCCTCCAGTCTCCAGGAATGCCTTTACATGGAACATTCAATCATTTGCGGAGGCCAGTGCCCTTCCAGGAGGAAGGACTTGACTCTGTCCCTGCCTGAGGAGGAATGACTTGGACTCTATTGCTACAACACGCTACATGAGACCACAAGGAGCAATCCTAAATTGATGACAGATTTCTTGAGGGCAGCCAAGAGCCTGGGGTCCCTCTTCTGGTCACTTTTGGGTTGTGCTGAGACCTGCTGGAATCTTCCTCCCTCGCTTCTTCGAAACAATGCTTGAGCTGGACTTGAGGAGCCTCAAGATAATCTCTTGTTCAGCTCGAGACCCATGTGTCTTAGAAAATCTACCAAAGTTGCGCATAGATACCTCCCTCCTAGCAGATCTCATGTTCTTTGCCTTCACTCATTCTTTCTGCGCCCTGGGCCTCGGACATTGAATTAATCGAGAATGAGAATTAGCTAGCGAGTACTTACATCTATATGGGACGAAATAGAAGAGAAATGAAAAATCTCTGAAACGTCTCTGTGGATCCCAAACTGCACGTGTTAGATTTATATAGAATAAATTAAACAAATCTTCTTTTTTCCGTCCAGATTTTTATTTAGTTGATATAACTTTTTTTCTTCTTCCTCAAATGAAAACAAATCAGTGACAAGAAGATCATGGGTAGAAACTGTTTCGCTCTTCCTTTCTTGTTTGCATTTAATACTACATACTTCATAAAAAATAATAGCAAAATAATATAATCAGTTGGTGTACATGAAGAAAAGAACGGCCAAAAGCAACAATTATTTACAACTCGTTCAACAGCATCATTTGAAACCCATTGAAGCAAAAAATAGATGGAGGTTTGGTGTTTCCAATTGAATGAAGCCTTTTTTCTAGCACTATTTTCATTTTGTTTTGGCCGGAAAGGATAATAAATTACATTGTTAGGGCTATACCAATGTTTTTGTCCATGTTTGGTTATCATTTTCCTCTTCTACGTTGGGTCATTTCTGGTCAATTTTTTCTTGGGCCATTTCCGTCTAGGTCGTATCTTTTTCGGCTACATATTCATAATATTAAGATTATGTTGACATTATTATATCCAGTGGCAATGAATACTAAAACAATCAGGAATGGTAAAGTCGCGCAACCTTTCAAAATACAAATACAAAGTGGGATCGACTAATTTATTTATTTGCCGCGTGAATGAAGTAGTGGAAGTGTGTAGAGGAATCGTTTTAGAACTACCTATTTATCTTCAAACTAGACGACAATGGGGAAGGTTTGTGTTGCTCCGGGATGCAAGAGTGGCTACAAACCAAAGGGCAATGAGGGGAAAAAGAGACGGTTTCATTTGTTCCCCAACTACGCCAACGCCAACTCTGGACAAAGGCTGTTCCGCGAAAAAATTAGATACCTTCAAGACATTCTGCGTTGTGTGACGTACATTTCATACCCTCCGGTTATAAGCCAGAGTCTACTGACTCTAATCCATCACGTTCAGACAGATCTGGAAAAACTCTTTGTCTTAAGATATTAAAAAAAGATGTCGTCCCTTCCAATTTTCCAAATCTTCCTCACTACTATTCAAAAAAGCCTCCTCCAAAGCATTCCTCCACCTCAACCTCCGCCTCACGACTCCTTAATGAAAACGAGCGAATTTTAAAAAAGATTAAGGCTTTTGAAGAGGCCAAATCATTTTTAAAACTCGAAGAGCTTCAAATTTAAATGGATAGGACTTGCCTTCCGAGCGGCGTTCAAGAACATTATGATGAAAAAGATAAAGAGCTGGTGTTCTTCAAGATGAACTTTAGTCATGGAGGACCGTCAATAGACTTCAGTCTAAAGATTAATGAAGAAATGACAATCCATATAAGGTAAGCCAAACTTCATTCCTTAACCTTCTTTATTTATATATTGTTTTTCACATTTCAAAACTTGACTATTCCTCAGTATTTTCTTATTAATGCTGATTCATACAACTACGATGACTTTATTCCCTGCTATGTTGTATTTTTCAGGGTGAAAGATAGAGATCTATCTTTTAATTATCTCGAACATATCACCAAGAACAATCATATTACAAAATATGACACCCTTCTTAATATTTTGGCCTTCTTAAATTCATTGACATCAAACTCTTCCACCAATCAACTATTTAGCTTGGAAAATGAATTAAACACAGCTTTAAATCATTTGACAAATATCTTGCAAATTCCCATTTGGACGAAGCAAAAGAGAAGAAATTACACTTTTTGATTGAACAATTATCCTTGTCGTTTAAATGTCCACAACAACGGAGATACAGTCCTGCCTTGTACGCCTTATCTATGTCCTGGAAAGGTTCCTCAACGAGTCTTTATAGAGATCTACGTAAAGAAGTTCTCACATTACCTACAATACGTCGCCTTACGGAACTTTCTTCATCTTTGAATTTAGAAACTGGATTGGCTGACTCTACAATAACTTACCTAAAGGCTCGCTTCAAGGCTCTAAGGCAAAATAGGGATAAAAATATTAGTATAATTTTTGACGAAACATATTGTACAAAACGAGTTGAATATTTTGTTAGGAATTTTTATGGGGTGGATGATGATCAAGTAACTAAGACCCTATTTTGTGTCATGATGAAGAGCCTTCATTCAGTTTATCATGACATGATAGTTATGCAGCCTGTTTCGACTTTGAATTCTGGAACAATAAAAAGATAATCTTTGATCAAGTGATCAAAGTTGTAACGGAAATTGGATTTATTGTTCGAGACACCATTTGTGACGCCCACAAAGTGAATCAGAAAACATATTCCATAGAATGATGGCTGAATAAATGGGAGGCAGCGGGAGATAAAGCCTCAAGTCTTACTCGTGACACTTTTTTAGCAGCTAAACAAACTTCAAAAGGCTTATGCGAATTGGCTGAAGATTTGCTCGAAGAAACTGATGTCAATTACGTTCTTCTTGGCCACATCAATTCAGATTGTATTGAAGCTCGGTTTGGACTCTATAAGAGAAGATGTGGGACGAACATTGAATTAAGCGTGCGCCAGCATTTGGATTCAGAAAAATGCCTTCGAATAAAGAATATCATAAGTTTAGGCAAAATTTCACTGAAAGATCTGGAATATCATTTTTCTGAGGATATACATTCAACAAATGAAAAAATTAAGTCTTCTTCTTTAAATATATTTTCCAATTTAAAAAATTTTACTTTTAAAGATTCATTTAAATATATTAATGACGTATCTATAGTTTACTTTTGTTCTGGTTATACCGCGCATTCCTTATGTAAAACTATAGCCTGTCATTCTTGCCACAATTTATTGACAGCTTTAAATAAAAAATTCGATGTAAAATTATTCTCCTTAGAAAATATTGATGATGAAAGTAAACTTTTAAATCAAATTAATCGAGGTGGGCTAACTCGTCCTTCTGATGTTCTTTTTTTAACGTGTTCCTTTGTTTATGCATTTTTTCAGAAATTCAAAATTCAAAAAGTATCTTCAAAGAGTTGATTTCTTCCCCTTCTTCAAAAAATATATTTGTTCTTTCGTTTATTGAATTTTGTAAAATGATACTTACGCTTTGGAAATTATTTTAGCAGAAAGCGAAGAAAACCATTCCTTTGAAAAATTTATTCTACAAATCGCTGCTAAATTTTTTTATTATATGTCCAAATATTATGTTTCAGAAATCAATGATCAAATTCATAAAAACAAAAGAAAAACAAGCAGTCAAAATATGACAAATAATTCTAAGAGATTGAAAAAACTTAAAGGAGAATAAACAAAATGTATGTATGTGTATTATAATTTTGCAGAATGTCTTAAATGTATCTATGTTTATTTAATATATGTCCATGAAATTTGTAAATAGTAAAAAATCTGTATTTTGTTCTCAAAATCATAATCTGTTATGATATAATAAGGAAAGGGGAGAATGTACGCGTATTCTCCTTTTTCCTTTTTAGATCCCTCATCGTATTTTCCTCGCAAGCCTTCTTTTCCTTGTTGTTTTAGTCAAAGTCCTTATAGGGCTCTGGTTTAGTTAAAGCGTTAAAGTAAAGTAGCGCATGCATAACATAAAATTCTTCCTTTTTTCCCCAAAAAATGGACTTAATATTAGTTCTTCTTCAGTCCGTAAGGGGCGCTTTTATGCTAGAGCTCTTTGAAAATAATAACAAAGTCCTTTTATTATTTATATTTGGAGACATTTTTTATCTTGTAGTTATTGTTATATTTCAAATCATCAAATTTAATCCCTTTAAACCGGTTTTAAATAGTATTGTGACGTAATTTCATGGAAAACGACATCTAACGTTAAAGGAAATTACAAAATTTTGACCAATTTATTTTGTTTACTTTTCCCTTGCATGCGCTACTTTACTTTAACGCTTTAGTTTTAGTTAAAGCGTTAAAGTATAGTGGCACATGCAGGGAAAAAGTAAGCAAAAAAAATTGGCCAAAATTTTAGTTTTTTCTTTAACGTTAGATGTCGTTAGTCCATGAAATTACGTCACAATCCTATTTAAAACCGGTTGAAAGGGATTAAGTTTGATGATTTGATATATATAAAATCACTACAAGATAAAAAACGTCTCCAAATATAAATAATAAAAGGACTTTGTTGTTATTTTCAAAGAGCTCTAGCATAAAAGCGCCCCTTACGGACTAAAGAAGAATATTTTGTCCATTTTTTGGGGAAAAAAGGAAGAATTTTATGTTATGCATGCGCTACTTTACTTTAACGCTTTACTTTTAGTATTCATTGCCAGTGGTCACTTATCTTTTTATTATTTTTTATGTTCGTCAATAATAACACAGGGCAACAAAAAAAAAAATTTGAAAATCGTCCAGGGTTTTCCTGCTGAATTAGACTAATTTTGATGCTCTGAGTCCGAAAATGACCTTGGTTTTGCTCAATCAGGTCAGGTTTTATTGCTACAGAATTTTTTTTAAACCGATTTTTGTAAAAAAAAAAAAAAAAATTTCTGTATAACCCCTGACGATTTTTTCCCATTTCCTCAAGAAATAAAAATCAACGTATCCAAATTTATTCAGTTTTTATTTAGTACATCAAATTTTATAAGCATAATTATCATAGTATTAGTATAAGAATGTGCGTTACATGACACAGAAGTTCAGAATTCACGGCATAAATCGGCGTTTCTTCGATTCCCGTGTGTGAGCAGCTGTTGTGGTGTCTCGCTTCAGCGACCAGCAGTAGTCCGCCATCATGACTGCGTCCCACCTCCCCTGGTACCTCTCCTCCATTTGGCGCATGTCCTGATGGAACCTTTCTCCCTGCTCGTCGCTCATCGCCCCGAGATTTTCAGGAAACTTCTCCATGTGTGAGAACAGGAAGTGCATCTTTATACTCATCAAACACCGAGTTTTTGGAAGGCCTCTATCATGGTGCTAATGAGTCTGGCGTGGTTTGCTGCCTTCGTGTTCCCCAGGAAGTTGTTCACCACCTGCACAAACGATTTCCACGCGGCGCACTCTAGCGTGTTCATGGAGTTTTGGAACTCTGTGTCCTTTATAAGCTTCCGTATCTGTGGGCCATCGAAAATGCCGGCCTTCACCTTCTCACTGGTCAGTCGAGGAAAGGCTCGGCACAGGTAGTTGAAGCACCTCCCATCCTTGTCGAGAGCGCGCGTGAACTGTTTCATTAACCCAAGCTTCAAGTGTAGCGGTGGGATCAATATCTTCTCCCGGTCAACAAAAGGTTCGTGTATGATGTTTCTCGCCCCAGGTACTAACTGATCTCGCGCCGGCCACTCTTTCTTTACATAGTGCTGGACTCTGTCTCGACTGTCCCACATACATATAAAGCATGGGTACTTCGTAAACCCGGACTGCTGACCAAGTAGAAAGTTCACCATCTTTAAGTCGACGCAGATGATCCATTTGTGCTGCTCATATTGGATTTTGTCGAGTACGTACTTCACTGCTTCATATTTCTCTTTGAGAGTTGTGGAGTGCGCAAGAGGGATTGAGGCGAACTGGTTCCCGTTGTGGAGGAGCACACACTTCAAAGAGCGCTTGCAGCTGTCAATGAAGAGTCGCCAATCTCTCGGATCGTATTGAGGAGCGCCGAGTTTAACAAGAAGACCGGCGACATCTCGGCAGTACACGAGGTCTTCCTCCTGGCAGAAGTAGCCCATGTAATCCTCATGCCTTCTACGAAAGAAAGTGATACGCACGTCCTTGCCAAGTAGATTTTTCTCTTTGAGTCTGGAGGCCAACAGCTCGGAGGAAATCTTCGACAAGCTGAGATCCCGAACCAGATCATTAAGCTCACATTGTGAAAAGGTCTGCGGACCATCTTGTGCTTCATACTCGAACTCTTCTGTATCTCCTCGCTCGTCTGTAATGGTGGCCTCGTCGTCGCTGTCGGGAAGCTGTGTGAACGCTGGTACAGGAATGTCTTCGCAGTGAGCCACTGGACGGCGGGCAGATGGAAGGTCGGGGTACTGGAGGCTTTGCCGATTCTTCCGGTTGATGCCAGTAGTATTGATGGCGCAGAAGTAACAATCCGTTGCATGGTCAAACGGCTCTCTCCATACCATCGGAATCCCAAACTTCAGTGAAGTTTTTCACGTCTTGCACACCGTGGGCGGTGCCCAGGACTTATCTTGGTCACCCAGCTTGACTTTAAAGTAAGCCATGTAGGCACGCTGCACAAATCCTGTGATGTTCTTCCTGTCCCTGACAGCGTGTATTCTCCGCAGATGTAGCAGAATACGTCAGGATTATTCTGCATGATCGTCGCGCCGAAGCCATCACAATAAACTGAAAGAAAAAATAAAGATTTAGCTGAGTGTCAGACAATGAAATTAGGGATTTATAGCCACTGAATATGCCATAATTGTACTATTTTCTCAGAGAAACGAACCTGCATAACAAAACCGACGTGCGCCCACTTCCACGTCTAAACACACACTGAGCCACAATGAGTTAATTTAAGGCAAAGGCAATTAATGTAAAGGTAATGTGAATATGAGAGAGAATCTAAGAGGCAATATTGTCACTACGGAGTCCTTGGGAAGAATGACCCAAATTTGCTAAAGTATATAACCCTCGTCGGCCTAAATTCACACAAAAATATATTAAATATTAAATAAATTCTACACATATTTATACACATAAATTTATAATAAACACAAATAAATTATTTATAATATTATTCGTGTCTGTGAATTGTAATTCGATATATTTTCAAGAAAAATATGATTGAACTCAAAACGCTGATATTAGAATATTTATAGCTCGTCAGGTAGGCCTATGGCTGTATCTCAAAAGTTGACCTGATGGAGCAAAATCATGTGATATTCGGACTCAGAACACCAAAATTAGTCTAAATCAGCTGAGAAACCCCTTACGATTTTTTGGCTGTTGACCAGTGTAATATTCAAAGGTATCTTGCTCAAGGCATAGAGATATTCTATGGCTCAAGGTCTGGGCAATACAAAAACAAACATGTAGCAGTGTGACTACTCAATGACGTCACTGGAGAACGATTATATCTATCAAATATATCAATCTCTCTATCTATCTATAAATATGTATATATATGTATGTGTGTGTGTGTATAAATAAATTAATATATTATATATTATACCAATTATTGGCTTGTGAGCGTTCAGCTTTTTTGGCATTCAGCGTTCAAAAAAAAAATTGTGTTCCGTTCAATGTTTTTGTGTTCAGCGTTAAAAAAATAGAGTTCCGTTCAATGTTTTTGCGTTCAGCGTTCCGTTAGCGTTCAGCATTCAAATATTTAAAAAATAGCATTGTGTAATTTTGAAAAATGGAAGTCCAGTAAGGGTTTTTATAATAAAAATGAGCCTGAACCAATTTCAAATGATATAAATTTGTTGACAGGAATCTAACCCAGGGGTTCCCAACCTGGGGTCCGCAAAAACGTCTACATTCACAACATAAGAGGGTCTTTTTTTAGAAAAGAATTTCCCAAATAAGAGACGACGTTTTTTAGAAAAGAATTTCCAAAATAAAATAAGATACGACGTTTTTTCAGAAAGAAGTGATGACGTTTTTTTATCATAAAAGAATATCCAAAAAAAAAGTGACGACGTTTTTTTAGGAAAAAGAATCTCCAAAAAAAGTGACGTTTTTTTAAGATTATCCGAAAAAAAGTAACGACGTTTTTTTTAGAAAAGAGTAATATTATACAGACCTTGATCTTGCTAGCCTCTATGATAAACAATCCATCGTCAAGAAAGGAGCAATTTGGTCATGACTTGGTGGATTGATAAGCAGGCTCCTTCACCCATTTGCAGTCAGTGTTCCAAATACCAAAACGCAGCAAATGGAAAATTTCAAACTTACGGTACATAATACAAATGCAGTTTCAGGGTGGATCTTAAAATTAAATCTATGCAAAAAAAAAAAAAGTCCTGTGGGTAGAATATTACATGGAAACGAATAAATTGTCTCTAAAAAATGGAGGACATGGTTTACTCCCCTTTAAGAATTTTGGAAGGACCTTCCAAAATTTCTTAAAGGGGAGTAAACCATGTCCTCCAATTTTTAGAGACAATTTATTCGTTTCCATGTAATATTCTACCCACAGGACTTTGTAGTGGTTGAAACGACTTTTTATTAGTCATCTATATGGAATGGATGAGATACAACTACATCCATGGACAGCGATAGAGCTATTTTCACAGGAACAAATTTTACACGGTTTAAAACGCACGCCTTATATAAACATGAGGGGGGAGAGAGAGTCAAGAGTGACGTCACCATCAACAATCGTCAAATAATAGAGCCTCCACTGATCATAGTGGGAATCTTTTTTTTTGGGTGTCATGAAGCATTCTGGCCTAGACTCAAACTTGTTGGAGATCCCTCGATCCTTCCTCCTCCATCCCTCCTTCTATCTTCCCGGGACTCCGGGATAAATGCCTTGGACACCAAGAAACGAGTCTCCTCCCTCCTCCCATTAAGAGACACATTCCCCTCACCTCGACTTCGTGAGTAGAGTCCTACCCATCGTCAGTCTTCGTCAGTCAAAGGGCTTCTTCCCTCATCTTCGTTAGAGAGATCCCCGTCCCTCCTCTTCGTGAATGGAGCCCTACCCTCGTCGGACTTCGTTAGAGAGGTTCCCATCCTCGTCTTCGTTAGAGAGCTTCCCTCACCTCGACTTCGTGAATGGAGTCCTACCCTCGTCGGACTTCGTTAGAGAGCTTCCATCCCTCGTCTTCGTTAGAGAGCTCCGTCCCTCCTCTTCGTGAATGGAGTCCTACCCCTCGTCGGACTTCGTTAGAGAGCTTCCATCCCTCGTCTTCGTCCAAGGAGTTCCTTCCTTCGTCTTCGGATAGGGTTCCCGTCCTCCTCTTCGTTAATGGAGTCCTGCCACTCGTATTCATGAATGGAGCCCTACCCTCATCTTCGTGAGAGGAGTCCTACCCATCGTTGGTCTTCGTCAGTCAAAGGACTTCCTTCCCTCATCTTCGTTAGAGAGCTCCCCGTCCATTCTCTTCGTGAATGGAGCTTACCCTCATCTTCGTGATTGTAGTTCCGTCTTCCATAACTCCTCCATATTGAAGACTTTTTTTTCTTTTTTGGAGTTTGCTATTGAACGCCTCAGTCCTGTATTTCTATGAAATAAATATCATGATGTCCTGATGAATCTAACAGTCCAAAGGACATGAAGATCATAAAATCTCGGTGAAGGAGCCTTGATCATCAAGCCTACAGGACTACCCCTCCCCCCACACTAACGCACCCCGGACTATCACCTCCCGTGCCATTTACTCCTATTACTATATTTTTTATTCCATGAAGTTCGCTTATGAAGTTAACTATGTTTTTTTGTGACAATGGACCAGTTTAAAATTTGAATGTAATCAGATAAAATAATAATAATACTTTAGTTTACCATTATTTAATAAATCTTATGTTCTCATTTCAAATCTTGCAATAATTGTATCTGGTCACCAAACTTATCAAAAATTAGTATTAATAGTGCTAATTAGTTTTATTTATTTCTAAGATATGTCGTTAAAATGATTAAGCTAATAAATTTTACTTAACATGACTTGAAAGAGTTTTTACTATGGATATATGGTCTCTTTCACAAAATTTCTTACAAATCCAAGAAGTTATAGGCGTCACATTGAAATAAATCATTTTAACTACTTTTCATTAGTGCTTTACACTATTTACACTTATTGAATTTAACGTGAATGCATGTTATAAATATATAAATAAAAATTTAGTTTAAAATTTATACAGTAAATAAAGTCAATAAAAAAATTATGGCATTAAAAAATCAAGTATAAAATAATCAAAATCTACTGATAAAAAATATCATTAAAATGTGTAGGAAATAATGGTTTTCATTCAATTAAGATTATATTTTTTGTAGAACCGTAGTAAAAACTTCAGATAGAGAGAGGTCCTCTCGGAGCAGGAGGGGAAGTACCGAAAGATGTCACCGCAAATCGCCAGCTTGAAACCTACGGAATCCTTATGTAGAGCGCCATGTAACGAGCTGCTGCTGATATGAGAATGGCTTTTAGGCTCCCCCATAATTAAGATATTATCTTATCAATTTATATATTATAATACAGACATAAATTAATATTACTATAGATGAGAAAATATATTGTAAACGAATTTACTGTTCCTACACTTTAATTCATGAAAGTAATTAATTTATATTAGATGGCAAATAATTTCATTCACAAGTTATTATTGTATTATAATACAGAAATAAATTCAACAGTACTTTAGATGATAAATAAATATTTTAAACGAATTTACTTTTCCGACACTTTAATTCCCCTCATTCTTTCTGAGGGATTCCAAACATTAGAAACGTTGAACTTTTGACTCTTCTTCGCACTACTGCAACTCAAACATTTGCTGAGTCGGTCATTGGCTTACTTCCTGGAAAAGGTCATCTCACCCATTTACTCCCCCCTCCTAGCATCTCATCTCAGCTTTCATCTACCCACCCCTGAGAAGCATGAGTTCTATCTCTTGATCGATTCTTCCTGATATTGAACTGGAAGTAATAAAAAGTCGCAGCACTAGAGTCGGCCAACAACATCCTTAAAGTTCTAGACGTCCCTCAAGTCGGCCTTGTACCAGCTAAAAGTTTTGCTGAAAGCCCGAAGCTTTTCCAGAATACTCCCTCCCTCAAGCTCTGTCCTGGAAAAAATATTGACGAATAATTTTGGCAAATAATATATCTATATTTCATTTAAATTAAACATTTATAGGATACTGTTGAGCAATCAGCTCAATAGCACTCTGGAAAACGTCACGTCCAGATCTTCATTTTCCTCACCAAGAAAAATTGCTTGCGGTAGGAGTCGAAGAGTCTTGGGGATGTACTGAGCTCCCATAAGTGCCTCAAGATCCTTAAGTTGACTCCAACGGATTCGATCGTTTGAGTGTGAGGACTTTGCCTAAATTGAATGGAAACCCTTGGATTCCTGGAATATTAAATAATCATGCTCTCTTCTCTTCCTTCTATTCTTCCCGTGATCTTCTTGTCAATCTACTGGTCCTAACCCTCTTTTGGATTGCCTTCTAGGTCTGCTAAGGCGGGTTTGTCGTTTTCCTTTTTTTTCTTTCTTTTTTTCCTTCTCTTCTTTTTTCTCTTTATTTTTTATTATTTTTTTTTTATATTCAAACGCCCGCCCTCTTTTTCTCCTTTTTAACATATATATATTTTTTAAATATCCACGTCCTTTTTTGTTTATTTTATTTGCTCTTTTGACACGCCGGTGACCCTTACATTCCCCCCCCCCCTCCCTCTTGATATAGATCTCCTCCTATTCCATTTATTTATTTTTACAACAGTGTTTTTTCTTAACATCTTAGTAAAATGGTAGATGATCAAAGAGACAAGCCTCCTGATATAAATAATGTAAATAAAGAGTCTTCTAGCTCCTCCTTGAATGTGCAAGAAACTACTTGCAGTACGTCTGAGAACACGGTTTCTTCACGCACAAACAGTTCTAATAGTAGCAATATGGACGCGGTTATCCATAATGCTTCTAAACAAAACGTTGATTTCGACAACCATAACGCTTCAACAAAAGAAGTCAATCAAATTTCATATAGTAAAATTGCTGGTAAAAACCTTAACAATGAGTCATTTAGATTTGTGTCGGATGGGTCTGTAAACGACTCGAAAGGGTGGAAAAACTTTTGTCTCTTCGCCCAAAGAATTGACAAACGTGGTCCTCTAAGTAAAAGTCAAATGCACCCTGGAAATTTAGCGCATATTGCGACGACTATTCTCAAACTTGACCCGCAAGAGGTCCACAGTATAAACTGGGATCGACCCCATAGGCCTCTGATCATCACTCGACAAAAAATATCTATGGATAGAATATCAAAGAATATTTCTCTTCCTATTGAAACTGAGCTTAGGGATGAGCATAACTCCCCATTTAAGATAATGATTGACTGTCGAAAGCTGACGCTCGCCATGGATGGAGACCATGTTTTTGACTTAACATTGAAATATGGCTACGGTAAAATTTGTGAAAAGGCGCTCCGAGCAATGTTAGAACCCTTTTGTAAGGTGAATTCTTTCAGAGTGGGTACTTCATCAGTCTCTGATAGGGCAGTTCTGAAAAAGTTCCCCATTTTCGCCGACCCAAAATTTGCACATTGGAATACAAAGAGTTCCGACTTGATTATTAACATTTCTGGCAACCCTAGAAACATTCCCTCTCTGATCCCATGCGGAGATGAGGTAGAAACTCTTGATTTTTTGGGACAAACGAAACAGTGTGCCAACTGCTTTATGTTTGGGCACTTCCGATCAACATGTGGAGAAAAGACCAAGTCCGTGAGCTTTTATAAATACTGGCTGATGGACAGACTCAGGAAGGTTGAAAAGGGTGAAATACAATATTTTACAATGAAAAAGGACTCTGAACGGCAAAGTATAATGCCTGTAAGGCAATCCAATTATGGGGACTCACATCAATCTATAACAAATAATAATCCCATACTGTGCGATGCGGCAAGATCCTGTAATGACAATAACATTCCAGCACCCTCTGCGAGTCTTGAACTCGATCCGGGTAATGAGTCAAATGAACCTGTTGCTGATAACTCAGAAACAGAGAATCTTATTGCATCTTCCATAGAACTGCCTAATGCTTCTGCAAATCCAACTCCCAACGTTTTGGAGTCTCAGCGTCTTGAGGCCAACGCGATTCATCAAAGAGATCGATCAGAGAGTGGTTCTCTTATTCGGAGGGACGATATATCTATTCCTGCTACCCAACAAAAAAATCAAGTCACTCCAAAAAAGCCTCTGTTAACGGAAAAGTTAGTTCTGCTGGGTCGTACTAGATCTCAATCCCTCACCAAGAGGAACAGAAAAGACTCGAATGCAGATAAAAACTCGGCAAATCAAAAAAGAAATCTAGAAATGATTCAGAATAATATTCTTCAATATAAAATGACCGACTGTTTCCCACCCTCGTTATCAAATGATTTAAGAGGCAATATGGGTATTTCAAAGATATTGTCTTTGAACATAAGAGGAGGAAAAGATAGAAGAGCCCGGCACGCTCTTATGAAACACCTCCTGTCTTTTAGTCCCGATGTTTTGTGCTTACAGGATATTAAAACGGAGGTTTCCACAACGTGTTTGAAAAATTGCAAATTTTGTCAGCCTCCAATGTTTTATTCCTTTTTTACAGGTTCTGGTAAGAGAGGCGTTATGACTTTTACTTCAAAGAGAATTGATAAGCCGCTATTCACAAGCGAATATTCCAAGGAAGGAGACTGGCATAAGCTCATTCTAAATACTTCAGGTTTTGCTTTTTCGCTTATCAACGCATATGGCCCTAACTTAAAGTCTGCACCATTTTTTGAAACTATCATCATCAGTCAGAAATTCCAGCACTTACCTTTGATGTTAATAGGGGATTTAAATGTCGATATTGATAAACCTCTAAATAAGTATCCCAATTCCGCTTTCCTCGGTAATCTTATTTCTCGACTCAATTTAGTTGACGCCACTAAAATGTTTAGTCCCGAAGATAACGTGTCTTGGAGCTGCGGAAGCAAATCTTCTAGAATCGACTTAGCTCTCGTAGCACCGCAATTTCTGCACCACATTAAAAATGCGCGTTATCGACCAGATCCTTCTACTGATCATAAGATTATCGATATGACGTTACGGTACAAACCAAAAAAGAAAAGTTTTAAGATTCCTAGATGGCTTTTGGGTGAGGAAAGTTTTAAAGAAAAATTGGCCTCGAATCTCATAAGAAGAACAAGTCGAATATCTTCTAGAGAAGCCTACCCATTATTTGTTAATGTAATAACAAATACTGTGAAGAGGTTTGTGAAAAACAGCAAGAAAAAAATGGCCAAATTCCAAGACGAAATTGAGGATGCCCTTACCGAATCGCCTCTTTTTACAAAAACAATTACTTCCGATTTGGTCCATGAATATAGAATTATGGACATTGCTGAAGCTGAAATGGGTAGGAAAAGGGAGATGGAAATGAATCCATATCGTAGATATAAACTTCTTCCTCACAATAATAAATCTTCGGCTTCCACCATAAACTACATCGTCGATGGTAATCAAATATTAAAGAGACCTGAAGAAATCCTTGCATATTTCCACAAGAGGTTTTCTAAAATTTTAGGTGGAGAAAGAATAAACTTCCTCAAGAAAAAACACATTCGTAATTCTTCTATCTACACAAAAGATAATATTTTAGATTATATCAAAAAGTCTTATAAAGATAATAAAGCTTCCGGTCCTGACGGTATTTGTGGTCGAATCTTCTCTCTTGTTCCGGATGAAGTGGTTCCATATCTCTTGGCAATGGGCAAACACATAGAGAGAACTGGAAAAATGCCTTGTGCTCTTACTAAGGGTCGCATAGCCTTAATTCCAAAGAAAGGGGATGGGAGTGATTTTAACCATTGGAGGCCTATAACTATTTTAAATGATTTTTATAGAATTTTAGCAGGCGTTTTAACAAAGCAAATAGAACCCATTTTAAATCATAAAATTACAAATGAACAAAAGGGCTTTTTAAAAAACCGCAAAATTACTGATATTTCTCGAAATATTATAACGGCGATCGAATCGGTAAAGAATCGTAAAAAGTTTGGGGCCCTTATAGCAATAGATTTTAATAAAGCGTTTGACTCCATTAGACACGACCATATTTTACAATCGGTTAAAAGGCTCCTTCCCAAGCGTTTCTTCAATCCCGTAAGAGCAATGTTGCTCAACGGCTCCTCCATAATCTCTTTAGATGGCATCAATAGTGCTCCCATTCTTCTCAAACGGAGTTGTAGGCAGGGCTGCCCAGTTGCTCCTCTTCTCTTTGTTGCTGCGTTAGATGAGTTGACGAAGACGTTGTCAAGGAAATACTTAGGGTTTGGTGTTTCCTTCAACAATGAAAAACATCTTATTGACTTATACGCCGACGACATTACCTTGATGATTGAGGCAAACTCGGACATACAACTTATTAAGAGGATAAATATAATTTTATCATATTTTGTTAAATTTGAACTCAAAACTGGCCTTGCTATAAATAAAAGCAAAACTGCTATACTTCCATTGGGATCTTGGAATCCGTGCAGCTCTTCTTTGCTCCAGAACTGCAGGGTTGTTGAGTCTGTTAATATTCTTGGCATTGAATGGATGAGAGACGGAGTCTCAAAAGTTAACTGGGTACAAATGAACACAAAGATATATGGTCAAATTAGACTATGGCGAAACTTATCTCTACAAAAAAGAGTCGACCTTTATAATTCTCGTGTGGTTCCATTCGTTTTGTATAGAGCCACATCCATCCCATCTCTTGCTGAATTAGCACTTAAAGAAGAAGATTGTTGGCTGGGGACTCTTTTTTACAAAACATATCTTCCCTCATTGAAGCGTCCCAAAACCTATGTAGGAGGTGGACTTTGTCTTCTTATTGAAATTTTGCCAAAATATTATCTAAGAATCGTGCAGAAAATGGGTGTATTTTATAACAGGGACTGGAGAAAATATTTTACGTCTTCGCAATTTTACAATTGGTTATACATGGGTACTCTTTTAACTAATCAGGACTTGGAAAACTTTTCGCCATTTTTAGCTTCAATTCAGAGAATTTTATGGAAGTTGGAACCCTCAGTTCAATCGGACACGACAATAGATATTTTATACCAAAATAAAGACAAAAAACCTTTTATAAAAAGATTTGGTGATCCTGTCATTTTAGAGCGAACCGCCTTAACACAAGCGATTTTTACTGCCCACGATTTGGTTGTGAATTCAAGTTTTAACGTGGCAAGGTTCAAGTTTCCTCTTAAACGTTCACTTAGTTTTATGTGCCCTTCCAAGCCATGGTTTTTAAAATTTGAATGTGGTAGGAAGAGTTATGATGGAGCGAGATCTATATCAGAGTCCTACTTAAGTTTGCTTAACCTTCCCTCTTCATGGAGTAAAATAATTTTACAATCAACTAATGGGATTGCTGATGGTTCTAAATTTACAGCTCAATTACAAATTTCAGGGATGCTCATTAAATTTCAGAATCCTTGTATGAATTGTGGATTTTTATTAAATAATATCTTACATGCATTTGCCGATTGTCCCATTCTTCAAATAATTAAAAGATTTTTAAAACTGAACATGTGTCAAAACGGCGATATATCTCCGAATATTTTAAAAGCTCTCATTCTCTTTGGAAATAATAAATTTTTTAAAAATACCCCCCCTAGTCACAAAGCAATTCAATGTACATTACAAAATATAAAATCTTTCTTAGCACTAAAAATAACGACAAATGCCTATGTAGTCGAAGAAGACCTAAGGCCCATCATGATTGGTGCTTCAGCTCGCTACGCTGCTCTCTCAATCAAAATCCCGGATGTAGGAGCGCCAACGTGGAAGTGGGCTGGCGATATAATTAAATATGTCCCTGAAAGATCAAAGCTCTACATCAGCACCATCAAAAGGATTTTAAGAAGACATCGTGCTTTTTTAAACCAAACCAATAAATGATTTGTCCTTTTATATAAGGTTATTCTTCAGGGCAGTAAATATGAACTACAATGTTCATTTATGTATTTTCGCAACTGCCCTGAATAGTTTTACTCTGTTTCTGTATAATAATTTTAGTGTATTTTATTTTACACTGTATAAAATTTTGCAGTCAACCGAATAAAATGTTTTTAACCGAAAAAAAAAAAAAAAAAAGTCGTCAGAATCAATCTATACTCCGGATAAACATTGCCTCATCAAAGGCCAAAGTTCGTACCGACTTCTTTTTT
>CP045892.1:11788521-11845271 GCA_013387185.1 Caligus rogercresseyi
GGACACCAAACATATATGCGTGGATTGTCAAGCTGTCTATATGTTTGAAGAAATTCGTTTTTTAAATGTAAGAGGTCTGGATAGTTATGGAAGCGATATATATCACGGATTTGTTCGTTTTGGATTGCAAAAAAAGGATGTCGTTCCAACTACCTCCAAATCTATCGAATACGCCTTATGATCGCTAAAGCACGAATTGCAGCTCTATAACAAATCAAATAGACCCAGTGTACACAAGTAATTATGAATCTTCAAACGGTTGTCCCGATGCCTTTCTTCTGTGGGACAGCGCCTTTAGTTCATATATTTTCTGTGCACTTTTGATTATGTTATTTCTAAACTTATATTTGCATCCAAACGTATTTCTTAAAGGCACACTATATTCTTCTATTTATCTAAGATCCAATCTTACATAAGGATTAAGATAATGATACAAAAGCGATATTTAGGAAAGCTTCTTATTGGAAGGGATTTGGTTTCATTTGTAGAAGAAACCAAGAACTTTATTATCTTAATACTACTTGTAATAATGTAAAGCCAACAGACCTACGAGCAATTTTGGTATCAGCTGCAGCAAAATCTACAGGGGGTTTCTGAAAATCCTCTCTTTAGCAATGATTCGGTGGCCCTTGCTTCAGAGAAGATCAAATATTCCCCATCAGTTTCTTATCTCATTAAATAATACATCAGAATCCGAAAACTTCATATGATGTAATTTTTAAATAATTAAGAATCTCTGCATTTTTAATATGTTTATTCTTTCATTATTTTTAGTACTTGTAGTGTTTGTTGTCACTGCGTTCAGAAAAAAAGTATATTTTTTTTTTGTTTTATTTTACTTAATATTTTGGAATTTTATAGAAAAATACCCTAAATTATAACATTTTTTTATATTACGGATACATGTGATTTTATAAACGTGTCTATTTTTCCACATATTTATTCACTCTTAACTTAAGAGTGCCCTTATTGAGGAATTTAATAGAAAGTGCTTATATATACATATTTTATCAATAATATGTATTGTATACATACATATTTTTATTTTTTTACACAACGTAACTTAATTTTTTTTTTCACTATTATTATCCACATGTGTTTGATTCAGGGCCATGTACTTATATGATAGCATCATATTGATATAAAGCAATGTCATGGCATGAAGTTAGATCAATGCCACCTACATCAGGAATTTTATCGATGCTTCTATATCGAAGGATATCCAACAAACCGGCCAAAAACATATATAAAAAGAATCAAAAATGAAAAAAAAAAATATTATTTTGCTTAAAAATATGTCTACAGAGCATAATATTGACGAATATAGGATATATAAACCTTTTGTATGCTCATATATACTAGCGTGAAATTATATGTCAGTGTCCAGAAATAATTGAATGGAGAGAGAAGCAAAATGAAATCGTCCTATTTTTATTATTCTAATGCATCTAATCATCATTACGGGTCTCCAGTCATACTCCAATTCTCATCTCCAAGAAATTCAAAATATTGGGAGCCTTCGGTAAGTGTTATATTTATATATTATATATATTTATATATATATTTATATATATAAATATATATATATATATATATAATATATATATATATTATATATATATATATATATATATATATATATATAATATATATATTATTATAATATATATATATATATATCTATATATATATTAGGGCTGTTCTTATATTTCAAATGTTTGAATGTTACACATTGTGGTTTTCCTGTTTCTTGTGATAAAAAGAAGAAATACAAAGTTTGAACAAAATCGGTCAACATTACGAGGTCGCGCAACGAGGTCAAAGTTTTAAAAATTTAGTAAAAATATAGTTTTCTGCAAATTTCTTCAAAATGGGGGACGTTCCAGACTTCAATAATAATTATTATTTAAAGGAAATCTAATTTACTACCAGACGTATGTTTGATGTTTTTAATAAAACAAAGTTTTCAGTAAAAACAAAGCATCGCTATACTTTAAGAGATATCAGCAAATACGTACTCTCCCCCAAAAATTGATCTTTTGATATAGAGAATATAC
Organism: Caligus rogercresseyi; assembly: GCA_013387185.1. NCBI lineage: Eukaryota > Metazoa > Arthropoda > Copepoda > Siphonostomatoida > Caligidae > Caligus > Caligus rogercresseyi. Next base: position 11,790,579 of record CP045892.1, read on the forward strand.
GATTACCATTTGGTAACGGCAGTTAGTGTAACCTGGATAGGAAGAAAAAAGAAAGGAGAGAAGTGAGGCAAAATAACTCCCTCCCTTCTCTTTCCTCTTTCTATCCAGGTAACACTTGCATAATTACCAGATGGTAATCGTATTTCTCATATCAAAAGATCAATTTTGGGGGAGAGTACGTATTTGCTTATATCTCTTAAAGTATAGCGATTTTTAGAACACAAAATATATCAAATGAAAGCTTGGTTAACCAGCTTTAATATTTTGTTATACTAAATCATATCAATTTAATAAGTAGAGAGTTTATGTACATTAAGAAAAGCCTATCTCGCGTACAAAATGACGCATATAATGGATTATAAATGCGTCAGAGACAAAGTAAAATTTTGAGAGAATACCTTGACGCACATCTAAGAAACACATTATGATTTATTTTTTTCATAATCGATTTCTTATAGGTCAATACAGGCTCTGAATCATATGATGTAAACTCAGATTGTACTGAATACTGAATTGATAGAATGCAACCATTCTGGATTTATCATCTAAAGTTTTACTAAACTTAAAAGTACTACTTTTCTCTGAAGCGAACAAGTCATCTTCTACAGGCGAGTGAAGTTAATTGATACAAAAAAGCCATGAAATAAGCTAACAATACACACTCCCTTTCTTGCTTTGTTTTTACTGAAAACTTTGTTTTATTAAAAAACATCAAACATACGTCTGGTAGTAAATTAGATTTCCTTTAAATTAATAATTATTATTGAAGTCTGTAACGTCCACCATTTTGAAGAAATTTGCGGAAAAACTATATTTTTACTAAATTTTTAAAACTTTGACCTCGTTGCGCGACCTCGTATGTTGACCGATTTTGTTCAAACTTTGTATGTCGTCTTCTTTTATCACCAAGAAACAGAAAATTCACAAAGTTGCTAACATTTCAAAAATAAGAACAACCCTAATAATATATAATATATATATATATATATATAATATATATATATATATATATATATATATATATATATATATATATATATATATAATCAATTACTCGTAATTTTAACAAGGTTTTTATTTCTCTCTACCTCTTTAAAACCAAGATACTTGAGGATTTGTCGCACTGGGAAACATCAGTCACCTATCAATATCAGAGAAAGGCAAACATTTTTTGCTGTAAGTAAAGAAAAATGATAGCTACTTACTCTATTTTTATTATTCTAAAAGATTGACATTATTTGGCCTGCTCCTCGAATATTTTGGATAAAATCAATCAATATAGCAGACTCGTTCGGGGAAAACATGGGCATTTTGATATATAAAGCGACATAAAACATTTATTTGGCTTTCATATGTTTTTTTAAATAAATATGTTATCTCAAATTCGTTTACAAAAATTAGTTTGAGATATTGCACTATAGACTATTACTGATTTTTTTTTTCATCAGAACCCTTTTTCAAAATATAAGAGACTCTATTTAAAAGTTAAATATCAGGTGAAATGTCTATTTTTTAGCATGCAGATAATAAAAATATATACAAACAAATTTTCATTATATGGTTTCAGTTGTTGATAAGAGTTTTTTCTGTAATTTATATTTCTCTAGAGAACGAAGTCAAATATAAAATTTACTGGCTACAATATCCGGCAGAAATTTGTTTTAATAAATGAAGTCACAACAGCCACCCTCTTATTTGCGGATCCAAATTTCAAAGCAACCGTTACATCTCCTCATCTCAATCATGACATCTTCCAATTTGATCATCTTCATTTTCACTTGGGTAGCAGGGGTAAAGGCGGCTCAGAGCATTTATTGACGGCACTCAAGCCTCGTTGGAGGTTCATTTTGTTCTTTTTAACCAAAGTACGGAAAAACGTTTCGGGAGGCCCTTGCAACAAAGGGGTGACGGATAGCATTGGAGTCCTTGCCGTTCTCTATGACATCATTCCTTGTCCCAATGATGATGTGGAGCCAATGGTTCGTGCCTTGAGGTTTATAGAAAGCCGGAGGAGGAGACAGAAGTGAGTAACATATCGCTACAGGACTTCCTGCCTGAGGATGTGCATACGTTTTTTCGCATACTCTGGCTCTCTTACACCCCCAAGGTGCCAGGAAGTTGTTTCATGGACTGTTTTCAAGGTAGGTCAAAATATTGCTTTGGAAATGCACACACATTTATGTACATTATTATTATTATTCTCTAGGAGCCCAACTATATTTCGGAACATCATTAGATGAGCTCAGGAAATTAAGGAATTCATGGGGTCCATTGTAAACAACTTTCGAACTCCACAGCCCTTAAACGGAAGAAAAGTTGTTATGTATAGTAGTAATGGGACTTAATATTCTAAAGCAATCTTATTTATAATGTGTAATTGACATTTCAATATATATCTTGTATATGTACCACAAAAACCTATAGCAAAACAGATTTAATAACAGTAGTATTTATTCAATAATTTATACTTCTTATAAATTGTTTTAATTATATTATATTTATATTCTATGATAGGAAATATGAAAAATGTATACCCTAGTTGATATATTAATTGAATTGAACATGCTTTGAAATTGATGGGCTGTATCTGGTTAGAACTAAAAAAATATGCTTTTTAAATCTTTATTTTGATATATAAACATAAAACATTAATAATGTGATGGATCATATTGACCGATTATTGCAGAAAAATATATTCATGAGCAAAGACACTTCGATTATTATTTCATCGACATTACCGAAAAGGTTTTCTTGGAGGAGGTATTGTCCGTCTATGTCATTTAATAAGCTTTCATTAGATAACCCGAAAATTAAGTGATGGAGAATAAATATTTTCTAACAACGTTCCTAATTGACAAATCATATAATTTTCAATAGTCTTCCAGGCTGAAATCCATCGCAAAGATTTTTTCGGAACTGCACCATATTTTTACCCTAATAGAACCATTCTGTCTTTAGACAAAATGCTCACAAGTAGTTCTACTTTAGAAATCGGCCTAGACCAAAAAATTTTGAAATGGCTATCAAGCATAGGCGTAGGAGACAGGGGGGCAATAGTTATAATAAAATGAATAGTATGTAGGTAATTACTATAAAGACGATATTAATCTTCATAGCTTTCTTCATTCGATTATTTTTTCACCGATTTAACAGTTCTTGATAAAATTCGGGCAAAATGAATGCTGCCCCCAAACCAAACATCTCCCTTACACTTATGCTATCAAGCACTTATCGTTCATCAAAGAGAGGTAGAAATATGTGATAAAAAGTTGAAACAGATGAAATGTTAGAAAATTATATGAAAAAAAAGAAATAGAAAAAAAGAAGAAGATTCTTTAAAAAGATTTAAGGAAAGAAAAATATATACAATGTATAAATAATATTTTTGATTGAAAATGATTACATAAAATGTCACCTTTGGATATAATTGATTAATGATGTGACTCCAAAATTGCTGTTTTTGCGGAACTATTATTATATTTTCTTACATAACCTATGATTGTTTTTTTGTTTTTAGGATCTGAGAACAAATGGCGTTGGGATACCATTTATATGTTTTAATGACATGATGTGATAAACAATGATTCGTTGTTTTGACATTTTTAAAAGTAGTACTCTTTTTTACATCATTTCTATTAATTAACTACAAATATTAATTTTCATAAATTAGTATGCACCTATAAATAAAAGCAGAATGTAAATAAATTACAACTTTATGCACATAAATAGATCATGTGCAGTAATTAATTGACTCTGAATAGTTCTCAAACAACTCAAAATTGGCGCATTAAAAAATAATTACGCACACAAATAATATCGCTCCTTCAAGACTATTTTAGGGGAACTGAAATACTGTCATTCACAAGATCTAAAATAGTAAGAACAAGTCAAAATCTTTTTAAATTTCGTGTTGAATCAAGGTATAGTAAATACCCAGGCTTGTTGATCGGAGTTTTTTTCTGATCGGCGATCAATAGCGATATAGCGATATTTGATCGCTGATCGGAGTATCGCAAAAGGTCCTGATCTTTATATCTTTTGATCGTAAGAAAATCACTAAAAAATAGCGATCCGATCAATTTGTATAAAATAACTAAAAAAGAAAAAATGTTTGTAATAAGGATTTTTGAGACAACCCTACATTTCTTAAAACTTAACTAGCTGTCACATTGACCAAAATCTATTCCAACAACTGTTTAGAAAACACAAAATACAGACTTATACTAATGGAAAAAGCCAGTGCGTGCTATCCTGATATATTTTTTGTCCTAAAATATACGGACAGGCGACTATTTAGAAGTCATTGTTTTGGAGCTCATAGGCTATGGGAAACATTCATTCTGGCATCTCCTGTCTTAAAATATGCAGACATATGTCAATTGTGGAGCCAGAGTGTTGGAGCTCATAGGTTGTGAGAAACTATCATTCTGATATTTTTGTGCTAAAATATACAGACAGGCGCCTATGGATAAGTCGTTGTTTTGGAGCTCATAGGCTATGGGAAACAATCATTCCATTGCCATATAAAGATGAATACTTATAAAAGTTTGACTGTATATACATTTTAATTTTTACTTAGAATTAGTATTACATAGGTAATTTTTTGTTGATCGCAATTAAATTGATCGGATCGCTGATCGGAAAAATCCCTGATCGTTATATCGCTATATCGCAAAGAATTTATGATCGCTATTTTTGATCGGATCGGCTATTTTTTCCTGATCGCTCACAAGCCTGTATATAACTGTTATTTATTAAGTGAAATAATACGGTCAGAAATGAAAGGTTTTGTGATTTACGTTTCACCATTGTCCCTATTTATCATAGGCTCTTAATATATCGCATCATTTGATGTTTTTAGGCAAATTATATTATTGAAATAAGGCAGTGGTTCTCAAACTTTCAATACTGAGTACCACCTGAGAAACTATCAGCTGTCCAAGTACCACCATGATGACCGATTTTAAAATATAGCCATATATGCCTTCTCAATTAGATTTTAACACATACCACCAGAGAGTGCTCGCGTACCACCAGAGAGTGCTCGCGTACCACCAGAGGGTGCTCGCGTACCACTGGTGGTACGCGTACCACCGTTTGCGCACCACTGAAATAAGGTATATTTTTCGGTACTCCCAGGGCAGTCTTGGTACGCAGAGGTTGGATGAACTTTATATTTATAACATCCATATTGCTTCGCGTTGGATATTATTTTAATTATTAATCAGTTATGTGACTTCATTGATCCCCATTGTGCGTTTATTCTTTCATTTGAAAAAAAAATAATAGAATCGCTTAACCATTCTAAAACATTAAGTGGAGCCAAAATATACATTAATTTTGGTAAAAATGGACCCAACTTTAATAATAATAATAACTAGAGGCATATATACACTCAGAGAGTGCAAACCTCCGCCGTCATGACCTTCCGAGGCGGATTTTTCACGACTGGGGAGGCGTAGAGAGACGGGGGAGGGTTCCCCTAGGACGGAAATTCCGAGAGGAAGACGCTCCCCGGCACCCCAATTCACAGCAAAAACGACATCTATTGGCAGAGTAGGCTAACTTGGCAAATTTAGTAGTATTAGCTCATTTGGCGCCTTAATTCTGCACTCAAAGATGCCAAAATTCTCATACTATTCCTACAATATATAAATATATAAATCTTTTGATTTTAAAGTCATTTGAAATAGGCAAAAAAAACAACTTATAATTGACCTTAAAAAATATCACAAAAGAACAGTGGCATAAAAAAATAATTATATGATTTAAAATATTCATAGCAGAAGCGAAACCTATCCCGTCTTGCCCTTCCAAAAATATTCCCGAGAGAAAGAGTGCTTGAAAGTATTCGGTATTTTAAATAATACAATTTAAGTATAACATTATTGAGCTCAAAACCTTTCATTTTTTTAATTTTATACTAAAAAAATACTTTCTTTAAATTAATCAGAGTAGTATAAAATTAGCATTCCCTCAACTAAAGTGTCTTTAAAGGACTTATTACTAGTGTTGAACACAGTAAGCTGAATTATTTGATATGGCCTTTATAGCGAGGGGTATATCCGAATCTAGTACTCATTAAAACTATTAGTTTTCGATTTCGTGATGACTCATAGTGATAATGATATAAAATACTTTAATTGTATTGATTAACAATATTGTTTTTTTTAATAATGCTCTATAAAATAATCCTTTTGCAGAGTCCTTTTTTCACCGAGAACTAATAGATCTGTGAGGCTATTTGAGCATGGTTACCCATTTTACCCACCTGAGAAGAAAAGAAAGAAACTCTTGATATAAATATTAGCCATGGACATCTCTACGGCCACAAAAATGCTACAGAAGCTCTGGAAACCAGGGGGCCATATAACTACTTATATAGAGAACAATTCGTAGTGTATCTAGTCCACGAGTCCTGTGGACGAGGTGACTCAGGACACAAGAGGATGCATCCATAGAAGAAAAGAGAAAAAAGTCCAGCGAATATGACGTTAGACAAATATCAACAATATATGAATGTATTTGTTTTCTCCCTTTTACTTATAAAATAATATTGATAGTGTGATATTGACAGGCAAGTTCTTGTGCCGATGAGATTTTCTATGTTGATCGACATAGTTCAATCAACAGGTGGTTTGTTCTCTTTCTATATTATGTGGATAAATCACTAAACCATATCTTTTTCTGGTAATATTTTTATCATAAATATTCTACAAAGTTGTTAAAATGGAAAAATATGATAAAATATAGAACAAAATCAATACAATATTATTCATTATTATTAGAAAATATTTATTTACAAATGTAACAATAAATCAAACTCATTTAGATCATTTAATACCCCATTATTTCAATAATTATCATAATTTTCGACCTATAAACGTAATTGAAAAGAACTATGATTTAATAGACTTCTTTTTGGCCTTCATTTGTCCCTCTTTGTCTCTTGGATGTTTCCGTTTGATGGTTTGTGTACTGGACGTCTTTTCATTCACAGCATGGAGAGACTTTCGATAGACAGCAAGGGATTCACTTTCTTCTTTCCTAAAAAACACATTAAAACTCAATTAAGGGGGGAATTAATAAAACGGTCCATAAGTTAATTAAGATACGAGGGCATTTTATTTTGTTATATTTTCATTTTATTGACGTTGTCGTGATATAGTTTTAAGTAATAAGAAGTTATAACAGTTTTTTTTGTTAAAAAACAATTGCATTGAAATTCAAGGCATCCTTATTTTAATATAGAAAGTTATTTTTCGAACAATAATTACATATCAGATGTTATATTACCTATTTGATTCGATTGGAAACGTATCCGTGAGGATAATAACTACTATTGTATCATTAAAGCTAGTAAGAGGTTTTATTTTGAAACGAACTTAGCATGTGATATTCTAATAGAAAAACTGCCTGGCGTCATCCATTGCATAGATCCATCATTAAGTTATGTGCAGGGTCACTTTTTTGTTCTCGGAGAAAGAACGACCGCGCACATTGTTATGATTAATTTGCAGAACTGCGACTACCGAATGCAAATCGGTATTTAGAACTGGAATCGTTGTGAAGAAGTAGAACTTTGCAAAATAAATAAACAACTCTGGAGCTGAAAGCGCATTTAATATCGGACAACGTATAACAAAAAAAATTAAGGTAATAATTTGTTTGCTATTGCCTTCCATTTCCTTCAAAATCCGAGTGCATATATGATTTATATAATAATAACAGGTATTAATTTCAAATAATCTCTTAAAAATTATAACAAATTATCTACTAAATGGTCTTTTGTAATTAAATTCCAATACTAAATGCATATGAAGAAGTCACAAAACAGATACATAAATAAATTTCTCTTTCTTTCTTATCTACCGCACCGACCGATATTCGGTAGATATATAATAAAAATCTACCGAATACCGAATCGGCGGAATCCCAACTCCGTAATAACAAGCCAGGACCTTTTTATTGAATAGTTGTAAGAAACAGATCGTGCTTATTACTACTTACTAGTGTTTTATTAACATTAAAAGTGGATTTTTAATTCCCTGTATATTTCGCGACCCTCTGATTCGACTTCTAAATTCTTAATAGCATAGTAATTTCATCATACCTACATAAGCTTACTTACCCCGCCCATGCAGAGAGTCGTTTATCTAAATAACTCAGAACCGCTATTTTATCTTGATTCAGTAAGTTTCCCGAGAACTCAGCTGCCAGCTCAAGGAATGCTATGCGCGGAGGCGGGTCTTGAGATTCACATATTCCTTCAGAGGATATTTGAATACTCTTCTTATGTATCTCCGTAATGGCCTCTCGATTTTGAACGGCGTCCGATCCAAAAGAGTGGGCAAGTCTATTATGAATAAATGTGTTTTTATATATATATATATATATATATATATATATATATATATATATATATATATATATATATATATATATATGTATATGAATACCTTTTTGCAAGATCCTTCAAGGCTGGAAATCTGATGAAAATGTATTGACAAACGACTCTTCCTGTATATGTGCTAATTCCAGTTCTAATGTTTTCAGCACCGTACGCGCGAAATTTACTCTATTTGTTCCTTGACGGCTTCTAGGGTAGTATGTATGATGTTACCTAACGATATATAATAAATTAATAAACACTATGAACGACTCTCACCCTGAAGATCAATAAATTAATTCATTTTTTAAGTTTTTGATTTTTTAAACTTCGTACGCGAAAAATATTAAATTTCTGAGTCCACGATTGGATGGTCTAGAAGGGATTTAGTAGATATTTTATTCTAACGAAAAGAAAGATGTGAGCAAAAAGCATCCCATTTTTGATAGACATGACTCCCCCATAAAATAAATTCTTTAACTAAAATTGTTCGATGGAATTCCATCTTACGAATATGGGAGCTCTAAATCTTATTAATGGCCAATCCAACACAACATGAGATGAGAAGTGAATCAAAAATTACTTTTCCGCAGATTATAAAAACAATACTTTTTACATACATCGAAAAGACCTTTAAATTAATATTTGGAGTTCTTTTCTTAATTCGAGATTATGCTGCAGAGATGCCTCGATGTAAAATTATTTTCTTTTTGTGTGAGAGAGGTTTGTTACTTATTTGTGATAATGATTTCTTGTGCTGTTAATTTTTAAAAATTTGATTGCTAGACTATTTTTTTTTCTTTCTATCTCAGATCAATATAAGGGCAAGCTATATCCAAAAGTTCATTAATAATGAAAATTTTCGACATTATTAATTAAAAATGGTCAAAAAATGAGAGTAAGATAAATATTCATCATTCTACGCAGCTTCATTATATATATATATATATATATACATATATATATACATATATATATATATATACATATATATATATATATATATATATACATATATATATATACATATATATATACATATATATACATATATATATATATACATATATATATATATATTTGTAATACAATTAGTACAATTTACATACCGAATTCCGTTTCAAATGCCACATAGTGCCTAAAAATATGAGCGGCCGTCTGTCCCGGGAGTGCGTTGTGTACAATCAACATGCAAACATAATCCAGGTACTGCTTCCTTTTTTCCAGATGAGGAGCCTCATAATCAAAGACAGTCTCTTGTATAAATTCATTTAACTGAACCCATAATTCCTTGTCTGGGCGATGTGATAGAGAAGATGACCTATCATTCCCTTTTCGAAAACAAAAAGAGTAGATCGCAGACAGCAATAAAGGATTCTTCACGAAGAGCCCTTCTTTTGTTGAGAGAATATCCTTGAGGCAGGACAAATATTGCTTTAGCCTATCCAAGAGCACTTTACAGTCGGACTCATCGCTTGAGCCCCAGATAGGTTCTTATGAGTAAATGAGAGTCCAAAGCAGGCTGCCTTCAAGATTGACAGCACAGCTTCAGATGGAAGACAGTCTCGGAAGTCCGTATTTAGAGCAAAAAAGAGGCCTTTCCATAGATCATATCGGGACAAATCATGATACAAAGAAAAGACCTCCACTTTGCGTGCAATTAATATCACTCGAAAAGAGCTTTCCTCTTTTGAACTTTGCTTATGATAATCATTCTTATACTCGTCCATTGCGTCTTTAAATTCCAGTATTATTTCTTGCAGAATATCGACCTTCTTCTGAGAACACTTGCCATGTATTGGGAGTGCCTCACGACATAGTTCCTTCAGGACACGAGAGCAAGTCTCCAAGGGTTCTCTCTTAACGTGACTCCTTACAAGACTCTGTATGACTTCAAGGAGACTCTCAAGATGTCCATACCCTCCCTCCAGGGTCATATAAGCCTCCAAGTCAAAGCAGAGCAAAAGCCCGAGGAGTCGTGAGGTTTTTAGAGGGTGAGGAGCGTATTTTCGTAGCAGAGGGGGTAGAGTCTGTATGAAGGCACTTGATAGATCCTCTACATCCTCTTGAAAGAGCTTTTGAGCCTTGGTTGATGTAGGTTTCGATGGCTTCTTTCCGATTCGTTGGGCCGAGTGGAGCATTATTTGAATGAGAGAGTCCTCTTGATCATTCTCCAATTCTTCATCATGGAGTAATATGTAAGTCATGGCTTTCCAGTCCTTGAAGGCAGTTTCAGTGGTCTTCACAAGGGCGTCGACTAATTTGTCTCCATGTTCTGGGAACTTTGATTCAATTAGGAAGTCCGCACATCGCATTATGAATTAGAGGATATGTTTCCCTCTTTGTAACTGTTCGAGTGGAGTAGCTCGCTTAGAAACTCCCCTGCTGCGGAGGCTAGGCCTTGATGGGAGGCAAACACCAATGAGGATACCCTTTTAAGGTCCTAAGGATAAATATAAAAAGAATAGTTAATGAACAAGACAGCATGAAAATTGGACAAAAATATGTCAAAAAATTGCTTTAAAATATACATAAAAATCAATTAAATACACAAAAACATGCCAAAAACTTTTACAATGCGAAATAAATATTGATAGTTTCGTATAACGATTTCGGTAGTGTCGTTGCTCCACTCTACTTCTCTTCTAGGTTGTTCACTGGCAAAACAAAAGATACTTAAATTAGGAGAGACTATTGACATCTGACAACTATGTGTATCTACAAAACTTCTGCATCAATGTACGACAATTAACTGACTTGAGTTTGATTCACGTGGAAGACTTCTTGTACCTTTGTAAATAAAACTATATTGGCCAAAATTATGAGTAATGTACGAAAAAAATCCCAATATGAACTGTATACATGTAATTAATGCACAGACAACCCTTTTAAACAGACTCCGAGAGCACGGATATGAGGAAAAAAAACAAGAAACTAAAAAACTTTATAATTTAGCATGTTTTGAGTAATTGAAATGCTAAATTCCTTCTTCACATTAATACCGGTTAGACCTGTTCAAGTTCTCTCTTTTCTAAGAAAACATTAATATAGAAGTGTTTATGATACTTTAAGGTTTAAAAATCGAATATATATATATATGTATATATATATATTTGAGCCACAAGAGTGCCAGTCGTTGGGCCAAATCAATGAAAATTGAGCAAAATCGTGATGTTATAGCACATGAAATTTCGAGAAAAAAGATTGATTATATAACCATGTATAACAGATGGTGTCAGCTTATTTGAGTGGGGATTTGATTGAGCGAGTACCAATGAGCAATTATTTTTGCACGAGGCTCGTTTGAGTGAGTATCTTTTCGTTGAGTTACTATAGAGCGACTTTTGAAGATGATGTAGAAACTGGGTTCTCAATCGAAACAAAATTGCTCTTGGTATATCCTAGTATTTTCTGGGAGGAGGGACGGACGCAGAAAATTATATAGGTGGTGTTCATTTGCTACCAAAAAATGATAATTTGTCTGAACTTCGTGATCCATATTTTTCTTAAAGAACTAAAACCATTCATTTTAGAGGAATAAATGGATACATAAAAAGGTTAGTATCTCCTGCTCAATGGGATAAAATAATGACGTCACTTGAAGCATCCTATTCATAACAAATATTTAAATCTATCATTTCCTATTCAGAATTTAAGGCACAAGTGAATATTTGATAGTGTTTCATGGGGTTGAAGTCCTTCCTCATCCTCATCTCCGTGATTTGATATATCTTCATCAACTGAACGCAAACAGACTATCAATATAAGCCAATGAAATGATTCAGTGCAGACTCATATATAAGATTCACTCGTCATGGACAAAGATTGTTGAAGGAAACCTATCTTTCTTGGGATCCTACAGACCAACTCCTTCTCTAAACTAAACTTAAGATTGTCGAATTATTACCGGAGGATGATTTTATTGTTCACATTATATATGATCAAGTGCAATGTACCCTTTTGAAAATGTTAAAGGATCAAAATGTATACACATGATTGCTCTCCGGCTCCATCTACGGAATACCTTCGACTTGAAATCGCTTTTCTTAAGTACTTATATTTACGTCAGGAGGAATCTAACGTCGATCCATACGAATAAAAAGATCTTTGGACAAGATACTTATTAATGCTATAAATTAAAATATGTAGCATTCCCTATAGGAGGGGCAATCTCTTTCATAGCCCGCCAGGCTGTGGGAAAACCTCCTTCATTACAGCCCTTGCTGGATAGCTGGACTACTCCATCAGGGTTATTAAGTTATCACACTAGGATATGTCGGATGATCGAATTAAACATCGACTTGCAGATGCGCCTGATAACTCAATTATGCTCCTAGAAGACGTTGACGCGTCCTTGTTAGTCGAGAGGATAATCCCCGTTTAGAGGATGCCTATCAGGGTTTGAATAGACTCACGTTATTGGCCTTTTTAACGCAATCGACGGAGTCACATCTACCGAAGATCGGATTCTTTTTACACCACAATTATTTAGACTGGCTGGATCCCGCTCTGATTCGTCTGTGTCAGGTGGATGTCAAGCAGCACGTTGTATACTGTTCCCCAAGTCAAGTACCAAATATGATCAAAAAGTTTTATCCTAAATCCCTCATTTCCATGGCGGATATATTCGCCTACAAGGTATCAACCTCAACCAGTGCCTTAGAGTAGCAGAGTCTGGACGAGATGCTGATGAGTCATAACAAAAGCTTACAAAATACCATAACAAACAAAATTTCATATCATAAATAAATAGGTATTTGGATTGAATAGCAAATTTAATGTTATTCTTATAAATCAAAGGGGATATATTTTAATGTAAAAGATGGTAATTGAGTTGAATTTGCTAAGAATTGCATTATTTTTATGATTTTGTCACTATTTTGAGCAGAAATAGGATTTATATGTTGAATAACAATATTATTGCATTTCTAATTTTATTCGTAATGTAGGCAGCCCTTCATCAATCACGAAACCTTTTTGTTTTTATGTTTTATATCTCTAGGATCAGTCATCAAAATAGGTTTCTCTTAAAACTTTACCCAGAATAAGAGCAACAAATGATCTTTCTGGAGTAAAAAAAACAACCTTGGAAGCATCCCACATACTGCCATCGGAGAAAACTTATGTCTAAAGGCAATCCAATCGTACATTGCACAATTCAAGAGTAGAATGAGGCTACTGCCAATGTTCTCATTCTACTCTTGAAACTGATTGGACTCCAGAACGATCATTTGTTGCTCTTATTCTGGGTAAAGTATTACGAAAAACCTATTTTGATGACTGATCCTAGAGATATAAAATATAAAAACAAAAAGGTTTTGTGATTGATGAAAGGCTTCCCACATTACGAATAAAATTAGAAATGCAATAATATTGTATTCAACATATAAATCCTATTTCTGCTCAAAATAGTAGCAAAATCATAAAAATATTGCAATTCATAGCAAATTCAACTCAATTACCATCTTTTTACATTAAAATATATCCCCTTTGATTTATAAGAATAACATTAAATTTGCTATTCAATCCAAACACCTATTTATTTATGATATGAAATTTTGTTTGTTATGGTATTTTGTCAGCTTTTGTTATGACTCATCAGCATCTCGTCCAGACTCTGCTACTCTAAGGCACTGCCCTCAACATACCAATCTGTGCTGCAACACCTCAAGGATACTTCATATTATTTAAACACTCAGCGGATAAGGCAATCTTAAACATGAAATACCTTCGTCCAAGGGGAGAAGAACAACTGGAATGTTAGTCATTATTGATCAAATTGCCATTATTGGATTTCACGCTTCCTTGGTTGATGATATAAATGCATTTTATATTGTTTTGTATGAATTTAATTCACTAGTTGAAGAGAGATCTTTTTTTTAATTGAAGCAATCGCACAAATGAATACTCGCTCAAAAAAATACTCAACCAATAGAAACTCGCTCTATCACAACGCGTGCAAATGATAGGGAGCCATAGTATAAGAAATAAGTCTGTTTAACAAAAATTGATGTATATTTATTACTGTTGAAGTGATAATATAATATGACGTAGCTCTATTTACAACAAATTTACTAATAAAGCTATATCGCAGAGCGTTTATCTTCGAGGGAACCTATTCAAGAGGGAGACCTAAAATCCATTGTCTTATCAGCAGCAGCTCGGTACATGGCGCTCTCCATCAAGATTCCAGAGGATTCAAGCTGGAGATTTGCGAGTGACATCGTTCGGTATTCCCCTCCTGTTCCGAGAGGACCTCTCACCATCTAAAGTTTTTACTACGATTTTACAAAAACAGTCTAGTTTTAAATTAAATGAAGCCTATTTATTCCTAATCATGTTAATGTTATTTTAATATCCAATTAATTACAACTTTGTTTTATGAAGTGATTGTGCTTTTATGTGACCGTGTAATGTTTTGTATGACTTTATTTAGTGTATAAATTTTAAACTATAATGTTTATTTATATAGCATATATGCATTTACGCTAAATTCAATAAAGTCTAATTTAAAAAAAAATATATTATATATATATATATATAATATGACGTAGCTCTATTACAACAAATTTACTAATAAATGTAGCTAGTTGCAAAATAAACTTTAGGAGTGATTTTTAATTAAAATTAATTTTGTTATTCCCGTATTTAAAAACAATATCTTTTAAACTATTTATTTGGGCCATTCAACCATCATTATAAGCCTGTATTTTCATGGGTACAACTCGACATGACCATTACGACGGACATTTCAGGAGCCCATATAAAAAAATGTTTCCTATTGCTGTCAAATAGGGATGATGCAACTCATTGAATGCTACATGCAAAGTCATACATTACCTCTTTTGTAAGGACGTCGCTTCCAAGGCGGTATAGAGAGGAAATCAATTTAACAGCCTCCACGGCAACTTTCCCTTCCTTATCCATGGCCATGTCCACAATACGATCCTAATTATGAGTTAAAATATAAGAAAACGCTCAATACATCGTTTAAAAATGAATTAAGAAATTAATCCTTGCACATTCTAAAGGATGGGAATAATAATAATAATTATTTCCTATTTAATTCGATGGAATGGCAGCTTCCATCTGGATATATGAAATAGCATTAAAATAGCATCCATTAGACCTAGGATCCCTTTAATGAGGTTGATTAAATTGCCATTGGTGATTCAAACCAATGCCATTAAGAGTCGAGCACGCTTCCACTATCACGCTCCCTCATTATTACTTTTTTTAAACGATCTTATGAAAGAGCCTTGAAAGAAGTTTTTTTCTGTTAATTTGGTTGTCAGCAAATTAATGTACATTATATCAAAATGGAGCCGTACTCTGCTCACTGGCCGTTCTTATGCTCCATGTTATTCTACAATGTAAATAAGTTAATGGCATATTTTTCTATTGGTTTATGGGATAACTTTTTTCGTTTTTAAAGTTAGAATAAAGGATTTGAAAACATAAAAACTCACCACTGATAGGTGATAAAAGTATTCATCACATAAAATATGTGAATACGGAAGAGGGAGATATCCTTTTTGGATAGTCTTATAAGAGGTACAATCCATATTACATATTTATGATTCTACATTTTTGAGACTAGCGAATAGAGACGAACGCCATGGATTATTTATTTGATCCGCGACAGAAAGCAATGTTCTACTTTTCTTGAAGCTGCTTACTTTATACTTCTCCGTGAAGATTCCAAATGCTCTCTAAGGGATTCTTTTCATAGAGCGGCTGCAAGGCTTCCAAGGACGCAAGGCGAACGCTCCCTTTTGCATCATGGAGACTCCACGCAATATACTTCAAGTAAGCATCATCCAAGAACTGCTTTGGAAAAGTGAGCATCCAGAGACCCAATTCATGTATGCAAGCTGAGCGAATCTTGTGAAAGACATCCCGGAATCGATTGGCAAAGACCTCTTGAAACAAATGAGCCATCATATCTTGAACCTCCTGCGAATTTTCTTCCAGCTCTTTTTTGATGCTCAAAAGGGTTTCCTCTGATTGGAGGACTCCTTTTCCAGAGACAATCGCTTCGCATTCTTCTCCGACTGGGAGAGGAGCTTCCTCGCGAGCTCAACGAGGGCAGAGAGGAGCCGCAGTGCTCCAAAGGTTGCCGTGTATCGAAGTGCCAGAGGCTTCGCCTCCGAGAGGAGCGTGAGAAATGAGATGAGGTGGTCCAGTAAGAAAGTGTCGTACAATATGCTAAACTGAGTTTTCTGAATCAAAAGGTGAATCCAATCCGAGAAATTGGTCGTGAAGCGCTTGTTGGCTCGTCCGGCGTTGAGGAAGGGGGATGGAGAGGAGAAACTCTCGTACAGGGACTCCAGGATCTCGGATTGCTCTTGGAGGCCAAAAGAGAGGCGCTGAGGACCAGGAGGATCCGGAGGAGCGGATCAAGACCTGAAGGAGACGCAGAAGGGCTGATCGGGGATTCTCTTCGTAGGATGCGATCCAGGTGTCCATGAGAGCCTCCAAAGAACCCGGAGAGGAACTCATGAGAGAACGATACAGAGAATCCTCGTCATCGGAATCCCCTATTGGTGTCAAGAAAAGGAAAACACTGCATTCACACGATCTATCTATCTGACATCCAAGCAGGACTGGAAGGGAGGAGGTACATTACCATGTGGATATTCTCTCAGTGACTTGACTCCTTCATCTCCTCCATCCCGGAGTTGTAGTTCGACATTATTCCACCGGTGATTGTGTAACGAAGAGGGATTTGGGTTTGCTTTGTTGATGTTGATGATTTTCTGACGTGACTCTCTCTCTCTCTTTCTTTCTATCTCGCGCCAAAAACAATTTGAAAGATGACGTTAAACGGGGGGCAGTTCACAGGGACCAAGGAATAGAGGAACGAAAAGAGGTGAATTAAAAGCCCAATGAGGTCACACTAGAGCCCAAAAAAGAAGTTATTTTAGTAGAAATTGATATATGAATGACGTCACTGGCATTGTTGGCTATTGATCTCTTTCTTTCTCCGTAATCCTCGTTCGTTCATTTTTTTGGAGGTAAAATCTTGAAATAATTAATAATTTAAGCTAGCGTTGATTTCTGTGGTCTTTATATCAGCTGCGTATTGTTTAGATCAAGATATCTTGGAAGATATCTTTTTTCTCATTCATTTGATTTGGAACAACTGAAATTTTGGATTATGAGATCATCATCCTTGAAGGAAAGAGAGGTAGACATGGAAAAGCGGGGGATATTTTGGGCGTGTGAAAGGGAGAATGTGTGAATGGTACAATTGAGTTCAGGCTCTTGTTATCATTATTCTCTTTCCTATTTTGAGGAATATTTATTTCACTTATGAAGTAGGCCAAGTCGGCCGGAACGGAAGGTACTTATTTTATATTTGAATCTCTGTTTTGCTTCTGTTATGGGGAAAGAGAATAGTGATAACAAGAGCCTGAACTCAATTGTACCAGTCAAACATTCTCCCTTTCACACGCCCAAAATATCCCTCGCTTTTCCATGTCTAAAGAGAGGAAAACATGAATGAAAAAATCATCTTTATCTTCCCTTCTTAGCTTGCTGGAACTCAAAATACTTCTCCTTACTATGTCATTCATTTCAACACTTAGAATAACACAATTATTCTTACTGGCTGCCAATACTTGAGGATGACAAAGAATTGATTATATTTGTTGCTTCAAGTTCAAAAGTAAGTGCTCCATCCACAAAGTTAAAAACAATTTATGCGAAGCTAAACATGTATCCTCAAAAAAGTTCCCTCAATTTAGTTTGCATAAATTGATTTAGATGATTCAAGATCCAATAAATAGATGACTGGTCACTCCCAGAGATGATGCAGTTTCTATTGTCACGCATATGTATTTTTATATATCTTTATTTTTTCAAGTAAAAGGCCAAATTATATTTTTACGAACAGGACTAGCACCCCCCAGACAATCACCCCCCGGCCATTTACCCCCCGTTAGTAATATTTCTTCTTCTTATAGTCCACTTATTAAGTTAACTATGTTTCAGCTATTAACAAAGGTGACGCCACTGGTTAACCACTTTCTTGATCTCCTTTTCCGCTGCTTGCGAATACTAATGGGGACTTGGATATCTTAAAAAGCCACAGGAACACGTTTTGGGTGTGAAGAAATGAATATAATAGATTGAGAATAAAATTTATATGTCAACTTATTTGGAGTGGATGAGTTTTGATCATATAGTCTTCGATTTAGGACAAGTGGTTCCTTGATGAAATCTTAGAAAATAGCTTAGGACCTATATGAGATAAATAAGACATCTTGAGTTGATAGGTTACAAACTGTATGTTTGTCTAGTTGTACATAAGTAGCCCAGATATAAGCTCTAAGACACGAAATTTGCAATATATGCACATTTAATTAATACATATTCCAATTCTAAAGGACTGGGACTGCGTACTAACCAGTGACGTATCTTGTTAATAACTAGAAAACAGAGTTAACTTCATATGTGGACTATACGAGATAAGAAATATTACTAACGGGGGGTAAATGCCCGGGGGGTGCTAGTCCAGGGGTGATTGTCGGGGGGGTTGTCTGGGGGGTGATTGCCCTAGAAACCATATTTTTATGGTATTAAAGTTAATTACAAAGGGGAGTGCGTTAAGTTTCGAATCCCGAGAGGAGATGATCATTTTTGGTCTACCTCATTGAAATAATCTTAGGTTCGATAGACTAATTTAATGCTAGATTGCTTATTTATATCCAATCGGATGGAATTCTGTCGAACCCAGGCCCGCCCACCCACTTAGTCACGTGGGCCTGATTTTTATGAATGTGCCCCCCATAACAACTGTAGGCTCCCCAAAAGCCTGGGCCTGCTGCCGGGCCTGGTCGAACCATAGGAAAAGAATACAAAATCAGTTGTAATTCGATAGACTACAAACTAATTAAAAATTTTATAGTGGTTCAAATGGTAATTTTGACAAATAATTATGTAATATTTGTTAAGTAGTTTTTAAAGGTTTTTAAAAGAATATTTATTTTGTACGATATGTAATAAAGTTATTACTATTAGAATTATATTAAAAGTACACGTATAAATGATTTTTAAAGGTTACGAACAATGAAAAACCTTGTAAACATAATTAATATTTTACACTTCCTTCAGCTGTCACCTTTGCCCAATATAAACAAAGTAATTAGTACTACATCATTGTAAGTTGATCATCGAGATAGAAAAATTTGTTTATATTGGTCATAATGACGCATTCTCTGAAGAATACAATAAGCTCTCTATGGAATCACCAAATAGTCCAAAACACACTTCAACACCTCAAAGTCATCCATGGACAATTTATTCCAAATCCAATTTGACAATGTTAAAAAACAACTTTTGACGTATAAAGAATAGGGCCATAATGACAATCCCACTAAAACACTCCTTCAGACCGAACGAACGAATGGAATTCTTATTCTATTTATATAGATATTGTAACGTCAAGAGAAAATATTAAACAGAAGATGTTTTTGAAATATTTTATCTGGAAGATAACAACATACTTGTAATATCCAACACCCCGCCGTTTCATAGGTATAAACTTAGATTCCGAATATTTTTCGTGTGACGTCACGTCTGCCAGAAAAACATAAACAAATCATTTACTATATAGAACAAGTATTAATCCATACTCAAATTATCATTAGTGCAAATTCTTACAAAAAAATGGCTTCAATTAATTTTTAAAAAGCTAAAAATATATCCACATATTTAACGCTTCCGTCCGTACCAGAGTATAAATAGAGTTAAGTCGTCAGAACCAAGGTCTACAGACCTTGGTCAGAAGTGCCTGTATAGCAGCGACTTTTAAAAGTCAGGCTCAAAACATTCATAATTTATCGAGGGAGTTGTAGATAAACAGTCTTTTGAGATCATTTTTTTGAAGTATAAAACAATATAACTTTAAAAATATATTCAAAAAAACACAATTATGCCTCCTTGTAGTGCTGTGGATGTACAAATCACTCCGGAGCCTGAGGAGTTTCTCTCTTTATTTCCCATGGAACCAGAGCCCTATAAGGAGAGTTACGACAATAGATTGGAGCGCCACCTGGTGAAATAGCATGGAATGGCTCAAAACAACGCTTGGAATGAAATAAACTATTATTGTTCCCAAAGGTAGTTAAAAGTAAGGTAGAGCCATTTTAACCAATGAAAGTAAAAAAAATACACCGCCACGCAACCTACCTCATGAGCATGACGTCACGTATGGCAAAAGAGGGTATATTGTATAAGTAAAATATGTTAAATATAATCGAATTTAGTCTTATTAGATCATAGAAGAATTAATTATCACAATTCTATTAGAAATGGAAAAATATTAAATTTTGTGAGTAATCATAAAATTGGATGATTTAAAGTTGCTGATATTATCCAAAATATTTTCATGAAAAAGCAAACTCTTCAATCATTATATGTTAAAGCACATAAAAAACAATGAAATAAATTATAAAAAAACTATTTATAATCATATATTATTACAAAGACATATTTAGAAAAAAGTATATAATTTATGAATTAATACAAAAACAAATATGGTTATAATCATATATTATATAAATATTATTAGAAATACATATTAAGAAAAAAATATATAATTTACAAATTATTACAAAACAAAATACTGTTTGTAATCATATATTACATAAATGTTATTAGAAATACATATTAGGAGAAAGTAAATAATTTATTGGAGCATTTAATTAATCCACTGTTTCATTTTCGTTTTCTCTTAAACTTTTTTTATGTCTAGCTTTTGCTCTTGAAGGCGGTTTTTTTCAAATTTTATTTGGAGAAATACACGAATTTGAGCAAATTATTAAGAGCTTCCAATGGAACTGACGGCACCTTAGACATTGATTTAGAAACTCTTTTGTCATGACATTATCTTCTGATGAACTTGGAAGTAATACTTGTGGACTTGGAGGTTGCTTGAAGGAGGAGGTAACGATGAATTAGAAGATTCATATTTATCTAAGCATTCTTGAGTAATCTGACGATAATTTCGTTTTAATATTCTATCATTCCTTTTGGAAGATGGTCCATGGACGTATATTCCGACAAGTTGTTTCAATTTTCATTTAAATTAAGTGTCGGAACTACTCCTTTCTTGATTTTCTTTCTAATAGGAAGGTTAAGAAGCTCATGCATTAGATCTCTCTCATAGTCTTCTTCAGTGAAGTGCAGACTACACATAAAGGATGATGCAGGCTGAAATGTCGAATCTCCTCTTTTGCATGCGATGGTCCAAGCTTTTCTCTGTTTGATGTTGGTTGGAAACGAGTGGTACAATACATTGTGAGCATTGGGATCCAATGAAGGACAAACAGTAACTGCACACTGTCTTTTTCTTTTTTTATATTAATTGAAGCCATTTTTGTAAGAGTACGATGCACTAATGATAATTTGAGTAGTGATGTTATATATAGTAAAAGTTATTTGTTTATGTTTTCTGCCAGACGTGACGTCACACGAAAAATATTTCGGAACCTAAGTTTATACATTATGAAATGGCGGGGGGTTGATTGTTCCTATGTTATTCTTAGGATAAATAAATCGGAATCTATGACAAAACTGTGTCTATAAAACCTTTCATTCATTGGGGGTATTGTTTCAGTAATTAAATAGTCTTCCTTATGCATTTAACTCCATATTTTATACGTGATTTACTAAATAATATAAAAAATATATATAAATCATGTGGTAAAAAAAAAATTATCCATAAGAAACGATTGCTCAAAAAATATCCCAAGTATTGATGAACTGGATTTATCATTGAACCCGATTTATATATCCAGATTAGTGAAATGATTAATTATGAATGACAAAATAATTTAAAAAAATATTTTTATAATTGAAATATATTTTACAACACGTAGTAATAAAAAAATATAAAAATATTATTATATTTTTTTATTACTACGTGTTGTAAAATATATTTCAATTTAAAAAAATATTAATTTTTTATTTGTAGTTTATAATTAATCATTTCACTAATCTGGGATATATTAATTATTATAAAATACATGAATTTGATAATTATTTACATAATTTTCCCATGTACATACTTCTACTTCCAAATAAATTGGAGGTTTTATTAGACCTATTTTTTTACTATAGTCGTCTGTTCTCGTAAATGTATGTGTAAACGAATTTTATATACCTTGATATATATTGTTATAGTTCATGACATTGTGGTATACTCGTATATTCTAATGATGATCTAATTAGTTGAACTGCCATTTCTATTATTGAAGATCCTATTTGTTTCATTTTTACTAATTCTTTTACATATAATTTAAATATTCCTTCAATTTTTGTAAACTCCTTATTAAATATATCCAATTAAAATATTAATCGACCAGAAGAAGAATAGTTTCTTAATGAAATGATTTTTTAAATAGATCTTTAGAGTTTATATTGTTTTATACTTCGAAAGAAATATTTCAAAAGACTGTTTACTTACAACTCCCTCGATAAATTATAAATATTATGAGCCAACTACAGACAGGTCTCACGACGTAACTCTCCTTATAGGGCTCTGGTCCGTACGAGTTATGAATGATGAATCTCCCTTTTTAGCCAATATATTTGTGTATTTCTTTGGCTATAAAATTATATCGGTTGGTTCCCCTGGCCCATTTGTTATTATTACTCTTTTTTTTCCTCACATTTAAAAATCATCAATTCGTAATAAATAATAATACTAATTCAAAGGACTCTAGCTGTATTAATCAACCATGGATCGGATAACGGATCATATGAAGGATCGTCTGAAGGGGATTGAGGAGAGTAAGGAGTGGATGTCCTCAGGCAATCCCAAGGAAACTCTCTCCGTCATGGACTCTTCATCTCTGAGCTATGCTAGTATAATGAAGAAGCTGGAACAAATGAGGGATCTGGAGTCCTCCGATGAGGAGCTTCGGAATGAGGCTCAAACCCTAAAGGAGGAGTTTCGGATCCTTACTCAACTACAAAAAGAAATTCTACAGTATCTTCCCTCTGCTATGATCAAATCCAAGGGTAATACTGATTTGTTTGCAGAGAGAGCACAAACGATGCATGCGGATTCAAGTTGGATTTTATATCCCTAAATTATGTAAAATAACATATAAATCATTAATGCATCACCTTTAAGTCATTAGCAAATATCAAAATTAATATTACTTCATATTGATTAAACTCACTAAGTCAAGATATCATACATCCATTGGAGCTGCAACGTAAATTTCTCAGTGTTTTCGGTTGTATTTTTAAAAACTTTATCTTCTACCTATAAAATATAATAAAATAAGCATTCCAAAAAAGTCCACATCAAAAAAATAATTAAAGAACAGTTGTGCAGATACATAAATAAAACATATAGTTTGAATTATTATCCAACCAAAGTCGTCCGTGTCAAGGTGTCCCTATAAATAGCCATAATATGAATCGATACCATTCTGGATTCTAGAGCCCATCTATGACGTTGTCAATTTCTTGTGCCTTATTCTATTTTGAATAACTCCTTGAAACATCGAAAAGCTCTATAGGAACACAATTGAGCTTTTAATTATCAAATAGCAGTACAAAATATTCACAATAATATCTACATTAGTCGCGTAACCTTTATATATAAATAATTTGCGATGTACTGAGGGACGTGAAACCCGAAATGCGAGGCAGTAGGTGGCTCACGTATCCAGTAATTTTTTAAGTGCTTTAGTTATGCACAAAAAAGTTTTATTTCATTAGTTTGTCACTTTTATTGCTATTGATAATTTTTAATTTCCCTTCAAATTTCATTGCATTTCATGATGTCAAAATATATAAATATATTTTAACATAAATCATGACTTCTGTGATGTTTGAAATAATATTTTCAGTGTTCGTTTTATATGTACATTTCATCGAAACTAATTATGATGCTTTTAAAATGTATTTCCTGTGACTAATATAAAATTCCAAGTGCCAATACTTTGAGATCATTATTGAACTTTGGGCTTAATGGTTTATATATAATACATCTTATGTTTCGTTCATCATTCTTTTTCCTAAAACACATTTAATTCTAAACAAAAGAAAGAAAGAAATGATCGACTCAACTATCCTATTTTTCCACAGTTAAGAAAATATACATAAATAAAATTATAAATACAAATCTATGATAATACGTAGTAAAAACTATTTAAATAAGCATTTTATCTTAAAATTTTACCATCGATGCTGAAGAAACATAAAATTATATTATTTATATATTAGTTAAGTACATAAAAATTATTTTTGTATCTTGAAAATAAAGAAAGACGGAGAAGGGAAATGTACTTAAATGTTATGCATGTTAAAAGTCCGTAATTAAATCAAAGTAAATGTAAATATGTTTACAAGAAGTTTAATTATATCAAAATATATCGTCATAGTTTTAATTTAGTCTCATAACAAGTTTAAAAATATATGCATCGGATCTTTTTAAACTACTATTAATAAATTTAATTTTATTAAAGCATGGAATAGTTTATTTTTATTTTGTTTATAGAACATTGATTTATCTTTGAAGAGCAATTCAACTTATAATAGCTTTATTATAATTTGAATGATGCCTTAGTAACTTGAATATATATTGTTTTTACCTCCTGTTTAAAATCCGAATATAATCTGAGTTAATAGGCTTGACGAACAAATAAATAAATAAAATTTAAACCTTAGATTCATTTGTATGCATACATATTTTTTTACAGATAAACCTCAGGCTCCAGTCCAGGTATCATCTGGAGTTTTACAAGCCTCCATCAAGACAAATATAGGAGGGGCTAAGAAGCCATTTGATAAGCCTAAGAAGCCTTCCAGCATTCCATGCCTGACGCCCATCAAGCTCCCTGAATTCGACTCCATTCCGACTTACATGAAGGGAAGGCTATCCTACCAAGGACTCAATTCGGCCTGCCAAGAATTCAATGCCGTCCTCACCACCAAGTACACCTTTCTCCTTCAGGGCTTTAATCCCAATGCAAACCTTAAAACCAAGAATAAATATCATGTAAGGGTCTAATCGGGAATGAGTTGATGTTTTGAGATGGGGAATGATAGACAAATGTATTCCCGAGAGCGACCTTATATAAGAAAGAAGATGTATAAAAAATACAAAAAAGCGAGAAGGATACTTATGAACGGAATGACTTCAGGACTATTTTGAATGTCAGTTGACTAAAGAAGGAGGAAAACATGATTTTTCATTGGTTTTTGTTCGCTTTTTCCTTCTAGACTCCTTAATGGAGTCTATTGAGTATCCAGTTATTATATAAGTCGATGCTTTGGTCCCATTTATGTTAGTTCAATTTATCCCGATTATATATGAAAGGGAAACCCTACTTTTTAAATGTATGATGATTCTCTCTTCCACCCATTCATACCTTTAATTTTGACTATCCTTTGACTAATGCACATATTTGTCCTCAGGATTATAAGAAGCTCGAGACGAAGGATACAAAAGGAGTATTTTCCTCGTTCTGGAGGACTTCCGGACCTGTCCCTCCTTCAAAACGGACTCTTCCAGGAAAATCATTTTCACAATCCTAAGACACTTTAAGAAAATGAGGGAAATCGTGGCCTGGACCCATCGTCCGATACGCCGTCGTAGAAGCATACAACGTTTGAGGAATTTGACGGGGTTTCTTTAAAGAGGTGCTTGAAAAAACTACTTAACGTCAATGAACATGTGCTTCACAGTGTAAACGAATTTGCAACAAATATACAGATTTGTGTATATATTAACAGATATTAAAAAATATATATTATATGGGAAATGAATTTAACGTCTTTTCTTTTTGGACGACAAAATATAACCCCATAAACATGGTTGTTTCAAATAATCATAAAAAAATATATAGACATTATTGACATGTTTTTAAAAACAAATTTCGAATAAATGAATAATATGACGCTGTAGGAATTAAAGCTTGCAATAATAATAAAAACGTAGTGAAGGATAAGAGATTCCTGATTCCTCTATGATGTCTGCCGACATCTTTTCTTTAGAAGTAGAAGCACTTCACCATTTCTACGGACTTGGGCTGAATGTTTGGTTCGTCATCGAAGCCTCCATGAAGGGTCTGTTCTCGCCCTCGATGCCTGGTTCGCTCATTTATTTTCCAGCAGCAGTTCCCTATGACTTCTATCCGAAAGACTTCTCTATACTTGAAATATTTTCGAAGGTCTGAGTGTCGTTTGTTACCGAGTACGCTGATCTTGATATCGGATCTGGAAGGGGAAAGACTGAATACAAAATATATTTAAAAAAAATAACATAAACTTATTGAATCCGCGGGTTTGAAGTTGAACTATGTCCAATAGAATAATGAATGAGTGTTTTAAATCCAAGTATTTTATTTGCATTGGCATATCATTTTTGTGGTGAAAAAGATGACAAAAGGGACATAACGTGGTTAAAAATAGTTTGTAGATATGTAAGAGGTACGAAATGTATTTTTCCCTGATATTAAAAAGTGCATGAAAAAACTACAAGCGATCTTTTAGATCACCTTGACAGACTCCTTGATTTTATGGACAGCTCAAAAATATAAATAGGTCACCTAAAATGTTATGTAGTCAAATCATTTTGTTGATTAATTTTCGGGATCAATAATAATGGATGCACAGCATATTGACATAATAAGCAATAAATCCTTAAAAATCAGTTCACGAGCTACTTCTTTGAGATTTGAACCTAAATAACTATCCTGGAACATAGATGAAGGAAGTTTATTATCATATCTTACAAGTTTGGTACTTATTAATGGGCAAAGTCAATGTAAATTTAGTTTATTAGATACATAGATATATATATATATATATATATATATATAATATATATATATATATTATATATATATATATATATATATGTAGTGATTCCCTACACGTCATGATCCTTGGCCGGTTGATAAGGGATGATTATTCAGTGTACACTCTGACTAGAGTAATAATAAAGATACCTTTCGGATTCTTTCGTGTTTTATTGGTAGAAATACCAAACTGGTGACCCCGACATGCCCAAAACTGGGGCTAACGCTAGCAGAGAGCCTTCACAGTTCGTGGGGCAACTCAGAATATGTCCATTTTGGCCAACTAAGCCCAAATCCTGGTTCCGACGTCTAGAAGCTCAATTCAAGCTCTATCGAATCGAAGATGAGCAGGAGCAGTATAACCATTTGCTCTCAGGATTGGATGACAACGTTTTAGATCTCTTCGATGATGAATGTGAGGAGGGAGCGAGCGGGACTCCTTACTCCGACCTCAAAGCCAGGATCCTGGATGAGCATAAAATATCCACCCAAGATAAAATTGAGAAGCTCTTTCAACTCATCGAAGCTCCTGGTAGGTTCTCAGTAAATGAAATTGTGAGCCGTGCAAAAGACTACCTGTCCAATATTTCGGATGTCCGCGAAGAAATTATTAAGCAAATTCTCGTAAGGAGTCTCCCGGAGAGCAAAAGAGCTGGGCTTTCCGTTCAATTTTCGGATCTTACCTTAACACAATTCACCAGAATAGTTAAATATCATACAACTATAGCTGGAAATCATCAAGAAGTAAATGCGATCAAAATCCCCCGAAGCACCCCCAGGAACCGCAGCAAGCCCCCCGTAGATGTTTCTATCACTGGAAATGGGGGAATAAGGCAACTAAATGTGAAACTCCCCACATTTGTCCTAAGCTTACCCTCTCAAAAAACTAAGTAATCGTCGGGCCCTCATCCCGACGTTAAACATCCGTGCTCCAAAAACCAACCCTACATTTACCAATAGTCTCCTATTTATTTATAGCAATGGAACGAAATTCCTTGTTGACACAGGATCTCAGCGATCAATTGTTTCACAGACGCTTTTCTCGGATCCTCCACTTCGTCCCTCACCTCAACTAGTCGCAGCCAATGGAACTCCTGTAAAAACATACGGCTTGAGAAAAATGTGGGTCGAGTTCGACCCTGTTGGCAGAGTGGAGTGGGAATTCGTTGTCGCGGATATTGACTATGGTATCATTGGATCTGATTTTTTGAGCCACTTCGGAATATCAGTCAATATGAGACTCAAGACCTTACAGCTGAATGAGCCTTTGTGTTCAGTAATTAAAAAAGGCTGTGACATCGCTTCAGAACTGCTAACTCATTTTCCTACCTTCAAGTCTGAAATGGATTTCTGCCCCAAACCTCGCCATGGAGTAAGTCATGAGATATTTACTAATGGGAACCCTTGCTTCTCTCGAACCCGTCGTCTAACTCCAGAGAAAGAGGCCATAGTTAAAGACGAAATTTCCAAGCTGTTATCTGCCGGTATCATACGGAGATCAAAGTCCAACTGGTCTTCCCCCATTCACCTCGTCCAGAAGCAGAATGGTTCTTGGCGGATGGTTGGTGACTATAGACAGCTCAATACACTTACACTCCCTGACCGTTACCCAATTCCTCACATTCACGATTTCATACGAAATGTTGCTGGCTGTAAGTTCTTTTCAAAGTTAGATTTAATGCGAGCATATTACCAGGTCCCCATGTCCAATGAGGACTCCAAGAAGACGGCTATTACTACTTGCGTGGGACTATATGAGTTCATAAGAATGCCATTTGGATTACGAAACGCTAGTAATACCTTCCAGAGACTTATGGACTCTCTCTTTGGAGGACTGAATTTTGTATTTGCCTACATTGACGACATCATGATAGCGTCTAAAACTGAGGAGGAGCATCATAATCACATCAAACAGGTCATGCAAATCTTAAAAATCAACGACCTGGCATATAGTGAGGAGAAAAGCATGTTTTGCAAATCGGAGATTGACTTTCTTGAACATGTGATAAGTGAAAGTGGAATTCGTCCAATACAAGAGAAACTCGAGCAACTCCTCAAACTTGATCGACCTCGGAAGGGTGGGGATTTGCATAAATTGATTGGAATGGTCAATTATTACCGGAGGTTCATTTCAGGCCTTGGTGAGTTATTAGCTCCTCTTTACAAATTACTTCCTAGGGTAAAAAGTGCCGTCATTGAGTGGACAGAAGAGGGTAATAATGCATTCTTCAAATTAAGGGACACGCTATCATCTGTTGCTACATTGAAGCATTACTCTCAGGAAGGAGAACTTTTCTTAACTGTGGATGCATCGGAAGATTGGCATCTTCATACTATTGGGAAAATCTTAAGGACGATGTGCGAAAATATATAAGTGAATGCAGTATATGTGCCAAAACGAAAATCACTACCCATGTGAAAAAGAAGCCAACTCTAATTGATGTACCCGAAAAGAAGTTTTACCATGTCCACATCGACTTGGTTGGTCCATTCTCTCCCGTCAACGGAATGAGATACCTTCTTACCATTATTGATAGGAGAACAAGATGGCTGGAAGCGATACCCCTCTCTAACACAACGGCCCCTGTGATTGCCGAGGCGTTCCCAACACAGTGGATATCAAGATTTGGTGTTCCGTCCTTAATAACCTCGGATCTCGGGAGGCAGTTCATTTCAGAGTTCTGGAAACATACATGTGACATTTTGGGCATCAATTCTAAATTACTACACCTTATAACCCTCAGGCTAATGGGCTTGTAGAGAGGGCTCACAGGACTCTTAAAGAGGCTTTAAGGGCCCGTTTAACAGAAAACTCCGAGGATTGGATCAAGGCATTACATAGGGTGCTTTTGGATCTTCGCACAACGCCTCGGACGGACTCAGGTGTATCTCCTGCTCAGGAAGTATATGGAGAAGAGATTCGTCCTCCCTCGGTTCCGGACGTCTTTGGTAGGTTGAAAACCATTAATCAAAATTTTAAAGCAAACCATCACATTCCAAAAAGTCATGACGTCTCATCAGAGGAGAAGAAACTGCGGTTGGCGAAAAAGGCCTTCATTATGAAGCCTCCAATTAGAGGGCCTCTCGATACGCCATATGAGGGACCGTTCGAAATATTGGAAAAGCATGAAGATTATTTTATTCTCAACCGACGAGGCACCTCTACAAAGCAATCTCTTAACCGTTTAAAAGCTGCATATGTTTCTATTTAGTGCCAATTATTTTAAAGTTTTTATTTGTACATAAACAATCCTATTTTATGTGTAATATTATTCGTGTGACGAAATTTTAAACCGGGAGGGGAGTAGTGTAGTGATTCCCTACACGTCATGATCCTTGGCCGGTTGATAAGGGATGATTATTCAGTGTACACTCTGACTAGAGTAATAATAAAGATACCTTTCGGATTCTTTCGTGTTTTATTGGTAGAAATACCAAATATATTATATATATATATATATATATATATATATATATATATATATATATATATATATATACTAGCGAATATTACCCGGCGCTGCCCGGGATTTTCTAACTTGACAACAGTCTGGATGAAAAAAAAATCACACCAATAATTTTATTGATGTCATCGCGTGTCATTTTTAATATTAAAATAAATTCTATAAAAAGTCGTCATAGGGTCTTCATTGCCATTTTTTCCGTTTTGTATTCCTTAAGGCTGGGTATTTAAACATCATAAAAAGAAGAAGTCACACGAATAATTTCAGTGATGTCATCGCATGTGACATTTCATATTAAAATCAGTTCCTTCAAGAGTTGTCATTGGGTCTTTATTGCCATTTTTTCCGTGTTTTATTCCAAACGGCTGGGTATTTAAACATCACACAAAGAAGAAATCACACTAATAATTTCAGTGAAATCATGACATGTGACTTTTCATATTAAAATCAGTTCCTTAAAAAGTTGACATTGGGTATTCATTGCCATTTTTTCCGTTTTTTATACCTTACGGCTGAGTATTTAATTATCGTAAAATTAAAAAAGGACACGAATAATTTCAGTGATGCCATCGCATGTACTTTTCATTTTAAAATCAGTTTCTTAAAAAGTTATCATTGGGTTTTCATTGCCATTTTTCCGTTTTGTTTTCCTTAAGGCTGGGTATTTCAACATCGTAAAAAGAAGAAATCACACGAATAATTTCAGTGATGTCATCGTATGTGACTTTTCGTATTAAAATAAGTTCCTTCACAGCGGTCATTGGGTATTCCTTGCCATTTTTTCCGTTTTGTATTCCTTAAGGCTGGGTATTGACATCCCTCTCCATCTCTAGGCATTATTGAAATTTGATTAGCATGATGTTGCAAAATAAAAAAGTGTTGTTATTTTCCACAAAACTTAAATTGGGGGAACATACAGGGCCAGAAAGAAAATTATTTTTAAGTAATCATGTAGAAAACGAATTTTTCGGGAAACACTCAATAAAACAAAAACACGTCTTAGTACCTCAGTCTTATCCACAGAAAATTTGGACAAAATCTAACTTGCAAATTTTAAAAAATCAACAAAAAACGTTTTGGCGAATAAATAAGTTGACAACTCCACTAAAACACTCCCTGAGCTCTCAAAACTATTCACTGAAAATTTCGTCAGATCTAATGACCCGTTCGGGAGATACAGGGAAACGAACGAACGAACAGAATTCTTTTTTATTAGTATAGAATATATATATATATTGTTGCAGATTGACCTGCTTATTAACAGCAGGTCAACCTACCTTCTTATCTCACACCTCAGCAGGTTCTTAATCTTAAGTACACTTGTCTGTGGCTATATAAGCTGAAGGCACGAGCTTAATAAACACACTCTTTCACTTCATCACTGAGTCGTCATTTCTCCTCCTCCTTCGCGCTACAATATATATATATATATATATATCAGGCTTGTGAACGGAACGCAAAATTGAACGGCGTTCAGCTAAACGCACGTTCAATGAACGGAACGCAACTTTTTTTTTGAACGCTGAACGTTGAACGCAACAAAAAAACGTCATCACTACGCAGTATTTTTTTGGAAATTCTTTTCTAAAAAAAACGTCATCACTACGCAGTACTTTTTTTGGAAACTCTTTTCTAAAAAAAAACGTCATTACAACGCAGTACTTTTTTGGGAAATTATTTTTTTAATATTTGAACGCTGAACGCTAACGGAACGCTGAACGCAAAAACATTGAACGGAACGCTAATTTTTTTTGAACGCTGAACGCAAAAAAAAGCTGAACGCTCACAAGCCATTATATATATATATATATATATATATATATATATATATATTAGGGATTTTTTATTTTTCAAATGTTTGAAATGTTAGCAACATTGTGGATTTTCTGTTTCTTGGTGATAAAAGAAGACGACATACAAAGTTTGAACAAAATCGGTCAACATTACGAGGTCGCGCAACGAGGTCAAAGTTTTAAAAATTTAGTAAAAATATAGTTTTCCGCAAATTTCTTCAAAATGGTGGACGTTACAGACTTCAATAATTATTATTAATTTAAAGGAAATCTAATTTACTACCAGACGTATGTTTGATGTTTTTTAATAAAACAAAGTTTTCAGTAAAAACAAAGGAAAAAATGGAGTGTGTATTGTTAGCTTATTTCATAGCTTTTTTGTATCAATTAACTTCACTCGCCTGTAGAAGATGACTTGTTCGCTTCAGAGTAAAATAGTACTTTTAAGTTTAGTAAAACTTTAGATGATAAATCCAAAAATGACCTTGGTTGCATTCTATCAATTCAGAATTCAGTACAATCTGAGTTTACATCATATGATTCAGAGCCTGTATTGACCTATAAGAAATCGATTATGAAAAAAATAAAAAATAATGTGTTTCTTAGATTTGCGTCAAGGTATCCTCTCAAAATTTTACTTTGTCTCTGACGCATTTATAATCCATTATATGCGTCATTTTGTACGCGAGAAAGGCTTTTTTAAATTTACATATAACTCTCTACTTATTAAATTGACATGATTTAGTATACCAAAATATTAAAGCTGGTTAACCAAGCTTTCATTTGATATGTTTGGTGTTCTAAAAATCGCTATACTTTAAGAGATATAAGCAAATACGTACTCTCCCTCAAAAATTGATCTTTTGATATGAGAATATACGATTACCATCTGGTAATGCTGTTAGTGTTACCTGGATAGAAAGAGAAAGAGAAGGGAGGGAGGGAGTATTTTGCTATTTGCTATGAGTATATTATCATATCAAAAGATCAATTTTTGGGGGAGAGTACGTATTATACATATACATATATCAGGAAACGACCAGGTCACCTTTTTTTGCCGGGACTTAAATTTTTCAAGCCGGGCCGGGGATTAATATAAATTTTCGTTCCTTCGACATTCTGAAGTGGCGACGTTTTTTTTTTTTTAAAAAGAATTTCCCAAAAAATAAGTGACGACTTTTTTTTAAGAAAATATTTTAAAAAAAAGTGGTGAGAAAAGAATTTCCAAAAAATGTGACGACGTTTTTTTTAGAAAAAATAATCACCAAAGAAAAGTGACGACGTGTTTTAAAAAAAGAATTCCAAAAAAAGTGATGACGTTTTCGTATTTCGAAAATTCCTTTCTAAAAAAACGTCCTCACTTTTTTATGGTAATTCTTTTCTAAATAAAATTTATGAATTACGAACGAAAGAAAATATTGATGTCCCGGCCCAGTGTCTAAAAAAACTGGGACACCGGGCGGGCTTGGACGCTCAAACAACAGCCGGGACCTGTATATATATATATATATATATATATATATATATATATATATATATATATATATATATATATATATATATATATATATATATATATATATATATATATATATATATATAAGAGCTGTGATTCGGTAGAAAAATCTACCGCCGGTTCGATATTCGGTATATACCGAATACCGATCGATATTGGTATTCGGTAGATTTTATTACATATCTACAGTATCGATCAATATTCAGTACGGTACATTAGAAGGAGAGATAAATTTATTTATGTATCTGCTTTTACTTCTTCATATAAATTTCATATCGGACAGTTTATAACAAAGGACCATTAAATACATCATTTGTAATAATTTATTAGAGATTATTTGAAATTCAATACATACTAACCTTATATAAATTATATATGTACTTGGATTTTGTAGGAAATGGAAGGTTATAGATTATTTTATTTACTATCTCTTATTGTCCGATATTAAATGCACTTTCAGGTACTCTAGTATTCAATGCATAGCATAAGCTTATATTGAATGTCTATTTATGTATCTGCTCTATAATACTATAAGTTATAGTTATTTATTTATTTTCGAAGTTCAAGTTCTTCACACAAGGGAGCGCTTAGGCAAAGCGATAGTTGAACAATATTTCTCTGCTATTGAAGGAATAAGCTCTATATATTTTTATGTCTCTATGTGAATGCTATAAAAGTCATACTTTCAAATATATCGTACCAATTAACAATCGGTAAGGTATTCGGTAGTTTCTACCGAATATCGTATAATCGGTTCGATATTTGAAATCTACCGTCGGTAGTATCGAATACCGATTTACATTCGGTAGTCGCAGCTCTGATATATATACCTATATTACAGAGTTGGTCGAATATTACTTTGAAAGTAGTAAGTAATATACTACTTTTTACTGCGTAGTAATATCTTTTTTCAATATTAGTTATTACTTCACAAAAGTAATATACTACTTTGAGTAATATACTACTTTTTGAGCATTCCGAAACAATAAGTAAAGGCAATTTAAACATGATTTGTAAAAATCCTCACCAAACCTAGTTTGCATTTTTATAATAATCCTATATATGATATTGTAATATTATAAAGTGAGCACATGGCTCAAACATGATAAAGTGGGTGAATTCAAAGACTAAAAAAATGACTTCTTACATTATGAGAGGCATAGGTTTAATTATCCAACCCAAGCCCTCGGGTTCCAACTGCTGATATAGGCTTTGATTTAGGGTTGAAACCCACCGCCAACTCTGGCAAGGTATAAGAGGAGTCCTTACTTTCAATCTCATACACCCCAAGCCCTCGGGTCCCGCCTGCTGATATAGGCTTTTATTTAGGGTTGAAACCCACCGCCAACTCTGGCAAGGTATAAGAGGAGTCCTTACTTTCAATCTCATACACCCCAAGCCCTCGGGTCCCGCCTGCTGAAATAGGCTTTTATTTAGGGTTGAAACCCACCGCTAACTCTGACTAGGTATAAAAGGAGTCCTTACTTTCAATCTCATACACCCCAAGCCCTCGGGTCCCGCCTGATGACATAAGCTTTTATTTAGGGTTGAAACCCACCGCCAACTCTGGCTAGGGGTGTATGAGATTGAAAGTAAGGAAAGGGAGCTCGATTGCCGTGCGAGTTAAGGCGTGTTTAACTCTCAATGTTGGGGGCGATGGTTCGAATCTCGAGAGGGGATGGTCATTTTTGGTCTACCTCATTGATAAGATCCTAGGTTCGATAGACTAATTTTAATGCTATAATGCTTATTTATATCCTATCGGATGCAATTCTATCGAACCATATAGGCAAAAAAAGTAAGGACTCCTTTTATACCTAACGAGAGTTGGCGGTGGGTTTCAACCCTAAATAAAAGCCCATAACGGCAGGCGGGACCCGAGGGCTTGGGGTGTTGAGACTGAAAGTAAGGACTCCTTTTATACCTAACGAGAGTTGGCGGTGGGTTTCAACCCTAAATAAAAGCCCATAACGGCAGGCGGGACCCGAGGGCTTGGGGTGTTGAGATTGAAAGTAAGGACTCCTTTTATACCTAACGAGAGTTGGCGGTGGGTTTCAACCCTAAATAAAAGCCCATAACGGCAGGCGGGACCCGAGGGCTTGGGGTGTTGAGATTGAAAGTAAGGACTCCTTTTATACCTAACAAGAGTTGGCGGTGGGTTTTAACCCTAAATAAAAGCCCATAACGGCAGGCGGGACCCGAGAGCTTGGGGTGTATGAGATTGAAAGTAAGGAATCCTTTTATACCTAGCCAGAGTTGGCGGTGGGTTTCAACCCTAAATAAAAGCCTATATCAGCAGGCGGGACCCGAGGGCTTGGGGTGTATGAGATTGAAAGCAAGGACTCCTCTTATACCTTGCCAGAGTTGGCGGTGGGTTTCAACCCTAAATAAAAGCCTATATCAGCAGGCGGGGCCCGAGGGCTTGGGGTGTATAATATTGTAAATTAGGGTTCCTCTCATTCCTAATTGGGATTGGCGTTGGGTTTCAATCCTAAAAGCCTCAATCGACATGCGGGCCCGAGGGCTTTGAGGAACTTATTTTCTTTACGATAAAATTCTCCATAAATAACGAAAAGGTTGTTCTGTGTGTTTGGGTCTAATGGAATCCCCTGTCTTAAATATCAATATTGACGTGCATTTTTAATTTTATTAATAAGCAGTATTATGTCCATTGGGTGACGTCACATACATTCACAGATCATAAATTTTCATCAAAATGCCTGTCGAATATTTTTTTCACGAAAGTAATATGTAACTAGGATATTACATATTAGTTATTACTTGAAAGTAATATCTAATATGTTTGTTCTTTCTAGTTATTGCGCAGTAATATCACAAAGTAATATATTACTCGCACGCGCGTTAGGGAACAACACTGCCTATATATATATATATATATATATATATATATATATATATATATATATATATATATATATATATATATATATATATATATATATATATATATATATATGAGGAAGGGTAAGGAAATACACACTTTGGTGACCGCCATCTTGGTGATACTTTGTTTATAAAAGTTGTATTTATCCATACTTTTTTTTATAGAAAAAATTTCTATCCCTAAACGTAACTCCTCAGTATCCAGTAGTTATATAACTGAGCGTTTGTAGAATGCTAAAACAATTTTTTATTGGTCATAAAAAATATTGTTCCGGACCAATCATATCATTCGCCTATGAAATCTCCAGTTTTTTGTTACATAACATTTACAAAAAAATTATTAAGCTATGTACTCCATACTGATTTCTTATTCTCAAAAGCTTCATATGCAATATTTTCCCCCCAATTTGACAGCATGGATTAAACTTGCCATCTCTGACTCCAAATATGGTGTATCCAACAACAAATATAGATATACAAAGGTCAAATATCCATATTTGGATAAAATGAAATAAGAAGAATAAATCGCAAAATCAAGTATTTTATAATTCAGTTTGATACAATCAGAAGGTTTCGAATGACTGCTTATGAAATCAAAGGCTATCAAAGTAGAAAAACATCTTTTAACGTCCAAGCAGATCCTTTTTCACAAACAACATATGTTTAAGACACCTTGTTGCAAATAAGATAATGTATCTATAACTTTTAAAACCATTTATTTATTTCCCTTTACCATTGCATAACTGAGAGGCATAGGCTAGGAGACAGGGGGGCAGGGGGGCAACTGCCCTCCCAAAATTGGAGTGAGTTCTCATATCGGGCAAATTGGTTGAGGTATTCGGGCATTCATGTTGAAGAAAAAAAATGAAATTATGAAAGCAACCAGATTTTGAAGTGTAACAAAATAAATATAATGTAATGAATAGTATGAAATTACTATAAAGAAAATATTAATCTACATAGCTTTCTTCTTTCGATTATTGTTTCACCGATTTAACAGTTCTTGTTAAAATTTGGCAAATTGAGTGCTGCCCCCCCAAACCAAGCATCTCCCCTACGCCTATGCTGAGAGGTATGCTGACTTAAAAGATAAATTATCACATGTTCATCCATGTATTTACTAAATCTATGTATGAATACATATTTACCCCAATTATATAAATTAATTTTAAAAAAACAAACAATATAAATAAAGTATTCAATAATTTCCTTAGTGTATAAGTTTTTATTAAGATCGGGACTCCAATGAAAAATTATGATGTCAATAATGCTTATGAAAAAACTAATGGTTTTAAAACCAGCAGAAACTTATGCACGAGGAAATCCGATCCCTTGTGTATTCTAACATTTTATCTATGTCAATATTAAAAATGAGTACTCGATCGGTTTTAAGTCATCTTTTATCAATAGTAATGGATGCTTGTCGTTCTAATACTTTGGTAATATGAGCAGTATCAACCCCCCGCCATTTCATAATGTATAAACTTAGGTTCCGAAATATTTTTCGTGTGACGTCACGTCTGGCAGAAAACATAAACAAATAACTTTTACTATATATAACATCACTACTCAAATTATCATTAGTGCATCGTACTCTTACAAAAATGGCTTCAATTAATATAAAAAAAGAAAAAAAGACAGTGTGCAGTTACTGTTTGTCCTTCATTGGATCCCAATGCTCACAATGTATTGTACCACTCGTTTCCAACCAACATCAAACAGAGAAAAGCTTGGACCATCGCATGCAAAAGTGGAGATTCGACATTTCAGCCTGCATCATCCTTTATGTGTAGTCTGCACTTCACTGAAGAAGACTATGAGAGAGATTTAATACATGAGCTTTTAACCTTTCTATTAGAAAGAAAATCAAGAAAGGAGTAGTTCCGACACTTAATTTAAATGAAAAAAATGAAACAAACTTGTCGGAATATACGTCCATGGAACCATCTTCCAAAAGGAATGATAGAATATTAAAACGAAATTATCGTCAGATTACTCAAGAATGCTTAGATAAATATGAATCTTCTAATTCATCGTTACCTCCTCCTTCAAAGCAACCTCCAAGTCCACAAGTATTACTTCCAAGTTCATCAGAAGATAATTGTCATGACAAAAGAGTTTCTAAATCAATGTCTAAGGTGCCGTCAGTTCCATTGGAAGCTCTTAATAAATTGCTCAAATTCGTGTATTTCTCCAAATAAAATTTAAAAAACCCCGCCTTCAAGAGCAAAAAGCTAGACATAAAAAAAGTTTAAGAGAGAAACGAAAAATGAAACAGTGGATTAATTAAATGCTCCAATAAATTATTTACTTTTTCCTAAATATGTATTTCTAATAACATTTATGTAATATATGATTACAAACAGTATTTTGTTTTGTAATAATTTGTAAATTTATATTTTTTTCTTAATATGTATTTCTAAAAATATTTATATAATTATGATTATAACCATATTTTGTTTTGTATTAATTCATAAATTATATACTTTTTTCTAAATATGTCTTTGTAATAATATATGATTATAAATAGTATTTTGTTATAATTTATTTCATTGTTTTTTATGTGCTTTAACATATAATGATTGAAGAGTTTGCTTTTTCATGAAAATATTTTGGATATCAGCAACTTTAAATCATCAAAATTTTATGATTACTCACAAATTTAATATTTTTCCATTTTCTAATAGAATTGTGATAATTAATTCTTCTATGATCTAATTAAAGGCTAAATTCGATTATATTTAACATATTTTACTTATACAATATACCTCTTTTGCCATACGTGACGTCATGCTCATGAGGTAGGTTGCGTGGCGGTGTGTATTTTTTTTACTTTCATTGGTTAAAATGGCTCTACCTTACTTTTAACTACCTTGAGCAGTATTTTGTATAAAAATATTTCAACATTGGACGTTCCACTACTAATAAATGCCGTCTACACTTTTTTCTGGATAACTTTTTTTTTTTCAAAGTTTGTATGCCTAAAAAAATTTACTTTTCTCAAACCATTCTCTATTGTTCTACTTACGTCTGTCAAACAATTTGCAATACTCGCATATTTGGGCGCCTACGGCGCCCATATGTTCACCCTTCGGGTATGGGTAGGTTTTGGAGCTAGTTTTTGAGTGAAACAGACCTTACAGAATAGAAAAGAGGAGAGAGAAATAATTTTCTGTTTGTACAAACATTCTTCATAAAAAGTTTACTTTGTAAAAAATATGTTTTAAGTCACATGAGATGCTTTTTTCTTTTTCTATTTCTCTAACTCCTCCTCCTCCTTTTCTTTTTCTCTCTTTATCTTGAAAAGTAGGTAGTTCAAATCAGACAAGGTCTGACACTTTTTTCCCCTTCATTTCTGGTCAAATCACTTTACAAATAGTTTTATTAGGTCCGTCTTGGCCCAGAATTCCATAGATACCTTCAAAGTTCAAATCTGACCATAAATGCGGGAGGATATAGCGTGCGGACATACAAACGGACAGAGATTGGTGAATTATTATATATATTTATATATATTTTGACGCATTAATTTCTCGTCACTCCATTTTACTGTCATTATTATACGTCATTTGCCCTTTATCGAATAAAAGTTCAAGTTTAATAACTGACTTTTAAGTCACGTGAATTTAATTTCCATATATACATATAAAGAGTGAGAGTCGGAAAAAGTTTTTATGACGGGTTTAGTGTGTTTATAGTTTATGCCGTTAATTACGATTTATTTTTATAATTTGGATGCTTGTGCAGTGAAAAGCTTTCGTAACAAAGGAAGTGCCCATTGTATATGAACTAAACTACCAAAAGTGTGAAATTTTAAATATATGGTTTCCAACGTTTAATTGGGATAATGCATTCGTTTATATATGACTAATTTTAGTTAAAAAAGGCTTTTTTGTGGTTGGAGAAGGAGAGTATATTTTTTTGCATGAAGTAGAAAATCAATATTTTAGAGGATTATTATTTAAGCTAATTAAAAAATGTCTCAAAGATCTCCTAGCTGAATGTAGCATATGTCTTTTTCGAATAAATAAATATATATTTCTAAAAACATACAAACAAAAAAGGAGTTCTAGGATTCATTTATCATATTTATGCAGTATTTAATTATTGGATCATTTGCCTAGTATTAATTTTTGTTTAATATGCCTTGGACGATCATTGGCGGAAATATTTATCGTTTTTATATTTTTCTCGATAAAATGATGATTCCCTTATATTTAAGATTGCCCGATGGCTCTTGTTGACAAACGTTATTGTCCGATAAAAGGATTACCGATTGATATTCAGTAGGTCACGTGGTAGATTTTTTCTGCCAATGTTTTTCTTCTTTGATAAAAATACCTGAATACTGCTAAGGATTGCCTGATTTCTCTGAATAGGTAGTTGTATGTTTAAATTTGAGCGCGAATCTTTTTTAAATTAGATATCTTGATTTTTGATAATTCATTTCTTTCCTCTCCGAATCCCAGCTCTGGTTATGATGTATCTATTATTATTATTATTTTGCAAGAGGGTCTTACTCATCTCTGACGTGTATATGATGTATTCGAAGGGATCCCACACATGAAGCCCGAGACGTCATTCCATGGATCACTCCCGCAGCCTTTCCCATAGCCGACGACGAGGAAGAAACTCCCCCCGTCATCATTTCCTCCCTATCTGGACACTCCACCATGGGCGTATTCTGAATGGGATCAAAACCACATTTCTTCTTCCAAAGAATAGTGTTGACACGAAAGCGATCAAATCGTGGACGGCTCTCCCGATTCCTTAGAAAATATCGGAGAGGAGAACAATCCAAAAGCGGCCGACAGTTGCTGGATCCTTCACATCCCTCATAGAAGTAGAGAAGGAATAGAAAGAAAAATGATGAGAGTCGAATCCCAAAATACATGTCACAAGATGAAGAAGCACTCAGAAACTGAGCTCCTCAAAAATTAACTTTGTCCCCAAGACATTTTTTGAAGCTTGAACCGGTTTTCCCCCTCCATGCCTTAGTTTAATCCCCCATATAGTGTTTCTTAGTTTATTTTTAAATGCTTATTTAATGAAGCATTTGTAAGCTACGAAGGTGGAGTACCGGGACTGATTTTTTTTGCACTCTAAGGTCATGGACACTCTGTTTTTTGACACTCTTGTCTTAGAAATTTAATTCTTAGAAAACTTACATTCTGAGCACAACATTCTTTTTATTAAAAGCGTGACAACTAAGCAAAAATCACAAATGGTTATTTATTTGCTCCTTTCATAATGATTGATTAAAATAGCTCCATATTTTCCCCACTTCCATATTAGTGATAGTCAAAACAACTCTTTACAAAGATTTGTATTCTGAAATTTTATTCATGAATTTGCTAATGAACGAATTATTAAAAAATATTACTAAAAAATTATTAGCGAATCACACATCTTTCTTCGATATCATAAAAATAAGATGCTAAAAGCTCTTTCAATATT
This sequence comes from Caligus rogercresseyi, assembly GCA_013387185.1. Lineage (NCBI taxonomy): Eukaryota > Metazoa > Arthropoda > Copepoda > Siphonostomatoida > Caligidae > Caligus > Caligus rogercresseyi. The sequence continues at coordinate 11,832,929 of CP045892.1, forward strand.
ACTGTTACTCAATATTTCTACAGGTAGGTCACTCTCAAACATAAACAAAATGTGACATCACTGGAAGGATTGTTTACCAGGGTTTTCAAAGGGATTAATTTCTTTAACTCTCGAAACTTCAATCAATAATATTGATAATATTATTGATGTTATCTAGATTATAATTGGAGTTTGTCCGTCTGTCTGACTTCTATAGACGCCGAAACTACAAAACTACAGATTTGAACAGATGCATGGTGACCATGTGATGGTTTGGGCTAGGTTAGGATTGATCAGACCAGATTTGTGTCTGTGAGAGGATTTTGCGGTTTACATGGATTTTTGGGTCAGGGGGTTCGGACTGTTAAAGATATTTTGTGGGTTTTGGCAGTAGGCATCGGATCATCCGAATCGAGTTCACTCACAAAAATGCCTAGAACAAATTAATTTCTGAAAGCGAAAGTCCCTGCAAGTTTACTCCATAGACTGAAGTATTCGATTAAGCACTCATTAAGAAGACATCCATGTGCCTCTTGAGCAAAATTTATATCTCAATCATGAGGAAGGAAGCATGTGTTGCACCAAGTTAATGGAAGTATAGAATTTAGCCTCAAGGGATAGAGCTCTCGTTCTCCGGAACTTCAGATTTGTTACTTGAATGATCAGAACGTTCAATTGTCTATATGGGCGCCACTTTAAGGATCTTGCTGGAACTATATTTTGATATAATTTGCCATTCGGATTACTCTCATCATCATGAAGTGGAATCTTGTAGGGCAAGCATCCTATAAGGTTTCAGTGTCTCCTTCTGCTTTTTCTATCGTCTTTGTTAATGAAATTGCTACTAAGCACACTTCAAAGCTCCACTGACTGGGCATTGACATGTTACTGTGTCTTCTGCTGCACCTCTACCCATACCAAGAATAAATTATCTTATATGGTTTCAATTGGCCTCCGAAAGGCTAATACTCTCGTTAGCAATATGTTTCGATTAATTTAATTAAGTCAACCAAAGTGTGAATATTCTCATAAACTGTAGTGTATATTTTTTTTCATCAGTATTTTGTTGTTATCTCTATCAGAAATAATTATTTTTAACATCACAAATCCAATTTTATTAATACAGATTCCAATCCATTAATATTTTCCAATATTTCATATAATATATATATATATATATAATATATGTTATGTAAATATACATTTGAAACCAAATGAAGTTATCTTTTAAATACAAAAAAATAATTAGATGTATGAATAAAATGAATATCAATAAGAAACGAAACTCGCATTTAACATCTATTGTCATTGAAGTGTCTTACACAATCTATTAGCAGTAGTACAAGCAGCAAACATTCAATTACATGACTGAACTGATTCATCCGATGAATATAAATCAATTAAGTTTGAAGAATTAATGATGTATATTAGTAACAAAACCTCCCTTAAGAAGGCATAAGTTCATGCATTTTTTATGGTTGAATTTATGGCATTCATTTACCCCTGCCGTTTTTAAAACATATTGTATTAATGAATTAGTTTCCATGAATAAAATAGATTCCAATACTTGTCAAATAAGAATGTAGACGAACTCAAACGAATAATTACACTTATAGTAAACAAACTTAAACAGCATTATTTTTTCATTGTATATATTTCAGAGTAAATTGTAGTTTCACGAAAATTTTCCATCCCAGCAATTTCATAAAGAAAAAAAATAAGAAGTTATTTTTCTTCCGTAAATCTTTGACGTCATGATGATACTCCTTCAGTCGTCGTCTATCCTATCCTAAATAATACATTTTTGTATATTATCAGTGAACTGAACGTTGATAGGTCCTTCGTATCGAGTTGCTCCATCGCGTCCTGGTGGTCAGACAACTTAGTTGCAATGTGTTATATTTTTGGAATATCATCTTAGTTTATCAACGAATGTGGGCATTCCTCCTCTTCGCCACTTGACTAGAATAAGTCTACTCGAATTCACTCTTTTTGGAGGATTCAAGGCATCACATCGTAGGTATCTATAAATAAACAAAAATGTAATTAATAATGCATTCATTTATTTCACAAAAATTAATTATATTTTTTGCAAGATCCTCTGAGCAAACCTAGGCTGTTCTATAACTTTAAATAAAGTTTGATAAGCCTCAAATCATGTTTTAGGATTTAATGTTAGTTATTACTATTATTCAAAAATACGAATACTAATACATAATAAATACTTGAATTATACAAAAACTTCATGATGGTGTGCATGCTTTCATTAAGATTATTATAAACATATACTATATATTTATAATAATATTATAGGGTACATACCTTCGGGGGTAAATATAAGGGACCAGGAATCCTGACTTTAGGCACAGGACTCTCCAAGTTGAGCGGCGTAATTGGTGCCTAAGCATCTACTATACCATGACTTCCAGAAAAAAATGCTTCATGCTTCAGAGGAAACGCTCGGAGTCGTTTTTAGAAGTAGCTTTATAGGTTGAATTTCTAATTATCATTGGATGGGAGCTCCTCCTGATCTTCCACTATATAACAGCAAGTCCATCTTACACCCGAATTGCTTGACTTTGAAATTTGTGTTAGGGGTTGTACAATTGCAGGTTATTGTGTTTGTGGATTGCAATTACGATTTCGTGAGGCAGATGGAGATTTTTTTTGTTCCATAAGTGTTTAAAAAGTTCATCTTCATTAACTATGGATCAGCCTCCTCCATAATTCGGTTCGGTAAAGCTCACAAATAACTTGGACCACTTTTGTATATTAATTAGGCACATATTATTCTTTACATGTGTTGGGGAAGGTTGAGTATGCTAAGGGCGGCCTTCAATAGGAGTACAAATGTACAGTTTGAGAGCGTTTTGACGTAGGTAGAGAGGACTTCATGAGTGGCAGGGTGTCCTCATACAGCTTTAGTGAACACAAAGACAGTCAATAAGGGTATCACTAATGGTGGGACTGTTGGGTTTCATATCCATAACCCAAGGGTCCTTATGCGAATCAAACTTCTGAGGGCGAGATGCTCTAACTCAGTCTTAGTGAACGCAGAGCTAAGCATTAAGGATGCGTTTCTTGGACTGCACTACATCATATCCGTTAACTTGGGGGCTCCATACTAATAAAAATATATACAAAACAATCATGAAAAGAAACATAATAATTTATCCTTATTCTATCAAAACGTACCTTTTTCTGAGAAACAGACTTGACTTAGATTACTATCTCATTGATAGGTGTTAAATAGGCATATTCTCAGAGTTAAATGAAACAACTAATCGCTTTTAAAAAAACGGATTAAGAGTCATGTATTCAAAGCCAGGGTCTCGGGAGTCTGTCGAGTCTCACTCCATCAAACGAGGGCGGGCTTAGTTGATGACTCATTCATCGGAGAATCTGCCGCTTTGCCTAAGAAGGCGGCTTCTTCTATGATCATGATGGATGACATTCACGTCCACATGAGACCTCAGTCCCATCCACATCAAGAAACCTGGAATCATTCCTTGGGACTCCACAATAAAAATATTCTTGGGCACTGCCTATAGCTGGTTGATGAAACAGAGCAATGTGACGTCACCAAATAATTAACTGGATGATCCTATGTCCATTCTTTATTTTCGACATATAATTTTCCTTGAAACACATTTGTTGAAGTTAAAAAAATCCCAACTTCAATTCTTGCTCAACCATTTTTAATGAAAATGGAATATAATTTGAAATAATATAGAGTAAATATATATTTTCTTTTTTAAGTAAATAACGTAATCAACACTATTTCAAATATCAGTGATCGAAGTTTCGTTATTAAATAATAGCATACCTTTGAAAACCCTGGTAAACAATCCTTCCAGTGATGTCACATTTTGTTTATGTTTGAGAGTGACCTACCTGTATTTCTATATACCTTGGGTTCAATGAGCCTCCAAGATTTAGCAAAGCATGGAGGACCCGAGTCACTATCGAGTTTCAGACTGAGTGGAGGCTTGGGAGTCATATTTACAAAATATTTCAGGAAAATTATTTGTTTACAAAGTGTGAGGACGTTTTGAATTAAGGTATGTGACGTCACCGAACTAAAGATTAAGCCGATGACATCACAGATGCTTTTTTTTCCTTTATAATTCAAGTCCAAAAAGAATAATGCATTGATAAGGAGCAGGGGCGTAGACAACGGGGGGGATGAGGGGGATGCATCCCCCCCACCTCACAAGGCATGTACAATCATCCCCCCCAGGTTTTGGGGAATGATATTTGCTTATTAATAAGTCATAATGATGATAATCATAGTAATAATAATAATGATAACAATTATAATATTAATAATTATAATAATTATGATGATGATAATAATAATCCTCATCATTATTGTAATTGTGTTTATTGCTATTAGCCGCATTCACACGGTGAAAGCCAATTCAGACGGTATAAAAAAGAAAATCTTACAAGTATTTAAGCTATAAGATTAATCTCGCATATTTTGCAGTGCGCGCAATCTCGTAGTGTGGAAACCAAAAGATAACACGAGTTTTGCGTGTTCAAATGGTTATTTTTGATGTGAGCAACTGTGAGGATTTATTGAATAATAAGTTGTAAAATGGTAAATTAGAGTTAATTATAAAAAGTGTAATGTTAAATCCCTCATGAGAAATAAAGTTAGTTGAAATCAAAACACTATAGGATAAAGAACTACAGCAACAAAGTATGGAACCCTCGGACCAGGATTACTATACAGATCAAAATTCAGATGATGAACACCATGCATCAAAATTTCAAAAAATTCATATCAGAGGTACGTGGAAATTGCCACTATTGCTTTATTCTTTATTCTTCAAAAGGTAACCAAAAAGCCCACATCAAGAACGTCCACCGGGGCGGCGGAAAGTCTTCATCTTCGTCCGACGAGTGGAGGTGCGTCTATTGCTCCAAGGTCCTCTCCACCAAGGGGAATCTCAAGACCCACGTGGAGAACCTTCACGGGGATGGTAAGAAGGACTGGCTCTGCTCCTTCTGCCAAAAGACCCTCAGCTCCAAGTGGAACCTCAAGCGACACGTGAACACGGCCCATGCCGGCGAGGGCACGCATGCCTGTCCCACTGCCACAAGACCTTTTCCTCCAAGGGGAATCTCAAGACCCACGTGGAGAACCTTCACGGGGATGGTAAGAAGGACTGGCTCTGCTCCTTCTGCAAAAGACCCTCAGCTCCAAGTGGAAACTCAAGCGACTTGAGGTTCCCTTGGAGCTGAGGGTCTTTTGGCAGAAGGAGCAGAGCCATTCCTTCTTACCATCCCCGTGAAGGTTCTCCACGTGGGTCTTGAGATTCCCCTTGGAGGAAAAGGTCTTGTGGCAGTGGGGACAGGCATGCGTGCCCTCGCCGGCATGGGCCGTGTTCACGTGTCGCTTGAGGTTCCACTTGGAGCTGAGGGTCTTTTGGCAGAAGGAGCAGAGCCAGTCCTTCTTACCATCCCCGTGAAGGTTCTCCACGTGGGTCTTGAGATTCCCCTTGGTGGAGAGGACCTTGGAGCAATAGACGCACCTCCACTCGTCGGACGAAGATGAAGACTTTCCGCCGCCCCGGTGGACGTTCTTGATGTGGGCTTTTTGGTTACCTTTTGAAGAATAAAGAATAAAGCAATAGTGGCAAGGGAAACTGGGTCCTTGACATTTCCACGTACCTCTGATATGAATTTTTGAAATTTTGATGCATGGTGCTCATCATCTGAATTTTGATCTGTATAGTAATCCTGGTCCGAGGGTTCCATACTTTGTTGCTGTAGTTCTTTATCCTATAGTGTTTTGATTTCAACTAACTTTATTTCTCATGAGGGATTTAACATTACACTTTTTATAATTAACTCTAATTTTACCATTTTACAACTTATTAATTCAATAAATCCTCACAGTTGCTCACATCAAAAATGTGACGTGAGAACACTATTTGAATACAGGATTTTTTTTGGTGAAAATGAGATATACCTATAATAGTATTCTTCATTTACTCTTCTCCATTTTGTATTAGTTTTTTTTTTTCAATTAGCCCTTTAATTGATGCGGTATTTAAGGAATAATTGTCGATGAAGAAGCTAATCAAATGAAAAATTGGCCGGGAATATTGGCATCATCTTTCTTGCTCTTGTGCTTTTAACCAATCATATTACGTTGTTCTTAGTTAATGTACGTTTTCTAATATTTAATGGAGTAAGGCAGTAGTCTCCCCTTTACAACCTCTTTTTTTAAGTATATTCACTACTTTATTAAAGCGGCAGAGTGATGAATCATCATGAGTGATGTTCTATCATCACTGGCCAGCGAGAGACCTATTTTCACAGGAAAAAAACGTTTCAATAATAGAGCCTCCACTGATCATAGTTGGGAATCTATTTTTTGGGTGCTATGAAAGCATTCTGGCCTCGACTTCAAACTTGTTGGAGATCCCTCGATCCTTCCTTCCTCCAACCCTCCTTCTATCTTCACGGGGCGAATGGGACGGTCTTGACTCCGGGATAAATGCCTTGGACACCAAGAAACGAGTCTCCTCCCTCCCTCCTCCCTCCCTCCCTCCCTCCCTCCCTCCCTCCCTCTCTCCGTCCCAGTAAGAGACACAGGATTCCCCTCACCTCGACTTCGTGAATGGAGTGACTGGAGTCCTACCCCTCCCTCGTCGGTCTTCGTCAGTCAAAGGAGTTCCTTCCCTCATCTTCGTTAGAGAACTCTATCCCCGTCCCTCCTCTTCGTGAATGGAGTCCTGCCCCTCGTCGGACGTCGTTAGAGAGCTTCCCATCCCTCGTCTTCGTCCAAGGAGGTCCTTCCTTCGTCTTCGTTAGAGGGCTCCCCGTCCCTCCTCTTCGTGAATGGAGTCCTGCCCCTCCCTATTTAGGGGAGTATTCTGGAAAAGCTTCGGGCTTTAAGCAAAACTTTTAGCTAGTACAAGGCAGACTTAAAGGATGTAGTTGGCCGACTCTAGTGCTGCGAATTTTTATTATTTTTATTAAGGTCAACGTTTCTAATGTTTGGAATCCCTCAGAAAGAATGAGGGGGAATTAAAGTGTCGGAAAAGTAAATTCGTTTAAAATATTGATTTATCATCTAAAGTAATAATGAATTTATTTCTGTATTAGAATATAATAAATTGTGAATGAAATTTATTTGCCATATAATATAAATTATTTACTTTGGTGAATTAAAGTGTAGGAACAGTAAATTCGTTTAAATTTTTTTCTTCTTCATATATGGTAATATTTAATTTATGTCTGTATTATAATATAATAAATTGATAAGGTAATATCTTAATTATGAGGGAGAACTAAAAGCCATTCTCATATCAGCTCGTTACATGGCGCTCTACATAAGGATTTCGTAGATTTCAAGCTGGCGATTTGCGGGTGACATCGTTCGGTACTTCCCCTCCTGCTCCGAGAGGACCTCTCCCTATCTGAAGTTTTTACTACGGTTCTACAAAAAATTATAGTCCTAATTTGAATGACAACTATTTTTATATCAGTTTATATCAGTTGATTTTGATATTTGTACTTATTTTTTTAATGCTAGAATTTTTTATTGACCTTATTTATTGTATAAATTTTAAATTATAATTATATTTATAACATGCATTCGCATTAAATTCAATAAAGTCTAAATAGTGATTAAAAAACTGGTGAAAAAGTAGTTGAAATTATTTGTTTAAAAGTGACGCCTATAACTTCTTGGATTTGTAATTTTGTAAGAGACCATATATCCATAGTAAAAACTCTTTCAAATCATGATAAAGTAAAATTTTATTAGCTTAATCATTTTGACGACATAACTTAGAAAATTAATAAAATTAATTAGCACTTTTAATACTAATTTTTGGTAAGTTTGGTGACCAGTTACAATTACTGCGGGATTTGAAATGAGAAACATAAGATCTATTAAATAATGATAACATTAAGTATTATTATTGTTTTATCTTATTACATTCAATTTTTAAACTGTTAATTGTCACAAAAAACACAGTTAACTTCATAAGCAGACTTCATGGAATAAAAATATTAGTAATGGGAGTAAATGGCACGGGGGGTGGTAGTCCTGTAAGGGTTGATGATCAAGGCTCCTTCCTCCTCGGAAGGCTCATGACGGCGGAGGTTTGCACTCTCTGAGTGTATTTATGCCTCTAGTTGAATTAATAAGTTTAGCCTTGTATTTCATACTATTAGCATTACCTCAGTGCGAAATTACAAATATTTTTAAAGAGCTATTTTATATTGCTTAACTTATAACTTAAGTCAATTGTTATACGACAATATTTGAAGTTAGATCTAACCTAACGCTTAAATAAAGTATATTGACTGTGTGATATGTTTTTATTTATTTTTTGCAACAAAAATCTAACAAATAATCTAACATTAAATAATTACGCAATGAACATACATTAATTATTTCTTGTTGATTGAGCTTTTGTGACCGACATTAATTATAAATTAAAAATACAAAATGATCATAAAAGAGACTATGACGTCATACGGTACATAAATTTAATATTATTAGCAGTGAACTACCTTGGACATGTACAAATATCCTACTCTGTGTTGACACTTGCACTTTTAAAATTAAATCATATATCATTATTTATTTATTATTTTATACCTTGATTTAAATTCACTATTTGCTTTTGTGATTTCTATTTTCGTGAATTTTCTACCATTAAAATGGAAAATGTCGACATCGAACTTCGAGATTTGGATGAGGAGGAGCTTCAACAGATTAATAAATTTATGCTCAGTGGTTGCTCCTGTGTTCTTGGTCCTTCGGATATAAATGGGCAAAAGACGCCATGTTTTAATTGGTTCAATAAAGAAGAAGTCGTCTACCGACGAGAACAATCCCTTGAAATGTCCTCCATATCTCCATCGAGCCTTGAAGCCTACGTCTTAGGACATTTTTCTGCAATTAATAGAACAGATAAAAAGATCAAATTCCAAATTAGTGGGCAAAGAGTCTGTTTATCTACCTTTTCTTTTCTTCTTGGGATGAGTAAATCCAGCATTCAACGATTGTACGCCCATTATTCGTCCAATGGATTTATTCATAAGGATAATAACTCCAAAGGAAAGCCATCAAAGAACCCTTGGAATCGTGACATCCATAAGAGGAGAGAAGGGATCAAAATATTTCTAGAAAACCTCATAAAAGATCACGGCATTTGCATTCCGGGAAGAGTGCCATCTCATCACGACTTCAAATCTATTCGTTTCCCTAGTCATTGGAATAGAGAGGTCATATACCAGAAATATGTTCAGTCATGCCTAGAACAGGGATACCTATCCTATTGTTGTAGGACAACCTTCTTGACTCACTGGAAGGTGGCATGCCCTGAACTTGGTATCATGGAAAAAACGCAGTGATGTTTGCTCAGTCTGTCATGTGCACTCCGAAGAATTGGCCTTAATGTTTAGAGACTCGTTACAGAAGAATACCATTGAAGATTGGACATCTCAAATCAAATCCCCAATAAAAGAACACATCCATCACGTAAAAACTGAGCGTGAGGATTACAACAGACGAGTTGAATATTCTAGAAATCATCCGAAAACCACTGCATTATTAACAATGGATTTCTCTGAGGCCAAATCAGTCCCTCACTCTTCGGTTCAAATCGGGACTTCCCATTTTCTTTCCCTTTACAAAGTCAACATTTTTGCCATTGAGAACGAAGGCTTACGGAGATCTAATATATACATCTTTGATGAGGCTGAACAGGTATTTATTTCAAGTGAATTATTAAATTTTTACGATATGAAATTTGTATACTTCTAGGAAACGAGTAAAAAAGGCTCTAATTGTGTTGCATCTCTACTGTATTTTGAAATGCTGCGTATCGAGCCGGTTCCCCATCTTCAAATTCAATGTGATAATTGTGGGTATGGTTATGATCATATTTATTAAGTTTTATTACTTAAATATTAATTTTATTTTGCAGAGGCCAAAATAAAAATAAAACTATTATTGGATTCGCTGCATTTATGGTGATGTGTGGCCTATTTGAGGAGATATCTATTCATTTCCTCGTCGAAAATCACTCTAAGTTTTCTCCCGACCGCAGCTTTGGAGTTATATCAAAATCCTATTATAATTATCAAAAAATCGAGTGTGTTGAAGATATGATAGATATGGTTGCTAAAGCATCTTCGAAATTCAACGTCATATCTTCGAAAAAGAAAGGATGCCCACCTATTCAGTGGTATGACTGGAAGAATTTCCTTCATCCCTACTTCCGTCCTATTAAAGGAATGAAGAAATTTCATGTTTTTTCTGTGAAGTCAGCACTTCCTGGAATAGTGACATTAAAGGAGTGGTCAGATAGCTCAGAAAGTGTACAAATGAACATTCTGAAACGTGGCATTTGTAATTCAGATGTACCTTCATCCATAAATGATATTTTTTATTGGAAAAGCATGGTTTATCGAAGGAACGGAAGGAATACCTCATGAAGAATGTTGTTCCCCTAATATCTTCTGGAACCAAGAAAAAGCTATTCATCAATTCTATTGCCAGTGTAGACGATTCGATCAGTCAAGAACATCAGACCAACAGTAAAACGAAAGAAAATGATAGTTTGATTGAAGGTAAATTCATAACTAACATAGCAATAAATTATTCCAATCAAGTACTTTTTTTTAGTTGTAGATACTTCTGTGGAAGCTGACAAATCTTCTGAATCATTTAATGTGGCACTAGAATCAATATCCAACGAAGATTATAGTATGATTGAAGGTAATTTCATAACTAGCATAACAATAGTGTATTAAAATAAACTATTTTTCTTTAGTTGTAGATCATTCTGTAAGTGCTGTGGAGGCTGACATATCTTTTGGTCCTTCTAACTCATCTAATGTGACACTTGAATCAATAAACGATGAAGGCGATAGTTTGATCGAAGGTAAATTCATAACGGACATAGCATAAGTATTATAATCAAAGCTTTTTTTGTAGATACTTCTGTAAGTCCTGTGGAAGCAGACGGAGCTTCTGGCCTTTCTGATTCGTTCAATGCGGACAAAGATGAAAAAAAAAAGATGTTATGAATGTAAAGGTTGCACTTTATACAAGCAACGTTTAATTAAGAAAGTAAGTAAATGTTATAGGTGCAAACATTGTCGTAATAAACATTTTAAAAAGCAATGCAAGAAATTCATCTGTTCTAAAGGCTCGACAATTCAGACAAGAAATCCTTTATGAAAAAATAAAAAAATAACGTAAATTTATTAACATTGGACAAAAAATGTGTTACAAAGTGTAATTAATAGTTAAATCAAATGTTATTTGGATTATGTTTGATCAAATGAAATAAACAAATATAACAAAATACGCACATAGAGCTTATTATTAGATTAAACCATGAATAGTCTGGCCCAGTAAAACTCATTAATTTCATCAAATTAATTAAAAAACACTTTTAAATTAGAAAATATCCCCTCCAGCTGCAATGACGTCGTAGCAGTGCTCCCAGAGCTTCTTGACTTGGTCGAATAGCTCGTCTTTGCTCACCCTCTTCATCGTCCGCTGCACAGCAGTAGTGGCTTCCTCATGCCCCCCAAACTCGTCATTACGGAGCAGATGCTTCAACTTCCGGAACAGGAATCGGTCAAAGAGGTTCAGATCTGGGCTGTAGGGGTTCTGTTTGACCGGTTTCACGTCCCTTTGGGTCAGAAACTCCCTTGTTTAAGCGGCAGCGTGTGGACGGGCGTTGGTCCACATCAGGAGACAATCCTTGAGGTGAATCCTGCGTTGAGGTTGATGAAGTGTTTCCCGGTCGTCTTCAGGTACTCTAGAATGGTCTTCTAGTCGGTTGTGGTCCCTCCCGAGAGAGAAGTGCCTCAATGGAGACAGACTCGCTTCAGTTTGCAGCTGAACCCCATCAGAATAATCGTCTTCCTCGTCGTCAGCTTCATACGGGGGGGGGGGGGGGGGTTGAGATCCGAGCCCCATGGGATCCATCTAGACCTGCCTCCGCTCCGCCGAGTCCATGTGGAACCAGGACTCGTGGATTCAACTCCGTTGTGCCGGAGGAGGACGAGGATGGGATCACCGGGAAATATGAATCCTGGAGGGGGAAGAAGTCCTCGGCTCCGAGCGCCAAGCCCTCCATCGCGAGCGGCACGTCCTTCTTTGCGAGCACAAAGTCTTCCTTTGTGAGCGGCACTTTGTCCACGAGATGAAGGATGAACTGGATGGAATCTCTGCATAGCAACACTCAATCAATTCGACAAAATACAATCCACGATTGGATTCCGAATTGTCTATCCAAGTTGATTCGAAGTCCATGAGAATGACTAATTAATTATGATGTATTAACAAGAGATCCATTTATTGTTTTGAATT
>CP045892.1:11845371-11859943 GCA_013387185.1 Caligus rogercresseyi
TATTGTAGTAGTATGGCTCGCAAGTAGGTGACACGATCCACCTCTAGTGGCTACGTCATCAGCTGAGCCACAGTGTTATTATTATTAATATATCATGTTGTAAATAGATAGTTGCAAGTCATGAAATAAAGGACTCTTCTTATAATATTAATAAGTGAATGATAAGTGTTTGTTAACGTCGTTCAACCATTTACAACCATAACATGGCGCAGTCTCAGGAGTCTACGGTAGTACTACTCAACTAGAGTCGGTCTAGTTTACTACGTAAGGAAGCTCTACTCTCCCAGGACGACGACGACATCGCTTCACAGCAATATACAACACCTCCATCATCAATCATCGGCATGGACCTTTCATCAGCTAACCGGAGCGCGGCTGCTCTCAGGAGTTCATCGGAGAAGAAGGTCCAAAAATTGAGCACTGTGTGTCTTAATCTCTCGGAGTGTGATATAGACACCATCATCAACGCAGAAGTAGAGGTGTGTCACTCGGAGCAGGTTTTGGAGAAGCTAAAGGCCTCAGTGGACATAATTCATTCCATCAAGGAACTCGGTGCGGATGAGTGTCTGGAAGAGAAGTATTTTGTCCAATACGAACTTTTATTTGAACAATATCAGGATTTACGAGGCATGGTGGCAGCTACAAGGGCCAAATATGATCATAAATACAGACTTAAAATAGAAGAGGACCGTCAGAGGGCTCTTCTTTCTGCTCAGATCGCGGCCACTCCTCACCCCACCAACCCCGTCAGAAATTCACTCCCAAAATTCATCTCTACTCTTAAGCCCAGTGAGCTGGAAAACGACGCAGACATCACTACCTTCAAAAACTGGAAGATACAGTTCGAAGACTACTTCCATGGTAACAGAATGGATCTGTTGACGCAACGTGAGCAACGGGCTCATCTGCGGTCGTGTCTCTCCAGCAGGGTACTAGACACGATACGACATCTTTTGGAGATAGGGGATGACGCTACCGTGAATGAAGTGCTCACGTCCCTACACTACCATTATGAACATTCACTTAACGTGATGACGCGCCGTCTCCGTTTCCAACAATGTGTCAGGAGGTCAGACGAAAAATTCTCTGATTATTTGATCCGACTTCGTTTGCTTGGCGATAGTGCTGAATTAGATAGGATGCCATATGAAGAAGTATTGGCATCACATATCATAGTGAATATAAATGACTCTTTACTTCAGAAAGAATTACTCAAGATGGACGGACACGGTTTCCAGGAAGTCAAGGCCAAATGCATGGCGTGGGAGGCTTCCGAGCGGAACCATCAAGTCATGTACAAAACATCTACAGGATCTGGGATGATGGTCAACAAAATGTCATCATACAAGAGCTCCAAGAGGGGTGGAAGTCGTGATCGTTCAAATTCCAAGGCCAGGACTATCGAAGCGAAGACCGAGGACGGGGAGATGAAACAAGTTTGTCCTTTCTGCGGTGGGAAGTATCACCCACGTAGAGAGTGTCCAGCCTCATACGGTGTTTGTAACGATTGTGGCAAAAAGGGCCACTTTGCCAAGGCTTGTCGCAAGAAGAGCAACGCCCGGAAAGATGAGACCAGACTTACAAAGACCAGTTGCGTCAAGGTCTGTGTGACAAAGAAGCATTGTGGACGTTCAACCCCACTGGCTAAGGTTCAAATCTCATTGGAAGGTAATAACTGGACAGAAGTGACTACTCTTCCTGACACAGGTACAGCCGAATGCCTAGCCAACGACGGGCTCATGGACAATCTTGGCTACGAGGTGGATCCAACGAAGAAAAGGAGGATCATCGCAGCCAATGGGACGGAACTAGAATGTGTGGGTGCTGTCGAGGTTTTCTTCAGGTTTCAAGGATATGAAACCCAGACAACGGTCTACGTCTCACCTGACGTAACTGACTTCCTACTCGCATGGCATACCATGCAGGACCTGAGGATGATTTCCCCAGAATTTCCGTTTGAAGCGGGATCGCAAGTATATCAAGTGAAGTATAACTATACAACAAGGGCACGAACCCAAGGCTCAAAGGCTGTTCAGCACGTCAAATTGATTATAGACCCATCACCAAACGAGGTGGAGAAGGCCGTGAAGGCAATCAAAGAAAATTTCAAATCAGTCTTCAATTCATCATCATCCCTTAAGGCAATGCAGGGTGAGCCCATGCACATTCACCTCCAGGATATCCCCGCGGAGAAGAAGCCGAAACCATGCTGTGTCGCTCGGAGCATCCCCTACGCCTATCGAGAGGCAGCCAAGAAGGAGATAGACGACATGGTTGAGAAAAAAATAATTAAACCCGTGAGTGAGCCCACCGATTTTGTATCTCCCTTTCTAGTGGTTCCGAAGTCCAACGGAAGTATTCGTCTTGTCGTTGACTACAAGGGACTCAACAAATTCGTCAAACGCCCCATTCATCCATTTCCATCAGTCACTGATGTGAAACAAATGATACCCTCAAGTGCCAAATGGTTTGCAGTCATTGATGCAACCAAGGGGTACTGGCAGGTTCCTCTGGATGAAGAGAGTCAACTCCTTACAACGTTCCTAACACCATGGGGTCGTTTTTGCTATACTAGGGCACCAATGGGACTATCAAGCTCTGGTGATGAATATTGTGCACGAGGAGATCAAGCTCTCTCTCACGTAATCAACAAAATCAAGGTGGTGGATGACATTTTAATCTATGCAGATACATGGGAAGAGCTTATGCAAACGCTTCAAGAGGTACTTCATACATGTAAGAAGAATTTAATAACTCTTTCTCCCGCAAAATTGCAAATCAGCAAGTCTGTCCACTTTGTTGGCATGGTCATTAGCAAGGATGGTGTCAAGGCGGATCCAACGAAGGTCGAGGCCATTTCCAAATTCCCCGCACCGACCAACATCACGGATCTTCGTTCCTTTTTCGGTCTGGTGAATCAACTTGGGAACTTTGTACCAGATTTAGCTCATAAATCTACACCTCTCAGACCACTTCTCTCATCCAAAAACTCTTGGAACTGGACACCGCTTCAACAGGAGGCTTTTGAGGAGGTCAAGAAGATACTAGTATCACCGCCAGTCCTCGCTCATTTTGATCCATCACTACCCACTCGTATTCTAACTGACGCTTCTCGACTCAACGGATTAGGATACGCACTCATGCAGAACCATAGTTCAGAAGAAGAACACTGGAAGTTAATCCAATGTGGATCCCGATACTTAACGGATACTGAAACAAGGTATTCGGTTGGTGAGCTCGAGGCTTTAGCTATTCAGTGGGGAATAAATTGTTGTCGGACGTACCTACTCGGACTACCCCACTTCTTCGTAGTCACGGATCATCTGCCTCTTCGCACAATCGCCAACAACACAAACTTAGCTTCAATTGACAACGCTCGGATGCAACGCATACTTGAAAAAGTAAATAGCTACAACTTCACAGTGGTATGGACCAAAGGAAAAACACATCTTATAGCAGACGCTCTCAGTCGTTCACCAGTGTCGGACCCAACAAATTCGGAAGACAATTCAGACATCGTGTGCCAAATGATAATCTCCAAGGACTCAATTTCAGAAGACCCCGCTCTAGGAGTAATCAGAGAAGCAGCCAAACAAGACGAGGCCTATCAAGCACTCTACCAGGCCTTACCAAAGATGTCAGCACTGGATGTGAAAAAGTTACCGGAGGAAAATGTAGTTAAACCTTATTTAAAGCATTGGAACCTACTGTCAATCACCTCCGATGGTCTCATCGTATACGACGGTCACAGATTAATTATTCCTCAGACTGCTAGGCCTGCAATCCTTAAGAAGCTTCATGCATCACATCTTGGCGTCGGAAAAACAAGAGCCAGGGCCAGAGAACTCTTCTTCTGGCACGGCATGGGGAATGAGATTGCCCAAATGGTCGAATCGTGTGAAGAATGTCAACGTTACCGCCCACAGCAACAGCAAGAACCTCTACAATCGGACCCGCCTGCGTCACGCCCGTTCGAATCCGTTTCTGCGGACCTTTTCGAATATAGAGGAAGACACTTTTTGGTAATAGTGGATCGCTACAGTGGCTGGCCAATTGTCCACCACCATGACAAGGTACCGAAAGCTGCGCAGGTCATCAAGGTATTTAAGACCATAATCAGGGATCACGGCATTCCTAATAAAATCCGGTCGGATGGAGGACGACAATTTGCGTCCCGGGAGTTCCAGGACTTCTGTCAGGACTATGACATCGTCTCAGTCGTCTCATCCGCCCACTATCCCCAATCCAATGGCCATGCGGAAGCAGCCGTGAAGGCAATGAAACTTCTGGTAAAGAAGAATTGGAGAAACGGACACCTAGACTCGGACGCGTTTGATCGGTCTCTCATAGAATGGAGGAACACACCGCGTCTTGACAACGGACTCTCACCTGCTCAATGGTTGTATGGTCGTCTTCTACGGACAGGTCTACCTGCTCACGCGGAGGTCTACAAACGTCTTTCCAACGAAGAGTTGAAACGAGCGGAGGAGGAGAGAAGAAAGTCAAGGGCAAAAACGACGGATCAATACAATACACATTCGAAGGTACTACCACCGTTGTATGTTGGTCAAGAAGTCCGTCTCAGAAATCCGATTTCGGGTGAGTGGACTCGTCAGGGTATCGTCGCCAAGACCAGGATCAATGGACGATCCTATGAGGTCACCTCCGAAGGATCTACTCTTGTCCGGAACAGACGCCATTTGCGAGTGAATGGATTGGCGACATAATCCCAAGTATGCTCAATCCATTGGGGGGCATGTAGTAGTATGGCTCGCAAGTAGGTGACACGATCCACCTCTAGTGGCTACGTCATCAGCTGAGCCACAGTGTTATTATTATTAATATATCATGTTGTAAATAGATAGTTGCAAGTCATGAAATAAAGGACTCTTCTTATAATATTAATAAGTGAATGATAAGTGTTTGTTAACGTCGTTCAACCATTTACAACCATAACAAATAAATATATTTATTATTTTAGACCAGCTACTTCGTGCTAAAATATAACGGATTACACACACTTCATCGAAACGCGAATCTGGTATTAACAAAGATTTAGTTTCTGTTCAAAGGATGTGTCACTACCGCAGTGGTGTGGCTTGTATTTATGGATCTATGGATTACATAATGCAAGATTATTATTATTTATAAATGAATGAATAAGGACTATAGCCAAGGACAACACAAACGATAACTTTTTGCCTGAATGGGATTATGGAGTGAAAAAAAAGGGGGAAATAAAAAAAGTGTTTAGCATCCTTTCACTTGTGGCTATTGAAATGCAAGCATTCATTCAGAGAAAAGAATATAATCCTTAAAAACACTATTTTCTTTCCTCATGGGACTCATCCATGTCATTGAGAGGACTTATCTATATCACCTATCATATATTAATGAAATAAAGGGTGCGATTAGCGTGCGTGCTAAGGTTTGTTCAACTCTCAATGTTGGGGCGCAGGTTCGAATCTCTAGAGGGGATGGCCATTTTTGGTCTCCTCATCGAGAAGAACCTATGTTCGACATAATAAATTTTAATGAATAATATTTATTTATATCCTGTTGGATGAATTCTATCGAACCATATAGGCAAAAAATGAAATAAGCAATTACTAACGCAAAGGAAAAATGAATGTTGTTTTGTTTCCAGCAATCTCACGATCCAATGATCATTATTATTTAGACACAGAAGAAAGAAAAAAGAGTTACCAACCTAATCACAATGTTTATTGGCGAGTTTGCGAGTACTTTGGTTTCCAATCTAGCATACAATTTACCTGTCAATCAAGAAACAATAATAGTCTATCAAAAAATAAGGAATTGAAATGAGGAAGTATCTTGGCTCTAGGTTTAAGATATAAATGAAATTCATGCTTCAAAACCTATGTCTCTATTAGGCCACATTTATAGCCTAAAGGACATTATGTTAGGCATAGAAATATGGTTCTTAAGCTTGTATTTGGAGATTACTTTATATTATCTCCACTATTTTTCAAAATGTGGAAAATAAAAAGTAAGTGAATGAAAAAATTATTTATAATATCAGTTGGTATTGAGTAACCCTTTTAAATTAGACAAACTAGCAACATAAATAGACATCAAGTTTCGTTTCATTATTTTCTGAGTGCAATATACTTGTAGATTCTACCTCTTCATTCAGATGATGCATAATGGTTATGAGAGGTGCTAAATCTAAATTATGTGTTAACGAATGAAAATATATCAATGAGAACAAAGCTGTTATTTTTCTTGTAAGATATTTACCACTCAGTGAATAAGTAATGTTGACTATATTTAAGTTTATAGATAAAAAAATAGTATATATTACTCTTTCAATTTGACAGTAAAAATACCCAAAATGAACATGATATAATATGAAGGTCTTGTAGTTTAAACTCAGGTATAAATAGTTTTATAAGTTTTTTAGAAGAGACGATTGAACGAATGTAAAATAATACTACACTAAGATCGATCCTTGCTTACTCGATTAAGCAGAGAAGCAACCATAGAAGCACTCCAATCATTCGTTTATTTATTTTTTAGATATGAATATGTCATATTACATCAAATGGTAGCTGAAACTGGCGTTTTTCAGCATGGGATGGCTGTTATCAATATGATATATTCTACTGTCAAATCAAATAACAATTAATAATGGGATCTCAGGTCACATATATTGAAATTCTTTGGACTTCAAAATAAACTTTCCTTGCCCAAAAAAATTATGAAGAAGAGCGCTCAAAGAAACTGTCCACCACCTGAACTTGCATACATAATTTGTTTTACAATAGGTTTTAGAAGACTAAATGTTGTTAAGTTATTAGCGGAATGCGGTAGGTTTATACAAATAATTTATAAATAATATTGTTTTAAATGTTTACTTAGGAGGTCCTTTTTAAATATGCCTCATTAGTTTTACTTATATATGTATGGTTCACCATTATGATATTTAAAATTATGTATGCTAACTTTTGACATAACATTTTAAAACTATGATGTTAAATCAAATTTACCAAATATACCACAATTTAAAGCGCAGTTAACTTATTTTTTAAATTATTACTCTGGAATAAGTAAATCATTCCAAATTGTATCCCTCAACAGATTTTCTTTTCAAGGTTCCTTTGCATACATGTGCCATTTACATGAACTAAATGGATCTGAGAAAAACCTGGGATATGTTTAACATATCGGAGAGCTTAACGTGTGGATGGATAAATATAGGAAAATTTAACTGGCCTTATTTCAATAGTTACCCTTTGTATGCATGAAGAATAAATTGAAGCAGTCCTTTGATAAACATATCCTAATTCCGCGTAATTAGAACTCAATTAGAGAATAATAGATTTATCCGGGTAGAGGAAGGGCCGTAGTTGAACACACAAAAAAAATAGGTAGGTTTTTTCAAGGTTGACTACCTCCAGAATAATGAAAACTCATCAATTCCATTAATTATCTTCCTTCATCACAAAGAAAATCTTTATGAATAAGATGTGTAACATATGTCGATGCAGCTCTAGCAAATAATCATGGCTTAATAACGAACTTATAATTTATGTAAATTATGAATACATATGTTTTTGTACATCAGTTGCAAGGATAAATATAATGAATATTAATAATAAATACCATTACATATGATTATCCTGTAAGTAAGCCAAGTTTAAAAAAAAGAATAAAAAATTTATTATACAGCTGATATCTGCAATTCTTATTCATTTCAATATTTATTGTCTTCCCTGAGTGGTATAAAAAACAATTAAATGGTAGAAGTTGTATTGTTTTATATTGAATTTATTTTTTTTAACCATGCATCAAGAATCGATCGCATTTCAACTATGGGATTCCACCTTCAAATCAACAACAAAATATACATCCTAGCACTCCTGATTCTATGAAATAAGGGTTTTCATATCGCACCTAGAGCCATAATGGCATGCAAATTGTTGCTAACTTGTATATAAAGGGCTTTTATACCAAAATTGAAGGAATCAAATTGATGTATATAAAGACATCTAAATAAAGTGCATTCTCTTAAGTAAACAATAGTTTGTTTGTTTAGCTTAGATCAGCCCCACCACACCAGAACTCAATCCGGTATCAGCCGATAACTGTCTAGGAGCTAACCTTTATTGCAAAATAAATTAAATTGATACAAAAGCAAAAATGCTCTTAGAACATACATACTCTTCGATGGGCTTTCTTTCTTTGCATATCCTCTGCCAGTTTGTACATCTCCATCCTCATTCGGGGACACGCGCAGATTAGGTGGATAGGGGTTTCATCATCTTCCTCACACAGTCGGCAAATCGAGGTAGAAGACTTCCCATCTGGTAAAGGTGTGCGTTTAGGCCAATATGTCTGGTAACCCTAGCAACGATCCTCGAGACATTTTTATCTTAAAATGAAAAATCTTCCTTCCAATATACAGCTCGGGGACGAAATGCTTCGATTGTCTACAGGAATCCATGGACAGCCATCGGGGTTTTCACCTTGACAAGGACTTGTTCTTTAGAGAGTTATTTGTCTGGTTGACTCATATAGGCACAACCACTTGGTCGCCTGATTGCGAGCCTTCTTTTGCGAGGAAGTCGGCATATTCGTTGCCCGTAGTATCATTATGGCCCCTTACCCATCCCACTGTGATGACACATCTGGAAGACTCGAGGGCTTTCCTGCAGTTATTTACATCCGCACTAATCGTTTTACCCGGCCTAGCGTCCAAGCTCTTAATGGTAGAAAGACTGTCAGATAAAATCAAGAGTTTTTTGCCCTCAATTTTATTCATTTCTAGCCACTTTCAAGACTCCTCATGGTCTCGACCTCTGCCTGAAACACATTATTAGTGTCTTCTAGCTTCAAGATTTGCTCTTTTACCACCACATCACCCTGCGCGATGATCCAACCTGCTCCCGTGTGGCCACATATTTTTGAGCCATCAGTATATCCAATGATATCGAAATCATAAATGCACCACTTTCTTGTAACACTGTATCCTTTTTCCCCGGACCACACTGTTATACAAGGACTGGGAGTTGGAATGTTATATTTTTCCAAGAACCTATCTACATACCGGAGATGTCCTTTGCTCGGAAGACCAGACCAAACAGGAGAGTTCACAATCCTTGTTTGATATCTTGCTAGGCAAGCTCGCTCCATTATATATAGATGTAATGGAACTATGCCACACAGCACCTCCATGGTAGTAAACAATAGTGTTAACGTGGATGTGTACTCAAGGTGAGGGGCTA
The DNA here is from genome assembly GCA_013387185.1 of Caligus rogercresseyi. NCBI lineage: Eukaryota > Metazoa > Arthropoda > Copepoda > Siphonostomatoida > Caligidae > Caligus > Caligus rogercresseyi. The sequence continues at coordinate 11,854,620 of CP045892.1, forward strand.
CTTCGATACAAGTTTGAATCAAATACGAGCAATACAACCAAAAAGTGACTTCTTAATTTCCCGTATTGTTTTGATCATTAATGTTTGAAGTAAATAGCTTCATAGAAGTATTATAATATGGAACATAATTACCTAATAAAAGCCAATTTTAAATTCAATGAAGGAAATAAAATAAGAACTCTATAATCCCTAAGTCTAATTTTAAACTAAAATGTTTAAGTATGTTTTTATGCAATAACATCAATTATATATATATATATATATAAATATTTTATGGACTGTGTAATACTAAAGAATTATTATTTACGTTTCATACATTTTTAAACAGCTGTTTTCATTATTGAATTTATTGTGTGTAAACTTCATAAATTACAATAAATAATTGGTATATAAATCGTTACTTTTGGGTAAATGCTTAAATCAGTACGTATTTAAGCAAAGAGTTTAATGAAAAATACGTGCGTTGACGTGAAACGCCCTGACACGAACGCCCTCAGTATGACGTAATAATATATATGTAGGTAGGTAAGCTGGCTCATGCATAAGGAAGAGCTCAATATAGATAAATAGATTTTTTTGCCCTCACTTCAAATTCCCCCATTCATTTCAGTGATCTATGAATTCATTCATTCGATGCGACAATTGTTTATCCTGATGGCAAACGTATTCATTCAAATAAAAATGCACCATTATCCTGTTTCTGTTGACAAAGGGAGTATTTTGCATTTATTAGGCGTATATTTTCAATAACCAAAATAGAGTGATATGTAGGCATCGAACACGAGTCTTGAAAATATTGTTTTCTTAATGTTTGTTTCGATGGAATTATATTATTGATAGGTAGAAATTATATATATATATATATATATATATACATAGATATATATACATATTAGACTTCCTTATTGTTCGTCGATCGTTTTGGCGCCAAAAAAGACAAAGATTTTTTTTTTATGAGAAAATTTTCTTTTCTAAAAAACGTTATCATTTTTTTTTAGAATGCAGGAAAAAATTTCTCATTTTTTCAGAATGACGAACGACAAACGAATGATGAACGACGAACAATCAATTAAAATTAACGATGAACAACGAACGATAACTTTTGGCTAACGACAACTTCTCGCGAACGTCAAAAGCCTGATATATCATATATATATATATATATATATAGATATATATATATATATATATATAAATATAATATATATATATATATACAGGGTGATGGAAGCAAAAATGTCCGGTCAGGAAATAACAACTATAATTGGGTTTAATTTTTATCATTGAAATTTTGAACTGATTTCTTCAAGAACACAAATTGAAAGCTTTTGAAACATGCTTACGCAATATGTCCTCCATCAGCCATGATGCAGGCCTCGATGCGGCCCCTGAAAGAGGCACAGGCCCTTCTGATATCCTCCTTTGGGTAGACCTCCCATTCCCTGGATATTGCAGACTTAAGTGATTCCACATTTACATGAGGGGTGGCATTGGTCCTCGACTCAATGACGCTCCACCAGAAAAAATCCAGGGGGTTTAGATCGTGAGCTCGGGGGCCAAAAGTCTTTGGCCAGAAATTCGCCATATTCTTCTCACAAAACTTTTGGACCTTGTTTGATGTGTGGGAAGGAGCCCCATCTTGCTGCCACACATAGTTGTTGTCAGGATAGGTGGCCTTCAACCAGGGCAAAACGGTGTACCTCAGAATTTTGTAGTACACATCAGCTCCAATTTTGTGTTTTGGCTTGAAGAAGTAGGGGGGCATCTTATTTGCCATCTGAGCCCAAGACTCCCAGGACCATCACCTGGGCTGGATGTGTGGTTCTGAAAACACCCTTGACTCCTCTGTGGTTTCTGCAATCCAGCGATCATTCCTCCTATTATGCACTTGTTCTACAATAAATATTTAAAATCTTGGCAATGTCCTTCTGAGGGACTTGGGCATCCAGTAGATCGCGAACTCTGTTGCGTTTTGCTTCTTGTTGCTCATCTCACAATCCACCAAGGTCTGATAAATAATAAAAGGGTTGTTTACAGGTAAGGAACTTTGATTTTAAGTATTGTTTTGTTACCATCACCGTTTGGGCAGCAAACATTCAAATTTGTCAATAGGACATTTTTGCTTCCTCACCCTGTATATATATATATAAGCATATATATGTATATAGATATATACATAAAGGGCTGAGCCCCTTCAATAACATAGTAATGTTTCACAAATCGAGATCAGTGTCGATATAGACACAAAGCAATCGGAAACTTATGCATACATGAGTTTTTGTATTATAAATTTGTTATATATCTATTTATCTCAGGTATTATTAAATTTATTTGGTTTTGGCCTCCTTTCTCGACAGCAGGGGACGAACTCTTCAGAGTACTTCTCTGAAAAAGCTCACTACATTTAAAAGACATATTTATTCTATGGATTAGTCTTAGAGAATTACAATGATCCATCCAACTTAAGATTCTATCAGTTATTTCTATGGAGTCCAGCAGCTTACTTAACTTTTCTACACGTTTCCACTTTGATAACACGTTCCCTTTTTGCCTATTGGATTCGATGGAATTTTATTAGCGGTAATGAATAAGCATGATAGCATTAAACTTTATCTTTCTCCAGACTTCACAGCGGAAGTTTTTAATTCATATAGAATTGCGGAAGTGGCAGAGTCGGAGATGACAACAAAAAGTGGAAGCAGAAAGTGACCCTTTATCAAGGTTGCAAAAATCCGTTGATTCAGGAAAATATTCTGCAAAATCCATATCAAAAATTATCCAAATGATTCTGTATTCACTCGTCCTAATGACATTCTTAATTGTTTTTACTCGCAATTCCAGAAAGTTGTTCATTCCAACTTTACCAACTATCCAAGACAAAGGAAATTAGAGCGTGCAAAATTTATACCTTGGAAAAAATTAAATCGTACATCAAGAAAAAATTTCAACGGGAAGAAGGCATCTGGTTGTGGATGGTATAATCGGGGAAATTTATACATTATTTCCTGAAGAAAATGCTCCTTCCTTCTTCGCATTGCAGAATCAATGGAGAAAAGGAAGGCTACCGAAATCTATGACAAAAGGCAGGATCGTTCTGATTCCTAAAAAGGGTTAACGGGACCGAAATCAATCATTGGAGACCCATCACAGTCCTTAATCAGTCCTATAGGATTTTATCCGGAATCTTAGCGCAAGATATGGACACAAGAGCGCAATAAAAAAAAAAATTGGGCATAGTCAGAAAGGTTTCTTAAGGAATCGCAAGATTTCCGACGTTTTCCCGAATATCCAAACAGTGATAGACTCTGTCGGTCTAGAGGAAATATGGAGCTATGGTGGGAATAGATTCAAAAAGCCTTTGATTCTATCTCCCACCAACAGATACTTCGGTCGGTGAGGAAATTGCTGCCAAGGAATTTTTCAACCCTGTTCGTGCTCTTCTGCTAAATGGATCGTCAGTGATACCTTAGGAGGCCTTGAAAGTAAGCCAATCTTACTAAGGTCAAGCTGTAGACAGGGATGTCCGTCTGCACCTCTTCTCTTCATAGCCGCTATTGAAGAACTTGTAGTTGAGCTAAAGCGAAAATATAGCGGATTCGGTGTCCAATTTCATGAATCAAAACATCTTATAGACCTTACGCGGATGATATTACTCTAACATTAGAAGCCAACTCTGAGGCGCAATATTAAAAACAAGAGTTGAAATTATTCTTAAAACTTTCGATAAGTTCAAAGTAGGTCTGGATTGGATTTGAACCGATCTAAAACTTTCGTCCTCCCTATAGGTTTATGGGATCCTTTGGAGGGTAAGAGGTCCATAATTGCTTCGTGAAAAAGAAGGTTTCGATCTTAGGAATTGACTGGGGTTCCGAGGGCATTCTCGAGAACAATTGGAATAATTGTCCTGCCTCATCAATAACTGATCTTAAGTTTTAGACGGTTTAATCTCCAAAAGAGAATTGACCTCTACAATTCTCAAATCGTTCCTGCCGTGTTGTATAAGGCTTCCATCTCTCCTATAATCGCAGAAAAGGCTTTGGTGGAGGAAGATGTTTGGCTCCTCAAACTTTTTCCATCGACGTTATCTTCCAACACTAAAAAGACCTAAAAAACAAATTGGAGGAGGTCTCGCTCTTTTATCTCAGATTTTACCAAAATATATCTTAAAGTTTTTATTGACATCACTAAGAATCCGGATAAGGAATGGAGATGTACTATAACAAACAATGATTTGTATGTTCGTCTACTCTTTGGAACTGATCTTACCAATGCACAAACTGCGAGGCTATCAGAGACTTGGGGTGCCGCGCAACGGATTATTTGGAGATGGGTCCCTAACTTTAAAAGCGACTGCACCGTGGATATCATTCGCAAACACACCAAAAAAAGTTCTTTTTCAAAAATCTCGATAGTCCATCAGTATTGGAAGAAAAGCGATAAGTATAATATTTTAAGTCTTCATCATACATCGCCCGATTGTCTATTTCGTGATGGACGTTTTCGTTTTCCTTTGGAAAGAGCAGCCCATTTACACACCCCCCCCCTGTCCATGGCACCTCAAAAGTGTCTTCTTTAAGCTTTTATGAGGGAGCTGAGTCTATTGCCAACGTCCATATAAAAAGCTTTCCCTTCCAGGGAATGGAAAAAAGGATATTAATTCTCTCTCTGGAATCTACGACGGAAAAATTTTTACGGCTCAGTTGCAGATATCTGCTGGCTGTTTATCCTTTGATTTCCATTGCTTTAATTGTGGCAAGTTGTACAACGACGTCGAGCACGCTTTTGTTGACTGTCCGCTTGTCATAATATTAAAAAGTTTCTGACAATCAACGTAAGGGATTTAAGGTCACCAACTGCAAATATCAAAATCAACAATCCTCTTCGGTCTTCTAAAGAAAAAAGGTCACAATTCCAGTAAAAGTAAGCTATTGAATTTGCTCTGTCAAACTCCAAAGCATACATAGCGAGTTGTTTGACGAAAAAAGAAATAGTAAAACCATCTATTCTTCGATCGGTGATGCTCTCAGCTGCCGCCCGATACACCGCCTCTCCCTCAAGATCCCCTCCGACACCGAGGACTCATGGGTCCATGCGGGAACGTCATCAAATTTATCCATCCAAATCAAAAGAATATTTTAAAATTATGCAAAAAATATTGAAATATTTTAAATAGATACCCGTTTTGATAGTTTGTTTATTGTTTTACCTCTTGTTTAGATTTTTATTATAAACTATAATGTTTATTTTACTTATATATTATATTTTTATTAATTTTATATAACATCTAAACAATAAAGGAGAAAGAAAAAAAAAAAAAAAAAACG
>CP045892.1:11860043-11896497 GCA_013387185.1 Caligus rogercresseyi
GGTATCTATTTCATAAATATAATGTCATCGTTTGGAACATTCTTTCTACCCTTTATTTATTTCGGCTCAACCCAAGAGGATATTAACTTTATATTATTAAAAGTATTTACATCCTCTATAAGTTTAGAAGCACCCAAAGTCCCTTAACCAGGAATCTTTTATACCATATTGAGGCATTGAATTCAACCCCCCCCCCCCGTAATAGGTATATGTTTTAAATAATTAACTATCTGGATGCTAATGTGATGCCATTTTTTAATTTATTAAGAATGTAATTAGTTTGTTTCAGAGTGCCATTCATTTATTTATTTTATGCTTGTTTTTTTGGTTATTTGTTCCATTTGATGTTGATTGATGGTGTACTGTTGGTTTTATATTTGAAAGATATAAACACTATTAAAAACCATAGACTGCAACTTTAAACTTGTGAAATAAATTAGACAATTTTTTAACAATAGTTATTAATTTTTTGACGAACACAATTTCATATTGGTACTAAATAGGTTCTTTACTTTCTTCAGGCACAAAAAAAGACACAAACAAAATATATACTTATCAACAAGAAAACAAATGAATTCAAAATATATTAAAAGTTATTATTTATTTTTACAAGAAGCATTATCATGGCATTTGCTATTGCACAAAAATCCTTTTTTCTTGCAATTACACCTATGGTGTCACAACTGTTATAGTTTTTACAATTGCATTTCTGAAAACCTTGCCCATTTCCTTCGGAGAGAACTGATGCGGTTTGCCGTAGCGTCACCTCCTTACTTTTGGGACATCTTCAATGTGATAAATGAATTCTTAGTAGGGTTAAATTGGTTTCGTGAATAAAGCTGCTTTAGAATCCCGTTAGTTGTGCCCATCGGTAAAGTCCAGCTTCAGTTACATCTAGAACAACGGCCAAGACGTTTCGAGGATCCGTCTTTTCCACGATCTATTCCTGGAACAGGGACTTGCACACACTGTCCCACATCAACAGAATGAAAGCGCTTTGAAGATAGGTCCATCATCCTTTTAGCTTGATTTTGTTGATGTTTTGATGCTCCGTGTCTTTCTCCTTGGCGATCTTCATCATTTTGGCAATGAGTGCATTTTATTTGTTCATGCCCATGAGCTTCTACCATGATAGTACTACAAGGTTGTTCAGAATGGTATGGAAGTTCACAGATAAAGCATTTTTGTGATGTCGGTACAAGTTCTTGGCAAGACACGCATTGATTTTCGTTAGTTTCGTTAAAATTTATCTGCTCAAACATATTTGAGAGCTGCTCCTCTGTATTATATTACTATCTAATAAATGCAATCCTTCGAGTCCGACAGTGGCAGGGTGGCCATACATTGCCTCATATGGAGTTCTTCCTATGCCAGAGTGAAAGCGGCGGTTCTTTGCAAATTGAACAAACCATAGTCCATCTGACCACTTAGTTGTTTTGTTGTCACGTTGCCACATCATCAGTATGTTGTATGTCTCGATTTGCCCTTTCCACAGAACCCTGAGACTGTGAGTGACGAGGTTTCCCATGCACAAGTTTGCATTCTGGCCACATGTGAACGAGTTCCAATACAATCTTATTAGCAAACTCCCTTCCATTGTCACTTTGAAGAATTTGTGGGGCACCTTTATCGCTGAAGATATGCAGAAGGTGATTCGCTACTTCCTCAGCTGTTTTTGTTTTTAAGGGACGTAAACACACAAACTTCGTTAAATGATCCTGGTAAACCATTATATAACGATACTCGCGATCTGCCTGGCTTTGCATATCAATCAAATCAACTTGACAGCGCGAGTTCATCTGTTGAGATACAATTGGATTCACAACAATGCCTTTCTTTACTTTTTTTTGCTTAAGTTGACAACTCTCGCATAGTTCAAGAAAAAGCATTATGTTTTCTCGTGTAACATTACAGTAGTTTTTTTGGAGCTCCTGAATCATTATATTGCGTCCAGCATGACCCAATTTCATATGGGTCTCATTGATGACTTCGAATAAATTTTCTTTCGGAACAACCAGTGTTGTATGCCCTCTTCTTGCAATTTTATGAACTCCATTTTGAAGAATAAGTTGATACCTGTTTTTCCATGCATGTTCTATTTGGTTGATTGGTTGTCAACTTCATATTTCTTAAGAAAGGCCAGTATTTTCCCGTATGTTTCCTTATCCAATATGGAAGTGTTGTTCGCCTTCTTTTGAAGTAGTTCCTCAAGTTTTGAATAGTAAATTTCACGTTTTGGATGATTCATGTCGTGAGTTCTCGATCTAATAGTGTTGATTAAACTGAACTTAACATTAATGGTATGTACCCATAACTTACGCGCATTTATTATTGTTATGACGCAGAATGTAATTATTTTTATACATGTTTCATTGTTCTTATTGTGAAAAATGCGTTTTTACGTTCATTAAAATTATTTTTATACATATTTCTTTGTTTCATTGTTCTTATTATGAGAAAATGCGTTTTTTACTTTATTATTGGTATGACGGAAAATACTTTTAATAATATAAGTTAATATCCTCTTGGTTTGAGCCGAAATAAATAAAGGGTAGAAAGAATGTTCCAAACGAGACATTATATTTCTTAAATAGATACCGTGTCATACACGTATTTCCAAAGACTCTGTGCATTCCGCCAAAAATGTGTAAAATGCGTTTTTTACGTTTATTATTGGTATGACGCAGAAATACAATTTTTATACCCAATTCTTTGTTCCTTTGTTGTCTTTAAAAACATAACTTAGTTATCACGATTTCGTTTTTTTAAATTGCCCGGGCAATTTGCAAAATGCCCGAAGGAGTTGTGATTCTCTGTTTTATCATATTGCCCCGGGTAATTTGCAAAATGACCGAAGGAGCGGGCATTTTACAAAATGCCCGGGCAATTTGCAAAATGACCGATTTTTCAAATTGTCCGTAACATTATATATATATATATATATTTATATACATAAGTTACTTTTTATTTTTTTCTCTGCAAAAACCAAATTTAAAAATTGAATGTGACATGCTATAAACACGGATCGAATCAAACAATTTATTATCGTCCAACCTATATCATACAAGCCCTGTACAAATACATTTCCTAAGATTCTGTTGATATATCTAGTGAAAGAAAAAACAAGAACATAAAAAAACGACATAAAACGTAAAAAATATGTGATCATTAACCTAACCAGGCCGGGTTATTTTGGCTCCTCTATAGCCGGGGGGGGGGTGGATTCCACCCCCCCCCCCCCTCAGATCTCGGCAACGGAGCGACGAAATTTTTTGAAATTTGGCACACAACTAGGTCTTCCACTAATGTACAACCACACGAAATTTCATCACCATAGAACAAAGGTTTTTTTAATTATGCATGTTAATTATTCAAATATGCAAATTTTGCATCAAAATGTGATCTTTCATACACATAACAGAAATTAATGCCACTAGCATCAATCTTTAGCATTATTACATCATAGTATCATACTGATATATCATACATGTCACAGAACAGGTAAAATTAATTTGCATACAGTAATTAATTATGCAAATTAGTCGGTATTTATGCATATTTCCAATTCCGATTTTTTCGAAAATGGTATCAAAAGATGCGCAATACTTCAATCTTAAAAGTCATAAAATTTTAGCGCGTAATTATTTTTTTTCACGAAAATATCCCAGAAAAACCGGAGGGGGGCGGAATCCGCCCCCCCCCGGCCTGGTTAGGGTTAAGTTATTTAAAGTGATATATATATAGATAGATGGATAGATAGATAGATAGATAGATAGATAGATAGATAGATAGATAGATAGATAGATAGATAGATAGATAGATAGATAGATAGATAGATAGATAGATAGATAGAAGATAGATAGATAGATAGATAGATAGATAGATAGATAGATAGATAGATAGATAGATAGATAGATAGATAGATAGATAGATAGATAGATAGATAGATAGATAGATAGATAGATAGATAGATAGATAGATAGATATAGATAGATAGATAGATAGATAGATAGATAGATAGATAGATAGATAGATAGATAGATAGATAGATAGATAGATAGATAGATAGATAGATAGATAGATAGATAGATCGGTAGATAGATCGGTAGATAGATAGATAGATAGATAGATAGATAGATAGATAGATAGATAGATAGATAGATAGTAGATAGATAGATAGATAGAGATACATATATACATATGCCCTGTACAACTACAATTCCTAAGATTCCGTTGATATTACCAAATAGTGTACCCTATTTAAAAAAAAGAAAAAATGAGATCATGAAAAAATACGATCAAAAAACGTAGAAATATATGATCATAAGGTTACTCCAAAGTTTCTTACAAGAGAGAAAGATCCACGACAACTGATCCATCCTTCATTCAAACAATCTAGATTTTGAAGAAGGTCGCAGTTCAAGGAATTATGCCGAGTTTTTATTCAATTAAAGGTCACTCATACGAAAATATAGATGATAAACACCACTGAATACATACTTGTAAATGAACTTTAAAACTCTTTAGGTGCATAGTCACCGGTTGACTACTGTGCTTCCTAAAAGAAAAGCGAGGATTTATTACACTTTGCATGCATTAAATCATACATTCCCCCCCCCCCCCATTGCATTCCCCTTCTTTTGCATATCCTATGTACAAATATTTAGAGTATATGTAACATGTTGCATTTTTGTTCAACTTATGCATATTACGTAGAACATTCATATCGCAATTTCTGTCAAAGTTATGCTTCTATAAAAACTATGGCATATGATGGGTAGATCAGCATAATTTTACGTTTATTTTTTGTGTTTCTATTTCAAAAATTAATCGGAAATGAAATGTCCTCTATATTTGTATTCACTAGGAAAAATTAAATTGTGCATATCCAACATAAAAAGGATAAATGAAATCCTCAGATAAATATATTTAAAAATATATATGTATATATTTATATATATGTATGTATATATAAAATATATATATATATATACATATATATATTGAGCCAAGAAAATGCGTCATTTTAAATATATAAATATACATAAATATATATATATATATATATATATATATATATATATATATATTAATATATATATATATATATATTGAGCAAAGATAATGCGTCATCTATTTAGTCCACAAAAGAAAAACATCCATTATAGGAAAAAACGTTTTTTTTCATTATCGGTGAATCATACGTAAATCAGTGGGGAATATAATATTCAGGCGTGTTCAACTTTCCATTTTAAGGGAGCAGGATCATCTTTCTTAGAGGACAAGGTGCATTTTGATGTACCCAGTGCCTTAGAGTAGCAGAGTCTGGACGAGATGCTGATGAGTCATAACAAAAGCTGACAAAATACCATAACAAACAAAATTTCATATCATAAATAAATAGGTGTTTGGATTGAATAGCAAATTAATGTTATTCTTATAAATCAAAGGGGATATATTTGAATGTAAAAAGATGGCAATTGAGTGGAATTTGCTATGAATTGCATTATTTTTATGATTTTGCTACTATTTTGAGCAGAAATAGGATTATATGTTGAATAACAATATTATTGCATTTCTAATTTTATTCGTAATGTAGGCAGCCCTTCATCAATCACGAAACCTTTTGTTTTTATGTTTTATATCTCTAGGATCAGTCATCAAAATAGGTTTCTCTTAAAACTTTACCCAGAATAAGAGCAACAAATGATCTTTCCGGAGTAAAAAAACAACCTTGGAAGCATCCCACATACTGCCATCGGAGAAAACTTATGTCTAAAGGCAATCCAATCGTACATTGCACAATTCAAGAGTAGAATGAGGCTACTGCCAATGTTCTCATTCTACTCTTGAAACTGATTGAACTCCAGAACGATCATTTGTTGCTCTTATTCTGGGTAAAGTATTACGAAAAACCTATTTTGATGACTGATCCTAGAGATATAAAATATAAAAACAAAAAGGTTTTGTGATTGATGAAAGGCTTCCCACATTACGAATAAAATTAGAAATGCAATAATATTTTTATTCAACATATAAATCCTATTTCTGCTCAAAATAGTAGCAAAATCATAAAAATAATGCAATTCATAGCAAATTCAACTCAATTGCCATCTTTTTACATTCAAATATATCCCCTTTGATTTATAAGAATAACATTAAATTTGCTATTCAATCCAAACACCTATTTATTTATGATATGAAATTTGTTTGTTATGGTATTTTGTCAGCTTTTGTTATGACTCATCAGCATCTCGTCCAGACTCTGCTACTCTAAGGCACTGGATGTACCTACTCATTTATAAGATCCTTGATTTGAAAGACTAATTATATATATATATATATATATATATATATATATATATATAAATTTATATATATATAGATATTTAAATATAAAAATAATAATAAAATAAATAAAGGTCAATCCGAAAAAAACGGGCTCCAAATTTGATTAGACTCCATTTTTGTGTATTGTCCGAATGTAAGGAAATTTCCTTCAAAGCTAGTTATCATATGTATAAATCACAATATAGGTTTTAAATTATGTTAATACTTTTCGTTGATTTTTGAAGGTACACCTGAAATAAACATTGGAGGTGAATTATTTGAATACTGATTTTGAGTGGGTATCCCATGGCCGGATCCTGGCTTGTCAGATACTTTCCCTCAGAGAATTATTTATTTAAGACATCCAAAGTGGCTTGGAAGCTAAACATTGAATATTTATAACGTTGAATATATTGCGTTATTTTAATATATAAATATACATAAATATTATATATATATATATATATATATTGAGCAAAGATAATGCGTCATCTATTTAGTCCACAAAAGAAAAACATCCATTATAGGAAAAAACGTTTTTTTTCATTATCGGTGAATCATACGTAAATCAGTGGGGAATATAATATCAGGCGTGTTCAACTTCCATTTTAAGGGAGCAGGATCATCTTTTCTTAGAGGACAAGGTGCATTTTGATGTACCAGTGCCTTAGAGTAGCAGAGTCTGGACGAGATGCTGATGAGTCATAACAAAAGCTGACAAAATACCATAACAAACAAAATTTCATATCATAAATAAATAGGTGTTTGGATTGAATAGCAAATTTAATGTTATTCTTATAAATCAAAGGGGATATATTTTAATGTAAAAAGATGGCAATTGAGTTGAATTTGCTATGAATTGCATTATTTTTATGATTTTGTCACTATTTTGAGCAGAAATAGGATTTATATGTTGAATAACAATATTATTGCATTTCTAATTTTATTCGTAATGTAGGCAGCCCTTCATCAATCACGAAACCTTTTTGTTTTTATGTTTTATATCTCTAGGATCAGTCATCAAAATAGGTTTCTCTTAAAACTTTACCCAGAATAAGAGCAACAAATGATCTTTCCGGAGTAAAAAAACAACCTTGGAAGCATCCCACATACTGCCATCGGAGAAAACTTATGTCTAAAGGCAATCCAATCGTACATTGCACAATTCAAGAGTAGAATGAGGCTACTGCCAATGTTCTCATTCTACTCTTGAAACTGATTGGACTCCAGAACGATCATTTGTTGCTCTTATTCTGGGTAAAGTATTACGAAAAACCTATTTTGATGACTGATCCTAGAGATATAAAATATAAAAACAAAAAGGTTTTGTGATTGATGAAAGGCTTCCCACATTACGAATAAAATTAGAAATGCAATAATATTGTTATTCAACATATAAATCCTATTTCTGCTCAAAATAGTAGCAAAATCATAAAAATAATGCAATTCATAGCAAATTCAACTCAATTGCCATCTTTTTACATTAAAATATATCCCCTTTGATTTATAAGAATAACATTAAATTTGCTATTCAATCCAAACACCTATTTATTTATGATATGAAATTTTGTTTGTTATGGTATTTTGTCAGCTTTTGTTATGACTCATCAGCATCTCGTCCAGACTCTGCTACTCTAAGGCACTGGATGTACCTACCTCATTTATAAGATCCTTGATTTGAAAGACTAATTATATATATATATATATATATTATATATATATATATATATATATATATATAAATTATATATATATATAGATATTGAAATAAAAATATATAATAAAATAAATAAAGGTCAATCCGAAAAAAACGGGCTCCAAATTTGATTAGACTCCATTTTTGTGTATTGTCCGAATTAAGGAAAATTTCCTTCAAAGCTAGTTATCATATGTATAAATCACAATATAGGTTTTAAATTATGTTAATACTTTTCGTTGATTTTTGAAGGTACACCTGAAATAAACATTTGGAGGTGAATTATTTGAATACTGATTTGAGTGGGTATCCATGGCCGGATCCTGGCTTGTCAGATACTTTTCCCTCAGAGAATTATTTATTTAGACATCCAAAGTGGCTTGGAAGCTAAACATTGAATATTATAACGTTTGAATATATTCAAAATGATCGACAATTTTCTGAATTATCCTTTTAAATATATCCATTTCACATTCGAATCATGAATGAAAGAGTCATTTGCTTTCTTGATAGAGCATGTCTTATAGCGAAATTTAACACGATATATATTATTTACACAACTTCTCTGATGTCTTCGTTCATTCTGCTTTGTCCTACAAATCATAGTAGCTGATCAATAAATATACCTTTTGTGGGTCGCCCAAGTAGCAAGGTAAACACAAAAAAAAACAGATGCCTCCTATATATAAAGATATTTTTTAGGGTTGTACATATGAACCAAAATGTTCATTTATGTATCTTCGCAACTGTATTTAATAGTTTATTGTGTTTTCTGTATATAATTACCTCCGCCGAAGGAAGTATTGTTTTCAGTGGCGTTTTGTTGGTTATTACCTCCGCCGAAGGAGGTATTGTTTCAGTGGCGTTTGTTGGTTTATTGTTTGTCAGCAGGATAACTCAAAAAGTACTTAACGGATTCGAATGAAACTTTGTGGAGTTGTTGGAAATGCCAAAAGAAACAAGTGATTAAATTTTGGCATCTCTAAGTGCTTTTTTAATATGCAAAATGAGCAAAATACTACTAATAATAATAATGAAATGGGGTCTCTATTCAGGGAGTAGGAAAGAACAAACGCTAAAAAAATATTCATTGACGTATTATTGTTCATATATCAGCTCAGGACTATGTTAACCCAGTGACGTAGCTTAAACTTCTTCCGTCTTCCATCTCTGAGTGCTTTTTTAATATGCAAATGAGCTAACAGAGAGGAAACAATGATAGAGATAGAAAATCGGGCGTGTGAAAGGGAGAATGTTTGAATAGGAATGTTGTGGGATCGGCGGAGGTACACACTCTCTGAGTGTATATATTTCTTTTATTATGTCTGCTCTCTCTCCTCACTCATTCATTATTCACCAAACACACCTACTATGTAGACATATATGATTGGATGTAATTCTGTTAAGTGATTCATTAGGTGGGGATCGGCGGAGGTTTGCACTCTCTGAGTGTATATGCCCTCTAGTTTTAGTTATTTTATACTGTATTAATTTTCGCAGAATATTGGTATAAAGCCCTCTGCATCTGACTCTTCTGGACATTAGCGGCATCTGTAATTAAATATTATCCCGGAATATCACACTCTCTAAAGAAATGTACAAAAGACTTTTAAAATATTTTAATTAAACGCCACTATATGTTTTTACTTTTTGTAATCATGTGATCTTTAAATGTATTTAGTTTGTTCGTTCAGTATCGATGATAAAATTTTAAGCTATAATGCTTTTATATGTTTTACTATGTATTATTATCGATTTTTATATATATCTTATGTATATATTTTTTCTGAACTGTGTAAAAAAAAAAAAAAAAAAAAGATTTTTAACCGGGAAGGAAGAAAAAACACAATAAAAGCTGCATTAAAATATTGATTTAACTTCATCAAAAATGGTTCATTGACAGAATGAAAATATTTAAACTCTATTTCAAAGCTGCTGGATACGACATTGTACTATATATTATTTTTTACACACACTAAAATTGGTTTTATGCTCAAAAATATGTATACACTAGGAACGTTACTCAGAAGACGACTTTAGCTCCTATTTTCTTACTATCTTTTGGAACAACAGTTTGTGGAGGTCTAGAGAAGTACATAATTGATTTCATTCAAAGTTCATATGATTTTGATCCTAAAATTGAAGCCATTTTTTATTCTATGTATAAAGAAAACTTAAATGGGAAAATATAAATATCATAAAGTTTTTAAATGTAAGAGATTGAAGTTTTTATTTTCAAATGGAAGAAACTACTACTATATAAAGATAAAGACTTTTTTATTAAAATTTGAATGACAAAAAAATGTTTTTTCAGATTTCAAAAAGCTTTTACATAGGATTTATTGTAAATACTTTATGACAAGTTTTTATTATTCAGAATTTGTAACTTTTTCCCAACTACATATTTGTTATAAATTGTTTTTTTAATCGTTGCAAGAAATATTGCCGTAAGCTATATTATTGTTTTGTTTACATCTAAGTACGCAATTTAACATTTATATTAGATAAAACCACCATTTCCTCATATAGGCCATAAGATAATGTACATGTAAAATTTGGTTAAAACGGATCTCAGATGAAAGTGCTTTTTTTATCTATATATTTTAGACACATTTAATCATGTAGCTACAATTGGTTGTCTGAGATAAATCCACCGGGCTATACTTTTTTTATTTATATAAGAAAGACTGATTAGCTTGAGAAAAATATGGATCATTATCTTACATAAAGTAGAAATATAGATTAAATATCATATATGTTAAAGTAAAATACTAATTCGATGCTCATAAATTATAAAAGTGCAAGTTAGCCTTTATCAATCCTTTTTCAAATATTTTAAAAGTTTATCCATTTAGTCATTCTCATTTGCCGGTCAAACTTTTAATATTGTGAAGTTAAAATAATGATTAATGTGAAATGATGTGCTTTCAATAGAAGAATCTTATCTATGTTAAGTAGGATAGGAAGTACAATATAACCAATAGTATATGTCATGGAATATGTATTTAGTCGCAATGAGCATATATTACCTTTTAATATTATTTGAATTTATAGGATTTAATTAATACTAATATAAACGAACAAATATATGACAGATATCTTCATTTATCTAATCTATTCTATTATATAATTAGTTCAAGGTACTATAATTGTACAAGTTACTTGATGAAGTCTCTTTGAGAAAAGGAAAGAACGTCTGTTGCCCCATCTGTTATTGTATTTATAAATATTGTTCAAGTATAAGAACCAAAGAGTAGCAGAGAGACGAAGAAAGAGAGAGCTGTCCGCTACGATATAAGGAGAAATGGACAAGGTTGGAAATGAAAATGATGACTCACGAACAAATGTCCCAAATACGACTTTTTATTCTTAAAAATAATATAAAATCCCTCATGATGATATGCATCTGCGTTATCATTCTGATCTGGATTGCACATATTTCAACATTTTCAAATCTCCTCACAGTTTAATTAGTTAAATTCATGTGGTAAACATCCAAATAAAGGGACAAAATGATATAAACATAGGGATATTTTCGTAAGAAATATAAATATATTTATTTATCTTTTGTTTTCATCGTTTGATTTTGAAAAAGGTAAGGAATTACATTAAACTATGAGTAATAACTATTTGACATAATACTTTTCAAGTGACTTATTATTAAAAGATATATTTTTGTTTGGGAATGTTGGAGAATATGTATCTTTTAATGTTGCCTTTTCATTCTCAATTATCTATGAGATGTTATGATAGCATTGATTTCCACTAATTTGAAATATATTAAATTTGTCCCATGAAAATGAAAAATCAAAAACGAACGACGAACGATAAGGAATTTTCCTTATCGTTCGTCAAAAACTTTGTCGTTCGTCGTTCATCGTTCGCAAACGACAACAAATGAACGATAAATCAACAAGTCTGATATATTTATATATTCATATAATGCCTACGAAAACAATAGCAAACGAAAAACTAGATACAGTAATCAAAAGATGGGACCCTAAAAGCTATTTTTGATTTTTTAAAACTATAATCTCTAATCAAACTTCCACGTCAGCAATAACATTTGGAAGTTTACTTTCTGTCAAGAACGAAAGGGGTTCAGAATAAATGTCAATAAAACTTTAAACTCTTTTAGTTAGCATACAATCTTTTCAATGACCTAAAATATTACCATTTGTATTATATAAGCAAATTTATATAAATTGATGATTATGGTTGTAGGGCAATCACCCCCCAGACAATCACCCCCCGGACTAGCACCCCCCGACAATCACCCCTGGACTAGCACCCCCCGTGCCAATCACCCCCCGGACATTTACCCCCCGTTAGTAATAGATATTATCTCTTAAAGTCCACTATGAAGTTAACACTGTTTTCTAACTATAACAAATGTGACGTCACTGGTTACCACGCACACAGTTAATCTTAAAAAATAGCTTAGGATCTATATGAGATAAATAAAAGATCTTGAGTTGATAGGTTTCAACTGTATGATTGTCAATTGTACATAAATAGCCCCGATTTATGGTCTAAGACACGAATTTGCAAAATTATGCACGTTTAATTTATAAAAAAATCCAATTCTAAAGAACTGTGTGCGTGCTAACCATGACGTCACATTTGTTATTAGTTAGAAAACAGTGTTAACTTCATAAGTGGACTTTAAGAGATAATATCTATTACTAACGGGGGGTAAATGTCCGGGGGGTGATTGGCACGGGGGGTGCTAGTCCAGGGGGTGATTGTCGGGGGGTGCTAGTCCGGGGGTGATTGTCTGGGGGTGGTTGTCCTGATACGGATGATTATATCATTACTCAAAAGGGCTTTTACATTCCTATCTAAATTGCTCTAAATCCATTTACAATACATATACACACAACCGATGAATATATGTACATATAGTATTTCTGATAACCATGACTACCTACGCAGAGTAAATAAAGATAAAGTAACGTTTGTATAAGTGAGTTAGTATTTCGTATTAAATTTTTCGTAAAAAGTAAAAAACAAAGAACATTTCTAAATGTAAAATTGTAAATTTTAAAAAATTTATATCTATCCTCCCTTGGCCTTCCCTAAATCATCGAACCTCCTCAAGGTGGACGCAGCACAGCAGATATCTCCTCCGCAGACAATAAGGCCCAGTCCGGAGGCAGCTTCTTCCTTTAAATTTCTATGACTTTCAAGATTTGCTACACGCCCTCTTTTTCTTGATGTCCTTCTTCCTAGACAAAATCAGATCATTCTGGCATTTGCGGTAGCCTGGACCATGAAAATATTATCATTTCTCAAAAGAACTGACGGGGGCCAGTCGAATATTGTTAAATCATTTCACATTTTTCCTATTCTGAAGTTATTTTCTACTGGAAGTCAAACACTCTCAAACTTTATATTTTAATAAAAGTTGTAGCCTACAAGACTTTCAACAACGACCACATGGAAAGAAGGAGATACATTTTAATAAGTGCACCAACTGGGCTTATCAAAGAGGGAGTCTTTATTCTAGTGAATCATGCATATATCGGGTCTAAACCAGCTTTATAAACTCAATATGTTTTTAGATCCATGAAAATTATCGTTACGAGGATTCACAAGAAAATATTTTACTAAAAAATGAAATAGTACTGACTAAGGACCGTTTAAAAGAAGACTAAGGTGGTTTTTGTTTTTTTGTTACTTCAATAATTTTGATATTTTATTACTTTACTTGTTTCCTTCTTTGTTTTCTAAACATTTCGATATGTAATGTTTCTACTAAAAGTAAAGTACTATACGCATGGATATTGATTTATAATTATCACAGAAAGCTCTATGTATTGAAGTATATATAATAACTGGCCTTGGATTTCTAAGATATCACCAGTCACTCATCCGTGAGCGTCGTTTTTGTCAGCAGAGTGATGAGGCGTTTTATCACTTTTTGTCTTTTTCGTCTCTTTTGTCTTAAAATGATAATGTTCCAAACAGTCTTTGGCTCACATTGGTATCAAGAGATGGGATGTCAATTGATGACCAATAGATAAACTACCTATGTAGTATCGTTAAAAATTCAACTAAGCTAGGTATTTTTGAATAGTTATATAAGTTGATTAATGATTCGATAGCAAAAAATAACTTGATATTAAAAAACTATCATTGTTAAAAAAGTAGTTTATTGGAAATAAAAATATTAATACATGGATTATGCGTCGACTTTTGGCGTTTCAAAATGAGATGATGTTTTAAAGCTAGCGTAAACTTTTTTTTTTTTGGAAATAACCATTAAGCCTGAAAAAATAGATCTCAAAAGATTTATTGACAAAAAAGATAGAGTTCCTTGACTTTTATAATATAAATAAAAAGGTATTCATCAAATTAATATTGTCACTTTCAAAATACATGCTGTTTTAGCATTGTCACCAAAACACGTTTACACACCATTCCTAACCTGTTCAGAAAACTAATTTCATTTTATACCCAAATTCAATGCAAATTGGTTTCTCTTGGAGTGTTCATTTTAAAATCGAAAACACAATGAGTGGTTAGTGCAAACAACAAGACTCTACTAAAGTCTTTGCTCGCTCTCTCATGAATATTTAATACGGTAACTTTATCGAGAGGTTGAATTCACAATAACTAAGAGGAATTTATCAAAAATAAGTTTTAGGGCATCTCTCTCTTCCGAATCTCAGTCTCAATTTTTGGGACAAACGAATTGTATGAAATGCATGCATTACTTTTCATGTCCGGCATCTCCTAAGAGTAACTCATCTTAGCGAATAAATAGTAAATAAAAAAACTGAAATAAAAGCACTTTCAATGGGGCAAAAATATTTATATATATATATATATCAAAATGTTACTCAGTTCCTAATTTAGTAAGGGAAAGATGAGGTATTGCTAATAAATCACATATATGAAAAACCATTAATTTTAATTGGAAGAGGAAGTTTTTAAACAGCCCAGAGCCATGATACAGTTCTTTTTAATCAAACAAAATGGGGTCCGATTAACAATACACTAGAGGCAAGCTAATAAAAATAGTAATCGTTGGAAAAACTCTCTCTTTTCTCAGAAACCATGAAACCGATGAGCTCTCAAAATATTGGTATTTTCTCTGAATGATAAAAACTTCGTACACAAAGTTCTGCATAAAATAAAGATGTAAAAAGTGTCGTTCTTCTATTTTTACAACATTACCAAGACTTCCTTCGTCTTCGGCATAGATTCATCAGGACATCATGAGACTTATTTCATAGAAATACAGGACTGAGGCGACCAATAGCAAATTCCAAAAAGTGGAAAAAGTCTTCAATATGGAGGAGGTTATGGAAGACAGAACTCCGATCACGAAGATGATGGGTAGGGCTCCATTCATGAATACGAGGGGCAGGACTCCATTCACGAAGAGGAGGGACGGGGAGCCCTATGCCGAAGACGAAGGAAGGATCTCCTTGGACGAAGACGAGGGATGGGGAGCCCTAACATGAAGACGAGGAATGGGAAGCTCTCTAACGAATTCCGACGAGGGGTAGGGCTCCATTCACGAAGTCAAGAGACGGGGAGCTCTCTAACGAAGATAAGGTAAGGAACTCCTTTGACGAAGACGAGGGTAGAACTCCATTCACGAAGTCGAGGTGAGGGGAATTTGTCTCTTACTGGGAGGGAGGAGACTCGTTTCTTGGTGCCCAAGGCATTTATCCTGGAGTCAAGGACTTGTATCATCAGTCCCACATTAATGTATCCTTGATAATGATACATTTTCTGTAACTGTCAATACGCAACTAAGAGTAATTATATGTTTTACAGGAAATAAAATATTTTTCCCAATAAGCTATTCCTTCTCCCTGTAAGCCAGTGGATAAATGCTGTAAAAAACCTCGATAATTGCTCAATCCAGTTACAATACTTAATAAAATATTGTTTGAGCATCATTTTAAAGCTAATAACTCTAAAAAAATAAAAATAAAATTTGGTATGCAACACACAATCAATGATAAACCCACTTTGAATTATTATATTCAAAAAGCAGTACAAATCTTGAGTGAATAAATTATATGTTAAGAAAACTGTATCATTAAAACTTCAAGAGTCCAATTACAAATAATAAAAAGTAGATTTCTTATTTCATATTAGTCAAAGGTAATTTTGCATATGAATATAATATATTAACTTGGTAGAAGGGAATTCCACATTGTTCCTTTTTTAGAAGATAATATAATTTTATAAGGTATTTATAATATATATTGATCAAAAAATTATAATTGAAATTTTGCCATACTATTTTAAGTAAAATTATGTGGTAGTTAAATAAAGAGAAACACTTTTTCAAACATATGAGGGTACTAAATGATTACGTGTGTAATTAACTCATTTGATTTTTTTTTTCCAAATATAAACTATAATAATCATAAACACTAGAAAGTGAAAATGGCATAACACAAATGACACATTTGCTCACCTAAATGATGCATCTATAAATATTCCTAGTCATAATAAGGTAACTTAGTAGGCGGTTAATTTTACTTTTTGAACTTTGCATAGTGTTAATTGTTTGAATTGACTTTTTGTTAGTTTATACATTTAAACTATAAGATTTATTAATATATTTCATTTGCATGGAATCTAAATCGAATGAAGTCTTTTTAGATCAAAAATTAAAAGGCTCCCTTCATGGCTCTGTGTGTGTCCAAAAGGTTTTAAAGGTTAAATAATACATAATGTTATCATTTGACTTTGTAATGTCGTTATTATATAATTGTTGCTTTTTAATATATTTAGTTTCAACGAGATACTGGAGATTTAGGGTTTATCGTACAAGCAACTCTATTTTGTGTCAGAAAAAGACCATTTTGAGGCCAAACTTCATATAAGATATATTATAAGTATGGGTTCATTATATGTATTTTTTAAACTTGTTCAACTTTCTTAATGTGATTGTTATTCTGTGACATATCTTGCGAAACAATACAGTTAATAGATGGTACACTTTTAAAACAATGACCGATCATAGTGTATGATAAAAACTAACACTTCAAGCTGAAGAGTTGTTAGAGATATCTAACGAAGTTAAATGAAGTATTAGGGACTTTTATTATTAAAATAAATGAACCTTTGTCTGTTTGTTATAAGCATGACAGAGAATGATGAATGCTATATATATATATATATTAGCACAACTTGATCCAAAAATTGTACTCAACTTTGATTAGGTATTAATTTGAAAAGTTTCTGGACCGAATGAAATGAAACTATGATCATACATAGGCAGGGTTGTAGGAATCTGGTATATACACTTTCTGGGCATAAACGACCTTTTAACTGATATAACGCATATTTGCCCTTTTTCTGCATATTATCGAATATTTTGAACAAAGTTTGAGGATATATATATATATAATATATATATATGAAGGAACGGCTGCAGGATCAGAGGTTGTTTGTTCTTGTGGATAAGACAACTGACAGATGTGGCAGAGTCATGACTGCAGTCCTCTCAGGCCCCTCGATGGACGCTTCAAGGATCGACCCTTCCTGTTGGACTTGCTTGACATCCATGCTGCCAACGACAAAAAACATTTAACAGGCCGTGACAGGGCACTCTTCAAGGTGTTTGATGAAGATTTTGACTACACAGTCTATACTTTTTCGTCACTGATGGAGCAACTTACTGTTTGAAGGCCGAGCGAGGTTTGAAGGAACTCTTCCCAACATGATGCAAAGGGTGCAGATGCAGCTGACCGTTGAGCCCATTGTCAGCAGCTGAACAGGTCCTTGAGAAGAACCTGGACTTCGAAAAAATTAAATTCTACTCCAGAATTCTGAGAGAGAGACATTGGAGCTCAAAGATGATCCCAAATTGCCGTTCCTCTTCTCGTGCGCTCCGATTACCTCTGTGGACTGCAAAAGGGTCTTCTCCAAACTTAAGTCTCTTTTTGTCTGACCAGCAAACCAGTCTTACAAGAGGCCTGCAAAATATATGTTATTCTTCAGTGGAACAATGATTACATGGCATAATTTTATATAATTTAGAATATACATTATTTTTCCACAAATTAAGGCTTTTTTTAATCATTTAACCTTTTTCGTATATTTAGTCATTTTTCCCGCATATTTCTGGGCATATACGGCATTTTTTTTGTTCCAAATTGCAACAGTCCTGTACATAGGTTATTTTATGTTGAACATCATATCAAAAAACTAGAATCATTCAAGTTATATAGAATACCGTCCACGTTTCTTCACTAAGCATAAAAAGTCAGTAATTTTATTATTATTAATGATGTGGCAATCATAAATAATAGCAATGGATTTTTGATGTTTTTGGCGTGAAGAATAACTTTATTAATATTAGGCTTGCCGATATGACGTCATTAAAAATCGATGACAAGCGAAAAGTCATATATCTTAGCAACATGGGCGTACCTTTAGACTATAAAGTAAGTAATTTAGACTGCGCATATTATTGGGCATCAGTTATGTTGCAACATATTTTTTATAATTAATAGTTATATATATATAATAGGTAAATTTTGATTTAAAAAATAATTATTGCAAATAATTGCAATGTAGAAATATATGTAATGCAACGTACATGCATATCTCTCTAACAACAATCGTATCTACATATGTAGTCGGATAAAAAATAAAATTGAAATTTTTCAAAACAAATGATTTTTGTATAAAATTTGTTTACCCACTTTGTGTTATATTTTTACAAATCTCATTTCGACTAATAAAAATCATCAGAAAACCTCAATTTTTATTGTCGCCGCCCTAAATGGCCCACGAGACAGGCATTCCAGGGGGCCATATTAAAAAAATGTTTTCCCTGTCGATTATATAAACCTTGGAGAACCAGGAAATCATCTATTAGAATGTTTTTAAGAAAAGTATTAAATTTGAACAAGTCTATCGTATCTTAGTTTTCAATATAGCTTTGGAGCACAAAAATATATTTTTCTTAGTTCGACAACGTTTGAATCAAATTATTTTTATTTAGTTCCGTGCATTTCTTGTGACGCAGCACGACAAAGTTGTTATTTACATTCGTATTGATAAAATTGATTACTGTCGTCATCTCCTTCTTGATGGCTTCCTTGATTAGCGTCATGGCTCTGGGCATCCTTTCGAGGACTGTGTATTTTTGATATCTTATAAAGAAGTATACCCCTTCTTATAATTGAAGAAATAAGGAATTGTTGCTACAGGCACTTTTTAAGAAGACAGGCAACATAATGGATGCTAAGAATGACATGAGGAAAAGAAAGGAGGCTATATTGAGAAGGTCTTTACAAAAACTATTTTACTTGTGAAATGGAAAAATTACAAGCTTGCCACGGTAGCTTCAAATAAATATACATTTCAAAAAGCCATCAGATGGTATAAGGTAAAAGGAAAACACATAATTCTAGAAATTCCCAATTCTATTTGTATTTATAATATGTTCATAGACCTCTTTGACCAGATTTTCTATTTAAATATCAGGTCGGGTATAAAGTAATTCCTTGCCATCAGAAATGTTATTTTTAAATTCAGAATTAGAAGTACTTAAAATAATTCTTTAATGTATACGCAATTTTGTTCACAAAGAAGAGATTTGTATCAATATATATATATATATATATATATAATTTACATTGATTGTCAACTATCTATAACCAGAAAGATGTTTTCTGAACTTGAGAAGAAATGGATCATCCCGCAGTTTAGCAAAACACTCTCCTTCCACAGTACGCCGATAATTTCACTTTAAGATCAGTTGAAGGGCGGCGAAATTTTAACAGCTAATCCAGTTCACAAAAGCTCTTGATAATTTCAATGAGACTGGTTCCGTCCACAAGAAAAAACTAATGAAAAAATCAAAAAGGACAATCGCAGTGATTCAGGATGTGAACAGTTTCTTTAAAGAAACTCCCAGTTTCTCACTCAGAAAAGTTTCAACTAATTTTACCCACAAAAACAACTTTGTGAAGGATCGTTAGAGGAGGAACAACCAGATTCAGATCCAGATCCAGATTGCAAGAATGTCTTGAAGCGTGCATAGTTCTGTCTTTAGGCTGGAGGGGATCATTCCCAGCAACTTTTGTAAGACTTCAGAGGATGTACATCTTTAAAAAAGGTCAATAAATGTCTAATAATTCATAAAAAGCATTATTTTTCTCTAAAATGATATATCTATGAGGGATTTTTACGTATTTTAATTACTTCGAATTCGAAATTTAGAAAATATATTTATGATGGATAATAGGCTCAATTTGATTAGCCAGTACTCTTGCCAAAATAGGATATGTATCGTTAAATATTGTCAAAAGTATCCAATGATTAGTTCGAGATCCATTTCCTTTTTTAAATTAGAGCAATCCTATCTCGAGTAACAACAGCAAAAAGTCTTCTCTAAGTCTTCATTTCTTCTCCAAGCTTGCAGAAATAAGGGATAATATATTCTGCTCATAAGATCAAAATATTATTATTGTACTCAAAATATTTATTAAAAAAATTTAAAATATTGTAAATATACATCATGAAAGGATATTTTTATGTTCTAGGAAACAACTTCTAGGACATTCAAGGACTTTAAGAAAAGTATCACTGAATATTCTAAGAATTGAGTGGGAATCTGTTATTATTTTATCATCGACATCTAATTTCTTGATCGAATTAGCTGTGTTACCTTTTTTGGACCATATAAATTTAGATATGGACGTGAATTTTGTTCCACTTTTAGTTCTAACCTCATTTCTTCCATATTATATTAACTTCAGACAAATTATAGGAGATGTCCGTTAGTAAATGTCGAGGAAAAAAAATCCGCGCTCAATAACTAACTCAATGCCATCCTGAATTTGTTTCATTTTGGTTTTTCATTAAGCTTATAGATGTATCACAAACAATTAGACAGAAGACAACTGGGATGTCATAAGCGCATAATAAATTCTCGACTTTTGCATCTCTCATCCTGCATGAATATTCTTGGTCATAATATTTTTCACCACATCTATTTACTAAGCCTAGTTAACGTATAAATTTCGTAAATATCTAAAAATTCGTGCAGAGTTTTTTTTTTCATTCATGCCAACATTCAAATCACCCCATTAAATAATTGGTTGCGGATACAACTTTATTATGTTAATCATTATTGATAGAATGGAGACGACTTAACATTTCATCCATACGCGTTTATTAAGTCAACTCCTAATTGCTTTGGGATGTCTCCGATCAAATGTCATTCACATTTAGAAGAATATTCTTTGGTGCTATTTGAATTGCCATAGGATTTTAGTACGCATATATACCCCAACGGTTGCCAAATCCAATGAAATAATAAGAGGGACACAATATACACAAGACCAAATACAGGAGAACGAAAAATAACGATCTTATATTTTGTAAACAGATGATGTCAGGATTTAAATTTAAACCCTTTTTATAAAGACATGCCACGATTTGCGCTCTCTCCAACATCTTGAATAGAGAGAAAATACCCTTTTCATAACCATATTTCTCTGACAACCCTTCCTTTATATAAAGGCCATTAGAAGTGACTGAATTAAATAATTGCCTCTCCGATAGATAGGCATTGGAAAGAAGAAGAAAGAAACAGTAACAAGAACTGATTTTCAATTCTGTGGACTTTTCTTTATATAAAATGACTTGGCCAATATTCCTTCAGATGTGTAAATACCAGAGCTGGGATTGGTAGATAAATCTACCGCCGGTTCGATATTCAGTATATACCATCTACCGATCGATATTGGTATTCGGTAGATTTTATTATATATCGCCAGTATCGATCGATATTCGGTACGGTAGATTAGAAAGAGAGAGAAATTTATTTATGTATCTGCTTTTACTTCATCATATGCATTTCATATCGGACAGTTTTAAACAAAGGACAATTAAATACATCATGGGCTATAATTTATTAGAGATGATTTGAAATTCAATACATACGAATCTTATATATATATGTACTTGGATTTTTTAGGAAATGGAAGGTTATAGATTTTTTTTATTTACTGTCTCTTATTGTCCGATATAACTGCACTTTGAGGTATTCTAGTATTCAATGCATAGCATAAGCTAATATTGAATGTCTATATATGTATCTGCTCTATAATACTATAAGTTATAGTTGTTTATTTATTTTCGAAGTTCGAGTTCTTCACACAAGGGAGCGCTTGGGCAAAGCGACAGTTGAACGATGTTTCTCTGCTATTGAAGGGAATAAGCACTCTGTATCTTTATTTCTCTATGTGAATGCTACAAAAGTCATACTTTCAAATATACCATACCCATTGTCAATCGGTACGGTACTCGGTAGTTTCTACCGAATATCGCATAATCGGTTCGATATTTGAAATCTAACGTCGGTAGTATCGAATACCGATTTACATTCGGTAGTCGTAGCTCTGGTAAATACTTTATTTTATGAATTTAATATATGCATATGTAAATAATGTAATGTGAGTAATATAAAAAATAGCTTTGTTAAAGATTTAGTGTTTTGTATTGTTGAAATTCCACGCTCTTCTATTGTACTATTGTCTGCCTAAGTGAAAGAAGAATACATTCCTAGTTTCTTGATAATAACCTTCATAAGTATCAGTACATTATGGCTTTACATTAATTTGGTAATTCTTTTCATACAGGATTAAAATATTTTCCTTTTCATATTTCATTACTTTAAGAGCCTTATCTCTTAATAACAAATTCTATTTTATACCTCGCTCCCAATATTTTTTTTTAGCTTTTCACAAGGGGGAATTAGAGATAGAATAGTTCGTTGTTATATCTAGTTGATTTTCTAATAAAAGCGTCATATTGGCTGGAAGTTCGATAACCCATATATTATTAATATTATTTGAATGTACTGAAACACAATCTGGATTCTTGTTTAGAGAATAGTTCCTATTTCTTATATTAGGCTGAGTAATAAAGAATGAGTTAGGTTCATTATCTCGAAATGTAAACAAGATAGCTCAAAAATTCCAACGGGACCGTTATTATTGCATATTTTGTATGGGAAGCGATTATGTGGCGCCACTCAGGTAGTATAAATAGTCGACACTTGCACAATTTATATCTGTTACCCAACTCGTCACTACAAATAGATACACCCGACTTTCACTCCTACTTCTTGATCCGAATCAAACTCGCCAAGACAGTCAACGAGATCCACAGGGAACTTATTTCTATCTTTCTTGACTCCTGCCTCCACCATCTAAATCAAGAGATGGAGAAAAGCCTTCGGTAATGGTAGGTTTTGCTCTGGAGAAGAATACGTCATCAGGAAGATCCCGGGAGACGAGGACACCGGAGACAATTGCCGCTATCAAGCGACTAATCGAGAATATGACCTGGATGACCACTCGACAGGCTGCTACCGAGGTGTTTCTACAACAAAAACCGTTTCCATGCTTTTGACGGAGAATTTTGGAATACGAGACGTCCTGAGTGTACTCGTCCCCCACCAACTTTATGACACCAACAAGAGGCAACGAGTGAAGTGCTGCCTTTCTGACCTGGAGAGACGTTGAACAGGTGATGGTCGAAGACGAGCTGTTCGACTATCTCCGAAAGCTCCGGGACTAATGCCACGATGTCATTGTGGTCGGAGGGGATTACTTTTATTGATTTAGAAGTATTTTATCATTTTGATGAAAATTCCGAGTTTTACTGGGTTAGACTCATTCTTTATAACTCGACCTAATATTTAAATTCCCTTCATTTTCTTTATTAATCATTTTTATTTTTTTCCATTATTCCCTCACATCACTTGTATGTATTTTTTAGACATTATACGTTATCTCAAAAAGCAAACAAAATACGGTAAAAAATCCTACAGTGTCATTTTTATCACATACCTTCTTATTCGGAGAGGTAGGATAAAAAAAAAACAGAAAGAAATCATCCAAGATAGAAGAGGAATAAAACATGACTCATGGAAAAATGACCCAAATACATAGATAGGCAAGATTTTTATCAATTAAGCTAATTTTCACAGAATATAAAGAAATAGACCAAAATATCTAATAATGGATTGTTATCACTTGTATACATGATTTTATTTTTATAGCAAAGAGTACTCGGGTACGAAATGCTCGAATTGAAAATAACTTTGTCAGAAACAATTACCCATGTCTTCAGAGACTGTAAAGAGATCAGCAGGCTTTGGGAAGGAATGGACAAGTCATTTGAAGAGCGTGTGGGGAGGCAATCAACGCGGGATGAGAAGCTCTACGGTTTTCATCCCCAGTCGAAGATACTCAGAACCGCCTCCAAAGCAATAGCCAAGTTTCAGACCTTGATTGCATATGCATATTTTATTAAAATAAAGTTAAGCAATTCCATTGTCACCGTTGCTTTAAATGAATTTGATTTTTTAGGATGTTTTGATGTATTTTTTAAATATCACTGTCCTTTAATACTTTTGTATGTCTGTTTTTTAATCTGTTTTTTTTTTTCATGTGGATGTTTGCAAACTTTATTTTATTAGTATTTTATGTACTATGTTCGTTTTTTTTAGTTTTCTCTCTGTAAATAAGGATAAATAATATATATGCGAAAAAAAAAAAACTTTGTCTGAAACATCAACCTATGAAGAAGATCTACTATCAGTTAAAAATAGGCTTGGGTACCGATGATGGATTGAGATACCCGATGATATGCCGAAAAAATATGATCCGATCATTTCCCTTAAAACTCAGATGACCTGACAACATAAATTAGCATCCTAAATATGATAAAAGAAGAAAATATTATTTCATACGATAATTATATGTAAATTATTCCACTTTTCCGGGCGTACTTATTCATCGTTGTTTGGATCATTCTACCCTCAACACCATTTCGTAATGCTATCATTGAAGAAAACGAAAATGCTTTACGCCCCTTAATCATACTCACAATTTTTATTATTTTATTGATTGAATCAACATTGCACCTTAATATCAAAAAATAAAATACATATTTCAACATTATATTTTTTGTCTATAAGCGTTATTTTTTATTTTTTTATTTTTTTTCGACCACGAAGTTTTATTCAATATTTGCAACAAATAATACAGTGTAATACATACTACACTAAATATACAAATAAATAAAATATAATAAAACTCTCTTCAACAGTTGCGTAAAAATATAAATGAACGTTATAGTTCAGACTTATTGTTAGAAAGTGATGACCTAAATATAATATGACAATTTATTTGTTCCTTAAAAAACGCCGATATTTTCTTAAAATCCTCTTGACTGATTTTAAAAATTGAATTGATCTCGATGGTACGAGTCGGACGACATTTTCAATCATCTGATGTTGCGTTCGGAATCTTAATTTGCAGAGCTGAGTAGCGGGCGGCGGCTCCAATGATTATTGCCCTTAGATCCTCGACCTCGATGAAAAAGTTTGTCGTAATTTATTTTTATTTTTTTGCATAATAATCATCGTATTTGCATTCTTATCATAAGATAACCCTTATCTATATTAATAGCTTTAAAATATATTCAGCTTTTACATTGAATCATATTTTTTTCGTAAATCAGTCCACTTTTATATCATAATTACTTTCGTATATTTTGACCATAGGACCACTATGATAACTGAATGAACAATGGACACAATAAAAGAAAGAAGGAAGGGAAGTCGACAAGCAGCCATCTTAAGTATTTTTATGACAAAATTTATATTTTCTTAGTAGCAGGCACGGCGCCACGATTTTTTCTCTCCCGGTGCTAAGGGGGAGCTTGACCAATACGTGGGGTGCTAAGAAAAATATTGATTTTCATGACTTCAGTTACCTTATAAGAAGCTTCTCGTTTTTTCAATAAAAGCAGCTATGATACACAGCACGAGCATGTTTGATATAAAAGTAGTTTTATTTAGCCAAAGAATATTCAACAAAATACTAAGCCTAATACAGCGATTACACGGCAATGGCAAAAATGTTTCACGTACAAAGGTGACAGATTCAGCACCGGACAGCACCCATGCGCCGGCCAATAACCAGTCATCCAAAATGCGACAAGTGTAACCTATGTGCCGTGTCTATATGCGTCTGTTTTTGTGGTTGAGTGCAAATTAGTCTATAATCTTATGGACATCCAGGGCCTTGGTTCTTTCTGCGTGTATGGATAGGCAGGCAATGTTGCTGAGTCAAGGATTTGCCATTCTGTTTCTCAGGTAGGTTTTTACGCGCCGCATGCAGGAAAAACTGCGCTCGCATGAAGCGGAGGTTACAGGCAGTGTAACAGATATGCGTAAAAATTTATAGATGTCCTCAAAGGAGTCTTTGTAAGGTTTGAGCATGGACAGAAATTCCAGTGTGCTGCTGACTGTTTCACCATATTCTTTTTTTCTTTCTAAGAGCCATCGCATTTGGTGCACCTCGGCCAGCAGATCGTTCTTTTTGATCTCATATAACTGCGCCACGGGCTCAAGGCTCTCCTTTTCAAGGAATGTGGCATTTTTGGGGTTGAGGGCTGACGTGCCCATGAAAACTGCACCTGCTTCTGTTGAAAACCGTCGTGTCATTTCATTCACTAGTCGGTCAATAACAGGGTAGAATGAGGATGTTCGGAGTTCATCTTGAGAGGACATGGATGGATGTTTTGTTTGAATTAGAGCTTCAACTACATATTCCTGCAGATGGCGAGGCTTTTGGGATTGTCTCTTCTCTTGTTGGAGCTGCGGTGGTTTTGCGACACCGACTTTTGCGCACAAGGCCTCTGCCTGCTCCATATGGCTCTCCAAGAGTCCTCTGTGCGCTTTTCTTTTAGGCCCGTGATGACAGAGTGCGCGAGGTCGGTGGCAGTCTCCAGCAAAAGATTGGGGAACTGTAGAGTGTCAGACATGAACTTTGCTGTACGAAAAAGATCCTCAAACAGAATAAGGTGGAGGATGAATTCAGCATCAATGAGTGAGAGTAACGACCGTGCATCAGTGGACCTGCGTGGATTTGGTTGCGCCTTAATGTCATTTAATGTTGCAATGATGGTGGGCAAGGTTTTTTGCACTGTCCACAGCGAGTAGTACTGGCAGGACCAGCGTGTATCAGACAGTTTCTTAAGTTCAATGGGCTGCTGAGGAGGCTCAAGTTCCCTTTGCTTCTTAATGAAATGGGCATGGACAAATGAGTCTGAGAAAAACTTGTACACATCTTGCACAATAAAAAAAAAACCGCTGGCTTCACGTTTCTGACACAGTCCACCAAAACAAGATTGAGGCGGTTTGCATGGCAGTGAATGTAGATTGCCTGAGGGACCTCCTGTCTGAATTTCTCTTGGACCCCGTTGTGCACACCGGACATTACTGCAGCGCCGTCATAACACAGAGCAATACAGGCAGTGTGATCAATGTTCCATTTACTGAGAGTGTCTTTGATCATAGCGAAAAGTGACTCTGCATCTAACCGTCAGCTGGTGTGAAATGGATAAATTATCCACAACGTCATCATTTTTCAAGTAGTGCACCACTACAGACACTTGTTCCGTTTTACTCAGGTCCCTACTTTCATCTACCATCAAAGCAAATAGTTCAGCATCTTGTATTTCACGACTTATCTGATCCCTAATCATATTTGCCATAATATCCAGTATTTCATTCTGTATATCATGATGCGTGTACTTCGCATTTCTTGGATTATCTGATATTTTCTGTGCAACTGTTTTGTCAAATTTGCCTATAATCTGTAAAAGTTCAAGGAAGTTTCCCTGGTTGACAGCCGTGTCATTCTCTGTATCTCCTCTCTGTGAAAGTCCCTGGTATGCAGTGAAACGCAATGACTCCACGACTGCTCTCATATACTCTCTGTTCTCACGGACTATTTTTGCATGTCCATCACTCAGAGCATTACATATTGTTGAGCCAGACTCTTTCTGAACAGTCCACTCATTCCACGCTGCCATAGCATATATGCTCCACACTAGCATTGTGTGTCTTGAATGAACTTGTTGCCTTCTTCCAGTTCTGGAAGCCATTGTGGGTAAATGATGCCTTCTCTCCATGGTTTCCTGGACGTTGAAAGTGGCGGCATGCAAAGCAGAAAACACGGTCCTTTGAAATAGAATATTCCAGCCATTTGCAATCCTCATACCACCTACGATTGAAGTAGCGATCCTACTATCCAACTTTTGTGGCTGGATAATGTCGGAGAAGAGGCCGCCTTGGTTCATCAACAGGTGACTGGCTCACATCAGGGGGCGCGGTGTCTGTGTCACTGTCAGCAGCAGCGCAGCTAACAGGGGCTGATAAGCAGCTAGCAGCGATGGACTGCTGTGGTGCTCCTTCAGGTCCTGGCACAAAAGTTCCCCTCTCAGATTCATTTTTCGAAACTCCCTTTTCTTCTTTGTCCCTCTGGTCTTCATTTTTACCTGCACTCTTTTTTCTTGATCACAAAACGATCCATTGCATGGACTGTAGGCTTAAACCAAGGAATACTAGAAACTAACTGAAAGGAAAGGGAAAATTGTAGCTTCCAAGTTAAGGCCATGATACGTTGATTAACATAGCAATAAACTAAGTTTTATATGTATTTTTATAGCTAAATGAGTCATTTTTCTTCAATAGTTATAATTCAACGATCGAACAAGTAGATATTATATTTTTAAAAAAAATGAATAGCGAGTGGATATATATTTAATACTTCTATTTATCAACAATTTCCACAATAGTAACTATGATATTATTTACAACGATACATAGTTTAACAGTTACAAACAAGTAATCTATATATATAAAAGAAACTGGTGTGTGTGTGTTTGACCGCTATTCACGGCTAACTACTGGACTGTTTTAGATGAAATTGGCACACAGATGCATCTTGACACTGTGATGGTTCTGGGCTAGGTTAGATTCTGATCAAACCAGATTGTGTCTGTGAGAGGGTTTTGCGGTTTGCATGGATTTTTGAGAGTTGAAGGCTCAGGATATAATTAAATGTTTGTGGGCATTGGCCGTAGGCATCTTTTGGTATAGAAACAACTAAGGTCTAGCGGTCTTGCAAAGGCCTGAAAAAAGGCTTGGAAAATTTTGGTTGTCCATAGTTCGTAAGTGAGATGTTTTAGAGACAGAACGCACACCAAAAGTTATCTGCATCTCTGCCCAAAGAACCTGGATCCGGAAAAAAAATCCGGATGTAGAAACTTCCGGACCCGGATTATGACATTTCCTTAACTTTTGATTCTTTCCCATTTCGAAAAAAAGCTACTCTCAAAGTATATCAAGAATAGGGTTCCAATCGGGTCCCAAATAAATTTCCCGGAAAACCGGACCGGCCTGTCGGGAAATTCAAGAAAACCTCTGGGGCGACTTTTAATACGAAAAAAGTTTAAAACAAAAAATACGAAATGAAGGCCTTGCAAAATAAGTCTATGTTGGTTAAGTCAATGTCCGGCCTCCGGGACATATTTGGGCCGGGATCCGGATTTTTTTAATTTGCAGTTTTCGCAATTATTTTTGCACAATCATATTCAGCTTCACAAAGGAAGCAACTTTGATGTTATCAGTATCCGAATCCGAGGTCGTTAATACCCTCAAATCCGGGATTGAATATTAGGTCGAATTTCATGGACGAAGCGGAATATTTTTGAAATCCTAAATTTTGGGGGGTCTTTATGGGATGTCTGTTGGGTTGATCGCATCAAGTTATAAAATAGTACCTATAGAGTTTGGCATTTCTAATAAGTTCGTTTCTTTTAACACTAGAACTACCATGCGGTCATTTGACCGCATTTTAAAATTGAAACATGAACAAATAGCATTTCTTTTTCAATAAGATTGATACCCGTTGACTTTTCCTATGTCATAGTTGTTGTTCTTTTTGCAAAATTATTTTTCAATTTGATCAATAGTTTTAAAGATACACCATAAAATACCTATAACGACCATGCGGTCATTTTGACCGCAATAATATTTACTTTATGTATACTACGTATAAGTTATCTTTTTATTATCTCCAACGGCTACAAATTGATTTCTTTAGACGCATTATCCCCTTTGTTTACTGAAAGATGCATATGTGCATGTTGTATGACGCAGTTTCATGTTCGTACAAAAAAAACAAGAGCAGTTATTCGCAGTTTATTCTGGCTGTCATACTGAAAGATGTCTCGTAAAAAAGTGCTCAATAACCATCAAATAATGGATTATTTGCAATCGATTTCGCCGTCTGTGTCTGAAGACGAAGAATGTTCTAGTTCTAATGAAAGTGAATACTATCCTCAGGCTAAGGACTCCTCATCAGACAGTGACGTTGATATTTCACAAAATGAAACAACAGATGAACAGAAAGACTTGGAAATATCAACGACAACAGGTATAGCCGCTAATATTTCTTACATTTGCACATAACAAATATTTATAAGATTTTCTTAGTGCATTTTGACATTTATTTAGTACTCATAATTTTACATATATGTAACTGCTTATTTATGTTCGATTTATATAGCTACAAGTCAACGAGAATATTATGGGGAAGAGGAACATGCAACAAATGATATTCTGACTGCAAAAGATGGCACTAAGTGGGATATAGTTCAGCAACCTGACAGCCATAGCGGAAGATACGGATTGCATAATATTCTTCGTGAATCACCTGGACCTACATCACTGACCAAACGTAAAATTGTTGATGGTTGTATGCTTAGTGCATTCAATTTATTCATAGATGATTATATCATAAAACACATAAAAGAATGCACTGAAACAGAGGCAAGATCTAAGATGGATTGTAACGATTGGTCTACATCTTACGAAAAATTTATGCTGTGATTGGAATCATGATTGCTAGAGGAGTTCTGGCCAAAGGCCAATCTGTTGAACACCTTTGGCACAAAAATTGGGGTCCCCAATATTTTAGAGAAACAATGACACGCAATCGTTTCAATCAAATCATGAGGTTTCTTCGTTTTGATATAAAATCAACACGATCTTCACGCTTGAGAACTGATAAATTTGCATTGGTTTCAACAATATGGAATAGATTTATAGAAATTGTGTAACATGTTATAAACCCCATCAAGACATTACTGTTGACGAACAACTCTTTCCAACAAAGGCAAGGTGCCCTTTTACACAGTATATTGCAACTAAACCAGATAAGTTTGGTATAAAATTTTGGTTGGCAGTTGATGCTCAATCCAAGTACTGCTTGAATGGATTCCCATATCTTGGAAAAGATGATTCCCGTCCAAACAACCAGTCACTATCGGAATATGTTGTTCTCCGTCTTGTGGAACCTTACACAGGGAAAGGAAGAAATGTAACGACGGATAATTTTTTCACGTCATTGAAACTTGCTCAGAAGTTAAAAGCAAAAAAGACAACCCTTGTTGGTACTATGAATAGGATTCGTAGAGAAGTACCACAATGCATCAAATCATCTCGTGAAGATCGCTATACGACACGAATACTAAGAAATAATCAAACAACACTAACAGTCTACCAGTGTAAACCATCTAAAAACGTTTTGTTGTTGAGCACTTTGCATAAAACTGTGGCTATTGATAATGGAAAAAGATGATTCCTGAAACTGTACAGTACTATAATTCAACAAAGTACGGTGTTGATATCGTCGACCAAATGGCCCGCTTATATTCTACCAAAGCTGGATCTCGTCGATGGCCTGTTCATGTTTTCTACAACGTATTGGATCTAGCTGGAATAAATGCAACAATCATCTATAGAGAAGTCACCGGTAAACAAATTACACGTCGTGATTTTCTTCTTCAATTGTCAAAGGAACTCCAGCATCAATACATTCATGCACATAAATCAAAAGATGACCCTTCTGGAGTTGATGATAAAGACGAAGCCGAAACAAACTCAAGAAAGAGGAGGCAGTGTCAAGTTAAAAAATGTAAAGGCAACAAAACTACAGAAGAATGTTGCAAATGTAAAGTACCTGTTTGTGGTAAATGTATAGGAAATATTTATAAGAAAGTAATATGTAGCAAATGTATGCAATAAAAAAACTTTAACCTAAAATATAATAGAAAATATTATGACTAAACCTATGTTTATATTTAAATATAAGTTATTTTCAATAAATATCAATAATTTATAGCTACGGTCATTTTGACCGCATGGTTGTTCTAGGAGGGTAAGGGAGCGTGGTCGTTCTAGTGTTAAAATGTTTTGGTTTATTACTTTTGAAAGTTTTTGTCAAACTGTCAACTGTCAAAGAAAAGTGTTTTTTCTCTCCTCTCCTGGTGAACTCAAAGATTCAACTTAAGTTCATAAGAAGGAGCTTAAAAAGTCTGACAACAAACTATAAATAAATCATTCTCAAGTGTTTCATATTTTAAGAAAACCCAAAAAACTGATTTTTTTTCAAAAACTTAAGGGGTCCCCCATGATTTTTTTTTTTTTGGCATTTTTTTAAATTTTAAATTTGTTAATATAGTTGTTCCCAATTGGGGAGACTAATGCAAATGTGAAGAAATTTTAAAATTAGATGAAAAACAAAAAAGTTTTATTATTTGTAAGCATTATTTTCATAAGTATATATGCTACATATATACATATATAGCATAGGATTGGCTATAATGTTAGTGCTTTTTTGCTCCCTAGGGGGTGCTCTAACTTCTTACTAATGTAACCTCTAGGAGACTTTTTACTGCATAAGTGGTTTTTAAATTATGAAATGCAAAATGAGCCCCGCAAAAAATATCCGACACCATATGACGTCATAAATTAACACCCCGTTTCAACCCAAGGTCTGTATAATAAGGTCGGGCAATACCAAAAAGCATGTAATCCTAGCAGTATACTACCAATGACGTCACTGAGCACGATTATATATATATATACATTATTTTTAGATAGATAGAGAGATTGATTGTAGAAGTATATATATATATATCTATATATATAGATATATCGTTCTCCATGACGTCATTGAGTAGTCACACTGCTACATGTTTGTTTTTTGTATTGCCCCACCTGGGTTTCACCAATCTATTAACCAGTTTGAATACTTCAACTCATCCCCCTTTTTTTCACAGGAGACACAGCTGAACGCGCTCCGAAGTATGAGAAAGAGAAGGGAGAAGCTCTATGAATTAAAATATTTTACATGTACTCATGAAAATGGAACATCATGAAAATGGTTTCCAGGCAAAGTTGGAAATGTTTGATTTTCCCTCCAAATCATGAAGAAGGTCTTGCCTTAAAATAACTTTATCATCTTGGATATTTTTGTCATTACTGTCGCAACAAGTATTATGTATTATATATTGAGGGTCTATCTATAAATGCTAATGTTGTAATGCATATATAAGCTTCAAACGATATGGGAGCTTTTTATATAATACATCATTTTACGAAGTGAATATTAAGAAAAAATTTATCTTAATCATTGTCATGATCTTTTATTTATATATATGTAAGCAACATATGGCCCTGGAATATTTAAGCCTTCAAGCATGTTCCGGAGTTTTTTTTATAAAAAAATTGTAGACCACCCCATTAACATAGCCAAAATGACCTCAAAAAATGACGTCACTGGTCACCCGGGCAAACGCCGGGTACTTAAGCTAGTTCAATATATAGTTTTCATTGTGAAATAGACTGTACTAGAAAAAATTTCTTTTAAAATTAAATTTCATATCTGACGATCTTTGTTTCTCTGAAACGACACAGCCTCATTAAACTTCTAGTTTCGGAGGTGCCATGAGTTTCAAATCAGAGGATCTTGAGGAGGTTTTAGCGGGGCTGGCGTTACGTTTGAGGGCGTTCCGGTTCGGCTTGAGGTCGAGCCAGACTTTTTTCATCCACGGAAAGATAACATTCAGCCACAGCGACCCCGATGTATTTGTCTCTTCCGCGCCTATTACAATATGAAGAATTAATTATAAACATTTAGGTGATATTAAATTTAACGTCAAGCGTAATTCTATCCTGTTTTATCACTACCTTAACATCATTTAATTAAAAACAGATGATGCAATATGCATTTCATAACAAAAACAAAGTCAATAACAGAAAAAGCTATTAAAATTGGACAATGCACTCAATATATTTAATGTTTAGTTAATACTTTTTTTATTGGCTTGATATTGTGATAAAGTAAAAATCTATTTCATTAAATGAAAAAGTTTTATTATAATATATTATATATATATATATATCTTTTAAATCATTCATATTTTAAATTTCTTTAAGATAAAAAAGGTACTTTTATTTTTGATGAATAGTTAGAAACTCTTACTTTGACTTGACTTTTTACTTGACATCCACTATTAGACTCGATGCTCGATCTAAAATACGGAAACCCCAGAGTCTTCTTCGCTATTTAGAATGCAGCGTATTCCTTATCCTCCAAATAACTCACCGTTGGTCCAAAAAGCTCTGGCTTTGGATAAGTTCCTCCTCGTAGCTCTTGTATTAAAGCTCCTTCATATGAACAATGCCCATTATTTCACCCTTGGAGCAAGGCAGCTTAATAGCCATTTCACGGTAGCAGTCCACGGGAAGGCAGCATAGCAGTTTTGGATGGATTCTCTGTTTGACCTCATAGGCCAAATTCTGTCTGTTGAAGGAAGAGAGAAACCATTTTGGAGACTTCATTTTTAGATGATGTAGAATGTCCGTTCAGATGCAGGGCGTCGCGGTGGCCGTTAGTGCCATAAAATATACTCGGGGAAAATCCCTTCGTACCTATGGAGAAGCTAGTAGTACGAGTGAAAGTCGTGTCCTCTACTGAGACACACAGTTGCCTCATCAATAACGAATCGCTTGAGGGGATCCCGCGAATAAAGGCTTCGAGAGACTCCATTGAGCTTCTGAGAGGCAGATACCTTCTCGGGAGTCACGCAGAGGAATATGATTTGGGGCGTGAGGAGACGGAGCTTTTCGTATATTTTCCGCTGGCCGGCCATAGTCGTCCCCGATGAGATGATCTGCAGGGATTCCCATACCGTTGAGCTTTGTGACTTTATCATATATGAGGATGCCAGGAGGGATAGGACTACAGTGACTCTGCCCGGACTGGCAGCGGGTAACTGATAGCAGAGACTCTTTCTGCCTCCTTGGGCATAAAGACAGAGGCGACATTGTTCAAGAGGCCGCATTAATGGCTGACAGATGATTGAGGCGAAAGCTGTGGATATCAAAGTGACTCTTGAGCTTCCCAAAGAGATCGTTGAGAAAGAGTAGTCCCTCTTTGCATATGATTATATCAGGCTTGCACGCGTTCCACTTTTTTTTGCGTTCCGTTCATCGTTCCGTTCAACTCTTTCCGTTCCGTTCATCGTTCCGTTCAATTCTTTCCGTTCCACGGAACGCCGTTCAATTTTGCGTTCCGTTCAAAATTGGATTTCAAAACTATTCTCATAAGAAGGCTCTTTACTTTTCACTGCATCCTCGTATGTATCGGGTATAAATTTTAAACCAGGCCCTAATAGTGTAGACTTGAAGTTAGTTACCGCAATTAAAGTTCCAAAAACTTTACAAACTTCGATAATATATTTAAGATATAAAATAGTTGAGCCAGAGGCTCGGCCCGAAAATTAACATATTTTTTTGCCCGACCCAAAAACGTTACAATATGAAAAGTCAAAGATGTAAAAATCCCACCCACATATGGTCCACCGAATTTCTCGGTCTTTATTACTCATAATTATGCTTTATCTGAGAATCATTACGAAAAGTTTATTTGTTTACAATCTTTAGAATAACATTACTTTATAAGTTAAACTATTTATTTGCTGATACAAGGAGCTGTTTTTCGAAATTTTCATCTCCTATATTCTGCCTTGTCCTTCGCAATAAAAGTTTAGATTTGGAGAAGAGTCTCTCCGAACTGGCACTGCTGGAAAGTATAACATTATATCGAATGAAAATCTTTTTAATCCTTTTATAAGCAATAATTGATTCCATTGCCTCAGACTCATCGGTTAAGAAGCGGTCAACCTCCTGCTTAGCTGAATAAGTCTTCTTTGGCTCTTGGCAAAGAAATTGCCTTTTTCTTCCGCTGCTGGTTCTTGCGAACGTTGACTAGAAGGAAAATCTTCCAATAATTCAGCCCTTTCTAATAAATAATTCTTGCTAACTTTCTTTGTAGGTACTACAAGTAGTACCCTAGCGCAAAGATTATTTTCAGATTGAAAGATAAACTTTGACGACAACCGTTTTATAGAGGTTTACACAAAAAGTTTGAAAGGATTAAAACACTTAATAAAAACATTAATAAATTCATTCGTACGTAACTTTATAGAGAAGAAGAACATAGAGCAAATCTCAACTTTTAAAGTATAATGATTAAACGAATTTCAGGTTGAAAATATAAATTGGTTTATGTACAATTAACGACATAAAACGTGGACCACTACAGTAACTAAATAATTGATTTAGTGACCGACAACGAACCTATAAAAATGTATAATATATACTAAAATCGAAGTTGGGTCATTTCTTCTTGAATATTATTTGAACGGAACGCAAAAAAA
>CP045892.1:11896597-12034243 GCA_013387185.1 Caligus rogercresseyi
AATTTAATATCACCTATATGTTAATAGATATTCTTAAGATTGTAATAGGGGCGGAAGAGGCAAAACTATCGGGGTCGCTGTGCAGAATGTTATCTTTCCGTGGATGAAAAAGTCTGGCTCGACCTCAAGC
The DNA here is from genome assembly GCA_013387185.1 of Caligus rogercresseyi. Lineage (NCBI taxonomy): Eukaryota > Metazoa > Arthropoda > Copepoda > Siphonostomatoida > Caligidae > Caligus > Caligus rogercresseyi. The sequence continues at coordinate 11,896,728 of CP045892.1, forward strand.
CGAACCGGAACGCCCTCAAACGCAACGCCAGGTCCGCTAAAACCTCCTCAAGATCCTCTGATTTGAAACTCATGGCACCTCCGAAACTAGAAGTTTAATGAGGCTGTGTCGTTTCAGAGAAACAAGATCGTCAGATATGAAATTTAATTTGAAAAGAAAATTTCTTAATTACAGTCTATTCACAATGAAAACAATATATTGAATTACTTGTTTGTAACTGTTAAACTATGTATCGTTTGTAAATAATATTATATTTACTATTGTGGAAACTATTGTGATAAATAAAAAGTATTAAAATATATATCACACTCGTTATTCATTTTTTAAAATATAATAGTTACTTGTTAGATCGTTGAATTATGAATTATTGAAGTGAAAATGACTCATTTGGCTAAAAAATACATAAAAACTTTTAATTTATTGCTATGTTCATCAACGTATCATGGCCTTACTTGGAAGCTACAATTTTCCTTTCCTTTCCAGTTAGTTTCTAGTATTCCTTGACCAGATACATAATACATCTTTTTAATGTTTTAACTTAAAAAAATATAAAATGCTTGAAGGGCTTAACTGGGGCTACATAGATTTTTGACGGGTCTATAGCACCCCCTAGCCCCGTCCCTGCTTAGTAGAGTCAATGAAACAAAAAGGAAAACCATGAGAGCCTTGATAATCTGCAGTGACGCGAGAGAGTCATTGAACTACTTACCATAAGAACAAGTCAGACCCGACAAGAGACGCTGGAGTTCCTCTCGTCCATGAGTCCTGTGGAATAAGTAACTCCGGACAAAGGAGGATACTCCACATCAAAGTTCCACCTCCAGAATAAAGTACTTAGCTGTTTATTATAACCAACAGCTTATTAATAATAGAAAAAAGGAAGAAGTTTGTGATAATTTGATACTATAATAAAAGATACAAGAAAGACAAAGAAAGATGTCTCTTGTTTTCTAATCGACTAGCTGTTTTTCCCTTTCTGTGTCAGATCGAGTACAAAGTATTCCCTTGTCCTTATTATCCCTCGAGCAGTCTAAATATGAAGTCCGAAGGAATAGAAAAAAGGGGAAATGAGAAACCAGTTCATTTTAAAGGACTACTTTTTACTCAAACTCAACATAACCTGACATCAATGGCATTTATCTAAGGATATCCCTTTTTCTATTCCCAAAACATCTAAATTGTTTCAGCAGGATGAGCAGCCATCTTAGTTATCAAAGATTTTTTTAAGTGGATATTATCCAGTTAATATGTTATAGACTCTAACCTTAGCCTTAGTCAATGATTAACCTCGGCAACATGAATAGAAGTAGTAGGTCGTGAAATCATGCTGACGATTACCATGAAAAAATAATAGTTTTCATTTAGGCAATAATGAAATAAATATCGTAAGAATGACATTAGCAAAAATATTAATGGGGTTTTGTATACATATTTTGAACAATACACAATGAATAATGTATAATGTTGATGATAAATACTAATGATATAAACTATCTTTTGTGTTTTTCAATTAAGATATAGAGAAGGGGAATCAAAACTAACAAAATAAAATTTAAAATAGTCCAAATATAGCAATTCTACTAGATTGCTTTCAAGACATAAATAAAATAAAAATCACAGCATACTAAGAGATAAATCATGATGATTATATGAAGTAGCAGCAGTTTGTTGGCTCTTCCTGGATGCTTTTGTTTTGGTATAGGATTCGAACGGATCCGGGTGCCTTGTCTGGGTCTAAGCCAGAGTCCGGAAACATGGCTCCGGATCGATAGTGCTTTAGTTTGTGCGCCAGTGTCATGAAGACGGCCTCCACGTGATCTGACTGGGAGTCGTCCTTTGCTGAGGTTTCAAAGTGGGGCATGCCGCGTTCATCGGCATAGCGTTGAGCAACGAGGGTCGGTATGCTCTCTGAGGTATGTATGTCTGCCTTATTTCCTATAATAAAAACAATAGCATGAATAAAAAAGATAACGCACACAGAGATACTTTTTTTCTTGATAGTGATAAGTGAAAAGAAAATAATTGAGAATAACTCTTGAGACATGAATATTAACTGAGGGTTAAGAAATTAATCTTTATAAACTAAATGTGTCTTTGGGCCTCGATCAACGACATTTACTCATCCTTTGAGTAAGATACTTAAGTATGGCCATCATTATAATTAAATAAGTCAAAAAGGTAGCATGTTAGCGCATAGACGTGTTCAAATCTCAATATTGAGGGTGCAAGTTCGACTCCTTCTGTTATTAGTAGGGTGCACCGAAATGGAATTTGTGGCCGAAACCGAAAAATAATTAATTGCTTTGGCCGAATGCCGAAACCGAAAATAACAGTTCAATTTAAAGTCACGGTAACACTAGGCATTTAAAACAATAAACAACCGATCAGAAACATTGTAGGTGCAGATCTGATGACACGCTGTCATTACAAAAAGCGACCAGCAGGTGTCCTTCTCCCATACTGAGACAGCAGTAACCTACTAGCCCTTGCAACATTATAACATTCTTTCTTGATTTCTCATCAAAACACTATTTTTAAATATCGCTTAAGTCTACTGATTACAATAAATGTTTAGACAAGTTTTTCAAAGAAAAAATGTTATTTGAAAGCTTCAAAAATGTTGGATAACTGATACGAATTTCATTTATACCCTTCCTACATTCTGTTTTTTTCCCAATTCATTTCATACTTTTCATTTTTAAACAAAAACATCACCCTTTCTACCCGTTTCATCTCCCCGTCTTTTTTATTATTATTATTTCTTTTAAATGGCTTCATGTACAATAACGGGTTTTTTTTCATTAACTGTATAAAGTCCCTGTCTGTAAAATGATTTTTAAACAACAGTACTTAACACAACACATTTTAAACACATTTTGTCTACCCTTTTTCATCTCTCTATCCCCATCTTTTTTTCTTAAATGGCTTCATATACAATATTAATTGTTTTTTTCTGTATTAAGTTTAAGTCTCTGTAAAATGATTTTTTAATACAACACATTTTAAACACATTTCCCAACACAAATTTTTTTAGTTTAGTTATTAGAAATTTTCGGCCTCCGATCCGGCCACTCAATTGGCTTTCGGCCGACAGCCGAATGTGTCTTTTTTTTTGCGTTTTCGGCCGAATTTTCGGTGCACCCCTAGTTATTAGTTCTTCTCAGTTAGGAGTCCCAAGTATAACTGTCTTTATTATTGATTAATGATGTACAAAGTTAACTAAATGAATGCACAATATCGCGGAATATATATATATAAATATTCTATAATATTACTACACCTTCCGAGAGAGGAAGGTCAATTTTGGTGTACCTCATTCCTAGATCCTAGGTTTGATAGACTAATCTACACGCTAGTATGATTATTTAAATCCACTCGGACGCAATTCTATCGAACCACATAAGCAGAAAAAAGTCTTATTTTCACATTTAGTAAAATAATTAATGTTTTTTTGGTTATTACCTATAATGATAAACATATATATTTTAGAATACAAGTCGTAGAAATAAAGATTGCCAGATAATAATAAATATTTCATTGGTTAATTAGCAAAAACTTAGTCATCGGTAAAAGCAAAGATAGCAAACGGTATGAATGAATTTTATTTGTCCTTCAAAGGCCATATCTTGATAAATTGAATAATCATTTTCTAGCATGTGATTCGCATGTGACATTAATCACATGGAAAGAGGGTTGAAAAGAATATATTTAATTAATTATGAACGTTGAGTTTTTCTACCCGTGATAAGCTCTAGGTGAAAGTAACATTATATATCTTTATTTTCATATATAATAGGAAATAAAGCAATGAATAGAATAAATATAAAAAGTTTAAGTCGAATAATTATTTTATATGTTTACACATTTAATAATCTTTTGGCAGCTTATGAATAGAATGTGAAAATAATCACCATTTAAATAAAAAATAACCCTCATAAGAGAACGGATATTATTAATGGCGGACAATGAATCTCATTACATGAAGAAGTTCACATAAAAGTAAAAAATATATTTATATTCCATAAATATACTCAAGCTAGATAGTAAAATACAAAAATAAACACTTTTCCACAAAACGAATCGAGGATTTGTTTTTTGGGCGTCGAAGACTGAATAAAAGATTGCACTAGATTTCCTATCAATACAAATCACAACCTGGAGCGTGAACACCGTTCCACGGAATTACATAAAAAGGAATAAGCAGAAAAGTGTGGATTTTTTTAAAATACCAAATATTTTGAACTTAAGATCAAATACCAGGAACCTGATTTGTGAACTGAACACAAAATTGAAACTTGATCGGTGGAGTTCGTTGAATGGAACACTGAACAATAAAAAGGAAATAAAAAAGTGGACGGTGTTAAACCAGTTTATTTATAAATAAATAGTGAGGTATCTGGAAATATAAAAAAAAATCATTTTGCAGACATATTTTACAATTTTAATTTTCAAATAAATATATTTAATAGGATTTATAGTTAGAATCAAACATAATATTTTCAGAGTAGGAACTCATCAAAAACAATGAATGCAGCTACAGCCAAGAGGTACAGATCAAACCGACAGGTGTATATTTTATAATATGAAGAGCTTATTAAAAATATCCATATTGATAATACAACTCACTTGCCACGGAAGATAAACTGATATTATGCACTCGACTTTATCGTAAATAGTTGAAAAATAAGGTAATAATGTTACATGAGGCTCAAATCACCTATTCTTAGTTTATATATTATTCTAAATTATGCATTATTTCATACAGTGTCATGATGGGAAGATAAATTTCAAAAAAGGCAACATAAAGCGTAAAGGATGATGCACAGCTGCTCTTACCAAATTATGATAGTTTATATAACTATAAAATATTTTTAAATGAATGTGAAAGAACAATGAGTTGATTACGATATTCGTTTTCCAAAAGATGGAAAGCCTTTTTATTAATCTCACGATAGTATATGCAGTTAAAGGATTAATAAAGTAGCAAAAAGATTGGGATTGTTCTCATATGTTATTGCGTCCTGGTCAATATATCAAGAAACTTAGTTCATCTAAATATCATAATACTCTTTATAAATACAAAAATGTTTTTTGAAATATAATCGTGAATTGAAACAATCATCCTTACAACTAAAGTATGTAATTGTACAGATTAAAGTATAAAGATAAACTAATGATTGACGTCAATATCGCATTGACAATGAGATAGCAAAATATTTTATGGACTTTCTTGAGCCTAATCTAGCATGACAATTCAAAACATATTTTACCTCTGTTAAAGTAAGCTCAAAATCCCTTGTTTAGATAGTTAACTCATAAAATATCAGACAATATTGATGAGTTTTTATTGAGTTGCTGACAAATATAACGAAATTAATTATTGACAAGCGTTTATAAAACATTTGTCATTTTTTTTTTTTTTTGCCTTTATGGTTCGATAGAATTGCATCCGATAGGATATAAATAAGCATTATAGCATTATAATTAGTCTATCGAACCTAGGATCTTATCAATGAGGTAGACCAAAAATGACCATCCCCTCTCGGGATTCGAACCTGCGCCCCCAACATTGAGAGTTGAACACGCCTTAACACGCACGGCTATCGAGCTCCCTTATTGTTTGTCAATTTGGTTCGATGAAATTGTATTCTTGGGAATATGAATAAGCATTTTTTCATTAAAATAATCGCATCAAACTTCAAGTGAAGTTGAAGAACGATACTTATCATTAAAAAAAAATAAATATATATATATATATATATAGTATACATTCAATTGAAACTAATGGGGCTCCTTCAATTTAATCATTCAAAATTCTGAAATTGTTTTTTAAGGTTTGGATTCAGGCAAATAATAAAATTGAAAAATTGCCTTTTCCGTATTTATAACAGCAAGAAATTCACAATTATGAAATTTAAAACGACTTATCAAAAAGACATATTATTTATTACTTATTTTATAACAACTATAAATTAACAATTATGAAGTTTAAAACGACTAATCAAAAGAACATATTATTCATTACTTATTTCAACATCATCAGTTAATTAATATAATGACTCATCAAAAAAATATGGGTTACAAGTACAAGATGTAAAGCGTGAAAGTTCTTTATACAATATCTTACTTTTGAGTTGACTTATCATAATAAGCATTCACATAAAAGCAACTAAATCATATAGTTACTTATGAAAATAAAAATTCGCCTAAGGGCATCGTTAACGATATTATTTGTAAATTTCTGCATTCATGTAAAAACATGCTTTGCCATTGCATATATGTAACTGAATGCCAGAAATTGGCAAATAATATCGTTAACGATGCCCTTAGGCGAATTTTTATTTTCATTATTAATTATATGATTTAATATTAAATGACGGCACTCAGGACTGAAAGTCAAACATTCGCCTACGTTTATATTAGTGTTCACCACTTTCTGACATCAAGTACTATCGATTCATATAATGCCAAAGGCTTTTCGAATATCTTAAATAATAATTAAGCTATTTGTCTACTCCATGAATTTAAAATTAATTAAAACAAATTTGAGCGTATCAAAATAAAGCCTTTATAATAGTAAGGAACATATATTTCCAATGATAAAGACACGGAAAGCAATGATATTTATTGTAGCAACCACCTAAACGTGAATCAAATTGAAAATTTCTGAGGATTTTAACTATAATTTAATTATTTAATTTACCAACAAAAATATTAAGTTGTAAAGAAAAAGTCATTATTTAATTGAAAATTGAGGGTTTATTCCATTTAGAATAGTTTTCTCTTCTTATTAAACGTTTTTTCTCAGATACCTTGCAAATTTTCTAGCGATGTTATAAGACTAGTACCAACTATAATAATGTTCCTCCTAAAATCAGAGACGAGGATACAAAAAGGTATCTTCAGTGTTTTTGTAATGTGTCTTACTTTTACTTAAGTCAATTCTTTCTTACAATAAGCTTGTTTTGTTTGGACAAAAATGTTAAAAAAATATTTTATTCGTCATTCTATCATCATTTATCAGCATATTTTTTATTTCATTGTATGGTATAAAACATTTAAAATAGAAGATTTTATGTCTCTTTATATAATTGATCTTTTCTGTATTTTTGAACATAAGAAATGTTTTGTAGATCAATAATATCGGCTGATAAGTGTTGAGCAGTATACATAAAAACAATGTTCAACTGATCAAAGCAACTTGGTAATTTATGGTTTAGATATAAATGTTCCCGGATAAAATATATGTATAAATAATACAAATGCCAAGGAAACTAGCAAAAATAGGATTTTTGCAGGAGTGAGTCCCTGTGTTCGCACTCCACTATTTTTCTTCAGTGTTGAATATGTTAGTTACAGTGGTTGCCACGTGCGATGAAATGAGCGATAAACGATAATTATCGCTGAGGTCAAACCTTTTATCGTTTATCGCAAAGTTTTCTAAAATTACCGTTCATTCACTCACCGTTAGTCCCAAAATATGAGGAACGATAAACGATAAATTCAAAGACGACTTTGAAAAATAAAATTTTGGAAATTATTTTCTAAAAAAGTCGTTTTTATTATTATTTTCTAAAAAACGTCACTACTTTTTTGGAAATTATTTTCTAAAAAAACGTCATCACTTTTTTTAAAATTATTTCCTAAAAAAACGTCATCACTTTTGTGGGAATTTTTTCTAAAAAACGTTGTCACTTTTTTTGGAATTATTTTCTAAAAAAACGTCGTCACTCTTTTTGGAATTTTATCGCTATCGTTTTATCGTTTATCGCTTACCGCAGGTTGGGTTTTGAATTTTTTACTGTTAATCGTTTTATCACAGGTTGAGGAAAAAATTATCGTTTTATCGTTATCGCAAGTTGAAAAAAAAGTTATCTCAGAAACCATTGGTTCGTTATTTGGAGTCGGATGCTACACGACTCCAAATAACTGATATTATGATGACGTTGAATAAAAAACAAACGTGTTCCACTGCATATTGTCTTTCAAACTAAAATCACAAATGCCAGTTGGATTCATTAAAGACTTCCGTCAATGGTGTAGGCACTCTAAAGTCATGGATTACCTCACTTTTTGGGAAAACTTTTGAGAAGAAAACATACATTGAATGATATTTATAAAGACAATATTCATGTCCTTACAAATGTCCGTGTTAAAATTAAAATCCACCAAATAAAAAATTATATTAATTCGAAGAATCAAAACAAAAATATATGTTTAGGAATGAATTAATATGGGGTGAGGGAGAAAAAATATATATTTCTTTTTATAGTATTACCGTATTTTCTGCATTAAAAGAGTGCACCTAGGCCCCTTCATTCTTTCAATATTGAGCCAAAACCGATCTTACAGTTACGTTAAACAGCTGCCTTCTATATTTTCCCCAGTAGATGAAGTAGAGCGCAGTACATGCTCGGATAAAATAATAAAACAGCTCTTTATATATTTGGAGGTGTCAAAAAGCTAGGTTTTTAATATATTAATAAAGTTTGACTGACTTATCTGACTGTTATTTGAAATTTCCTTTATTGCAAAAACATCTAGTGGATGCATAACGTAAGTCCAACATCTTCTGTAGCGCCTTATATATGGAACAAGTTTTAAATATGTCATTCATTGAAGGTTTACCTTATTGTGCAGTAAATACGGTACTTCAAAAAAATAAAGATAAATATTTTTGTTATTTCCTTTCCTTTTTGGTTAGAAGAATAACGACATGCGCCATCTAAACTTGTAACATACCTAACTTGTGTGTCTGAATATTTTAAAAATAAAAAGAAATCTTTTTTAACGTGACTAAGTTCACAAAATAGTTTTCTTAATGTTTAATATTATATTCTTGCGTGGAGCATTAACTTTTCACTTAAACGTTAATAATGCATGTTATAGCATTTGCTTAAGTTTTGTACAATCACTAATGTCTAGTAAACATATTTAATCTAAGAATTAGGAATTAAGTAACATTTTAAAGTATGCTTCAAACATGAATATTATTTTTCTGCTGTTGTGTCCAAAGATTTAAAAAAACACAAAGGATCCTTTGAATAAAATGAGTTATTAATTACTTTTTCTTAATAGAATGAATGACAGAGTAAAATTATTAAGTAGGTTTGTTATATAAATAAAGTGTTTTTGTTGTGTCAAAACATGATGAAGAGATCATTAAAATATAACAAGTTAGCAATGGCTTTATCTTCAAAACATTTTTGTTAAAATAATGAATGACAAAGTAAAATGATTAAACCATAGAGATATAGAGAGGTGATTCCCTTCAATAGCAGAGAAACAGCGTTTTTTTGTTTCTGTTTGCCACAATAAACAAAGTAATTTATACTACGTCATCGTAAGCTGATCATAGAGATAGAATCTATCTCTATGATCAGCATACGATGGACATATTACAAATTACTTTGTGTATTTTGAGCACACAGAGACAACAGAACGCTGTTTCTCTGCTATTGAAGGGAATCAGCTCTCTATATCTTTATATCTCTATGGGTGAAACTTGATGTACCAATAAATTATTTTGTGTGTCCCAATATATTTAAAAGTAAAAAAATCATCATTTAATTGTAATAAGTGAATACTTTTTCTCATTATTTTTGATATACGAATATAGCACCTGCCTAGGACTAGCATGGGTATTTTCGCGGGCGTGAGTCCCTGTGTTTCACACTCCGCGATCCATTTATCCAGACCAGGCTAAAGCTGCTCCTGGAGTTGATATCATAGACGAAGACAACAGCATTTGCATTGCGATAATAGTGTGATATCATGCTCCTCCGGAATCTCTCTTGGCCCGCCGTGTCCCACAGCTGGAGTCGAATGTCCTCTCCGTCCACACTCAAGTTCTTTTCACGAAAGTCCACACCGATCGTGGAGTCCACTCCAGGGGGAAAGACCCCGAACAGAAGCGAAACGTAAGGCAAGTCTTTCCAACCCCAGCGTCCCCAAGGACTATCACTTAAAGGTCCTCCTCTTGGCCTTGTTGCTCTCCAAGGGGACCTCTGACATGACGAATAGGATGATGGTGAACAACAACAACTATAGCTATGATGATGATTAAGTTAATGACGGTGGTGATGACTTCATTCCTTTTTCTCTCTTCTGGGCTTTTTCATTGCTTAATATCATCAAAATAAGGGCTTCTTTCTCTAATATTACCTTCTCATATCATTTGTTTACACTGAGGTTGGGTGATTCAAAAGTAATTCCTCGTTCCGCTATTTTGAACTGTCAAAGTATGACGGATGCTTATAGGGCGCTGACTCTCAAATCAGGCTCAAAATGTTTATAATTTATCGAGGAGTTGTAAATATAGTCTTTTGAAATATTTTTTCGAAGTATAAAAACAATATAACTTAAAAGATCTATTTTTAAAAAAATCATTAAGAAACTATTTTTCTACTGGTGGATAAATAATTTGTTCAGATAAATTTATTAAGGAGTTTACAAAAGTTGAAGGAATATCTAATATATATCAAGGTATATAAAAATTCGTTAACACATACATTTACGAGAACAGACGACTATAGTAAAAAATAGGTCTAATAAAAACCTCCAATTTATTTAGAAGTAGAAGTATGTGCATGAGAAAATTATGTAAATAATTATCAAAATAATGTATGTTATAATAATGTATATATCCCAGATTAGTGAAATGAATAATTATAAATTACAAAATAAAAATATTTTTTCTAAATTGAAATATATTTTACAATACGTAGTAATAAAAAATATAAATAATATTTTTTTTATTACTACGTGTTGTAAAATATATTTCTATTATCAAAAAAGTTTTTTTTCTTGAATTATTTTGTCATTTATAATTAATTATGACACTAATCTTGGATATATAAATTGAATAAATCCAGTTCAATAATACTTAGGATATTTTTGGACAATTGTTTCTTATGGATCATTTTTTTAAACCACATTATTTACATATATTTTTATATTATTTAGTGAATCATGTATAAAATATGGAGTTATATGCATAAGGGAGACTATTTATTTACTGAAACAATACCCCCAATGAATGAAAGGTTTTATAGACACAGTTTTTCTCATAGACTCCGATTTATTTATCCTAAGAATAACATAGGAACAATAATAATTTCTTCATTCCATGCGTTGTTTTGAGCCCGACATGCTATTTCACCAGGTGGCGCTCCAATCTATTGTCGTAAATTCTAGGGCAATCACCCCCCCGAACTAGCACCCCCCGACAATCAACCCCTGGACTAGCACACCCCGTGCCAATCACCCCCCGGGCATTTACCCCCCGTTAGTAATATTTCTTATCTCATAAAGTCCACTTATGAAGCTGACTATGTTTTCTAGCTACAGTATTCACAGCATAATCGGGACAGGCTGGGAGTAGCAATAACGGCCCCTTTAAGCGGGGTGCCCGATTTCGCGATGAGCTCTCGCCACACACTCACGGCATCATCAGTTCTATTTAAAACATAATTATGAATAAAATATTAAAACAACTGTGAGACAAAGATTGACATCCAATGCACCCTATTAACATTTGACTGCATCCAACATCATGATCATGACAACTTTTTTCATTTTGTTGTTTGCATCCCTCACATTAAATGTATTAGGCCAGTTATTATACAAATAAAATGTCAGATTCACTTTGGGGTAAAGAACGATTCTAGAGTACGTTGTTTTTTAGCATTTGCCACTTGCGTATACTCGACTGATTCAATTTTGAAGACCATCGGTAGAAGTTCATGAAGACCATTCTCCTGAGTGAACTGACGGAGAAGATCTATCATTAGCACCTTCTCCCGGCTTTTTAATGGTCGGATCTCCTCAGACTCAACTTCGTCAACTAGGTCAGTAGAACACCCTGCACTGTTCTCTCGTGCCACTTCCAACAGTTCTTCATTAGAGAACTCTCCACTTGTTTGGAGATCGTCGTTCATGCCGATGAACTCTTGAAATTCTTCATTTCACTCAGTGACTGACACATTTCGTGTATAAATCAAAGATCACTTGAAAAAAATGTGTCCCGTTTATCAGAGTCTTGCGCCCGATTATCCAGAAAAAATGACGTGCACTGGAAGTGTTTCTGGGAGGTGTATGTCATTTAAGCGAGGTACCCGATTATCAGGTGCCCGATTATGCGGTGAATACTGTATTAACAAAGATGACGTCACTGGTTAGTACGCAGTCCCAGTCCTTTAGAATTGGAATATGCATTAATTAAATGTGCATAAATTAGCAAATTTCGTGTCTTAGACCTTATATCTGGGCTACTTATGTACAACTAGACAATCATACAGTTTGTAACCTATCAACTCAAGATATCTTATTTATCTCATATAGGTCCTAAGCTATTTTCTAAGATTTCATCAAGGAACCACTTGTCCTAAATCGAAGACTATGATCAAAAACTCACCCACTCAAATAAGTTGACATATAAATTTTATTCTCAATCTATTATATTCATTTCTTCACACCCAAAAACGTGTTCCTGTGGCTTTTGGTAAGATATCCAAGTCCCCGGTGTCCAGTAATTTCATCGCGATTAAATTTGTCACGGAGCTTTTTATAGCCGTTTTTTTGTCGCGGGTAAATACATCGCTGCTCTTTTATAGTCAGTCAATTTTGTAGTTCTTCTTTTTGTCGCGGGTAAATTTGTCGCCAAGCTTTTTTGTAGTGAAGTATTTTTGTCGTTCTTCTTTTTTTCGTAGATAATTTGTCGCCAAGCTTTTTTGTAGTGAAGCATTTTCCGCGCTGTTTATTTTTTACTTTGTGGACCTATTCATGGGGACTCTGTCTGGGGTCCCATGGGGTTTGAATCTACTGCTGACATTTTTAGGGAGAAAAGACACGCGGCTTAAGGGTTGTGCACACCTTAGCCTCGGGTGTTCCGCCGCGAGTCCTATGGGATTGAAATCGACCGCCGACTCTTATTAAGGGGGAAAACACCCGGCCTAAGACTTTCGTAGACCCTAATCTAACGGAATGCGCCAACTTTAACCGGATGTCCCGTGGGTTTGAAATCGACACCGACCCTTCTTAAGAGGAAACCACCCGGCCTAAAAAAATATACCCTAATTTAAAGGATTGCGCCGGGCTTAGTCGGGTGCCCCATGGGTTCGGAATCTTACGCAGACCCTTTTGGGTCGTAAAAACAACTCAAGAGTTTTTCAGACACTAATTTCGCGTGTACCCTCTGCTTTATCTGAGGGTCTAAGGAGTTGGAGTCCACCGCCGACTCCTCTTAAATGTAAAACAAACTCGGGTCTTCAGACCTACATCTTGCAAGATATGCATGCCTCATCCGAGAAGACTATGTAGAAATACACGGCTGACCCTTTGAAGGAGGAAAATGCATTTAGCCCAAGAGTTTTGTATAATCTAATCTCAGCCGGGGGTTCTATAACGTTGAAATCCACCGTTGACCCTTCTTAGGCGTAAAAGACTTTTGTAGACTCTAATCTAACGGGTTCTATAGGGTATCCAATGGGGTTGTAATCCACCACCGACCCATCATAGGTGTAAGAAATACCCGGCTCAAGAGTTTTGTAGATCCGAATCTCGCGAGTTCTATTGATCAAAATGGAGGGGTCCTTTGGGATTGAAATAAACTAAAAATCAAAGGATTGCAGGTTGTTTAGTGATAACACCAAAGTGTCCGAGGGGATTTCTTTCAACTGAAGACATCTCTTCATAATAAAATTTAGAGAGTGAGGTATTGTTTGTAATACCTGTCTAAAGATTAAAATCTCCGGCTGACCATTTCCTGATTAAGCAGTGCAAAACCCTAAATAAGTTGTTGAAATCTACGCAGCAATCAAGACATAAAAAACAAATGTTTTACATTATAATTAATTGTTTTTTATTTATTTTAATGCATTATACAGATAAAACAAGTTCAATGAGCGACAATCAGCTTTTAAATTTGCAGTCCCAATGATTTGAAGAGAAAAGTTCTTGTACGATTGCTATTTCTTTAAAGACTAGTAAATTGCAACTCCGCGGCTATGGATAGGCTCTGCGGGCGGCTGGGTGGACAACACGTAGTGTAAAGAACAAAATCCTGTCACATTCACAGCGTAGAAATACATTTTCTGGTTCTCCAGCTTTTGTTCTTGGAGGTGCTTGATGTCTGCCTCTAGCGGATGGCCCGCCGGGTTAACAGGCTGTGTTCCCGCTCTTGGGACTGCAAATTTAAAAGCTGATTGTCGCTCATTGAACCTTTTTTTATAAGTATAATGCATTAAAATAAATAAAAAACAATTAATTATAATGTAAAACATTTGTTTTTTATGTCTTGATTGCTGCGTAGATTTCAACAACTTATTTAGGGGTTTTGCACTGCTTAATCAGGAAATGCAACCCTTAAGCCGCGTGTCTTTTCTCCCTAAAAATGTCAGTGGTAGATTCAAACCCCATGGGACCCCAGACAGAGTCCCCATGAATAGGTCCACAAAGTAAAAAATAAACAGCGCGGAAAATGCTTCACTACAAAAACGCTTGGCGACAAAATTACCTACTAAAAAAAAAGAACGACAAAAATACTTCACTACAAAAAAGCTTGGCAACAAATTTACCCGCGACAAAAAGAAGAACTACAAAATTGACTGACTATAAAAGAGCAAGCGATGTATTTACCCGCGACAAAAAAACGGCTATAAAAAGCTCCGCGACAAATTTACTCGCGATGAAATTACAGTAAACCCAAGTCCCCATTAGTCTTCGCAAGCAGCGGAAAAGGAGATCAAGAAAGTGGTTAACCAGTGACGTCACCTTTGTTAATAGCTGGAAAACAGTTAACTTCATAAGTGGACTTTAAGAGATAAGAAATATTACTAACGGGGGGTAAATGTCCGGGGGTGATTGGCACGGGGGGTGCTAGTCCAGGGAATGATTGTCAGGGGGTGCTAGTCCGGGGGGTGATTGTCTGGGGGTGATATTCCTGGTACGATTGTCGTAACTCTCCTTATAGGGCTCTGGTTTATAGTGGACACTAAAATACAGCTGATTGATGTTTCTCTGCTATTGTATGGAATAAGCTCTCTGTATGTTTATATATCTATGGACCATATCTATATTTGCACTATTTACACCATATAATCTGGTGTCCTGGAGAAATGGACCAAGAAAATACACCTTAGGGAAGAATGAACCAGGAAGGAAAATTATGACTCTTGTAAAAATTGCCCAAATCTTATCCCTTTTGGCAAATAACACTGGTCAACAGCCAAAAAAAAGTCAGGGGTTTATCAGCTGATTTAGACTAATTTTGGTGTTCTGAGTCCGAATATCACATTGATTTTGCTCCATCAGGTCAACTTTTTGAGATACAGCCATAGGCCTACCTGACGAGCTATACATACTCTAATATCAGCGGTTTTGAGTTCAATCATATTTTTCTTGAAAAATATATCGAATTACAATTCACAGACACGAATAATATTATAAATAATTTATGAAAAGCATATATATATATATATATATATATATATATGAAGCAGTGAAGTACGTACTCGACAAAATCCAATATGAGCAGCACAAATGGATCATCTGCGTCGACTTAAAGATGGTGAACTTTCTACTTGGTCAGCAGTCCGGGTTTACGAAGTACCCATGCTTTATATGTATGTGGGACAGTCGAGACAGAGTCCAGCGCTATGTAAAGAAAGAGTGGCCGGCGCGAGATCAGTTAGTACCTGGGGCGAGAAACATCATACACGAACCTTTTGTTGACCGGGAGAAGATATTGTTCTTTAAACCTTGTAAAGATTGTGGACGTATCTATAATTCAATTATTCATGCTTTTGTGGATTGTCCCGCAGTAGGAATTATTAAAAAAATCCTTACGTTAAATGTAAAAGGCTTAAGCGATCCTCAGACGTCCAAGTACACGAAAGCAAGCATCCTCTTTGGCCTAGGAGCAAATGCATCTTCACCGCGAACGAGGGCTTTAAATAGTGCCCTTCTCAATTCAAAAGCACTTATAGCGGAAAGGCTAACCCTATATACTCCTATACTACCGGCAGAACTAAGGACGATACTCATCGCGGCAGCGGCACGATACACCGCGTTGGACCTGAAAATTCCTAGTCTTCATGACGATTCGTGGACTCTGGCCTCAACGGAAGTGAAGTATTTCCCATCGTGCTCCAAAGTACATTTAAAAGTTATTAAAATAATTTTGAAGTTTTTTTAAAGAAAAGCTAAACTTTAATAGTTTTTTATCCTTTTGCATTGTTCTGTGTTTTATTTTCACATGAATGTATGGAATTTTAAATCATTATATAGTTGTTTAATTGATTGTATTTTTTAAGTGATATTATTGTATTCTACATTTATATGACATTTTATTTGATATGTTCTACTCCAGAGCAAAAACTTTAAGCTACAATGTTTATTTATGTTCTTATTACACATTTGCTCTGGATTTTATGTATGTCTCTTGTTTTTTAGATGTACATAATAGATTGACTGGTTAAAAAAAATAAAAATAAAAAGAAGATATTGATCCCACCGCTACACTTGAAGCTTGGGTTAATGAAACAGTTCACACGCGCTCTCGACAAGGATGGGAGGTGCTTCAACTACCTGTGCCGAGTCTTTCCTCGACTGACCAGTGAGAAGGTGAAGGCCGGCATTTTCAATGGCCCACAGATACGGAAGCTTATAAAGGACACAGAGTTCCAAAACTCCATGAACACGCTAGAGTGCGCCGCGTGGAAATCGTTTGTGCAGGTGGTGAACAACTTCCTGGGGAACACGAAGGCAGCAAACCACGCCAGACTCATTAGCACCATGATAGAGGCCTTCCAAAAACTCGGTTGTTTGATGAGTATAAAGATGCACTTCCTGTTCTCACACATGGAGAAGTTTCCTGAAAATCTCGGGGCGATGAGCGACGAGCAGGGAGAAAGGTTCCATCAGGACATGCGCCAAATAGAGGAGAGGTACCAGGGGAGGTGGGACGCAGTCATGATGGCGGACTACTGCTGGTCGCTGAAGCGAGACAACACAGCAGCTGCTCACACACGGGAATCGAAGAAACGCCGATTTATGCCGTGAATTCTGAACTTCTGTGTCATGTAACGCACATTCTTATACTAATATTATGATAATTGTGCTTATAAAATTTGATGGACTAAATAAAAACTGAATAAATTTGGATACGTTGATTTTTATTTCTTGAGGAAATGGGAAAAAATCGTCAGGGGTTTCTCAGCTGATGATCCACAGAATTTTTTTTTATTACAAAAAATCGATTTTTTAAAAATTTCTGTAGCAAAAAAACCTGACCTGATTGAGCAAAACCAAGGTCATTTTCGGACTCAGAGCATCAAAATTAGTCTAATTCAGCAGGAAAACCCTGGACTATTTTCAAAAAATATTTTTTTGTTGCCCTGTGTAATCAATTTAATCAAAAGTGTACGTCGTTGCCCTTATAATGATATACGATCATATGAGTATGTGTTATAAAAAATAACAACAATACGCATGTCAATAATCATATGAACCACGATGCTTATAGATTTATGGCCAAATAAAGTTACTTTTTAATCATATAGAGTATTAGGAAATACCAGGCTTGTGAGCGTTCAGCTTTTTTGCGTTCAGCGTTCAAAAAAAATTAGCGTTCCGTTCAGCGTTCCGTTCAATGTTTTTGCGTTCAGCGTTCCGTTCAATGTTTTTGCGTTCAGCGTTCCGTTCAATGTTTTTGCGTTCAGCGTTCCGTTAGCGTTCAGCGTTCCGTTAGCGTTCAAATATTTAAAAAAGTACTGCGTAGTGATGACGTTTTTTTTTTTTTAGAAAATAATTTCCCAAAAAAGTACTGCGTAGTGATGACGTTTTTTTTTTTTAGAAAATAATTTCCAAAAAAAGTACTGCGTAGTGATGACGTTTTTTTTTTAGAAAATAATTTCCAAAAAAAAGTACTGCGTAGTGATGACGTTTTTTCCGAAAAAAGTAAAAGATATGTTTGAAAAATTGAACGCTGAACGCATAACTTTTTTTTATTTTTTTGCGTTCAACGTTCAGTGTTAAAAAAAAGTTGCGTTCAGCTGAACGCCGTTCAATTTGCGTTCCGTTCACAAGCCTGGGAAATACTGATTAATCCTTTATAAGTATCTAAGCAACTGCAACTTCTGATACCCTCATACTAAATTGCATGAATTAAACAATATAATCAGTTTACTTTTGGTAATTTTCTATATTGATGATATAATTGTATATAGAAGTTTATCAAAAATAATAATTAGTAAATCGGCTCAATGAATACTATCAGAAGAGCGACTGACACAAAATATATAATTACGCTGATAATATGAGCTTGTGCCTTATAAATATATACGGTCCCAAAGTACAATGATGATTGTTATTTAAATCTATTATTAGCTGGGCCTATCTTCTCTCTTGCTCCTAAGGAAGTTGCTCCTTACCTTTTAGCTATTGGCGAGGTAATGAAAAAATCGGGTAGGATGCCGCGATCGTTATGCAAAGGTAGGATTGTACTTATACCAAAAAAGGTGATGGGACAGATTTTAATCATTGGAGGCATATCACTGTTTTAAACTATGCTTATAGAATTTTATCGGGAATTTTAGCTCAACAAATAGAACCTATTTTAAACAGAAAAATTTGAGAGGAACAAAAAGGATTCCTAAAGAAAAGAAAAATCACTGACATATCGCGAAACATTCTTGCAGCTACTGAATCCCTCAACAGAAGTCAAAATGTGGTGCAATGATTGCTATTCATTTTAGAAAAGCGTTCGATTCCGTCAACCATGGCCATATTTTAAATTCGATAAAAAAACTTCTACCTAGACATTGTTTTAATCCCATAAGAGCTTTATTAAACAATGGCTCTTCTATCATTTCTTTAGATGACAAAAACAGTGAGCCAATTTTATTTAAAAAAAGTTGCAGACAAGGCTGTCTTATGTCTCCACTTCTCTTCATATGTGCTATAGATGAACTTACACGAGCGCTAAAAAGGAAATACGGGGGTTTGGAGTTTCCTTCAATGGAAAAGCATCTAATAGATCTCTATGCGGATGACATTACTTTGTTTATTGAAGCTTCTTCTGCAAGGCAACTTATTGCTCGTATAAACGTTCTTGTGTCCTTCTTCAACAAATTCTCGAAACATATCAGGACTTACCATAAACAAAAATAAAACAACCATACTACCTTTGGAATCCTGGTTTCCCGAAAAGTGTATGGAAATCAATGGATGTAAAGTTGAAGAGGCTATTAATGTTCTGGGGATACAATGTACAAGATCAGGTGCTTCGCGAAATAATTGGACAAAGTTGAATATAACTATTTATAAACAGATACGTCAGTGGAGAACTCTTGCTCTACAAACCCGTATTGATCTATATAATTGTCGTATAATTCCTCTTGTTTTATATAAAGCAACCTCTTTGCCGTCTTTAGCTGAGTCTGCATTAGCTGAGGAAGATGCGTGGCTTCACTCCCTCTTCCACAAAAGCTATATTCCTTTTTTGAAGCGTACAAAAGACAGGATTGGCGGCGGATTGTGCCAGTTGGGATTTATAATTCCAAAATATTATAAAAAGATTGTAGGGGAGTTAGGAGTTTTTCCTGACAAAGAGTGGCGACTTTTATATACTTCTTCAGAGGTCTGTCAAAACCATGTGCCCTACAATGCCGTGGTTTTTAAATTGAATCTTGACAGGCAGAAGTTTTATGAAGAAAAATAAATAATAAGTAGGTTTTTAAGCATTTTAGTCTTCCTTCCTCATGGAAAAAAAGAATTTCGTGTTCGACCTGGAGTATTGCTGATGGGTCCAAATTTACAGCTCAATTTCAAATCTCGACTGGGCACATTAAATTTTTTATCCTTGCAATAATTGTGGCACTCTATACAATAATATAATACACGCTTTTGTAGATTGTCATTTATTAAGGACTGTGAGGTATTTTATTCAATTAAATGTATGTCTGCAAGAAGATATCGACTCCAATATCATTAAGGCATCGATCTTGTTCGGACCCTTCAGGCGAAAACAGAAGCTGGCATCTCATCATAAGGCAATTGAATATTCGCTGTTAAGCATAAAATCTTTAATAGCAAAGAAATTGACAAATCATTCGTATATAAAATTGAAGACCTCAGAGCTATAATGATTGGGACAGCTGCTTGGTATTGTGCTATGGCAATTAAAATTCCAAGCGTCTCTGCATCTTCGTAGACATGTGATGGTGACCTAATAAGGTTCATTCCCTCCAATTCCCTCCAATACCTCAATATCATCCAATCTACCATACGTAAACACCGCCGTTACAGATTGAATAGAGATTAAGATTGTTTTGTTTTTTAGATGCATATTATATATTTAGGTTTTTTTTCTTCTTTAGACAGTAATTTTGAATTACAATGTTCATTTATGTTTCTGTTTTAACGTAACTGTCTTTAGATTTTTATATTTATATATTTGTTTACTATGTTATTGTGTATTTCACTATATTTTGTTTAGAATAATAAATATATATTTTAACCCCCCAAAAAAAAAAATCTATTATAGACCCTACTTTCTACGTTTTCCCATTCATTCTTATTGAAGATATAAATGTAGATTTAAGCAAGAACAGATATTCTAATTCGATAATTTTATACTTATGAACTATAAATTAAGTCTTCCATAGCTCTTCAAAAATAATTTCAAAAAGGTTTAATACCAAACATTTTTGCATATTCTTGATGGTATGCTTGAGCTATATAATTACAGCTGTAAAAATACTTTTGACCAATTTTAGAACTAATAAACATGATTGTAGTACTTTAAACTATTTTTGATAGAAAATAATAAATTAAATTGTGCAATATTATTTAGAAGAGACGAATTTATCATTTTTGACTGCATTATATATATATACCAGGCTTGTGAGCGTTCAGCTTTTTTTGCGTTCAACGTTCCGTTCAGCGTTCAAAAAAATTAGCGTTCCGTTCAATGTTTTTGCGTTCAGCGTTCCGTTAGCGTTCAAATATTTAAAAAAATTTCCAAAAAAAGTACTGCGTAGTGATGACGGTTTTTTTAGAAATTTCCGAAAAAAGTACTCCGTAGTGATGACGTTTTTTAGAAAATAATTTCCCAAAAAAGTACTGCGTAGTGATGACGTTTTTTTATAAAATAATTTCCAAAAAAGTACTGCGTTGTGGTGACGTTTTTTTTTAGAAAAGAGTTTCCAAAAAAAGTGATGACGTTTTTCCGAAAAAAGTCCAAGAAATGTTTGGAAAAATTGAACGCTGAACGCAAAACTCTTTTTTTTTTGCGTTCAACGTTCAAAAAAAAGTTGCGTTCCGTTCATTGAACGTGCGTTCAATTTTGCGTTCCGTTCACAAGCCTGATATATACACACATATATATATATATATATATATATATATATATATTGAGGTGTTATATAACAGAACAATCTCGCTCAATCGAGGTTTTATTTATCCGACTTGTGCTATCCATTTGTTTTCTACGATTTTTCTTTGTGGCTTTTGTTATTATAGAGAATATCAATCTAAATAAATCAATCAAATAACCTCATTAGATATTTTTGCATTTCATTGGTTAATATCATACACAAAAATATGTTCCAAATATAGTTCCAGTCCAACAAACTACACCTATCTTTCCTTTTGATGCTGTCGGATA
The DNA here is from genome assembly GCA_013387185.1 of Caligus rogercresseyi. Lineage (NCBI taxonomy): Eukaryota > Metazoa > Arthropoda > Copepoda > Siphonostomatoida > Caligidae > Caligus > Caligus rogercresseyi. Next base: position 11,918,395 of record CP045892.1, read on the forward strand.
TATGTGTTGCCAATATAGCTTTTTTTCATTATTCATGTTATATGAGATATTGCAATAAAATAGTTAGCCACATTAAGGAGCTTAAGAAACGAACTATTAGATATCGAGTTTAAGTAACACAATATAAAAGATGAAGCGTTTTAAATATCGAATGAAAACAAATTAATTTTCAATTAAAACATTCAAAAATCAACGAAGGCTTTTTGCGAAAAAAGTAGAGAATTACTCAACAAGGGCAAAATATATATGTATAAGAAATTATGATTGATGGCTCATTATTTACGCTGATAGTAACCTCTGATACCCTCAATACGATTGGATAGGCAGAAAGGGTGGAGGACGAATTGGACTTAATTATTTTGGTTAGTTTTTTGGGGATATTTTCTCAAATCACCTATGTTTACAAATTTAGTGTGTTGTGATGACGTCTCACACAGGCTGCCAACTGCATTCCTGGAAGAGTATTAATATAGCCAACCTATTAAAGAAAAGGAAAAGAAAGAGAGAAAGAAGAAGAGGAAAGAGTGATTGACGTCACAAATCAACTATCGAACGTTATCCCTATTGTTGTTCATTTCTCCGAGCCCTTTTAACTTTGAGCATTGTTCTTATTTTCATTAACTTATACATCAATAAAAGATTGAGTTATGTATATTTAAATAAATCTCATAATAGGAATATTTTAATATATGAATAATCAGTTTATTCATAGGTAACAATAGGGATAACGTTCGATAGTTGATTTGTGACGTCAATCACTCTTTCCTCTTCTTTCTCTCTTTCTTTTCCTTTTCTTTAATAGGTTGGAAATATTAATACTCTTCCAGGAATGCAGTTGGCAGCCTGTGTGAGACGTCATCACAACAACCTAAATTTTTAAACATAGATGATTTGAGAAAATATCCCCAGTTTTTTTACTACCCCAATATTGAATGTCTAAAACTGTGGGTTTTGATCCTTATTACTCCATCTCAAAAGGTAACAACGTGGTTAACCAAATTAATTATGGACTTCATGAGGCTTATAACTTCCCCCTCCTTACATAATTGATTTTGTGGTTCATAAAAAAACAAATTATTTTGAATAATTGGTGGTTCGGAACACAACTCTGAGTCATTTTGGTATGTCATTATATTTGACATATAAATAATAGTACAGCCTTTCTAATTAAATTATATTTTATAACCTATTATAATAGCTATGCAAGTAACTTTGATTCCCAAATTAATACTCCAGACCTGATAATTAATTTGAAGAGTCCATCAGTGATATGTTGATCTTTAATTTAATGAAACATGATAATGGTTATGTCGAAAGCAATAAGTAATTGAGCTAAGGAGAAGTTAATTTTGTAATAGATGATTGCTTACGATATAACAGCTAATTTCAATAGCGTTAAAAGGCATGCATCCGTTGGCTTATATCAAGTTCTAAAAAAGCAATATGATAAATCAGATGTATTACTTTCCTGGTCTTACCAAATAAGGATCAAGAATAAGTTTTAAGATATTTAAGTCACGTTGAATTTGCAAAAGTATTTTCTTTTCTTGCAAACAACTTTGAGTATAATACCATTGATTTATGAGAACAACACGAGTTTGCATCCAAAGTGATTATGAGTCTTTTTGTAATTAGTATAAACAAATTAGTATTGTTAAGATCTCTTTATGTCTATTTGAATGGAATAAACACCCCATTACTCAATCGCCTGCATTGTACGTAGTGGTGCTCACGCTTATACATAATTCAATAAAAAATAATCTATTTTCTCTAGGACAACAGGTTATAGTTATAATCAGTACATCAATCCTGGACAATCGAATACATTAAAGTTAATTGCATTAGTGGAGTTTCCATTTATATCATAATCAGACATGAAATATATATCTTTATTCTACAGGGTGTAACGAAAATACCTTTTAAATAAAATTGAATGAGTTTATAACTTAGTAAAAATAACATTTATAATCTTTTAATCTTTTTTTTTTAATCGCTTATTTAACCAATTGTAAATGAAACTGTAAACAGTGTTGCCAGATCTCGCAAGAAAAACAAGCAACTCCTCCTCTGAAAACAAGCCCAAAACAAGCAACTCGTACTCTGCAAACAAGCCCAAAATAAGCAACCACAGCGGGAAGAAAATAGCCTATTCGCAACTGTTTTAAATATATTAATTTAGTTTTATAGTATTTAATTTCATTTATTATAGTATTTTATATATATATACGGGTCATTCCAAAAAAAATTACTTCAATGAAATTTTGGGTTCATGGATTCAAATGAAATTTACACCATAGAATGATTAAGTCTTTTTCATTATATGTTTTAAGTTTCAGTTCGAAATTTGTTGTCTGAGCAAAGTTACATGCCTCTTAAATTTGGGCCTTTTCCCGGCCAAAATCCCGGTCTTATTTTTATTGGAAATTTTCGAGTTCCTTATGAAGTTTTTGAAAAAACCTAATAAATTGAAATATTTTTATGTTATATCTTATACTTGAATTGCCCATTTTGAGCATTTGAAAGCTCTATAGTAATGAAATCAAACTTTTTGTTTTTGCCTTGATGCCACTTTTTTATAGCCAATCGGCTCTCCTGATTTCCTCTTTGTTTTTGGACAAAAAAACTGAGGCCTTGAGTTGATAGAAGAGACTTTTTTCTACAAAATATCAAAAATTCAGAGATGTGTTTTTTGTTTAAGCCGAGAAATTAAGGATTCATTTTGGAAATTGAGTAGATCTTTTAGATTGCCTTATCATCATTATATTTGTGTATTATGATGACGTAAATGGAATATTTAATTCCTCCTTATATAGAGTATATTTATATAGACACACAGATAGAGAAAGACACAGAGAGAGAGATATATATAATTAACTTACTCCCATCCTGAAGAGTCTCGGGATCGAGAAATAGTGACTTTACACATAGAATTGGAATCTTTGGGCACTTGGATCGTGATAAAAGAGTTCTTCATGACCTATTCCTACTCATTCGTCTTCAAATATCTACCCTCCCTCCCTCCATCCCCCTCTTCCGGATCTGCCTCGGATGACTGACTACGGAGACCTAGCCCTAGGCTATATATATATATATATAAATATACATATTTATATATATATATATATATATATATATATTTATATACATATATATATTATGTATATATATAAATATGTATATATATATATATATATAGCCTAGGCCTATGCTATATTCTTAATGAAGGTTTTGATGAAGATACCCATGCTGATATGTGTAGGCTAATAAGTATAGGCTATGTGGTCATAACATTTATTATTATTATTTTGCACAATAAAAATTTCACATGCAAATCAATTAAAACATTACCAGGAAACCCTTGATGAACAGGCAATTGAAGAATAAATACGCACAAAATGTAATGTGAACGGTGTCCTTTAAATTAACTTCACGTGTAGGGGGGACACGTGTATTCATTGGCGAGGGAACGCAGTATCATCATCAGAGAGAGAGAGAGATGCCATTCAGAAGCACCCATCGGCATCGCCAGTACCATCGGCAGCGGTCTGCTTTTCTTCTTCCACGTACATACGGCTATTGAACCGCAACAGCATGTCTGCCGTTGGCTCAAAGTCTCTGCAGCATTTTCCCTGCCAGCGCAGGCCATACCTCACATGTAGGATGCTGCTGAGCATTTCCTGCCCCATTCTGTTGCGGAGTTTACTCTATACCAAGGCCATCTGAGAAAACACCCGCTCCACATCTGGGTTGCTCAGTGGCATGGCGAGCAAAGACAACGCAAACTGAGCGAGGTCTCGGAAAGCCTGCTCTCCGCTGCTGTCATGATAGTTGAATACCTCAACCCAGAAGACCTCTGCGTGGCAGTCGTCCGTGGTCGTCCATGGATGAAACACCACCACCTGGTACTGTGTCTCAAGCGCAGCCAAGTCACCCACCATAGCGGCAACACAGAAATGGAATTCAGGGGAGCTTTGCTTTGAGATAAGATGGATCTTGGGCTGAATGCGGTCATGGACTTCCAGAGATGGACGTTGGCAGGGAGCCTATTCTGGACCTGCCTGCAGGCCTCCACGACGAAATCTCTGCATCTGCCTTTGAATGACATTTCCACCGCACTGTCCATCCGAGCCTCCTCCAGCGCCATCATGACAGTGATGCCATAGTTTACAGCACCCACTGGCAGCAGTGTATCAGAGGTGATGCTCACTGACAGGAGATCGCTGTCAGATGTTGGGATACGCTCCGGTCTCACCACTCGCGCAAGCAGAGAGCGGAAGAATTCCAACAGGCACTCCAGCATTTTAAATTGATTGCCACTGTCCTGCTGGAACAATTTGTTGATCCGGTTGAACTCCTGCAGAAAGGGCATGAGGAAAGAATGTAGAGCTTGTTGACGGGGTCACTATACATCTGGAAAAGAATTTCCGCATCGTAGCACCGCTGGGAATCTTTGCTCAACTGAAAATGAAGCTTCAGCCCATCCCATTGACTGAGGATACGAGCGCAGTAGTCGTGGATGGAAAGCCATCGTGTGCTCGACATCTGCACGAGCATAAGTGGCGTTTCGCTGGGATTGATTAGACCTAGACTTTGGCGTACTCTCTGCGGCGGACAGCGCTGTGTGAGAACCAGCTGTAGGAGTGGGCCACCAGGTACTCAAGGTTCCGTGGTAGTGTCTCCACGGCCCTGTTCACACACAGCTGGATCGAGTGGCAGACACACTTCAACAGCTGGATTTGTGGGTTGACTTTCTGGAGGTGCGTAAAGACTTAGTTATTCTTCCCCACTGAGACTGACCAATCCCAGGAAGGAGGACACGATCTTTGTGAGTTTGGTACTGAAATAGCGGACCACGATGCACAACTGCTTCGTGGCCGCGACATCAGTGCTCTCGTCAATAACCAAAGAGTACTGCTTTTCACCTATGTCGGCCAGGAATTCGCGGAACATACAGGGAGCGATCACATGATTAATTATGGCCGTGCATTTTGTACGATATAATTTTATGCTGGGGTCGAATGTGGCTTGAATCAACTCTCCCAGGTGATCCACGTTTGTGATGGCTGTATGGCAGGCGATGTGACTGGCTAGTTTAAGTTCTTTGATTTGCTGAGACTCGTTCTTTTTCTCCACGGTCACCCCAAAGTTGGTGAGCCTCATGGATGATAAGGGCTTAGCATTTTTCTGATGCTTATTTGTTGCCGCATGCTGGAGAAGGTCAGCATGGTGTGCGCGAATTTCGGACTTACAAAAACGGCACAGAGCCTTTGAGTCATCAACTGGGTGCGCTTTGATCCACTCCTTCTCCCAATCAGTGTTGTACTTTTTCCCGTATTTGGCCCACTTTGACAATGACATATTGGCTAATCCTTCAATCTACGTTCTTTCATTCAAAGCTAATCGATTTTCATCTTCCTGTTTATTGAAAGGGGGTGTGGTGCTTACAGTATGTAGGTACAGTGTATGATGATTACGTAGTTGTGTTTCAGTGTTTGCGCAGATGTGATTCGTTAAAATTTCCCGGGCATGTGTGCGTACAGTATCAGATTACTCTGTACAGTAGGCTGTAGTATCAGATTACACTGTACAGGACATCATTACGTAGCCGAGTTCAGCTGCTGTGATTTGTTCAAATTCCCCGGGGGTGTGTCTAAGGGGGGGGGGGGGGGGTGTAGTACAGTATGTACAGTAGCCTATCATCAGTAGGATGATTCATTACGTAGCTGTGTTTGCGCTGCAGTGATTTGTTTACATTTCCCGCGGCTTCTGAAATAGATTGTGTGTGCGTAGCCGAGCAGCACTGCCATTAAGCCCAAAACAAGCCACAGGTCTGGGAGGAGAAGCCCAAAAAACTGCGACCCGCGACTTCCCATGTTTTCAAGCGACTTGCCAAAAAAACAAGCCCAAAGTCGCTTATAATAAGCGGAAATGGTAACTCTGACTGTAAAGCGAAGTGGACTGTATAAGATGATGATATACCAACCCCAAAAGGACTGTGATGCTATATCCCCAGGCTTGTGAGCGATCAGGAAAAAATAGCGATCCGATCAAAATAGCGATCAGAAATTCTTTGCGATATAGCGATATAACGATCAGGGATTTTTCCGATCAGCGATCCGATCATTTAATGCGATCAACAAAAAAATTACCTTTGTAATACTAATTCTAAGTAAACATTTAAATATATATAAAGTCAAATCTTTTAAGTATTCATCTTTATATGGCAATGGAATGATGTTTCCCATGGCTGTGGATGATTTTATACTGACTTGACATAGAAAGAGAAAAAAACTGAAAACATAGAGACATCTCTCTGGCCTCTCTTTTATTATAGTATTAAACCTCACAAACCTCTCCCTTTTTCATAACAGATTTTTTACTAATTATTTTATTATTTTTTACATTTATTACAAAAAAATCAATACTTCTAGATGAATTATGAGGGGCGGTCTTACTGTCTTCCTCCTTCACTTTCGTGGTCAAATCGGCCAGAAAAATGCTAAGAGAATTAATAAGCTTTGAGAGGAAGCCTCGAGAGCCTTCCGTGACGAGGGAGGCATTTAACTACTTACCATAAGAACAAGTCAGTCCCGACAAGAGACGATGGAGTTCCTCTCGTCCAGGAATCCTGTCGAATAAGTGACTCCGGACACAGGGGGGAACTCCGTATCAAGGTTCCTCCTTTAGAGTTAAATAACTCAAGCTGTTTAATGTAACGCAATAATAATAATAACAGCTTTGTTATGAAAAAGGAGAGGTTTAATACTATAATAAAAGAGAGGCCAGAGAGATGTCTCTATGTTTTCAGTTTTTTTCTCTTTCTATGTCAAGTCGGTATTAAAATCATCCACAGCCGTTTCCATAGCCTATGAGCTCCAAAATAACGACTTCGCCATAGGTGCCTGTCTGTATATTTAAGGACAAAAATATCAGAATGATTTTTTCTCATAGCCTATGAGCTCCAATACTGGCTCCACAATTGACATATGTCTGCATATTTTAAGACAGGAGATGCCAGAATAAATGTTTCCCATAGCCTATGAGCTCCAAAACAATGACTTCTACATAGTCGCTTGTCTGTATATTTTAGGACAAAAATATATCAGGATAGCACACACTGGCTTTTTCCATTAGTATTAGTCTGTATTTTGTGTTTTCAAAACAAATATTAGTTGTTGGAATGGATTTGGACAATGTGACAGCTAGTTAAGTTTTAAGAAATGTAAGGGGTTGTCTCAAAAATCCTTATTAAAAACATTTTTTCTTTTTTAGTTATTTTATACAAATTGATCGGATCGCTATTTTTAGTGATTTTCTTACGATCAAAAGATATAAAGATCAGGACCTTTTGCGATACTCCGATCAGCGATCAAATATCGCTATATCGCTATTGATCGCCGATCAGAAAAAACTCCGATCAACAAGCCTGTATATCCCTGATGCAGCGGCAAAACTTAATTAATGATACCTCAATAAATAAAGAGACAGAGATGAAAGAGATGGGTGTTCTTTATTTCAAGTGAAGTAACAACTGAATACTCCAGTAATAATAATAATGAAAAGAACCCACGATGATGCTCTCCTAAGTAATGCGTCATGCTGTTATCAACCAATCAGATCGCTTAGATGCAATGGAGTACTTTAAGTACTCCACTAATGCCGGGAAATGCCGCCATTAGAGAAAGAGTAAATAAAGAGAACAAGTCACTGCTTGGTATAGTAATAATAATTAGTGATGGGTCACGAGCTTAAATTTACTACTCGAGCTTGGGCGAGTAGTAAGAAAAATTACTCGAGTATTTACGAGTTTTTACTCGTAACTCGGGTAACATTTTAAAACTCGCAAAAAACTCGTTACTTGTAAGAGCTCATTTTTATTTAATATATATGAAAAGGAAGAAAATTTGATACTCCCAGGACTACTTGTATTTTTAGATCATCCTTTAACATCCTGATTGATATGAAATAATGGGTACGGTTACTTTGATCTCCTACCTTAGCTAGAAACAAAGAGAAACCACACTTCAAACACGGCCATCGTGCTAACATTCCTCACAAACCTCTCTATTATTGTACTTATTATAGAAGAAGAAGGAAAAAAAGTATTCGTCATCCAGAGTGCTCCTGCCTTGTTCTTATTATTGTTATTGTTTACATTGATTCATCATTGCTTGGGATCAAATTTCTAGAATGGGAGTGGACGGGTGGCATGATTCCAGTCATTATATTTGCCCCGTCTCGTCTCATCCTCCTCCTCAATGATCGGAGGAGGGGACGAGACGTTTGGGAGCTCCTTCATCAATGTGGTCGCTCCTAGCACTGACTCGGCTCATGAATATGTTCAACACTCTGGATGACGAATACTTTGTTCCTTCTTCTTCTATAATAAGTACAATAATAGAGAGGTTTGTGAGGAATGTTAGCACGATGGCCGTGTTGAAGTGTGGTTTCTCTTTGTTTCTAGCTAAGGTAGGAGATCAAAGTAACCGTACCCGAAATAATCATAGATACGATATAGAAGTTCTATGCAGTTTGGGATTTCTTGCTCATTAAAAAATGGGGGTTAAGTCCTTTATTTTGTAAAATTCTAAAATGTATCCCTCGCGCTCAGTTTTAATATGATTGATATTTTTAGGATTTACAGTTTTTTGAGCTAGAAGTGATATTTTTTCATAAATTACTAGATATCAAAGTCTAAATTAATATTCAGTTCATTGAAACAAACTTCTGTTTCGTTGAAATACTTGTTCCATTATCATTGTATATTTTGAACAAAATTGTCTTGATTAAGACTAGTAGATCGGAAAAAATCTCCTCAAACACTAGATTGAAGCTTTTTGAGATAATTAGTAACAATTCCAAGTAATTTTTATAAGACTGAAGATTCTTCTTCACTGGATTGTTCCATTTGCAGTTGCTTGAAAAGAAAAAGACATTCCAAAAACATTATTATTTTACATGCATATAAAAAGGGACAATTTTTTTTATTCACAGCTCAAATATTATATATATATATAATTATATCAGGAAACGACCAGTACCCGGCCCGGCTGTTTTTTGAACGTTCAATCCCGGTATCTAAAAATCAGCGGGCTGGGACTTTAATATATTCGTTCCCTCGTCATTCTGAAAGTAAGGACATTTTTTTAGAAAAGAATTCTTAATATTTCAAAAAAAAAAAAAAAAAATCCTCAAAAAAAATAATCTTTTTTTATGTCGTCTCTTTCAGAATGATAAAGGAACGAATATATTAAAGTCCCGATCCGGATCCCGGCGAAAAAACGTATCCTGGTCGTTTCCTGACTTTTAGATGATGTATTGTTTATATTTATTTTTATGAAGCTAGGATAAATTATAATAAAGGATTATAGGATTATAATAAATATATCATATTCATTACATAAAGTACCATAATAAGACCGTCTCATTATAATTATTATTAAGAATCAATGCCTTTTGAAGCTCTTGATTGGTCCAGACTAGGGATGCAAAAAGTTAATCGACTAATTTTTAAACGATTAAAGTTTTATTAGTTGAATTAATCGACATATTGCGCCCTCTATTTGAAGTTAATGAAACTTTGAAATGAAGATTTATCCCCATAAAAATAAAGATGCACTTACCCAAGGTCTGTATAATAAGGTCTGGGCAATACAAAAACAAACATATAGCAGTGTGACTACTCAATGACGTCATTGGAGAACGATTCTATCTATATATCTATCAATCTCTCTATCAATCTATAAATATATATATTGGTTTTAGGAATATTTATTTATAAAACTTATGTACAAAGAAAATCTGATAAAGCATTTTTTTTGTTGGGAATTATTGATAGTAGGAATTTTCCTTAACGACACTTTTGTATAAAATACATTTTTAAAGGAAACTACTGACTTTTGGGCCAGCTTATCAGTCAAAATAGCTTATTGAGCACATTTGGTTAGTTTTATTTTATAAACTGAGCCCATTTTGAGTACTTTTTCCTTCATATATAAAGGAGTATATTCGTATATAATAGACCCATAAGGGTACCTATGAACAATAAGCTACGGTAAGGTAGGTTTCGTGACACAGACCTCTTCCGCATTAATATTAAAAAGCTCCGCTTATTATTATTTATTATGTTATTGTTATTTTTATTCTTCACAAAGCCTACCTTACCTTACCGTAGCTTATTGTTCATATGTACCCTTATGGGTCCATTATATACGAATATACTCCTTTATATATGAAAAAAAGTACTCAAAATGGGCTCAGTTTATAAAATCAAACTAACCAAATATGCTCATTAATGCTCAATAAAGCTATTTTAACAGATAAGTTGGGCCCAAAAGTCAGTAGTTTCCTTTAAAAATGTATTTTATACAAAAGTGTCGTTAGGGAAAAATTCATACTTTCAATATTCCCAACAAAAAAATGCTTTATCAGATTTTCTTTGTGCATAAGTTGTATATATAAATATTCCTAAAACCAATATATATATTTATAGATTGATAGATATAGATATATAGATAGATAGAATCGTTCTCCAGTGACGTCATTGAGTAGTTATACTGCTAGGATTACATGTTTGTTTTTGTATTGCCCAGACCTTATTATACAGACCTTGCACTTACCCACCCCAAATCCAAAAGATAAACTGGTTCCTTAATTGTGGCGCTGTTAACGATTAATCGATTAAAAGTCGACTAAATGAAACAACTAACGATTAATCTATTAATCGATAACTTTTATCCCTGGTCCAGACATATTAATTGAAGGGACAAGTTTTTCGTTGAATAAGTAATTTACACGTGGGTAACGAGTTTGTCTCTGGGTAACGAGTTTGTCTCCGAGTAACGAGTTTGTCTCCGAGTAACGAGTTTTTCTCCGAGTAACGAGTTTTCCTCCGAGTAACGAGTAAAAGCTCGTCGATTTCATGCACGAGTCGAGTATTTAAAGATATTTTTTACTTACTAAATAAAACTTGAGTATTAAAAAACGAGTTTTACTCGTGACCCATCACTAGTATTTATTCTCTTCATATATACAATAATATAAAATATATTTTTTTCACAAATGTAAGATTAGTCTTCCTTCTTCGATTGGGAGAGTTGATGGAGACGAGGGGTAGACTTCCTAAATACATTACGAAGGGAAGAATGTCCTTGTTCCCAAGGAGGGAAACGGAACGAACTTCAACCAATGAAGGCCAATTACAATCCACAACAATTCTTATAGATTTTTTTCGGATATTTTGGCCCAAAAATGGAACCGGAGTTGACCTCAGAAGATTTTTTTTTAAACATAGAAACATAGTAGACGTTTCTCGCAATATTCAAGCGGCTATTGAGGCTGTGAAGGATTTTTTTTGGAGCTGTTATAGGTATAGACTTAGAAAGGCGTTTGATTCCAATTCTCACGTACAGATTCTTCGAGCAGTAAAATGTTTGCTCCCAAAGCACTTCTTCAATCAAGTTCGAGCGCTTTTGTTCAACGGATGTTCAGTGATCTCGATTGGAGACCAAGAAAGCCAGTCAATCACACTAAAAAAGTGCTGTCGGCAGGGCTGCCCTTCTGCTCCTCTTCTTTTCGTGGCAGCTATAGAAGAACTAGTGGTCCTATTGACTTGCAAATACAGTGGTTTTGGAGTTAAATTTGCAGAAGATAGACATCTTGTCGATCTTTACGCAGACGATGTCACACTAACTGTAGAAGCAAACTCAGAGAACCAGCTCATTAAGAGAATCGAAGTCCTACTTAATGCTTTTGAAAAATTCAAGGAGAGATCCGGGTTGGAGCTGAATCGCTCTGAAACATTCATTCTTCCTATAGGGGCATGGGATGGATCCCTTGGAAGAACAGAGAATAGCTGAATGCCAAGTAAAAAGGAAAGTTTCTATTTTAGGAATTGAGTGGGGACCCGAAGGAATACACATCAACAACTGGGACAAAATATCCTCTTGGGTAAACAACCGTTTCAACATATGGTGGGGGTTTAATTTACATAAAAGGATTTACCTTTACAATACTCAGGCCGTCCCAATTGTTTTGTAAAAAGCCACTGTATCCCCCTGGATAGCTGAAAGTGCTATTCAAGAAGAAAAAAATGGCGTTCTGTTCTCTTTCATAAGAGATACATTGAAGCTGTAAAGCGGCCGAGGTTCCTTATCGGGGGAGGATTAACAAAACTTTTGACAATCTTACCCAAAATGTAAATGAAAATATTTATCAAATTGGCAAAGTTTCCAGAAAAGGAATGAAGGAATTTTGTCTCACATAGTGATCTATTTAATAGATTAATGTTTGGTACAGACCTTACAAACAATGTTACCAGGACATTCTCTGAAGTATGGGCAGCGGCTCAAAGAATTGTTTGGACTTGCGTCCCTATTTATGTATAACAGTGACTCAACTGTGGACATCATTCGCCAAAATGCCAATAGGCCATTCTTCTTCAAGAATATTGAGAGTCCAGATAAACTTTAGGATTGGGATATTGCTAGCGACACTTTGTCTATAAATTCTTCTCATCATACACACTAAAGGGTATTATAGAAACCTAATATTAAGATATCAAATGTTACCCCTCGTGAAAGTTGTGTCATAAGAAACTAAATGACTCCTAGAAAAATGGATTTTGGTTTGACCCCCCCCCCCCCCCAAATTGCGTTTTAAGGTTTCGTTATGAAGCAAAACTTTTTGTTTTTACTTATTTTAAAAATTTAGCTATGATCAATTAATGACTTTGTTATTTCTTGCAAATTTCCGTCAAATAATATTTAGTGCCAATAAGTGAACATAAGTGCTGACGCACCAACCATTTTCTAAATAACAGCTAGGGTTCTTTTATAGTTTCAAGAAGGAAAAAGAAAAAGACTCATGTTGATGTTTTTAAGTTATTTTTTAAATACGTTTACTTTTCACATCTCTTTCAAGAACGATCTCAATCGACTCGCTGATGTCTCGCCGGCAAGAATGTATACGACCTCTTTGTATTCAGGATTATCAGACCCGGCATGATTGAACCCAACCTTAGGATCATAATTACCTCTTATAAACGCTTCATAAAGTTTGAATTTATCCTTTAGTATTCTTATGTTGGAGTGCAAATTTTAGTTTATAATGTCTATTTATGTAATTAATTTACGCATGCAATTCAACCCTTATAATTGATTTTTACCATTACTAGTGCGAAACCATGGAATACTAGACATTTAGAAGGGAAGACTTCATACAGAGAGGTTTTTGAAATTAATTTCAAACATAATTTATTTTCATGCAAACATATTACCAAGTTATTAATGTAATAGGATGACATTATTAGATGACTAGTATATTTATCAAATTATGAAGAGGATTTCATTGGAATGCGATACAAATAGTGTTGTGTCGGTCCAATTTATTCAGTCCGGTCCAGTCCAGTCTTTGGACCGGTCCTATCGGTCCTTTGGATCGGTACTTAGGACTGTCAGTTCTTGGGATCGGTCCTTAGGACTGTCGGTCCTTAGGACCGTTGGTCCTTGAGATTGTCTTTTGTTAGTCCTTTCATTATCCATAGAACTTCTTAAATAAATACTCTTTTAAGATTCTAAGTGCAACTATTATACGTTTATATTTTATTATAACTGGGCGTGAGTTCAATAACAACAAAAAGGGTTAATAGTATTTATATTAGACAATATGGAAACATTTATCTTATTTTCATCGTCGGTTCTAACTCATTAAATGTTTCTGTAAAAATAATTCATTCACATAACTTCCATTTTAACCAATATTGGCTAATTCTTAAGTATTGTCATAAACATCGAATATTTATTGCTGTAATACTAACCAATATTTAATACTTTAAAAATGTTATATTTGTCATCAGCTCACTGAAGATGTTACTTTCCTCATATAAAGGATTTTCATTTTCATAGCATTAAGAGATGTTGACAATATGACGTAGATTATGACGTAAAAAAATATATTTCCTTTTCTAAAAGGACCGACAAAAAGGACTTGACTGGACCGAATGGGACCAAACTGGACTGTAGTCCTCGGTCCTTGATAAGGACCGACTCAACACTACATACAAAGATGAAATATACAAACACTTAGGGGTAGACAAAGAGGATTAAACTTTACTAATCCATTACGTCTTGCTAAAAGAGCTCTATAGCTGTCTCTATATCAGTGTATATGACTATTGAGTCCGAATCATCTATTTATTTCGATATGACATCTAAACGTCTTCAACCATCTCCTGTTTAAATAAACATAACCAGCAGTTTCCCTGTTCGATAGTATGATCGATAAACAATAGTTTTTGCTGAGACCAAACTTTTTATTGATTATTCCTAATCATTTAATGCCAGTTAATGTCGATTTTTTAAATCAATTGGATGAAACACACACAACCTAAATCAGAATAAATGGTCCCACGGCCTTTATTTTTATATCATATTATTTCGATGAGAGGAATAGTAGGCTAGGTGTCCATCCATCAATTTTCATATAAGATAATTAATCGCTTCCGGTTACAAAGTAATGGTGTTTGACTTATCTTGATATACATTGACCTGTGGTTATTTAATTAATTTTTGTTATGTATATAATATTAGTTAAGTAAGAAAAGCTTTTAATAAAAATAATAAACAAGGTTTTAAAGTTTATCGATTATGTTATCGTTAGTTGATATTTTTATCGCTATTGTTTTATCGCTTATGGCAAAATGCTCTTCAAAGATTGCGAACAATTAGGTATAATTTTTTGATTGAGTTGTTAGACTGGTGAATACAAATACTATGTAATAATTACCACTACATAGTAGATATTCACACGTATTTGTTTTCTTTGCATGCGCGGTAAAGGAGATCAAGAGTACCCCCTTTTTATTTCCTTCTCTTTCTTTCCCCACACATTTTCAATAAACAAAAATGGTATTCTAAGGGGACTTCACCACATTTCTCCTCACTCACTATACACCCATTCAACAAGATGGGCGTTTTTAAAATAGTGATGGAAGCTCTGGGAGCTTTCGGCCGTAAAACCTCAATTGCTGGCCTTAACAATGCTGCCAACAGCTCCTCATCGATTCGAAGATTTATTTGGATGAGCATTTTTCTTGTCCTCATGGTTTTAACCGTTCAAGTGAGCCTCATATTACTTCATGCTTTGCTTTCTCCTAATGTAAAATATATATTAAATTTGTTTAGAGCTTTGTCAACACTGTAATTGACTACCTATCCTTCCCAATTCTCACAACAGTTAATGTGACACGAATGTCAAATCTACCGTTTCCGGCCATCACCATTTGCAACATCAACAGGTAGCTATGCAAGGCACTAATCAATCATTTAAAAAACTGCAAGTTCAATACTAAAATATAGTAATTTCAAGGTGTTCTTCAACTTTCTTATATTATAAGTATTATTTTAGATGCACAACTTGACTTTCTCCGTAGCACGAATCATAAATGATCTATTGTCAAGCCTGTCAATATTGACCAATAAAAGGAACTCAAAAAAGTGGCCACTATATAGCAGGTTAATGATACTTTAGAAAAATGTTATTGATTCTACAGATGTGGCGATCACAAAGAAGCTCCCTTCAGTTCATACCCATTTTTGTTATCAAACTTGATGTACGAACTTCATTGTATTTCATTTTTTATTTATTTGAAAAGTTAACTGAGATTTATTTACTTAAAGGCACAGTTCTTTATTTTATGAAATAAAATGTAACATAAAATTTCTTGTGAAATCGCATTTTAAACAAAAAAAATAACTTTATATAAAGTTTACAATTTAAAAAAACTTATTAGAACAATGGAAGTAGGGAACTCGTATTATTTACAGGTTATGTTTTTTATTAATACACATTTCTTTCGCAGGATTCATTGCACTAATCTCCTTGATGTTCAGCTGGAGGAGGCTAGAAAGTATGCCGAGGATCCTTCTGAAGAAAGGAATACTACTCTGACCCATCTGAATTCTCTCATGGAACTGACAGGATGTCGACTGCAAGTCTGCAAATCCCTTCTTTTCCTTGTAGGCCCAGTTCGGTTGGGAGAATTGGGGAGTCCTTCGGATCTCGGGATTTTAGCATTTGCGGAACTGGGGTTCGTTCATAAATTTATTTAAATATGTGTATAATAAAGCTAAGATTATACTCCTGTGAAAATAGCAAATATATCACAAAAATATTAGAAAATTATGCACAGAGAAAATTTTATATTTTAAATACACCATGTTCAAGCCTAGATAAATAAAAAAATGAAAAAAATAACAGCCATCATCGGGTATAACAATTACATGTGGGTATGTCAGACCCACAGACAATTGGCTCCCACCGATCACAACTATGGCAAATATGAGTTTCAAATCCACCACCAATTAGACCTAGAGTTCCGACAAACACAACTATCTATACGATCGATGAATTCCTTGTTATCAAAGTATTGGTTAATTTACTTAGGTTCAATCATGGTTGTATACTTCAACTATTTCATAAAGTCTAATCCTGTTACTTTGAAACATGTTATCCTTTCACGCCAGGTGTACCAGCGACAAAGACCTCAAAATGAGACACTGCTATTTCGTCAAGTCCATAGAGGAAGAATCCTTTGATAAAAATATGACGGCACTCTATAACCGAAGCCTACAGGCATTCACATCTTTGAACTGCGAGTTGGGGCATGCCTGTATGTATTCACTAGGCTCGGGCATACCTCCTTCAGCCATGAAGGCCTTCACATCTCCAAAGTCCTGTGACAAAACCAAAAAGTACAATACTACAAAAGAACCCTCATTTTCATTCGAAGATCGCTACAACATCAAACCCCTCATGGAGGAAGAGTCCAAGTTTTTTAGCTCCTATTTCAAATTATCACAGAATCTCCGAACTGCCGTTGGACACAGGTAAGGCCTCTGGAAATACAATGGACAAGGTCTCGGATGCACTAAATTTGTGCTATAAATCTATATGTTCTTGATAGAGGGGTAATTATTTTTTAAACATAGTCAACAGATATGAATTTGCAGTGAAGAAAATATGAATAGGGATAACATTATGGTACTTCTTGAAAATTAACCCTATTTTCCCATTGGTAATACCATTTTCTATCTTTCTACATTTTATAGCCAGAGGGATGATCCATTCAGTGTCAAGTATGTCCAATAAATCATTATTATGTCCATGAGCATGAATAGTTTCTTCATTTGATAAATATAAATAGAAAATATTGAAAGATATTGAAAAACTTGTATCAAAGCCCATGTGAACAATTTATGTTATCATAAATGATATTCGAATTTCTGAATTTACGTTCACTCCTCACCAGCCGTGAGTGAAATGAAGATTCATTTCGTAATTTAAACTGCTTCTTACAATAATAAACCCTATTTTATTCCCACCAATCACGTGCAAAAAGAAAGTGCAAATCCAATTGTTTTTCTTATTTTGTAGTTTCAGATCAAAAAATTATTACATTCATGGTTATACAGTAAGGAATAGAGGTTTCATGGTCTCTTGCTTGTACAGGGGAGAGACTTGCATGAATGTAAGCAGCTACTGGAGAACAGTAAACCTACCCAGATATGGAAACTGTTTTACTTTCAACTCCATGGATCAGCAGCATCCTAAATTGAAGGCACTTCACTCACCGGTGAGGCGAATGGAGTTTCCATTTCCTTTTTCATTGATCAAGACAACTACATTCTCTCAAGGCTCTCAGAGAAGGCAGGAATTCGTATCATCATACACGAATCCGGAAGCGTTCTCTTCCAGATGAGGATGGAATCGATCTACATCCTGGAACCTCAATGTCTGTTGCTACTCAGATGGTTAGTTTAATTATGTCCTTGTTTATTATAAAGCTGGATGGTTCCGAAATGTACATATTACAATTTGCAATATGATCCATATCGGCAAGAAATACCGTTTTAGAAGCCATCAATAGTGGGCACATATCTATTACCGGTAGGGGAGGGAAGTGGTGAAGAGTTCTTACCGATACTTTGTATTTTTAAAGTTTTAATTTGCATAGGTCAATGTTTCAGGTACCGTTTTGGCCGTGAATATTTTGACGGTACGGTGTTACGGCTCATCTCTGACCTCTAGTATAATTAAGTTTTTTGTTTGTTTCACTCCAAGATTGGATTCACCTCACTTTAACTTAATTTGGTATGAACAGTAATCAAAATAGCTAGGAACCATCTTTACAGTGAAAAAAATAGTTTCTAAATGCCAGAACAGTTATATGTTTTAAAAATATATTATTCCAAAAAAGTGCCTTTCTCTGATATCTTCCTCAAATCGAATGATTTTTTTAGAGATCCTTGTTGAAACCAATGGATCCACTGACTATTTTTTTATTAGCAGGAATGATGTTATACAAACCATGAGGACGTCATTCCTTAAAAAAATTATTATTGTTTATATCATTTTAGGGGTATTACAGAAGGATTTGATTTTTTTTTCAAAATAATTTGTTCCTACTATCACGATAGAATTATACGATGAAACCATTTTATCTGAAGTATGTTCTTCAGAACCAATTGCTCTCAAGTTACGAAACCAAGAAACTTGGATCTCTGTCCAACACCTTTTATTTGAATGAATACATTTTTAAAATTTCTTACAAGAGTGATATCATACGGCTTCCGTCTCCCTACACCTCGAAATGTTTTTCAAATGGTCACAAATCCCTATGAGAACTTTACACGGAACATCCATCGTATTCAAATGCCGTGAGTATATATATATAATGGATAATTTTGTCAATGAGCCACAGTTTAATACTTTAAATAGGTTTGCCGAAATATTTGTCTCCAATTGCGGCTCCAGAGAGATGCGGCTGTGTCCATCCTTATATTAACGAGTTGACAGGAACGGATGGAAGAAAGGCTTGCAATATTATGCCTAGCAATTCAACAGGTTGGTTTTTAAAGTTAATAGGAGCCAGCATAGCTTCATGGTTAGCATGATTTATAAAATTAATTTTAACTAAAATGTTTAATTAGTTTTTACGCATTAACATTATTTTATATACATTCTCTTTTTTTGTACCTGTATATAGTTCTATGAACTGTGGAAAAAAAAAATTAATCTTTATCTGAAAAAGTTTACTTATAAAATTATCCAACTATTTGTATTTTTTTTTTTTTGTTACATGAATATCTTCCTTCAACAATGTATTTTTTTGTTGTATCAGTTTAGCTCTATGTATGTTTTTACCCTATAGTAATGCCTCGTCCTTCTTTATATTTTAATCTAAAGACGAAAACCTTATCTAAAATAAAAAGGACTCTATTGGACTATAACAAGTTTAGTTCATCATACTATTATACTGATTGTCCAATGTTAGCAAAAGAAATGTATAATTTCTGGAGTGTTTTATAAAAACTGAGGACTAGTGTTGATTCATGCACTTATAGCAACTAAAGTTTTATTAATCTCAAAGAAAATATATGTATATAACATTAGCCTACAAAATTACTTGAGAAATATATAATTCTGCTTAAAACCCATACTTTTGTATGATAAATAATTAATGTAAAATATGTTACATGAAACCATAGCAGTAAAAAATATTTAGAGCTTGTAAGAGAAATGTTTATTAAGGAAAGGGGCCAAAAAACAAACATATCTTCAGGACTTATCCTGGGATAGGTAAGTATGGATCAAATACAAAGACGTAAATATCAAAAGTATTCATATACTATAAAGTAATAATGAAAAGTTTTTATGGGCCTTCATCGACCTTTTTTCAATTACAAATATTACTGTATTATATTGAAGGGCATCAATATATAAGTTATTTTATTTCCATGCATTGAATTAACTGCTGAATGATCATTGTCAAGAATGTTCGTATAAAATTGCTTTTTAAAATAGTAGGGAATGAATTTGTTATATAATTATAATAGAGGCTACTTTAATATAATTATAATAAAAGTCATTATTAAGCACTCTTACGTGTATATTTTTTCTTTCAGAATCCGATTTCCAATGCTTTCAGCGCTTTATAGAGACGTTTAACTCCTGCATTCTAGAATGCAAGTGCAATGTTGCTTGCCGAGAGATTAACTACTTTTTACAAGTCACAAGCTCTTCTTGGCCATCTGACAATTTTTGGGTGAGTCCCTTCCAGCATAATGTGTTTTCTCCATCCATAAAGAAATAATTTTCCATAGGAAGGGCTCGGAGCAGAGTTTGGACTTATACCCAAGATGATGTTACCCTACCCTCCTCAGAGAAACAAGAGAACCAAATCAAGATTCAAAGAGACTTTGCCAGGACGGATTCTATTTTAAGACCTTAAGTGTTAAAATCACTGAGGAGTTAGCTAAGTATTCGGTGAGACCAGGGTACATAATGCACATTTAAATACTCCTTTCATAGTTAAATAACTAGCCATAAATAATAACATGAAAACGTCACTTCATTCGGGTAAAGTTACTTAAAAAGGCTTAGACACTCTATAACCAAAATTTAAAAGAATAAATAGGGACTGAAACATAACAATAAAATTATATATATCATACTTGTTCATTTGTCGTTCATTTGTAATCGTTTTTGACGAACGACAACAAAAAATTCCTATCTTTCGTGGTTCGTTTTTGGCGCCCAATATATATATATATATATATATATATATATATATATTAAGCGTTAAAATTACTAAAGATATAATCTTCGATAAGACCATAAAAACCACGAAAAGATGAGTATAGTTTGTTCAAAGAAACTAGTAGGCTAACAATAATTTCCAGCGTTAAAGAATCAACTATAAAGCATAACACGACAGCTTACGTGATATTTTTTATTATTTATTTCAGAGTTCGTTTTTACAAAATGTACATCAATACATAACAATTAAAGTTATCACCTTAATTAAAACATGAATTTAGTTTACACTATAGTTTAAAATTCAAGCTTTTCAAATTTTTTAACAATCAGAATTGAAGATTTATAACTAAAAGATAAGTGCAATTACATGAGGTATAGTTTTTCAATTATACTATTAGTATATTTTTCAATAAGATAAAGTTGTCAATTTGCTCTAACAACGGATTAACACATAAATGATTTAATAGCTTTGTGAATTTGTGATATTACTCGTTACTTTGCACTTGAAATTAAGAAATTCCATTATAGTTGCTTTATAAAATGGGATACTGAAAGGCCGTTACTTTATGCAAAAAAAAAATCATAGGTTAAAAGTGTAAAAAAATATATCGTTTAACGAAAAACTTGAAAATTTATATATGAAGATAACATTTTTGTGATAGAGACTTTTAAGAAAAGGGTGAACGCTATATTTTTAAATAAGTATAGTGTGCGTGGACAAAATTCTACCGCTCCAAGAACAACCTTAGACTGAACTTTTAATATAAAATAAAAATGAATGACTTTATTAGATTAAAGAACAGCTGTCTATTCAATGTAGCCGTTCAAAACCCCGCAATACGACTACGAAACCGAGAAGAGGCAGGTTTTATCTGCTCTGCTTCTATCTCAATTAATTTATCCTTGATGGATATGATTATGAGAGAATGCTTGGTGTTATGGGAGGAGCGTTTGGTCTTGTGCTCCACGTAGAACTAGACAAGTAGTTCTCCGGGTTCAAATTCGGCAATTAGAGATGCCAAGAGGAGAAACGTACAATCGCAAAAACATTGATTTGCAGCCATTCTTGCGTTCGTTTAGCTTTGTGGGCATGAGTCGAGTCCTGCTACCACATCCACGGCCTGTCGTTGAAAACAGACTTGATTCACGGCTACGTCGTAGATGTCCGTGTTCACGCTGAGGCCTGTGGATGTGGGGCGACAACCACTTGGCATGGCTTATTCTTCCTTTCAACAACTTCCATCGGGTTGGATGATTCCTCCAACAGCTGAGGCTTCTGACTGTTCTAACTGGCATTGACAAAAGGTATGAAATGACAGAATTGCTCAGTCTAATGTCATCACTAAGCATAACTTAAATAGCAGCACACCTACGATCGCTCTCATTGAACATAATGCATTTTTTGGGGCTTAAAATGATTTTATTGCTACACATAGTTAACAGTAAAGAAACCGATGAAGAGGAATTTTTTTTGACAATAAAAACAGACGAATCAGACATCAGCTGATGGAATAATGTCGTCTTGAAACTGAGACAGATTAGGTCTATGTAGGTAGAATTGCATAAAAATACATCAACATGAAACAAATATAAAAATCTACCTTTCAAATGATTTCGACAAAGACTTTGGTTCAGTTCTAAATTTTATCATTTATAAATCTAAAAAAATGCACAGGATTATAATAATTCTTAATAAATAAATGATCGAAAATATCTATTTTTATATTTCAGGAAGAAAGCTTCGTTTCCGGGCTTGGAGGAACAATGAGCCTTTATCTAGGGATAGCCATCATAATGATTTTCGAAATCTTGGAGTTAATTTTCGACATACTGAGTGGCATTGGATCTCATATTCTTGGTGGCAGACACGGAGGGAGAAAGAAGGGGTCGATAAATGCAATGAAATAGGGAAGTTTAGCGTATGAATCTTCTCCAAAAAAATATGTTAACTATAAATCGGATTTCGAAAATAAAATATGTAAATAAATATGTTGCAATCAAAGCTCATGGGGAATCCAAGGTGCCTTTTTGTAGTTCATTTTATTGTTTTTATATTTTAATGGAAGAAGTGATGAGGGATATTCATAAAGCGTTTCTTTTTCCCGCCTCATTTAAATTTTACCGCCTTTTTTAACATGCTATCCAATCAAATACGTGGAAGGAAAGGAAGTTATTTTTATGAGTTACTACTCATTATATATATATATATATATATATATCCATGTTACTTCTGCTCATGGCTTCAATAGCAATAATTCTTTTGTCCCTTTGTTTCTCTTAGAATGTAGTGTTCAGAATTGTATAGCATGCCATGAACTAACAATGTTTTATCATGCAGTTCAAAGATAATTAAGGTTTTTCTGAATATTTTATCGCAATGCCTATTAAAGCTATTGTATAAATAATAAACTTGTACACTAAAAAAGATAAAAGTACAAGCATGCACGGTATTTTTTTATAACCATGGTGAAAACGGTATAAACATTCATGTTGGATTGTGTGTTCCGTACTAATGATCTCATGCTAAATATGCACAGCTATAAAAATGTTAATTGCACGGAAATTAAGTATGTAAATTAAAATCATGCTACTTAAACGCTATGCATCAAGGAAGATTGAAACTCCCCAATACAAAGCCCAATGTTGAAATCAACAACCCAATGAGAGGCATAGTTATCCTCTTATATAATGAAATATATAGTATTAAAGTTGATGGAACAAAGAAGAGATGGTATTAATTATTATTATTATTCCTTGGGAGTCCGAGTCTAAATATCGAGTTTTAAGAAATAGAGAATCCCAGCTACGTCATTTTATGAACTATGTTTTGCTAAATCATAAAATAGGTGAAATCACTGGATATTTATTGCCGAATTTTCTTTTTTCAATGCCCAAGAAAACTAAATTGTTTCAAAACGTGGGGCAGCAATTTTTTCATCGAAGAGTTCTTTAAGTGGATTGATTTTATTTTCTATGAAGGCATTGTATAGGTTGGAACTATCTATCAGTAAGTAAAAGGCAAACAAAACATTAAATATAAAACAAATAACCAAAATATTTCAGGCTATAGCCTTATGCTTATTTTGATTGACCAAACCCGACCTTAGCTCAAAAGTATTTTATTTATTGAAGTCTGGGTAAAAGAAAAACAATGATCATTATATAGCACTCCACTGAGAGTTCAGGATGTGTATGTAGTATATATATATATATATATATATTTTAAGAGAGAGAGAAGGTGTAATTAAGAAATGTGAATAATTATTATCAAAACGATTTTATTGTTTCCAAAATATTCTCTAGCATAATTCATATTTTTTGTATGCGCTCAAGCTAAATGTAAAAGCTCTTTTCCACTCCTATTAATACTTATTCGAAACATAGTTTTAAACGCTTCAGCAACATGTTTTGGGGACGAAAACCGTTGACCACGCTGGTTTATAGATTAGTCACTTGATGCCATATACGGCGGTTGACACATCAATTCGACGTTTTGACTGTCCAAAAAGGCGTGGGCTTGAGCAGATGGGTTAGAACTTGCATTGTTATGATGAATAATGATTCGTCGTCTTATCTTGTTCGTAAGAAGGGTCCCCACATTACAAAAGTACTTATCAAAAAATGAATTCAAAAGAAATAAAGGGGGAATGATTAATCGTAGATGGTTTTATTCAGAGAATACTATAACCTGGAATAGGAACTCTCTCGTTTTTAGGTCGGAGTATAACTACCTTCGTAAAAAAGTACAGGGAAAAGGAGGGAGTTCATATTAAGAACTCCCTCCTTTTTCCTTTTCTTTTTATACGAAAGTAGTTAAACCTTGACATAAAAAGGAGGGAGTCTCTATTCCAGTTTATAATATTCCCTGGGTTATTCTATAATATCATTAAATGATTTTCCATCCATCTTGTATTTATTGATGATGAGATGTTTAAAAATCATTAGGCCTACCCATAGCCATTTTTTTAGGGTTCATTTGAAAGGTTCATTATTTTTGGGGGAATGGGACGACTGCATTCCTAAAAATCAATTCGACCATTCAGAGCAACAAGGATCTCCATTAATTAATTAAATATAAATGAGGACAATAATTAGAGTTTTCATAATACCAATTATTTGTTCACAAGAATCTACATTCAAAGAATGGAACGCTTTATCCCAAGAAAACAATTTAAAGAAATAAATGATAACAAATATTGAAGAAGAAATATGAGGCAAGAAAATAATAACAAAAATAACCTAATATGTAGTGATCAACTCATCATGCACGCCATTGGATACTTTTTAATACATAAAACATGATAAAATACGTATTGAAGAATTTAATATCTTTAATACAATTAAACACCTTACGTTCCTAATATATGAATCACACAGTGAGAAGAATTACGAAACTTAAGATCCCTATAAGGTCTATTTAATGAGATTGTATGGCCCTTAAGGGATTAAAGTAGGTAAGAATAATAGCAAAATATAGTGAGTAATGACTTGATGTTATTATTTCCGCAGGCTTTGCACGTCTTGGCGCAAAGAACTTCTGCGATGGAGTAGCCTGGCTTTCCACATTTACTTTTGATCTTGGAGCAGAGCTTCATATCCGCATGGTCCTTGCATTTGGCCTCTGTAACAGTAAAAATAATCCCATTTATATCATGTTTACGCAATACAATGTTAGAGACTGAGATCTTTTCGCTAAAGCTTCCTTGAATCTGCATAAACTGGATTCATCATAAGAGAAGCCACATGTATAAAAGCCCTGACTTCTTACCGCATTTTTTACAACTCTTGGCGCATGTCTTGGCAATGAACTCATTTCCACATTGGTCGATATCCTTGTGGCTAAAGTACGCGCATGCCCCAGGGTATGCGCTGTCCTTGCAATCTAAACCTTAAAAGATGTCATCAATATTAGAAGCAAGCCATAAGGAAAAGCTCAACTATCTCATACCACAGAGTCCACAGGTCTCTCGACAAACCGCAGCAATAGAGTCCTCTCCGCACATATTCTTCTTTTTGTAGGTTCGACACTCCGTATTGATGTCAGAGCAATCTGAGGAGTGACAAATACAAAAACAAAACTAAATAGGCTTGCTACTTATACAAACAATGCCAAACTGTATAAAACTCTATGACTTTTTATTATTTTATTAGTTTAGGACAATACACATTAAAGGACTTTATTCAATAGGTACAGTGAAAATAGTTCTTTAAAAAGGTAATTAGGATTTTGTGAATGTTGCTTCATAATAATAAAAGTATTTCATACTAACGGTAATATTTGTTAAACCAAAGAAGAGAAACTAAAAAAATCACACAACTCTCCTGTTTCCCCCTCTCATGAAAAAGAGAAAGACATGTATTTTTTGTGGCCCTCATGAGATAAAAGATACTTTAGATATGAAATATGATAAATAAACTTCATTCTCGTACTTTATTGTTATAATATATATATATATATATATATATATATATATATATGTATATATATATATATATATACACGTATATCTATTTTAATATAAAAATAAACGCCTAACTTCGGAAGAAATTGAGGTTCAATTGATCAAAAAATGGGTTAAATGACAGATTAAACTCCATGAAATAGCAGTTGTCAAAATCAAATATAGGTAATATTGTATACGTAAAGAAAAAAAAATACACTAGCAATTGGATTTATAATATAGGCCATTGAGTTTTATGTTATCGTCTCAACGCCTCCTCATTTAG
This sequence comes from Caligus rogercresseyi, assembly GCA_013387185.1. Lineage (NCBI taxonomy): Eukaryota > Metazoa > Arthropoda > Copepoda > Siphonostomatoida > Caligidae > Caligus > Caligus rogercresseyi. The sequence goes on from CP045892.1 coordinate 11,944,720, forward strand.
TTCTAAATTAGAAATATATTTCTAGACCCGGCTTATAAAACTCACCCTTGCATCCTCCACAAGTCCTCTTACAGCTCTTTTGAACCTTTGGTTCATTGCAGGAGTAGATTTTCTTCAAACAGTCCTCATCCACATCTTCACATGGCCCTATAAAATGTGGAATATAGAGTTGAAAAATAAGGGCGGGATTTTTTTTGAAATTTAAATATTACAGACTATTCTCAATATTAAATGATTGGCCAAGAATTATATTTTTATCAATATTATACGGAGCTTTTCAGCTAAGTTAAGACAAATGAAGGTTTCTAAGTTCAAAGTGGAGATTCGTTCATACAAAGTCTTCTCATAATTGATTGGGCATCTGCCAATAAAGAGTAAAAAATTATATAATTAGAGCCATCAAATCCCTTAATAAAAATACAGTTTGCAGTCGTTTCTATAAAATTATTAGTGCATGTAATTTCTCGGAAAAATATGTATTTATACTCACCATCTTCTGTTTTCGTATCATTTGATCCTTTGAGAGTGGCTATTAAAAAACAAACATAAAGCATGAACATAAAGTTACGTTTCAAATGTTATTTAGGGGGCTAGCAGCATTAGTTCATTAGTTTATTTAAGATATACGTTAGAAAATAGAGCTTCTTCACATTACTTGTCTCATTGGGGGGAAGAGTACTGGAGGCGGCATCCCCTGTTGAAGGCGTGGATTCATCAAGGGTTTGATTGCCTCCAGGAGTCAGCGTGGTCTCCAGGGTTTCTATGATAGTCGTAGTTGAGGATGGACCAGAGCCCTCAGTAGTAGATGCCATCGTTGTTGTTGCCTCTCCTTTATCTGTTGAAGAATCACTGGACTTTCCCTTCTCCTCTCCTCCTTTGGTGGAGGAACTGCTCAAAGTAGTTGTAGAAGCATCAGTGGAATTAGACTCCATGAGACTCACGGATGGAGTAGATGTCTCAGTGTCCTCCTGGGAGGACACCGTTGCATTTGCCTCAAGTGTTGTGGTTTCCGTGCCATTCAAATCTATTTTCTCCGTAGATGTGATTGCCAAAATAGTTGTGGCCGTGGTTTCGTTGGCGGTTGGGGTCGTGGAAGATTCGGTGGTCGCTTTTGTCGTTTTGAATCCTCCTTTTATTATCTAACAAATATGAATGATATATTAAAAAGCGGAATAAAAAAAATATAAATATTTTGTCTCACTTTTTCCTTCTTTTCTTTTTGTTGTTTGGTTTTTTATCTATTTCTATGAACAAGAAGAAGGATATAGGTTTTTTATTGATAAAACCACAGTACTAAGTCGTTTAAATACTTACTTGCAGAGCTCACAATATCAAATACGAGGACCAAAAGGATTCCATGTATATAATCTTCATTCTGGTTATCTTGTTGTTTGGTGAGGGACACTTTTATTCAATCTAAATATTTATGGCTGGCACGGATATGGAGGAGCAAATGAAGGCTATGCAGTTTTTTCTTTATCACAATGATGTCAAATCATGTTCTGAAACATTAAGTGCATTAACTGAGGGGTGGCCTGCGCTATTGGGAAGTGTATATGAACTAGAGGAAGAAAATAGTATCCGCTTCATAAAATTTAATTAAGAAATTATTATGCTTCTTAAAGGTAATTTAAGAATATTATATTTCAGATTCTTCTTTTTTTTGTTGCAAGTATGATCTCTGTCTTACTATATGTATATATTATATTTCCATTGTTTTCGCTGTGTTCTTATAATGTATATAGTATAATACTAATAAAAAAAGGTAATGACTCCCTTCACAACCTCTTGGAGTCATAGAGAAATTCTATAAACGTTTATTTATGATTTTATTATCACAACCCCTCTTGCTCTTTTTATTTATTTTTTGTATATATTTTATTATGTATGATTTTTAAATAAATGAACCATTAAAGAAAAAAAAATTCTATAAACGGGATCTGAAGGAATTGTTTCTTTCAATAATATATTTCTGATGGGTTTGAGCTAAATAATTTAATGATTATTATCAATGAATAAATATATTTTATTAGATTAGTTAAAATACAGTCTTTTTAGAAGAAAAAAATAATATATAGGTTAATGGTTCATCAAGACTAAAAAAATACATTTTTTTATTGGGTCGCTGTAATGCAAAACTAATATTTCATTGATTCCGCCCGAAATTACACATACAGGAGGTCTTTCATTGGCCCAAATGATTGAAAAAAATTCATCTGCGACGTCATGGACATGGGCCGGAGATTTTATTAAGTTTATTCCTTCAAATTCTCTCGAATACCTCAAACTCATCAAATCGACAATAAGACGACATCAACGTTTTATATTGAATAAGAAATAATTTTAAAAAGTCATTTTATATTATGGTTTTATCTTTAGACGGTAATTTTGAATTAAAAAGTTCATTAATGTTTTGTTTTTAACGTAACTGTCTTAAGATTGTGTTTTTTATCTCCTACATTCTAGTGTATTTTATATTTTTACATTGTATGGATTTTAGCTAAACCAAAAAAAAAATCTTCATTTTTAAATTTAAAGAACCAAAAGCATTTGGCTAATGGGCCAATAGAATTCCAGGTCTTTTGTTTGTTTGTTTGATGGATACATCTCAAGTGTAAGAATTGAGGTCGAGTCTTGAATCCAAGATGGAATCGAATACACGAGTATCTTAATCCATTCCCTAGGACACACAACCATTTTAACCATATTGTTGTCTCATTTTACCTCGGTAAGTAGCCAAACCAATGATACAATTCCTAAGAATTGATGGAATCTGATTAAGCTTTGGAGGATGATGAGCAATCATTCTCTTAAGACAAAAGTAATCACACTCAGGCAACATGTGAAATAGACGTCTCATCACTCTGCTGGCAAAAACGACACTCCCAAATGAGAAATTTGGTCGACAATGACCACTATTATATAAGAAATACATGATCAGTTAATATTTGTTTTTAAATATATAAGATTTACAACATAGATTAATCCGTCTTTTCGACGCATTAGAGTATGCCTATAGAAGCCATAGTTTACTTTGTCAACAAGAGCTATCGTGTGTCCGTCGGGAGGCCCATTCTCAATAAATACCCCTCCTTGCCAAGTCTGCAAAACAATAATATGGACTTTATTAGACTTGATTTTTAATCAGATTTTGATAGTCGGTCATGCTACTCATTTCCGGGCTTACTTACTTGTACATAAGTGGCAAGTGTTTCCTTTTCTTTAATTCTTGCCTGGACACCAGAATAAATACACTCATATTTGTCTTAGCTTTGCCCACGACAATTAGAAATTCAAAACTATTAGCTCCATTCAGTTTAGTATTGATTTTTCAAGCTCACTAGCAGACGTATCCACTGTTTCCTTGAAGCCCAAAGAGCCTCTTTTGTTTTTAAATTAACAACTACACATGTCCATTATATTCCTGACTATGGTTCCATATCTATATACTTGGCTTAACTGGAAGTGCTTGGACAGATCCTGCGTGGTATCCCTATTAACCGAATGAAACGGTACTTCGTTTATTTCAGCCTTATTTGCTTAACTCGCTGTGCCAATATATATATATATATAGACTATATATATATATATATATATATATATATATATCTATATATATATATATATATATATATATATATATATATATATATATATATATATATTATATATATATATATATATATATATATATATATATATATATATATATATTATCAGATATGTTGACGTTCGCTAAAAATATATCGTTATGATATATATATATATATATATATATTTATTTATATATGTACATATATACATGTATTTCATATATATTTATAAATACATATATTATAAATATATAATTTCACAGACGAATTAGACCAATTCACGAGATGATAAATTTTTGAAATGAAATCATTGTAATTGGCGATTTCAATCTCGATATGCAAAGACTAGCGGATAAATCCTATACGCAGAGGCCACTCCTCCACAGAGTTTTCTGGCCTCACTTATGCAACTACCCCAGCCACTTGGGAGTCCAACAGTCTCTTCAACGGAGTTCACCGCACTCCCTGCCTCGACCACGTATATCACTCTGGGGTTAGGATAGAAATAAATGTTTTGGGTGACTGTAGTTCTGATCACCGCCCTGTGGTCGCTTTCATCGATACAACGAAAACCAAAACTTCCTTGATGCAGATTAAGAGACGGAACTTTAAGGCCCTTCGAATCCCCGAACTGGAAGCAGCCCTGAACATGTGGTCATGGGAAGACATATATACCATCAAGGACCCAGACGAGGCATTCAAGTTTCTGGAGAAGGATATCACCGTTGCCATGGATGTTGCCATTCCGATTAAAACAATTAAGGTTCGCCGAAGCCGAGATCTTTATCTAGCAAAAGATACACTAGACCTCATGAACGCACGGGGCCGTGCCTCTGGAGACGAGTACCGCCGCCTGCGCAATCAGGTCTCTTCGATTGTTAAGCGCGATCACCTCAAGTCAAACCTCACCAAGATCCACACAGCGAAAAATAAGCCGAAGACACTCTGGGGTCTGGCGAACAACATACTTGGCAAGTCCGAGGCCTCTCTTCCCACCTCACTGAATGTAAATGGTAAAGCTACTGTGAGTAATTCCAGTGCCGCTGAGACCATGAATCAGTTTTATATTGATAAAATTGACCAATTACGTGCGGGTCTTGAGGATCTCTCGCCCCCGATGTCCGACTGGCCTGAAAAGACAGAGTCGTTCCAATTCTCTTTTGCGAATGCTGGCAGGATAGCTAAGATTATTGCTTCATTGAAGCCCACGGAGGCCATGGGGGTGGATGGCATTCCAGTATCCTTCCTCAAAAAGGGTTATAATATCTTAGCTTCTCCTATTTCGCATGTAGTTAATGTATCCCTTTCCTCTGGCATCGTTCTCATCGCTTTCAAGACTGGCATTGTCTTCCCAGTTTTCAAAGGTAAAGGGAAGTTATCCACCGATCCAGCCTCTTACCGTCCTGTCTCTATCCTTCCAGCCATATCTAAGGTTATCGAGACATTATTAAAGAAAGATCTTGAACAGCACCTGGCTAAGCTGAACGCACTACCCACTACCCAGTTCGGCTTTCGGTAAGGGAGGTCCACAGACGTGGCACTTGCCTTAGCGCATGCGCAGTGGCTTCGTGGTAAGCAGGATGGAAAGGTTGTTGGTATTCTTGCCTTCGATCTGTCTTCTGCCTTCGATACTGTCGACAAAAATCAACTGCTATCCAAACTTGAGGCACTTGGGGTCAGGGGAACTCCATTACAATGGTTTTCCTCCTATATGTCTGGAGGTAGACAATGTGTTGACTGGAATGGTGCGAAGTCCTCCCTTCTACCGGTCAAGTTTGGTGTTCGCCAGGGAAGCATCTTGGGCCCTCTGCTCTACTTGACCCTAGTTGCAGATATGCCTGCCTGTCTGGGCATCCATGACGAGGACAACTCTGGATACGCAGATGACACCTGCATTTGGGCTATGGCCAACGACCTCACCACCATCGGGAGACTTCTAACAGAAAGAGCAGAAGCGTTCATATCTGTGAAATATAAACGATTACACACACTATTGTCAAAGATTTGGGTATTCCAGTTTGTAAGTATCTCTATAATCAGCTTTTGTCATTGTTTAAATGTTTGCTATAAATATTGAATATTCCCAAATTCAACCCCCTTGAATCTAATTTTGTAGATTCAATGATCTCGGATTAATGATGGTAATATAAAATCCTTACTTAGGGCATAGCCCCTAAGAGAAATAAATCTCTCCCTCACAATAGAAGAAGAAATAAGCTAAGCCCTCAAAATCCTATAAACATATCAACACCCAACACAAATTTCTACTAAATACATACATGAATTGCCATTACTTTTTAGTACTATTGTTGTTTTCTTCCTTTAATTACTCATAATGTGAAACTTCATGCTCTGTAAATGAGATTTATTTATATGACTGCACTGTTTGAACTCATTTTTAGAGGGATTCAATAAAGATACATGCAATATTTCACGGCTTTAGAATGGTTAAATAAAGTTATCAAAGCATCTATACCATAAAATAGAGTTTATGTATGTTCTTTGACGCGTGCGGACGTGTCATCGGCGTGCTGAGTTGATAATTTTGTAAATTATCAGTGTTTGTGCCTTAAGTGCAGGACTTCATTATAGTTTGGACGTCTATACACTTAGAGGAACTAAAACTACGGACCCTTCATAACACTCAACTGGAGTTTTATCACCGAGAAATCCTTTGTCAGCCAGGATTGGAGCTCCGAAAATAAGGGAGTTTGTATAAAAGACATTTATTATTTATACAGCGTAGGAGAGACACACTCCTTGGGATCTCCCTTTTCTTCTTCTCCTCTGTTGGAGGAGCACGCTCTTTTTAATAGAGCCTTTTAAATATTATTTAAACACCTTCTTCCCTTCTGTTTTTATTACTTGACCAAGATACATCGTTGATACTCTCCGGCTAATACTTTTAAATATGTCTGAGGAGCCTACAGACTCCGGATCAAAATACAAATGATTCTTCTAGTTCAGCTAAGAGAATGTATTCAAACGTTCTCAAAGGAGATAAACGCACTTTTAAGGGTGCAAATGTTCAAGTTAATTTGACAAGAGACTTCAAATGGGAGATCTTTGTCCTATTGATGGAAACAGAAGATGGAAAGGCTTACAAAGGAGAGTTTGTTAAGCATATTAATATATACGATATTGCAATGTTGTACGGATTTAAAGAGTTCGAGATTGCAGGGGCTAACCCAAGATTTGGAATTGGGCAAGCATGTATTTATACCAATTATCCAATTGATGTACGGAGCCGTATTGAGTTATTACAAAAGAGCCATAAAATTAAAGTAAAAAACGAAAACAATACAATAGATGAAGTCACCTTTCGTTTAAAGGGTATTGAAGGAATTACGGCCGTTAAGAAGAGGAGAATGAAGATAACTCTAGTTAATACTTTCAAAAGAGTGGATGAACCCAGAGTAGTCAATTTTATGAAACAATTTGGCGAAGTAATTGAGCATTATCCCAAAAGAAACCCTGTGGATAAAAGTGCCGTAGAAAAATATTCGAAATATAAAGAAATATGGAGAGACAGTGACTACGTTTTCGATATGGTCACGGATCCCTCTACATTACCACAAATTCTTCCTTTCCAGGGGAATTTAATAAAGTTGAAATTCCAGGGAGTGAGACTTCAATGTCAAAAATGTTTTAGTTTCGGACATATGAAGCACCACTGCATGGATGTGCGAGTCAAAACTTTTCATTATGAAAAAGCACTCAAACAAACCTTATTGGAGCGTTGTTCTTCTGAAGAACAACCAAAAAAGCAAAAAATATGCCCTGGTGGTAATGACATGGAAAGGTTGGATAAGAATGACCCTAAAATAAGCGATCCTGTCCCTATTATATCCTTAGATGACGTAGCGCAGATGGAGAGCTCAGAAATAGAAGCCATTAATGAAGATAATGAATCGGATGGGAGAGCTCTGATGAAATGGAATTGCATGGAGCGGAGGAGACAAATATTCAAGAGATGGTAGTAACTTCAGAAGAAGGAGCTAGTGGAACGGCCACTACTTCAGACCATACAAATTCAATCCTTCCTTCCTCTAATCTTAATGAAACAGAAATTACAGTCTCGGAAAGTCCCATCAGACCTCGCAAATCTCACTTGGACTTAAATAAAATAATTAATGGGCGAACCCGATCAATGTCGGCAGGCAAAAGGAATAGGCCTGACACCGATTTTTCACCTAGAAAAGGGGAACAGGCAAAAGGCACTGGGGTATCCTAAAATACTTCTATAAAGAATGATACATATTTTAAACATGGAGACAATTTTACCGATTGGATACATCACTCTTCGAGACACAACATTTTAGATAAAAAGTTCTTACATTTTATTAAGTTATTAATTTTATTGCTTAGACCTATTTTTATTCTCATTTATACATGAATCATATACAAACTAAAATTACGGATTTTTTTCAAGACAACGTTACTTCCGAGATCCTCTCAAATATGGGATTAAAAAGAATAATCTCTCTTAATACTAGAGGCGGATTAGACAGAAGATCTAGACACGGGTTGATGAACCGGCTATTGGAAATGAAACCCGACTTGATTTGCTTACAAGAAATTAAAGCGCAAGTTGCATCATCGTGCAATTTGAACTGTACTTTATGTAAGCCAAGAATGTTTCGATACTTTTTCACTGGATCGCACTCAAAAAAAGGAGTTCTAACCCTAATTTCGAGGAAGATTGAAAAAGCGGTGCTAGTAAGAGAGCTTTCATCTATAAGTGATTGTCATAAAATTAATATAACTATAAATGAAATCTCAATCAATGTAATAAACGTGTACGGCCCTTGTGAAAAATCTCCTTCGTTTTTCCAGTCCATAATTAACGCTCAAGTAAATGATCCAATGCCATTTCTTCTCTTAGGAGATTTGAATGTGGATCTAGATAGTAGACAATCAAGTTATCCTAACTTCAATTATCTTCAAAATCTAATACATAAGTTTTACTTGGTAGACTTGACCAAAAAACTTAGCCCGGGAGATAAAATATCCTGGAGAAGAGGAATTCAATCATCGCGAATCGACATGGCCTTTTGTTCACCGAGTTTGTTACCAATGTTCAAAACAGCCTTCTACAAACCTGAGTCGTCATCGGACCACAAACTAATATCTTTAGATTTTCATTGTCGAAGAAAAATATCATCACCTGGAATACCAAATTGGATGTTCGAGGACAAAATCTTCAAGAAACAATTGAGACATAATTTGAAAATAGGTTTTAGAAAATCGACCAATTCACAACATACCGCATATAATTTTTTAAAGGCCATATTCGCCACAACTCATCTTTTAAATATGAAAAACATAAACAACAAAAAAACTTTTAATCTACAAGTAGAAAAAGTTTTAAACAGTAGCTCGATTTTTGCTCGATCATTTCTGGCAGATTCTTTAAATTTCTTTAGAATTGCTGAAGTTGTCGAGGCTGAGAGGAGAGCAAAATACAATTTGGAAAGCTGTCCATACACAAAAATCCCAAAAGCAAAGATCGGGGGAAAATATCTGCCTCAGGAATTCAGAAGATCAATGATAATGGAACAGTGCTAACAAAGCCTCAAGATATTTTAAATTACTTCCACAAACGCTTCCAAGAGACGGTTAATCTTAATGTTTACAAGTTTCCAAGAAAAATGAAAATATCGTCTAAAGATAATAACTATTTATTCACTGAAGAAAAAATATCAAACTACATCTCTAATAATTACAAAGATGATAAAGCTTGCGGTCCTGATGGGATCAGTGGGAAAATATTCACACATTTCACTAAAGAAGTAGTGCCTTACTTACAAAAAATCGGAAGATACATGGAAAAGCAAGGTAAACTTCCAAAATCCATAACTAAAGGACGAATAGCTCTCATTCCCAAAAAGGGGATGGTTCTGACTTTAGTCACTGGCGCCCAATAACGGTGCTCAATGAGTTTTATAGAATTCTCTCAGGTGTGCTAGCCAAGCAAATGGCACCAATCCTCAATGACAAAATTGGAGTCGAACAGAAAGGGTTTTTAAAAAGTCGTAAGATTTCTGATATATCAAGAAACATACAATCTTCAATTGAGTCAGTTCAGATGAGGGAGAAATATGGAGCTGTGATTGCAGTGGATTTCTCAAAGGCCTTTGATACCATTATACATGGTCAAGTTATGAGGGCTGTGAAAAACCTCCTCCCAAAGCAGTTTTTTAACCCGGTGCGAGCCTTGTTAAAAAACGGAACATCTACGATTTCAATTAATGGTATCGAAAGTAAACCTATAATTCTCAAAAGGAGCTGCCGACAGGGGTGCCCTTCAGCTCCCCTTCTATTTATAGCTGCGGTCGAGGATCTCGTTATAGGAATTAATAGGAAATACGGAGGATTTGGCATTGATTTCGGTGGGTCTCGACATTTAATCGATCTCTATGCAGATGACGTTACCCTAACCCTTGAAGGCAATTCAGAGGCACAACTCATTGCAAGAATTAAAGTCCTTGTTAATTTTCTCGAGAAGTTTAAAAAAAAGTCTGGGCTGGCTGTCAATAGAAAAAAAACTACCATTCTTCCTCTTGGTGCATGGAACCCTCAAGAAGGATTAAGTATCAATTCCATTCCAATATCAAACTCAGTTGAAATTCTAGGGATTAAATGGGGTCGAAATGGATTTCATGAAAAAAACTGGTCGGAAGTCTCAACAGTTATCGGCCATAGAATCTCTAAGTGGAAGACTTTAAACTTGCAAAAAAGAGTACAAATGTACAACATGCAAGTGACTCCATTAGTCATTTACAAGGCTTCTGCAAACCCTTTATTTGCAGAAAAGGCCGAGAAAGAAGAAGAACGATGGCTGAAAGGTTTGCTCTTTAATAATTACGTGGAGATAATGAAACGCTTTCTTGGAGGAGGGATTTCTCTACTCTCCAACATTTTACCCAAAATCTATAACAAAAATTTTGTGGACTTTTCAAGAAATCCAACAGTAGAATGGCGAAGGACAATTAAGGATGATCTCTACAATATGCTTATGATGTGCACTGACTTATCAAATAAGTTAATTGATGATATTTCTCAACAACCAAGTCTCAGGAATCATTGAAGTCAAAAACAGCTTTTCTCGTGATTTGGAGCAACTAGACAATATTAAAGGACCCAAGTGCATTCATGCCTAAGTACGACTTGGAAAGTACAAACTTGTCATATTGGACTTAATCAAATGTATGACAAATATTTATTATCCTTATCCTTTAACTTCATAGTACTATACTATAGTACATTATGTATGTTTCAAATTACAATTCTACGTCCTTTCATATTTGAATAGGTAGCATGTTACTGTTTTATATGTGGTACAAATGACATTTCTTGAACATATTTTAGTTAATAAAAATTAACTATGACACAATTTATGTATCCCAAGTTATATTTACGATAATTTCATACTATATGGTACAAACATAATTTGTTCATATTAATAACAAAATTTAAAATGACGACAGTTTATGTAAAATCCTGACTTAGCAAAAAATATTTTATATTTTTGTTATATGCAATTCTGCAGGATGAGCCCAATTCAATTGGACTACTTTATGCAGCAAAAATATGGGGAATTGGGAAATCAAAAAAATATAGTAAAAAAAATACTAAGGTTGGGTGATGCCCTGAAAAGGTTTATTACCGTTATGAATATTTATAGTAATGTTTAATCTTAGAAATTCATAATTAATTTTACATTAAAAAATGCCATGTAAGTGAAAAGTGAGAATGTTAAACAATTAAAAACTAGAAAGTAAATATATAACACGATAATAATACTGCAATGTTAATTTTATTGTACAGTAAGATATAAGGGTGTAGAGATTATTAAAAAAGAACTCTCTTCAACTAGTGAATTAAATTAATACAAAAAATCATATAAAGTCTATATATACACAACATCAACCAAGATAGAGTTAAATCCAATAATGGCAATTTGATCAATATTGACTAACATTCCAGTTGTTCCTCTGCCCTTGGACGAAGGGATTTCACGTTTAAGATTGCCTTTTCCGCTGAGTGTTTAAATAACATGAAGTATCCTTGAAGCGTAGCAGCACTGATTGGTATGTTGAGAGTTGATACCTTGTTGGCGGGTTTATCCGCCATGGAAATGGGGGACTTTGGATAAAACTTTTTGAACATGTCTGCTAGTTGATTTTGACCATGAGGAAGATAGCCCCTCCGATAGGGAATGCTAGATATTTTAATTTATAGTATTAATAACTTAATAAGTATCTTGTCCAAAGATTATTTGTATGGGTCGACGTTCCTCCTGACGTAAATATAATTAAGATGAAGTAAAACAAATATGTATAGTCCACAAGCTTAAGAAAAGCAATTTCAAGTCGAAGGTATTCCGTAGATGGAGCCGGAGAGCAATCATGTGTATTCACTTGATCATATATAATGGGAAAAATAAAATTATCCTCTGGTGATAAATATATTGTGTCATCGTTAATTTTTATTAACCAAAATATGTTCAAGATATGTCATTTGTACCACATTGAAAAACAGTAGCATGCTACCCATTCAAATATGAAAGGAGATAAAATTGTCATTTCCCCTACTTTTCTCCTGAATTATAAAAAGATATTGATGGCCTTTATCATTCTTGAGACTTAGTTTTTGATAATAACTAGCACGCTCTATAATAAGTTTAACTTTATAAAAGCAACATAATGCAGTCCAGGAATCCTTTTTAGTATCACAGTATTTTGGCCACTAAAAGGGATAACAATAAGAATGTGATATTCATTTTCTCTTTAGTAATGTTATTAACTTCCTAATGCGATTTTTTGGCAATAAAAAATAAAAATATATTATTTATCCATGTTCTTATATAAAAACTTTAGAAAATGAAATATTTACTTATTATTAATGATGAAAATAAGTATTTAAGACATTTTATAATTTTTTTGGTCGTATTTTAAATTCATCAACACTAGAATAAATAATTTGAAGTAACATTGAAAAAGAAAAGCTACCTTCATAAATAAGAACTCATTAGTAATAACTACAACTCAACTTAAAAACTTCTACAAAGAAAATTTATAAATATGATTTTACAAGAACTGCAAACTTTTTATAATTTGTTTAGATAGTTATAATACCAACTTCTATTATAAGTAACATGCAAAAGCTTGGGGAAGACTTAATAAATTTTATATATTTGGCGTGTGCTTTTTATTAAACTAAAATGTAATACAATTAATAAGTAAAAATTAAACATTTAATTCTAAATTGAGGGAATATCCTCGTAAAAAGTCCATTAAAGATAAATTTGGGAGTTCACGAAGAAGTCGTTGAAGGGCATTGTTGTACTTGACGGAGCAGGCGTTGATGGACTTGACAAAGACGGTGTGGGAGTCCTCGTGCGTAAATGTCCTCCATCTCCGAGGGCAGCGGGATCCAAATTGGAATAAAAGTCCTTGTCCTTGATGTGTGGCATGTTGGATCGGGGACGAAGGTGGTCCTGGTGGACCACTTGGTTGAAGCCCGGGAGCTCCCCGGCGGAGGCGGAGCTGCAGAGGACGGCCACGTTGCTCCGGAGCTCCTTGACGCGTTTGGGCTACCAGCCAAAGGCCTCCTAGTCCCGTGCGGTGTTGTGGACTTCCTCTTCCTCCCCGATGCAGAAGTTGTGCGTCTCCGGGTGGCTCGTGGCGGGAGGGGGCATCCGGACGGAGGAGAAAGGGAAGCGTGAGAGGGGTAGCTCCCGGGAGTCGAAGCTAGCTAACGAGTCCCTCGGAGGCTGTAGTAACCAGTACCGCTCTCACAAAGCACCTCCTCATGAGAGGAACCGGACACGCTCGGAGACACGGAAGAGGGTGAGGAGGACATCCGGGGACACAGCATTTCTTCCCCATGACGGAGGAACAATCTTCTGGGAAGGTTTTCACAGCAGCAGCGTCCTTAGCTTTGTTGTCCTAGGACAATCATTGGTCGTTGACGAGTGAATCTTATGAGTCTGTGCTGAATCCTTTCATAGGATTATTATGATTGTCGGTTTGAGTTCAGTTGATGAAAAAATATCCAATCACGGATATGATGATGAGGGATTCACCACCATGACACACTTTCATATAAACACACTTTAATGATGAAAAGGAATTGATGGATTTAAATATTTTTTATGAAAAGGATGCCTCAAGTGACGTCATTATTTTGATTCAATTGAGCATGGGCTCCGAATCTTTTTTATTTATCCAAATATCCCTCTGTATGAATGGTTTTAGTTCCCTAAAGAAACTATGAATCACGAAGTTGAGCCAAGGTATCATGTTTTTGGTAGTGAAATAAACACCACCTATATAACAATCTCCATTCGTCCTTCCTCAAAAGGAAATCCCTACGATATACCAAGGAGCAATTTTGTCCCGGTTGAAACCCAGTGTCTACATCATCTTCAAAAGTCGCTCTATAGTAACTCGCCCAACAGATACTCGAGCAAACGAGCCTCGCCAAAAATAATCGCTCAAACGGCACTCGCTCAATCAAATCCTTGCGCAAATGAACGGACACCGAATCATCGTTACGAGGAATCTTTGACAATAGGAAATTTACAGTTCAACTGCAAATTTCAACCGATTGTATAAAATTTTACAGGCCTTGCAAGGACTGCGGGCTATTGTACCACACCACCCTTCATGCGTTTGTGGACTGCCATGCAGTGTCAATACTAAAATACTTCTTGAAAATAAATCTGCCAGGTCTTGAAAGAGGAAATGAAGGCTACGTTAAAGGACTCATTTTATTTGGAGTTTCGAGGGACAAAATTAGTGCCTCACCAAAAACGAGGGCAATGGACTTTGCACTTTTGAACTGTAAAGCTCTTATAGCTCAAAAGCTAACTCTATATCAACCACTAAAGGAAGAAGATCTGAGAGCCATTATACTAGCTGCGTCAGCTAGGTATTTAGCTCCATATGTTAAAGTTCCTATGGTCGAATTCAAATCGTGGAGCTACGCTGGAGAATTGGTGCGATTCCTTCCGTCGACATCTTTAAATCAGAAAAAATATTTGCATAAGATTTTAAAGAATTTAGTAATTTCTTATAGATACCTTTATGAATTGTGAATTGTTGGTTTTATTATAAATGTTATTTTAATGATGAGCTATAATTCCTTTCCGGAGTATTAATTGTAAGCTATAATGTTTATTCATGTATTTTCTTTTACGTAACTACTCCGGTTTATATATTTATGTATACTTTTTTGTTTTGTTGTACATAATATATTTTAATAAAGGAAAAAAAAATTAGGACAAACTTCATTTTGAAAGGAGTTACAATTAACTTATGATAATGAATAATATTATGTACATACCATTTTTAAGAATATCTTATATTTTTTATTGATTTAATAACATATTATCACGGCCCAAAGATGGGTAAGATACGGTGTATCGTGAAAACTTACCCTGTACCTCACAAAATAATAAGACTTTTTAGAGATTATATCAGTACTAAAAAGGATGAAGGGGAAATAATAATAATCAATTGAAAGCGTTGTCGTTCTTGCTTGCCTAGTCTATTCACATACTTAAAAATCTTAAAACAAATTGCACAAGATAAGTTACTTTTTCGAAGGGTGATCTCAATACCCACACGACCTCTATGTAGACCTCTTGAATCACCTAAATATTTCATTTCAACTTCGTTACATATATATATATATATATATATATATATATATATATATATATATATATATATATATATATATATATATATATATATATATATATATATATATATATATATATATATATATATATATATATTAGGGTTGTTCTTATTTTTCAAATGTTTGAAATGTTAGCAACTTTGTGGATTTTCTGTTTCTTGGTGATAAAAGAAGACGACATACAAAGTTTGAACAAAATCGGTCAACATTACGAGGTCGCGCAACGAGGTCAAAGTTTTAAAAATTTAGTTTTAGGAAGAAAAAAAGAAGGGAGAGAAGTGAAGCAAAATAAACCCCCCTCCCTTCTCTTTCTATCCAGGTAACACTAACATAATTACCAGATGGTAATCGTATATTCTCATATCAAAAGACCAATTTTTGGGAGAGAGTACGTATTTGCTTATATCTCTCAAAGTATAGCGATTTTCAGAACACCAAACATATCAAATGAAAGCTTGGTTAACCAGCTTTAATATTTTGGTATACTAAATCATGTCAGTTTAATAAGTAGAGAGTTATATGTACATTAAAAAAGCCTATCTCGCGTACAAAATGACGCATATAATGGATTATAAATGCGTCAGAGACAAAGTAAAATTTTAAGAGGATACCTTGACGCACATCTAAGAAACACATTATGATTTATTTTTTCATAATCGATTTCTTATAGGTCAATACAGGCTCTGAATCATATGATGTAAACTCAGATTGTACTGAATTCTGAATTGATAGAATGAAACCAAGGTCATTTTTGGATTTATCATCTAAAGTTTTACTAAACTTAAAAGTACTA
Source organism: Caligus rogercresseyi (assembly GCA_013387185.1). Classification (NCBI taxonomy): domain Eukaryota; kingdom Metazoa; phylum Arthropoda; class Copepoda; order Siphonostomatoida; family Caligidae; genus Caligus; species Caligus rogercresseyi. Next base: position 11,960,818 of record CP045892.1, read on the forward strand.
TTTTACTCTGAAGCGAACAAGTCATCTTCTACAGGCGAGTGAAGTTAATTGATACAAAAAAGCCATGAAATAAGCTAACAATACACACTCCTTTTCTTGCTTTGTTTTTACTGAAAACTTTGTTTTATTAAAAAACATCAAACATACGTCTGGTAGTAAATTAATTTCCTTTAAATTAATAATTATTATTGAAGTCTGTAACGTCCACCATTTTGAAGAAATTTGCGGAAAACTATATTTTTACTAAATTTTTAAACTTTGACCTCGTTGCGCGACCTCGTAATGTTGACCGATTTTGTTCAAACTTTGTATGTCGTCTTCTTTTATCACCAAGAAACAGAAAATCTCAAAGTTGCTAACATTTCAAACATTTGAAAAATAAGAACAACCCTAATATATATATATGTACATATATATATATATATATTTTTTTATTTTTTTGTACCGACGTACAATTAAACTTTATTTCTGTGTCAATTCACTTACAAAAAATTATAAGTATACGTATGTATAAAAAATACAATATAAAACCAAAGACATCATTACATTAATCATTGAGAAGGCATTTTTTAATAATGTTTTCTATACATGTTAACATATTATGTGGGAGGGCGATTTTAGAGCACTTAAATTTATAAAGAATACTAAAAGTTTTTGTAATCATAAAATTAATTTCATTTTGATAAGAACCAACATATATAAAAGCAAAATTATTTTATTTTAATAATATCATACTTTTGTTGTACAAATTCTGAAATTGCATCCCTGTTTCTTTTGGTGACAACACATTCGGCTAAAAAGTGAAACACAGTTTCTCTGGAGCTTGAGCAAAAGAAACAGAGTTGGTCCTCACTAGTTTTTTCATGAATACTCCCAATTGTCAGCGTGTTTCTAAGAATTTTGTATTTAAACCAGTATAGTGTAAAATCAAAAAGGTTATTTTCCAATGTTTTTAAAATCTTAACATTGGTTGCGGATTCATTAAATTTTCTTTTTTTCGTTGTAAATGACGTAAGTACTGTTGTTTTGTGTTTTCGTCTATTTGTATTATGCGAATATCTTTGTTTGTTATACTTTTTAAGAAATTAAACAGAGAATCCCTTGGTCCTATCTTTCTGTTTTTAATGATAATGTTCTTTTTAATTCTCCTCCTCTCTAACTCTTCGGTAAAAGATTCTTAATATCTATGTTAAACATTTCTCCAATAAAATCCAGTTTCTTCTTGATGGCCATGCCGCTTATAAATTTAAATCTATGATTATTTTTGTTGGCTCTTGCCATTCCATAGTTGGCAGGATTTTCGAACATATTTCATAGCTAAGATCAGAAACAGAATTTCAAAAAGGGTGTAGCGAGTTTAAAGAATTAATAATTTTCATGGGACCTTCGCTTTTGACTTTATCCCAGCTTATTACGTTCTCTTGCTCAATGTAAGACCGTACTATTTTATTCCAGGAAGCTTCTCCGCCGACTAATTTTGAGAACCAAGAAAACAATAGGTTTTTCTACATTCTTTTAATAGGAACTAGACCTAATCCGCCATACTTTCTTGGGCAGGGGATCCGCTTCCATGTAATATTTTTTTGTTCGGCCACCTTGAGAAAATTTGCGCAAATTTTATCAATTTGGTCCGTACTTTTCTCATCGAAGGCAGTCACTCTCATCAGGTGCACTACTTTGGGAGGACAAGAGAGTTCCAAATTTCTATTCTAGCGGGAAGGTTTTTTCCCAATAGAAAGTTATATCTGGAAGAATTTTTACGAATTTTTTCTTCAATTTCTTTGAGGTTATCAGGTAAACATTCTCTTTCTATGGCTATCGTGGTACCCAGTATTTTGACTTCTGATACATTCTGCACAGGCACATCAGATTGGTCATATTCTAGATTGGTAATCACTTTGGTTTTCGTCATGTTCACAGCTAGGCCAGAACACTTTTTGAATTTTTCGAGAATCTGGAGAATAAAATTTTAACATTTTCTGCTTCTCTTCTCGACTCTTCTTGGTCCCCAATTTAATATATTCCCTCCTACAACAGTCCTGAAGTAGTTTGAAGGCATGGGCCGCTGTTTTTATAACATTGAATCGGAGTTTAAAAATTATTTCCGAAATTATTTCTTTGATTCTTTCATCCGTCTCAATATCTTCCAAAAGCTAGACATTTAATTTCCAATATTTTTTTTCGTGTTTTTTGGAAGGTATATGCAAATTTTTATTGGTTTATGATGGGATCTATTTGGTAACAAAACTTTTATATTTTTCTATATAAGGAGCCAACTGTGCCGATAAAAATATATAGTCAAGTCTTGCGCTTTTAACTATATTTGACTTCCATTTAACAAAAAATGTATGATCAGGTCGTTCATTTATTCTTGTGGCAGGATCGATTAACCCTCTTCTTTCCATAATCTCTTTGAACTTGCAAGCTGATTTTTATTATTTTCGTTAATGTAGTTTTTTTGTGTCCCTCGTTTGATCCAAAACAAAGTTCATGTCTCCAAGCATTACAAATCTCAGATCATTCACTTCATCAGAATCCATGTATTTAGACTCGAGTGTCGCAAAAAAGGCTGGGTCATCGTTATTTGGCCTATAAAATTTTATTCTCTTACCAGAAAAAAACACTTTAGTACCCACATAGACGAAGAAAGAGAAATATACAACGTTTCGTGTGAAGGAAGTCTTATCCGGACTAGCCTAAATAAAATCCCCAGAGAGCAAACTATTTTAAAAATATATAAGGGCGGCTGAGGGAAACTGTCTGCGAAACATGTGAGTGTGAAACGGTTGATGGCCTCTGTAAGGCGTCTGTTCAAATGTCATTCGGATCAAGCAGAGAAGACATTCCACGATTTGAATTCGATCATAGGAACTTAAACATATGGAGCTAAATACCTAGCTGACGCAGCTAGTATAATGGCTCTCAGATCTTCTTCCTTTAGTGGTTGATATAGAGTTAGCTTTTGAGCTATAAGAGCTTTACAGTTCAAAAGTGCAAAGTCCATTGCCCTCGTTTTTGGTGAGGCACTAATTTTGTCCCTCGAAACTCCAGTTTGGCCTATAAAAAGAAATTATTCTTAAGGGCTGGGTACCAAAGGTCAAGCCAATAACTGCATAATTTCCATTATCGTCAATTGTACGCAGTTTAGCATCGTAATTTTCTTGATTATTACCAAGATACACCTTGAGGGATGGTTGCCTATTTTCTTTATAGCTGGAGTTTGGAATATGTCATAATCGTTTGGAATTAGATACCGTAAATCCACCAATGTTAGCCTTGTGTCGCATAAAGACAAGATACATGGACCGTCATTTAAAAAATGTTCTACTACATGTTTTCGTTTCTTTTGGTCAACAATCGAATTTACGTTAGCTGATGTTATTTTTAGTTGGTTCATTTCACCAACAAAATATGTTTTAAAAAAATCAATAAAAAACCCAAAACAAATCAAAAGGCTCTGACTAAAAGAATCGGGAGGCAGTGTTGCCAGATCTCGCGAGAAAAACAAGCAACTCCTCCTCTGAAAACAAGCCCCAAAAAAGCAACTCGTACTCTGCAAACAAGCCCAAAAAAGCAACCACAGCGGGAAGAAAATAGCCTATTTGGCAACTGTTATATATATATATATTTAGTTATTATAGTATTTATAATTACATTTATTATAGTATTATATATATATATATATATTTATATATTTATATATATATATATTTATTTATTTATATATATATATATATATATAGCCTAGGCCTATGCTATATTCTTAATGAAGATTTTGATGAGGATACCCATGCTGATATGTGTAGGCTAATAAGCATAGGCTATGTGGTCAAAACATTTATTATTATTATTTTGCACAATAAGAATTTCACATGCAAATCAATTAAAACATTACCAGGCTAACCCCTGATGAACAGGTAATTGAAGAATAAACACGCACAAAAATGTAATGTGAACGGTGTCCTTTAAATTAACTTCACGTGTAGGGGGGGGGGGGGGGACACGTGTATTCATTGGCGAGGGAACGCAGTATCATCATCAGAGAGAGAGAGATGCCATTCAGAAGCACCCATCGGCATCGCCAGAACCATCGGCAGCGGTCTGCTTTTCTTCTTCCACGTACATACGGCTATTGAACTGCAACAGCATGTCTGCCCTTGGCTCAAAGTCTCTGCAGCATTTTCCCTGCTAGTGCAGGCCATACCTCACATGCAGGATGCTGCTGAGCGTTTCCTGTCGCATTTTGTTGCGGAGTTTACTCTTTACCAAGGCCATCTGAGAAAACACCCGCTCCACATCTGCGTTGCTCAGTGGCATGGCGAGCAGAGACAACGCAAACTGAGCGAGGTCTCGGAAAGCCTGCTCTCCGCTGCTGTCGCGATAGTTGAATACCTCAACCCAGAAGGCCTCAGCGTGGCAGTCGTCCGTGGTCGTCCATGGATGAAACGCCACCGCCTGGTACTGTGTCTCAAGCGCAGCCAAGTCACCCACGTAGAGCGGCAACACAGAGATGGAATTCAGGGAGCTTTGCTTTGAGATAAGATGGATCTTGGGCTGAATGCGGTCATGGACTTCCAGAGATGGACGTTGGCAGGGAGCCTATTCTGGACCTGCCTGCAGGCCTCCACTACGAAATCTCTGCATCTGCCTTTGAATGACATTTCCACCGCACTGTCCATCCGAGCCTCCTCCAGCGCCATCATGACAGTGATGCCATAGTTTACAGCACCCACTGGCAGCAGTGTATCAGAGGTGATGCTCACTGACAGGAGATCGCTGTCAGATGTTGGGATACGCTCCGGTCTCACCACTCGCGCAAGCAGAGAGCGGAAGAATTCCAACAGGCACTCCAGCATTTTAAATGGATTGCCACTGTCCTGCTGGAACAATTTGTTGATCCGGTTGAACTCCTGCAGAAAGGGCATGACGAACTGAATGTAGAGCTTGTTGACGGGGTCACTATACATCTGGAAAAGAATTTCCGCATCATAGCACCGCAGGGAATCTTTGATCAACTGAAAATGAAGCTTCAGCTCATCCAATTGACTGAGGATACGAGTCCAGCAGTCGTGGATGGAAAGCCATCGCGTGCTCGACATCTGCACGAGCATAAGTGGCGTTTCGCCGGGATTGATGGTATTTTTTTTCGTTTAACAGAATCATTTGACGATTTTTGACAGCAGAGCTTTGTGTAGAATTGTGCAATACTTTGATCGTAATGAAAACTAAATTTCAAAGTACATTGGAGTATATTGGATATTAGGATATACAATATAAATTAGTTGCTTTGTGCTACATAAGTAATCACTAAGCCAACCATATGCATCTCTATGGAAGAAGATGCCATCTAAGACAAAGTACCAAATAACTTGATATTCCGCCTCTACCTTTGAGATGCACTGGATCTATGCTCATGTGCTAGTTTATATAATACGAAAGACAGTTTAGTATTATATGGCTAGATGTATATTTACTTTAGTTTTTTCGGGTTAGTGTTGTTCAGCATATCCAGTACGATCTTTTCAAATACGTATTAGGATATCACCTTAGAGGTAGGGCTGTCAAAATTTCACAAAAATGACATTCTAATATTCGTTTGAAAAACCATTACGAATTCGAACTATTCGAATATCTGGTTGCCCATTTTACGCATTTGCCGTGTAGCCCATATACGGCAATAATGCGGCAAAAACATATTTAAAATCAGATCATTAAAATTATCATATATAGCCTATATAATATTAAAATTAAATAACTCACACAGACTATTCATGCAAAAAGCTTATTTCCGATCACTGTAGCCCGGAGCCACAACTTTGTTTCGCTTGCATTTCACCACCACACCACCAAGCAGGAGTGGTTTTTAATATTCGAATATTAATTTTCATGTTCGAATTCGCTTTTTGGGATACTATTCGAACTCAAATTCGAACTTCGAGTATTCGTTGACAGCCCTAGTTAGGGGCCCCATAATATGGAACATATGTAGTCAGAATCCTGTGTCGTTAAAGTCCTATATTTTCACATTTATAAAATGAAACTTGCGAAGAAATTATCCTGCGAAGAAATTACTTGCGAAAGAAATTACTCTGCGAAGAAATTACTTGCGAAGAAATTACTCTGCGAAAAAATTACCCACAATGAAAAGACGAACGCTAATATTACCCTGCGAAGAAAAGAGAACGAAGGAAACGCGTGCAATGAAAAGGTTTGCAATGGAAGAGTGCACGTTAAAATTACTCGTGAAGGAATTACCGTGCACCGTTTTTTTGTTATCTCCTCTGTGCACACATATATATATATATATATATATATATATATATATATATATATATATAAACATATATATATTTAAAATCCTTAAAGCAACGGGTTAAAAAAAAGCTTACTTTTCTTTGGGGGGTTCCTTACTCTTTCAACCAGGGGCGGAGTGGCCAGCGGGAGTACTGGGACTATTCCCGGTGGGCCGCTGGCCTCAAGAAACATAAATGGCCGTTGAAAGCCTTCCAATGGCATATTGGGGACTGTATAAGGCCGGCAAGGGCATAATTGCCCCGGTGGATAAATTATTCCCACTCCGTTCCTGCTTTCAACTATCACATGGGACCTTTCTTATTTCCAGTGAGATTTCAAGACAACACCATTGGTAGTTTTAGGCGCAGTGAATAATAGGGCAATGTGAATCCATTGAAATTGTGGAAAATGCAACTTATATTAAAGGTCATGTCAACTTCCTTTTGAAAATACCCTTTCAATACGTATAAATACATAATAATGTATTTATCACTAATATGTTATTTTCGTATATAATCGCTAAAGCTTAGCTACTCAAATATGTCTCTACACATTAGGGGACACCCTGCATTAACAGTTTTTAAACTTGAGAACAAAAATGATTTATTCCAATGTTATTTAGAGAGCTATCAAGTACAAGTATAATTCATTGCTTAATCTACATATCTCGTAATTCGATGTATCATGATTTATTGCACGTCGGAGGATCCGACGTTGTCTCGGAGTATCCGTGAGTACCCTAAATCCCCTTCTCGTAGAATGCGCGAGAATCCTTGAGAACTCCTCATGATGCGAGAGTATCCAGGTGCAGTCCGAAGGATCCTCGAGTATCCCTGTCCACCTCGGAGTATCCGAGCAAGGCTTGGCTCCTGGGAGTCCCTCATGATCCGTGAGTATCCGGGTCCCTTGCTATGCGTGAGAAGGCAGAAAAGGGATTGCTCCGTAGGATGCGTGAGAAGCCGTAGGGCTCTCGGAGGATGCGAACAAAGCTATTGGCTCGCTGCTCCCGAGGCATTTCTCCTCCGTAGAGCTCATCCCAAATGTACATGGGACTAACTTCACTCTCTGGGTCCTCGGCGGAGGCTGATGCCGGAAGGGAGTTGTCCCCGTATATCAGAGAGGATTGCAAAATGACTCCAAGGAGTGCTATCATACCATTGCCTAATTGAGTATAAGTAAAAGGAAAGATGAATTATATCCATGATTTAATACAAGGTCTACATATAACTATATAATATTCCAATAAGTGCTATCAACCCCTTGCTTTTGATATTATAAAAAGTAGAAATGATTTCCATTATTTAATATTAAATCTATATCCATAAATGAGTGCATTTAATGCTATCATATCGTTGACGGAATAGGAAATAAACAAAAAAATGAAGGAGGGAATAGCATCAAGGATTAAATACCAAAAGTAGTTGTATATAAGTTAAGAGCAAACAACAAATATTACAAACTAAAATTTGACCCATTATGACTTTTACTGAGAAATCCAGCTGTTATCTTAGAAATATTATTTGTGTACTGTTTTGTGCGTTTTTCACAGCCTAAATAAATAACCCCATATTTATAGCCATGAGGCTGATATTGATATTGGATACATCACTATCATAGAAAGATAGTTTTATAACTCCTTGTCTTTATATCAATTTAACAGAACGCAATTATTCGTCTGAAATAAGAATATAGTTGGTTTTAGAGGTCGACCGACAGTTTGCCGATAGTTTTTTTTCAGAAAAATTCGATTAATCGGCCAATAGTTTTTCTTACATTTATAACCTAAAAAGAAAATAAATCACTATAAAAATTACTTGAAAAACTGCTTATCGTTCGTTGCAATAAAAAATAAACTTTGGGCTCTACTTTTCTACCTCTTTTAAACGAGCAGTGACTTCTTGACTATAATGATCTCTCGCGAAAATGAAAAAGAGCTTATTTAAAGGGAGTGCAATAGCCATGTGCGTTAAGGCGTGTTCAACTCTCAATCTTGGGGGCGAAGTTAGAATCCCGAGAGGGAATGGTCATTTTTGGTCTGCTACCTCATTGATAAGATCCTAGGTTCGATAGACTAATTTTAGAGCTATAATGCTTATTTATATCCAGTCTGTAGCAATTTTTTGAACCATATAGGCCAAAAAATACAATCTATTTGCATTAATGAAGGTATTTTTTAAATGTAATACAATATATATATATATATTTTTTATTTAAGCCCAGTAGTGTAAAAAACTAAAATTAAGTCTTCAAAAATAATCTATATCAAAACTATCGTCAATTATCAGCATAAAAATTGCCGATACCGATAATTTTAAAAATATACTATCGGCGCCGATTAATCGGTCGACTTCTAGTTAGTTTATTTACATTTGGATGTTTAACGTCATGGTTATCTGGTTTTCAAATATCTATATTCGTCATTTAATTTTATGCATATGGGCCTTGTACAAAGTCGAATTGACACTTCATTTTAAACTAGCTAACAACGAAGTAAAACATTTGTGTTATTACACAACGTCTAAATAAGATTATTATTTGGGAAGAAGAGTCACATAAAAACTATTAACTAAGTTTACATGGACTTTGGAAAAATATTATAATTAGCTCAACAATTGGTCGTTCATCCAAACAGAGAATAATTTTTAATTCTATTGGTCAATTTACATTGGCAATGGTGTCTTCTATTAAATATTTTGTATGAAGTATTGTATAATCCCATAAACTGATATTTTTATGTCATGAATATTCTGATTTAAAGTCTAGCTCAGTAACGAAATAACAAATATATATATATATATATATAAACTAGAAGCACTCAGAGAGTGCAAACCTCCGCCGATCCCCACCAAATGAATCACTTGGTCTTTTTGTCATTTCCAACCCTCTACGCACTGTCCCTTTATTTACACTATAGAGGTACATGGAAAGAAAAAGAAACTGACCTCATCAAAGAGGAGAGTACAGCACAGCGACATCTATTGGCAGAGTAGGTTAACTTGAAATATTTATTAGTATTTAGCTCATTTTGCATATTAAAAAAGCACTTAGAGATGCCAAAATTTAATCACTTGTTTCTTTTGGCATTTCCAACAACTCCACAAAGTTTCATCCGAATCCGTTCCGCACTTTTTGAGTTATCCTGCTGACAAACAAACCAACGCCAGTGAAAACAATACCTCCTTCGGCGGAGGTAAAAAGAAATAACATGGCTGTATAGTGGTTGTTCATGGATAAAACCCCACGAATCCATGCTGTAAGGTCCATTGTTTTATTATATAGGTATGTTATAATGTATATAATAATCAATTCAATCGCAATATATAGATAAATAAAAATACCTATGATAATGGAATAAGGAGTGTACTTACGATAACATGAGATTTTCATAGTATTGATCTGAAAAGACACAAAATAATGATTATTATGAAGTAGAATGTTTATAGATATTTTACATGTCAAAGATGAAAGTTATATTGGATTTTATGTGTTCAAAATTTGAATTATGGTAAAGAAAAAAACAATACTTAAACGAAATTCCATATAATGAACGTAAAAAACATATTTTGACTATTTAACTTCTATTAGATGGTTCTTGATTACTTCAATAATGTATGGAATATGAGAGTATGCACATTGAAGATATACATATAATGTGTTTGAATCTCTGATGTTGATTCTATTGCCATACTGAGTAGCAATATAGCCAAATAGCATATAACACATTTAATACAACCTTATTTTACATGCTCTAATATGGAAACTCTTATTTCTAAATAATGAATCTAAGCATCAGTTTAATATTGTTATTCTGCTTAAGTTTATCCTATTATAAAAGAATAAATGAGGGATATCTTAAAACAAAACAAAAAATACTCTAGGTTATTACTACTATTTCATCATGTAAGAAACACATTTTCGACCCCCAATAAAGAAGGTAAATTTTATCGATCTCATTCAAAGAGATGGACACAAGTCCATCATGAGAATTGGGCAAATTATTAGTTATATTTAAACTTTAAAAATACTTAAATAGGCAGAAAAATACTCAAATTATTTATATGTTTTTTAAGTATTTACTTTCATTTTAATACTCACACTTTAAGATCTATGCGCTTTAGAATACTTTAATATCCCAAAAGTCCTATATTTTAGAAATACAAAATTTATAAGTATGACTCGAAACTGTGTAATACATATTTTAATTTACATTTTAGAGCATTTGCTAGTAGGTGTAAATATCCATGAATTTATCTTTTTAAGTTATGACTCAAGGATATAAATGTACAATAATATTTGAAATATGCATTTTTTACAAATATTATCTCTCCGCATATATCGTATATCATTATAAAGGTGAGATTGTTGTTGTTTTCAACTGGTGAGATATTGTACACTTATCTTGGCCAAGATGAGAGTATATTTTTCCTTCATGATTTTAAATAAGGGTATGTAAGTACAAGGCATAAAAAATAAAATGTACTTTAAATGCATCTTTCATAAATTTGCAATAAGTAAGTAGAACAGAGAAAATGTCAACATGTTGATTCCATGTACATACAAGGTAAAATGATAGTCAATGGCATGTGCTCACCGAACTGGGTCAGTGACATGGAATAAATAGAGCCTCTGTTGCTGATCACGTGAAGTCTTTTTTTTTGCAACAGAAACGACATTTTCGGGTAGGTATGTCTAATGAATCTAGAATGAAAGAGGTCACTTCATTATGCGAAAATATGCGAAATGGGAGTTCTCACAAATTCACCAAACATAAAAATATACTTTGGATATTATGAATGTTTATTTGATTCCATCATATACGGCAATAAATGACCATTGGACGAAACCAGAGCTACCAACTCTCAGTTAGTAGCTCTCGTTTCGTCCAATGGTCATTTGTTGCCGTATATGATGGAATCAAATAAACATTCATAATATCCCAAGTATATTTTTTATGTTGTTAAGTAAATGAATATTCATAGTTGAGAAGGGAGAAGTCCATTAAAAGGATTTCTCAATGACATGAAAAGAGGCCCAAGAGGAAGAGACATTTTCTATTATTATCCAAAAGATGATTTTATTATCTCGCAATGACTATTCACATTTCGACTTCCACGAGGGAAGTGATATTTCATGATACCAACTGCCTTTTATATTATGCACTCTTTTTTTCTTTTATCTCATCAGGTTTCAGAAAAAAACTCAGTGTTTTTTGTCCTTAGACACAAACAACATAAAGAGAAGGGAAAAATTGATGCATTTATTAGTCAGATGGCAAAGATAATAGATAATACAAGATGCGCAGAACGCAATGCTTAGATTCCTCTGATTAGAAAAGAAAAACTGAAACTTCACACATGATGTTACCTAATCGATTTGTTATGATTTATGGCATTAAAAAAATATTTTTATTTTCTTTCTTTTCTCTCATTATCTTTCTGTCTGTTTGATAGAAAGGACTACTACTTTTATGGACTATTGAAAAATATAAATAATCAAACCTTTTCAGATGTTAATAAGTTAGCTGAGTTTCGGCCTGAAAATTGAAAATCTAATGCAAATAACATATTATTAAACCAATTTCTTTTTTTTTTGCTGAAAATCATGTGAATGTAGTTACAGAGAGTCATTAAAATCTTATTTTTTATATGAAATTATATACGAGGCTGTGTGGCTTCATCGATATTAGTCCACCATATTATTATTTATTATTGCTATTGTTTAGATGGTGTAGGTATTAGATATACAGGCAAATCGTCTGAGTGATGACGTCACATTTTTTGATTTTTATTATTATCAAGGAAAGTTGAAAAAGATGTAACCGGTAGAGATTTGAAATTGTGCGGTAATTTTTTGTTATCTTTCGCGTTGGTTGATTCCATAATTATGTTTTCCCATCTTTGCGGAAGATTTAGCTCTTGAATAAAAGCCTGGCAGATTTTCTTAGCGTCCTCGTATGGTCCGGGCCTTGTACTTAATTTAATATGCCATGGAGTAGGGGATATATGAAGCCTAGCTGCTCTAAGAAGTGGGAAATAAAACTTTCCCGCTCTAAGACCACAGTTTACATCTTTTTTGAAATCGTGGATGGTGGGAGTGTTCTAAAGGCTTCCAGTTCCATGCTTGAGGAGTTGCATGTTGCCCAAAAAGGCCCTTTTTTGGAGCTATGGTGAAGAATGTCTACAGTAGAGGAAAAGTCGTAAGTTGGCGTAGGACTCCACAATATTTTTGACATGAAGCCTATACTGGAGAATTTTTAATAGCACATTGGGAGCTAGGGTACCCATCATTAAAATGGAGTAGATATGGCTATTAGAAACTGTTGACCTCCACTCCTGCTCTGGGTTGCACGAAAGATCGATGAAAATTTTCTTGTACATAGCTCAACTATAATATTTTTTTAGCCTTGTACATATTTCGGTGTTATATTTTTTGTCATTAATGTATGGAATCAAGAATTATTTACTGTTGTTTAGTTAATTGGGAAACGGTGTTTAAGTGAAATAATTGTATTCTATGTTTATATGATAGTTTATTGGCTATAGTCTACCCCAGAGTAATAGCTTTAAACTACAATGTTTATTTAGTATTTACTACACATTTACTCTGGATTCTTTGTATATACATATATTTATCTTGTTTTTATATATACATTATTAATGAACTGAGGGAAAAAATAGATAATATTCAAAAATGCCTTATTTGTGCAACTATTCAATGTGTAACTATATAAATCGAGTAATTATGCAGAGTAATTATATTGCAATAATTATATTTACATTATTATTACAAGTTCTATTATTAGTCATTTAATTAATTCAGTCTTCTTCCCTAGTCTATTCCCAGTCTATAAATCAATTCATTTGCTCTTGACGCAAAAAACAAAATAAGTACTCTCCATCATGCTCCATAAAGTACACCAATATAATCAAAAGAATTTGAAGGGAGTGCAATACCTCAGTGTGTTAAGGCCATAGAGATATAAAGATACAGAGAGCGTATTCCCTTCAATTGCAGAGAAACATCGTTAAACTGTACTATGTGCCCAGCATAAACAAAGTAATATGTACTACACCATCGTAAGTTGATCATAGATATAGATAAATTTGTTTATATTGGACACAATGACGTATTTTTCTTTAAAGAATCTAATGATCTCTCTATGTCTTATATCTTTATGGTTAAGACGTGTTCAACTCTGAATATTGATAACGCATGTACTTTTACCGAGAGCCGAAGGTCATTTTTGGTCAATCTCATTGATAAAATCCTAGGTTCGATAAACTAATTTAGACTCTATAATATTTATGTATATCCAGTCGGATGCAATTATATCGAACCATATATGCAAAAAATGAAGTTTCTAAAGAACAGCTAACCTATATTTTTAAATCCTTGTGCATTGTTTTTTATACTTATGTTTGAAATTTGAAATTATTAATAGTTGTTTAGTTGATGGTGATGTGGTTTTAAAGTCAAATTATTGTATTTTATACTTATATGATATTTCATTGGATTACAGCCCAAAAAAATAAATTACAATGTGTATTTATGTTTTTACTAATCACTTGCTTTGAATAATACATATTGTTATCAGATTTACCTCATAAATGAACCGATATATTTTTTTAAAAAGACAACGACTATCATTGCATTTTTTGCTTAAAAACATACACCTTAATATTGTTGTTTTTGTTTGTTTTCGATATACTCGCATCACAAAAAACACATATGTAAGAATGAGTATGTAATATAATCCTGTTCGTGTGTGAAATGTCATTTGGCGACGAAGAAAAATAAAGAGAAGTTGTTATATTTTTTCTCTTTTCTTAAAGCTCAATGAAATTATGTAAGCATACAATATTAATAATAATAATAATAGTATAACTATAGTTCTTCATAAGAAGTATATATAATTAAAAGAAGATAATAAAGTGACTTAAGCACTGAAGAAAAAAAACCTTGAATTTGCCTTTTCCTTATTTATGAATATGAAAACATGGATGAGTAACTAAGTACATACTTAAATGTTTAGCTATTAATGTCCTTCAGAAAAGAAAGGAAAATATGAATTCTTGTCTAAACCCCTACAAAAAATGGAGATATTGGCATTGAAACTTAATTATAGCAATATGCGTATTTATAAAAAGAGTTATCTATATCTTTCATCAGTTCAAGTCGGTGAGCAGCTAGAACTTTTTTGCATAAACAGAAGAAACAAGCAGACTAAAGTAGTATTGCTATATGTCAATTCAGTGTAAATCGATGCTACAGATTCAAACAGATGGTTTTTATTGAATCGGATTGTTGTTTGAAGAAACTAATAAAACAAATATTGAAGAAGAAAGTTTATATTAACATATTATATGGTATACTAATATATATTGAACAGAGATGCAAATTGGATATATTAGTTTTTGACAATCACTAGTAGACTTGACGATAATTAACCGCATCTCAATATATATATATATATATATATATATATATATATATATATACTAGATTCGTAAGACTCCTTTAACGCAATAAATAATGATTATTTATAACTTCACGGATGCAATTCTATCAAACCAAGCAGGCAATGACCTTATCTCCAATATATAACATCTGCACTAAATGAATGCAGACCTCTTTTGAGTTAATCTACAGCAATGATAACTTGAACTTTTTATTTCACAACACCAGCCACCATAACTAAAATGGTTGGTAATCCCATTTAGTCAGATACCGTTTTCCCTATATTATATTCCTTATATCTCAGAATTTAGACTTTGGCTCTTCAAGGAATAAAAACAATCCAAATATTTATTTATGTTTAATGAACTTCAAGTACGTAAGTCATTATTTATTCCCTGCATAAATGATCGAGGTTTGTCGATTTTCAATCACTGAAGATGGCTATCATTAGTTACTGTTTTCTCTTTCTTTTATTTGGTCTTTTGTGCATCGTTATTATATAAGATATACTTTTACTATTTGCTTAGACTTACAAACACACAAAATTAATCATAGGATACTTTTCCGGACCTACAGTTGAGATTGCGAAATAGATTTGAAATAATCTGTATTAAGTTGATGGCAATGTATATAGTGCGACGAAATAATTGCTCTTATAATTACATTATGAAGTGAAAAATGATCAAAAAGTATGTGATATATTAGATGATATATATATAGATATATATATATATATATATATATATATATATATATATATATATATATATATATATATATATATATTGGTATCTACTATCTTTCGGTAAGTAATCATAATTAACGCAATTATAAAATCCTTATTCTCTCTATGTTTATTTTTTCTTCTCAGTAAACATTTTTCTCAATAAACTTTGTACGGATAATTTTAGCTACATTTATGACGTCAATCCTCATGACTGAATGTTTCTTCTCACTTGAGTAATTAGTCATTATATGGATCGGTGGTTAGTTCTTTAAATCTGCCGATTATGTTTATGTTGTTATGTATGACTCAGTACTTATTTTGCTTATTAAAGCATAAGAATAATAAAAACATCCATAACTCATGTGCTTATATACAATGAATTTGTGTGTTTTTCCTTGTCTCTGTTGTTACGTCGACTTCATTATGACTTATGCTGATGAATCTGCAATTTACGACTTCGTTTTATGTTTTATTAAGTATCCTTTTCAACCCATCAAATTTCTTGTCTACTCATGTTATTTGCACATTCCTTTGAGTAATTAAATTACAAAAAAATGAAAAGTTAAATCATGTCACTTTCGACGATAACTTAATTTATACACAGATCTAAATTATATTGTGGCTCATTACAATTAGGTTAAGCAAATAATAAATAAGATAATAAATTTATTAAAAACTTCTTATGAAACATAGCAAAAAGCACCATTTTATTTGAATAATTAAAATCCTTTCATATTTTGTTAAATGATTTTTGAGAATAGCGATTGGTATATTAAAAAAACTAAAGACACGCGTTTTTGCGACTTCGACTACAGAATGTCAAGCTGGCAAAATCATAAAACTTGTTAAAAAGTTAGGTAAAGGGACAAAATGTTAAAATATTTTTATATATTATAAAAACAATATTTACATAAAAAACGTATAAGAAATTACAAACATGACAAAATATGCTTCAGGATAATTACTTATAATAAACAAACTAAAAACAAACCGACAGTAACCAAAAAAATGAGAAAGTCTATTCCTCGAGTGGCCTAAAAAACTGAACAACAAGCAATACTAATATTAATTTGCTTATATGATTCAAATTTTTATAATAAAATGAAATTTCAAGCAGTCATAAAAAATGAAATAACTCGAAAAAATTTAATAAAAAGGCAGCACATGTCCCTTGAAAATGAAAATTCATTTACCCCTTGTATACACAACTACCAATATGGTCATTTTTAAGCTTATAATTTTTTTTCAAACTCTTAAAAATAACACAAAACATTTATCTATACTATAAAATTGAATACCTTATTTTTTCTTCTAAATCCCTATCAATTACTATTTATGACGTCAAACGCACCCAACATAATTAACCTAACAGTGAAATTTATGTCTCATAATAATGTAGTTTAGTCATTTAAAGTAAGAGTAAGTTCGTAAATGCCAAGGCCAAGTTTTGATGTAGCATCTATCTGCATTCTCTACTTTTTTGTTGTTGCTTTGTTTTCATGTAGTTTTTGAAAAATTGAATTAAGTAAATTAGACAAGATTGTCATATGCATTTGCAATATGATATTTAAGACTAAGGAACCAAGATGGATATATATCTATCTATATATATATATATATATATATATATATATATATATATATAATATATATATATATATATTAATATATATAATATATATATATATATATATATATATATATTTATATATATACTATATGAGAAACAGGTGAACAGAAGTGAGATTATTTGTCTTTAGATTATAATATATTTTTCGTGTACATAGACTTTCATATATTAGGATACAAAATAGTGTTATAATGATTCCATTAGCCCAGGTCCGATAGACAAATTTTATGCCTTAATATTTATTCATATTTATACGAATACTGCATTTCCATCGGTATATAAATATATATTTTGTTCAAGGTTGATTTACTTGATATAATGAAAACTAGAATAACAACTTTTAGTTGTGTAAAAAGATATCAAGCTCCAAAAGCATGTATTTTTATGCTGAGCTCTTGGTATAGTCATAGAAATCAAAAACCCTTTTGTATCAATTATCTGCAATATGAAACTTGTAAATTTGTCGATTATATTTAAATTTATTTTACTTAATAGTATAAAATTATTTGGAGACTTATTAGAAAGACTGGTTATATGTGTATATGTATATGTGTGTATATATACATTTATTCAGTTTTTTAAACATTAGTGTGCGAAACCATTTCCTTGAGTTCATTTTCCCTAGTGAAATTTTAGTCAAAGAAAAGTTGTTTATCCCACCCTCTGTCGCAAATTATATTAGAGTGTATCGTTGTTCTTTTTATTATTGAGTTGATAGGTCTTTAAGGGGCATTAATTTTAACTACAATGTTAATTTATGTTTTTCATAATACAATTGTTCTTTGTACGTTTATAAATAATGTTATATAACTTTGTATATGTTATGAAAAAATAAAGACCTTGCTTTTGAGGGGAAAAAAAAAAGAAGTAAAAGTTGGAAACTCCTGCAAATGAAGATCTCTTTATTTCTCCAAAATATGCAATTCATTCTCATGCAATTACCTTCATCCATTCCTAGCTGCAGTTCCTTTTCAAACATTGATAATGATTTGCTATCTCCCTCCTCCTTCATTATGTCATGCAGTCTATGCGCATTGAATGTAATCCGTCTCTAATAAGCCATATAATATATGTCACGAAAAAAAAGATAATATATTTTGTCATTTATTCTAGCCTAAATAAAATGTTTAGGAATAGGGGAAAAGTAATATATAGCTCAACAAAACTACAACACTCCTTCACATTTAAGCCACTAATACGATTACTCTCAACATATTTTTTAACACATAATTAACTAAAAGTGAGACACAACTGAAAAATTTCAATCAGGCATTTACGCCATTTTGTCTTTCCTAAGCGTTTATATCACGCTCATAAATCACGGAATAAAATAAAGTAGACTAGGACTTCCTCTGGGATTCTTGAACGAATAATATAATCCTTACCATGCACAAGAACTAAATTGTAAATAGAGAAAATATATTTGTTATAAAACTATAAAAAAGTTATTTTTGTTTTTGAAAAATATATATTTTTTAAGTTTATATATTTATAGGTATAGATTTAAAAGCACTGAATTACTTAAGCGGACTCTAAACGAAAAAAAATTGTGTAAAAAAAAGAAAATAGAATCTAAAAATAAGTGACAGTATGTACTTTTTGCACTCGAAATATAACATTTAAATAAATAACTATTCAATTAAAATGGAAGAAATTCAGCTTCATAAAATGTTATTCGGGTGTCTCTTTACTTAAAAAGCTAATCAATATTTTAATTAAAAAAAACAATATATTTATGGCATATTTCATTATTCAAATTGACATTCTTAATCGCGTTGCTTAATAAACCAGTTAACCCATGGGTTTTAGTATTTAGTATTTGCTAACAAAGGAGCTCTTAAATTGTGCATTCTTCCATCAGGTATCCTCTAACAACGACACTTTGGTCGACAATTTATTAAAAAAAGACCAGATAAGTTAGCTGTACATGCATTATCTATCCGTTTTTTAGGATTACTTTATACACCATCTGCAAAAATCCATTTAGATCAGACTTGAACAGTTTTTAGACGAAAGGCAAATGGATCCTTATATATCTAACACGGATAGAAAGGAGATCAATATCATTGTAAAGTGGAACAATATTCTAGTTTACTAGCATAATCACAAGGGCAGAATAGCATAAGTCACATAAGTCGAAAAATATGATAGTACTTTTTAAAAAGTATTATATCTTACTCAGACTTTTCAATCATGAATATAATTTTAAAAACTCAAGACAATTGCTTCAAAAAATAGTGATACAATTCAATGAAAAGCTAGATATGATATGGAAAGCGAGTAACTGTTTCATGAGGCAGGGACTCACATAAGAAATCTCCACTCTAAAGTTATCCGACCAAAAAACTATATATATATACATATATGTATGCCTAATTTATATTAAAAAGAGTAAAAAACTTGAGCATTAAATATTAGACTAAAATATAGAGTTATCATATGAGATGTGTTGTCACGACCAAAAAACTATATATATATATTGTATATTATATATAACATATGCCTATATTTACATTAAAAAGAGTAAAACTTGAGCATTAATTTATTAATTAAAATATAAAGGTATCATATGAGATGTGTACCCAAAATAGTATGAACCGATAATAAGACAGTTAGGTGCACCAATGTATACGAAAATATCTCACCTGGTTTTGTTCGTAACTGATGGCCCTCAACCAACGAAGAGTATCTGGAGACACACATAGGGCTTCCTTCCATTTATATAAATCCTATGCCCATAAGAAAGGCACACATTGAAAAGTGTGACGTGAATGCCCAAAGCGAAAAGGGTCTTCAGCTTTATTATTTATTATTACTTATGAATATGCTAGGATATCCATGGAGAGGGAGATGGAGTGAAGTCTCTTTGATGTATGAGACCTAGGGCTTGAGGATTCTCGATATGTAAACATATTGCCCCATTATTATTATTATTATTAAGTTAACTTACGTGATAACCATTTTAATAGCATATCGTACATCCATTCAATCAAAATATGAAAAGATATATTACTATTTATTTTAATCAAATACATACTTGAATATATTATTGTATGCTCCAGCATACAGTATTAGAGAACAAATTAGTATCAAATATTATGGTATCTTTTTATGAGAGGTATCTATATTTAATAATTTAGACGAATTTGTAACATACAAACAATATCAATTAATACGGGAACATAAAGAAAATCGACTCAATTTTACTTTTTAATGTTTTTAAACATATAAAAATTATCCGTAAATGAAATTATAATTTGGCAAAAACAAACTTTGAAAATTTTTCTTTTGATATTATCCTTGAATTTTTTTAAATTTATTATTAGGTTGAGTTCTTTTCATTTAATTAAATTTTTGGAGGTAAAATGTATTAAAACTACAATAGTGATTGATGTATCTTAAATGAAGTAAGCAGCTTCATTTATTTAAGCATTAAGGCCTTATGACCACTTCCAGCATGCAATATACACAAACTAGAAATTTTTGGCCTTTACTGGCATATCATGAATCATCATTTCTTCCAGTGTTCAGGTTATTTTATAAAATTGTAAGTAATTTATTTTTTATTGGTGCCATTCCTTGTCATTTATTTATATATATATATAATATATATATATATAAATATATTATATATATCTATAATATATGTATTTATTATATATATATATATATATATGTATCTAATCCTATAATATATTGTTTCAAATTTAATTCAAATTACTACGAATATATTGTATTCAAATTTAATTCAAAATATATATTATATATGATGTCCGCAGACTATGGGGCATTATTTTTCATTCCAAGGCAAACACACAAAAACAAGTAAAAAAAGTAACATAAGATTGAAAATATAAGTAACAAAAAATTTAATATCTTTAAAAAATTAAAACACGTATCAAAATAATTATGCTTTAAGATTTTTAAACAATTTATATAGTTTTTTGTAATATTATCACTGAATCACATAAAAATTATTTTTTGTTTTATTGCATAAATAAAACTGTGTTTTGTAATAATTGCGTTGATATTTCTCCCACGTAGAATGATATGAAGTCGTTTTTGGTGTTGTAATCTTCCAGTGGCCTTTAATTAATCCTATGGTTTCTTCATTAAACTTGAGGAGTTTTCTACAAGACCTAGAAGGTGTCTCGAAGTTTCGGGCTCCTCTCTGCAGAAATAACAGTGTTTCCTTCTCCACTACCGAAGTGTTTCCCAACTTGGAGTGTTCCGCTGGAGGACCCTGTACTTGAACCATTTTTCTGCAGAAGTCAAAAGGAGGGTTTAAAGGCTTAATGCATAGCTTAAGTCTCGAACTATCTCCCTCCTGGAGTGGTAATTTAAGAAGGGCGAAAGAGTAGCCTTCGTTCGCATCTTCTCAAGACTTGTGGGGCCACATTGGAAAAAACTATCCTAAGGGAGTGACAGGTCTGTTTTTAAACTTTGGTGGTCCTTCAATGTGTTTTATTCTATGGAAGAGCATCTTCCCTATAAGGCTGTTTTCAAATTCCATGTCCCCCAAACACGACAACCCTTGGAACGTTGAGGTCCGTTCCTCAAAGAGGATATTGCATCCATTACAGGCATTTCCAACCAAGGTATTCCTCAAATTTTGCAATAATGGGGTGCTGCTTCCATCAATTTCTTTACAAGAGGACACTGAGTGAGGATTTTCTTAAAATTTGAAAATAACCCTTATGGAGGTCTTTTTTAAGTCTTATTTTGGGGAGATCAGAAATTTAATATCTTTAATTTATATGATAAGTCAGGCAAACAGAAGGGGAAAAAATATATCTTGGAAATCCCTATGAAATGTTGATAGAAAAGATGGTCAAATAAGTTTATTCCATGAATGAGTTTGAAATAAATAAAAAATAAGAAAGTTTATTTTAAAATAATTATGTATTAAAATATTTACGCGTTTTAAAGGATTGAGAGGCAAACAATATAATTTACTGCCTTTAATTTCTCTCTTACACGTAATTGGTTAGGATCATTAAAACAATCATTGTAATTCATACAATTTATAGAACCAAATATAATTTTTCAAACAATTATAATTGCTAGATTAAGATGTCAAATATCTCCTACATCATTTTTAGTTCAATTCTGTATGCCGAAATATATATATATAACAATGTATATATTTATATTAAAATTCAACTTCAGATAAAACCATAAAATTTGATATAGGAAGTTTGTGAAACATCCACATAAAGTACTTTGACCTTTACTATGAGTTCATTGATGGCGGGTCCAAAAAATCAAATCCATTTTGCTTCAGAGAACTCGTAACGTACTTTTCGGTGAATAATCGTGGTGTCAATTAAGACCGTCTTTAAGAAAGACATTTCATCCTGGAGGTCGTTAGGTCTAGCAGTATCATTTTTTCATTACTTTAAAATCAAATTATGACCATTTTTATCCTAATATCATTATTTTGTCTTTAAAATATGCCCCAAAACAACAACTTGATTTCCTTGGTTCACATTTACTACACAACAAACTACTTGCTGATTGGCCACCTATTGTACACTTTCAACATAATATTGATAAACACATAGCTATCTTATTTTTACCTACTTTGATTTAAAGAAAGATTGTTTATGAAGCATAAATTTGTCAGCTTACACTATTAAATGCCACATTCCAAAGGAAGTGAGAAGGAATGTGATTTTTGTGCTTTGTGGGGAAAAATGAAAGTAGGGCATTCTGAGGGATTGCCAATAAATCTTGAGATGTTTTCTTTATGTTTGCAAGTGTATCGTGAACATACATCCTTGAGTGGGGAAGGTCTATTAAATTGAAAGGAAGGTTAAGTATATTAATACCAATGACATGAAAAAATCGAATGATACGTTGTGGCTGAAGATTTGATGAAAAAAAAATATACTTTGAGGGTATCTTGAAGTGGATAGACTCACAATATTTGTGAAGTTTATTAAAATAATAATAGTAATAGGTTCTAAAAGTGTTATATGTTCTAGATTCACATGGAAATGAAAAAAGAAGGAGTTCCTTACAACTAACAGTAAATCTTAATATTCACGTATATTTCTTTTTACACACAATTCTGATGATTTCTTTGTGTTTACC
This sequence comes from Caligus rogercresseyi, assembly GCA_013387185.1. NCBI lineage: Eukaryota > Metazoa > Arthropoda > Copepoda > Siphonostomatoida > Caligidae > Caligus > Caligus rogercresseyi. Next base: position 11,984,022 of record CP045892.1, read on the forward strand.
TAGATATCTGCATTTTTAGTGTATTTGTGAACTTTTTGCTCTGGCAAATTGTAAAAAAGTCTTTTTACAGCCCAAAACAATAAAGTTTGAGATAAAATTGTAATGTCTTAAGCTTATTTTATTTAAAAAACTGGGGTCCCACAATAAAATTAAATTTGTCAACGGAACAAAAGTCCGCTTTCACGGTAAATTGAAGCTTAATATTTATTGTATAATAAAGAAATACATTAGGAAATGAAGGTCAAAATACTTCTAAATTGGGAAAAAAGTATAGTCCTCCCCATAAATCAATTTAGTTTCCATTCTCTAACGTGCTTAGCAATTTTTGAATGAATGAAGAAATCGTTCGATTTGGTGATATTAAAGTTATTAAGTTTAAAGTCATTATAAAAAATAGTGTTAAGTAGATATTTTTTTAAGTTCACTTTTAAAGTATTTCTTTATTAAGATTGGAACTATTTAGATATTTTAAATGTTTACCACGGGTGTCTAAATGCATGCTTTATTGTCGGATTCGTATTCTTCATGTTTTCTATAGCGCACAGATTTAGCATAGCCCTTTTCTAACTCCATTCACCATTTGTGATATATTATTTTGTGGTCTTAATGGTTTGATAGAATTGCATTCATATGTATATAAATAGGTATAATAATATGAAATTAGTCTTTCGAACCTACGAACCTTCGAACCTACGCCCTTAACATTGAGAGATGGGACACGTCTTAACGCACTGAGCTATCGCACTACCTTATAGTAAATTGTCTTTGTTCACTCTTGAGGCAAAAATTAAACTTTAACTTAAACTTTACAAAAATTGACTCAATTTAAAGTAGATATATATAATAGATATATATATATATTATATATATATATATATATATATATATATACCGGGTGGCGAACCAAATTTTTCAGTAAACTGTTAAGGAAAACAATATCGATGATATATTCTGAACTAATGAAACGATTCAAAAAATTCAAAAAACACGATGAAGAGTGTCACATAGGTGTGATTTCATTCTATGTGACCTCCGTTGTTGGCGATGACGGCCTCGACACGACGTTGGACGCTGGCGCAGCTCTTCTTGATATACTCCTCGGTCAAGTTGTCCCAGGCCTCGACAATGGCTTGCTGTAGCGACGTCAAATTTGCGTGAGATGTCTTGCAGGCATGACTCTCCAAGACGCTCCAACAGAAAAGTCGAGTGGGTTCAAATCCGGACTCGAACTTGGCCACATGTCGGCGGGCCAGAAATCGGCCATGTTGGCACGACAGAAATCCTGGACTTTCTTGGAGGTGTGGCACGGTGCGCCATCCTGGGTCCATGTGTAGTTGCTGGAGGGGTATGTAGACTTGAGCCAAGACAGCACAGTGTATCTCAGGACCTTTAGTAGGCGGCAGTGTCGACTTTCTCTCTCCTTGGCTTGAAAAAGTAGGGCGGCATCTTCTGCCCGTCGCTCGCCACAACACCCAGGTACATTGTTTGCTATGGATGTTTTGTTCGATAGTGACCCTCACCCTGATCTATTGATGTGGCAAGGTATCGGTCGTTTCACGGTTGACTACGGCGTCCAAAGTGAAGATCTTCTTATCGGAGAAATTTTCACTTTGCCGCCAGATGACTTGTAGTACTGGAGGACTTTTTTGCATCGTTCGATCGTCTTGCCTTCATTTTGACGGTGAGGAGATGTTTTGGGGTCCGAGCAAAAGATTTCATGCCAAGATCGCCATGGACGGCGAGCTGGATGATCTTGTGGTGGACATTAAGCTCCCTGGCCATGCTCCTCATTGAGGTTGTTGGATCATTCTCAATTCGGATCTTGATGTCGTCCAGGAGGTCCGAATCTCGTTTTTTGTTGTGGCCACCACTTCCTGCTGCACCTGAAGTGCCCTGACTTGTTTCGATGGCCTTCTTCACGTTGTAGGCGGTGCGCTCGGTCACTCCAATGGTCTCGGCAGCCTTCTTCGGGTGAACTCCATCGAGGAGGAGAACGGACAACGTTTCTCTTTTCGACTCCTGCTTCGACATCGCTGCAATTATCAAGATTTTTTCCCCCAAAAGTTGTTAGTGTTTGTCGAAGCTTTAAGCTGAGGCCCTTGAAACCGGTTTAAACCGAATAGCAGCGGCGCAATTTGAACTTACATTTTACTGAAAATTTTGGTTCGCCACCCTGTATATATATATATATATATATATATATATATTTATATTTAAGTTTGGAATAAAATATATACTTTTAGTTATAAAAAGACCGACTTATTTACAAGTGTTTTCAATCGCTGTAGAAAATAATACAAGACCTCAGGTCACAACTTCTGATAATGAAAGAGTTTGTTATCTTTCATCACACTAAAAAGAAAACAAATAAATTCTACTTAATTTAGTCTTGGAGATTATAGATGGTCACCGCGAGTGAAAGGCTTAAATAGGTATTTCTCAATTATAAAGACTTTTAACCGAAAGCTTAACCTCGTATATTGCAATACAACCCGTGAAACTGAGGGCAATACTCATTGAGGCAGTACACTAAAAATTCATGGTCAATATCACGATCTGGGGACTCTGGCTACAAAAAAGTGAAATACGTACCGTCATGTTTGAATAGACATGTACAAATTATCATATTAATTGTATTTTTTAAAGTGAATAACCTATCAACACGTGGTTAAAGACTTAATCAAGGATGTTTGAATATTTATTGATCGTTCTTGTTTTGTTTTTTATAGCTCCAAAAAAATATACAATGTATAAAAGAAAAACGATGCTAATGCGTAAATTTTTACATAAATAATTATTCTAGCTTAGATTTTTAGCAACGTAATGGAACAAACAAACAAGCAGATAAAAGTCATAGATACACTCAACAATCAAATCTAAACATACAGATAATTAACAAATCATAAAAACAGTAATTTACACGAAAATTAATCAATAACCGTTCTTGTAAAACTTCAGTATTCTCTTGATTGTCTTCCTATGGGAGAGTGAGGATGAAGGATAAAATTTCACCTCCCTCGCCGCTAACGTCCATGTGGAATCCAAAAGTGAGGGAATCTTTAAGTCCAAGCAGTATACCTTGCTGCAGCAGAGATCATGATGGATCTCAAATCAGAACTTTGATGGGAACATTATTGGCGATGCACATCGCAATGAGACCTATAGCGTTTAGAAGGGAGTATTAATTGCTTTCGACCTAGCTGACTTATCACCTTTGCCGAGACCAAACAGTACCGTAGCTTTGCAATATCCGACCGCACATTTTTTTTCTATGCCCTTGATATTGAGGGCTACAAATTTAATTACTATGTTGACCGCCTGACAGTCAACAAAAGCATGCAAAGTTGTATTGAACAAAAGCCCACAATCTTTGCAAGTCGATCAAATCTTGTGAGGCCTGAAGAAATTTGAAATTGTGTTGTAAATTGTTTGCAGTCTTTGATTCCACGCAGTGAACCCAAATGCGATGAGTCCAGCTATCAGGGAGAACCAGAAGCTTAATAAGGCTTGACAAATCTCCTCGCTCTTTACGGCAGCTATACAGAACGGAGCCGCCATTTTCATATGCCAAGGCATTAGTAAGCGATGTCTGGCTGCAGACCTAGCCAGAGCAAAATAAAATCTTCCATCCCTGAAAAGGTTCCGACTATCGATGTCATGAATGGTATAGGTATCAGTCCTGATTGCACTTTTTTCAAGAGTGCTTCGGCTACTCAAGTTCTTGAAAAAAAGTACTTTGTCAGCCTTACCACGAATAATGTCAACCGTTGAATCTTGATTAAAACCGGGGAGTTTTTCCAAATAATCGTTTTTGTTTAATGTTTTAGTAAATAAATAAATAATTTACTGTATATTTCGTCTTCTTTTGAACTATATGAGCTATGAAATGATAAAGTATGGCATATAAATCTAGAGCAATTAAACAAAGAAAGCAGTGTGAATTGCTTTTAACAAAGCATTGCCGGTATACATAACTTCATAGATATTAAATTTTATAGTAACTAGAAGCAAACATGAGCAGTCTAACTTACATATTTTAAGTTGACCTCATTTAGCAATATTTACCATTAAAAAAGAATTATTGTGCTATGATACTTTGCCGAATTACTTCTTGCCCCAGGATAATAATTATTATATATAACTTATATATTTTTTCTGATATAAATCACTAAATAGATATTATCTTCACTGTGCCATATGTATGTAGACGAGAATCCAAATTTAAAGAGTCGTAAAAGGTTTTTTATGTTGGACGCAAAAATGATATGTTTTTTATTTAGACGACTAGCATATTAATTTTTTGTTCTCTTCAAATAAATAAAACTATGAGAGCTTTGTTGCTAAGGACAGGAAGCGTGATCATTGTATGTATGTAGGCTTCTGTACATTTTGATGCTCATAACTGCCTTGGAATATGCTATTTTGAGTGTTGACTCCATTTGGGTGAATGCCTATATCAAACCTGATATCCTATTATCTAAATATGTATTATTATCCAAAAAAATATTTGATAGTTACCTTATTTGATAAATAAATTCACTGTATTTTTGTTTGTTTTCATCTATGTACAGCCAACTACTGAACCGATTTAGGTGAAAATTGGAATAAACCTTCTTTAAGATTTAAGGAATGTCCTTCAGGGAGTCATAACACTATCCGGTATGATGACGTCACTGGAAGTAAAAAAGAAACCAAAAACCTATTCATCAACCGTGAAGGAGGCCTTCTATCACCTTTTTATTCAAATAAAAATTGGAGACCACCCGTCATTTTTCTCTCAAATGACGTCATGTTACAAGAAGGCAAAACGTTATACTTATAAACTTGAATATTTTTCTAATTGAACGGCCGGATCACTCGACCCAATTGAGTTAAAAATTTGGTATGCAACTTATTTATAACCCAAAAGGAGCCTCCTAGAGTCGTGAACATCATGTTGATATGATGACGTCACTGGAGGAACTTATTTTATTCAACATGTTAAACACGTTAGAGAAAAAAAAACGAAATGCCACCTGGCAATATAAAGGCCTTCAATCAATCATTATTGGATACTAAATCGGCGCTAGCTAGCCTTTATGAATATAATTTCGGAACATATAAGAGACATGTCCAAGGCGCTCGTTTTTAGATAAGCAACGCTCCCAAGATGTCAAGAGAGGGGCAAATTTGTCAAAACATGAAATGTGTGTTGTAAAGCCTCCACAGTCTTTGCATGAGTCTAATATAAAAATACTACCCGACAATATTTGGAACTGAGCTGTGAACATCTTGTCCTAATAAATATCCTTCAATTAAACCTAATATAATAGATATCCATGCTAATGTAAGATCCATTACTAAATATATATTCTTCGAACATTGGTCAGCTTCCTCTCTAGAATTTGACACAAATGGTATCTTTCAATTCCAAGGGTTTTTAACTTGATTAGAGATTGCCGCTCTCCCTAAGTGGAAAGAAGAGCTTTCAGAATATATTCTGGCTCTCGATGAAAATTGAAGATTTTATAAATCTTTAGAGACAAAACTGTTTCTTCTGTAAAATACAACCAGAAACAAGAGATCATCTCCTATGAAACTGCCCTGCATTAACAGAGACTTGTCAAGCCCTCCAAATCTAGATCAAAACTTCTGAGAAAGATTTTCTGGCGTTCACAAGGAATGCCAAATGTGACGCTGTCATAACCAAAGTCAAAAACTTATTATACAAAATGCGAACAGTTAAAAAAAAGATATTTCTTGTATCATCCCAATTGCTTCTTTATATCAAAAATTTAATAAAGATATAATTTTTGTATTGAAATGTCTTTATTAATTAATATGATTGTTCAAGAAAAAAGTAAATGACTTCTTTATGCTGCCTGGTGTAACAGATACAAAAAGACCAAAGTATGAAACATACTCATCTAAGGTTAGAAAGCCTCAACAAAAGATTGTCAAATATGAACGAGAAAACCTTAAACTTATAGTTCAAGCTTACACGGCCATGGACCTTTCCTCGCTCACTTAAGCAAATGGAAAAAGTCAACTGATGGAATGTGTAACGTCTGCATGGAGAGAATCAGAGTGCAGATCATCTTATCAACAGATGTCCAGCACTATCGTATGAAAGGCATGATTCATCGCAAGAAGAAGATGAAGTACTTCGTATTTAAAATTAATGAATGTAAAAAATTGAAAAAACTTATTGAAGAAAACTATACTATAAACTAGAAACTTACATTTACTGTTGTAGCGCATATACCCCTTTGTGTGGTCGCGCTCTTTATTTATGCATGTATGTACTATTATATTATGTCTTTGTAATGTTATATGTAATATGTATGTATACGGTATACAGTAATAAACCTTTAAACTAAAAAAAAAAAAAATGATTGTTTCCAAATTATTTGAAATGTTTTTCTTATTTTGTTTTTTTTAATAATTGTTATTTATTGATCATTTATTCACTACGTATCTGTACAAACTTTTTGTATATCTTTGGTTTAATTGGTCGAATATATGCCACAGGGCCAAGAAAAAAAGAACTAGACACACAGCAATCCCTCCATCTCTTTTTTTTGCAAAAAGGTTTTAAAGAAAAAATCGTCTTATTGTTTACGAACAATATTTATTGTGGAATTAATAATTTAAAACAGGAGAATGCTTCCATATAACGATATAAAAAGTGCCAAAAAGGAACTAATTTTTAGCTTTTCATAAGTAAAGTCGGTTCCTTATAAAAGCAGAACTTGTAGTAAAAACTTAATGCCATTCATCGTGCGGAGCGCGAGATATATATCATAACAAGGGAAGGGACTCCTTGGTCAGCCATGAGTGTAGACCCGAATCGGCAAACCGCCATGCAGTCAAGTAGATGGAAAATGATCCGGATCCTACGAACTATCTCTATGTCTCCTTAGAACAAAAGAAATACGATCAGAGCAGCCCTATAATACAAAGCGTTCTGCTGTTTTCTGCACGATGAGGGAGGCTTTGTGTTTGGGGGAATCAAGGCTGCAAAAGGGGATATCATCACGGTTCAACTGGGATATAAAGTTTTCACATTCACCAATTATATTCATAAGTACCAAGATCCTAAATTTGCACACTTTGGCGTAACAGAACAACCCGTATGATCTAACTCGCTCAATGTACGAATTGAAGTTTTTGGTTTGTTTACCTTGAGCCACACCGCTTTTCAAGTTCTTTGAAGTGGTTCAGAAATACTTCAATTCTCCTGAGTAATTTTTTTAGAAGTCGCTTCAATGATTAGAGTTACAATGTCAGCATACAAATCAATAATGAGCTTTAATATCCAAAGTTCACGCCAAAGACTTTGTGCTTGTCCACGATGTATCAGCTCAGTTCAACAAACCCGTAATAAATAATATGGGGCTAAAGGGCAACCAAGAAAACAGCTTTTCCTGGAATTAAAGTATCGCTTTCTACTTCTACCATAGAGATTATGGAGGTACCATTGTAGAGGAGAGTTCATATCGAGTTGATAATATATTGATTGAAGACTTTTCTGACTACTCTAAAAATAGGCCGATGCTATATTGTGTCAACGGATATGCTAAAATCGAAAGCGATGATGTCACCAAATGTAATTATTTTATTTAAAATTCAATAACGGTTCCTTCGTTCCTTGTAACATCTGAAATTTTCATTCTCTTGAGAATGTTTTGTTCCTTTCTATCTTTATTTACGATTGGCTTTATTCTAGAGGCAAGAACACTAAAAGAGTCCTATAGCTCTCATAACACAAACAATAATGGAACACCAGTTGTTCAAATCTGACGCAGAACCTTAGTTGAGAATTACTGGCCTTTAGTATGGGTTTCGGGAGTTGCCCGTAAATCTCCATCGATTTTATCCAAAAATGTCATCTGGCTCTATGACTTTTCCTTCTTTGAGCTTCATTTTTACATATTATTTGATAGCACTTTTAATTTTTTATGGTTTTACCCAATCAAGGACAGAAAAAATTAATCTTCTTCCATCAAGAAGCTTTTGAAATCTTACATAAAAGAGTTTCAATATATTTTTGGGATTGGTGATTGTTTTTCCTTCGTGAACTATTTTCTTTATAACAATGGTCATTTTATAGGAGGATTTTCAACCTTCTTTATGGAGAGTTTTCTTTATTTATTGTTTAAACCCATCTTCCGTCATTTCCTAGACACAAATAAATGAGAAATATCCGTCGAAACGTAATGTAAAAAGGTGGAACCAATAGTAAGCCTTTCTTTAAGGGTTTTTTAAGACACTTCTGTCATGCGAATTTTTGTGGTTATTAATAAAAATACAATTACACACCCAAAAATGTCATTTTTACCGGTCTTGATGGATCTCAATTATCTTATAATCTGAGCACGTTTGTGAGAATCTTAAGGCTTTTTTTACATCTCCACGACGCATTTCCATTCGCCTGAAAATTGAAATTACATAAGATGAGTCTTTTGGGCCATAGGTATTGATTATATAAAAATCGCCGTTTATCGTCCATAAAAAAATAGAAACCAGTGATAATTTGTCCAAGAGGCAAGAAGAAATATATTTTTATCAAAGATGATTTGTGGAATTTTTTATCAGGTATGTTTTGATAAAGTAAATCGACGACTTGAGAGTCACACAAATCAAGGTTAGTCATTTTTCATATATATATTTATTATTCATCAGCAAAATAACATAAAAACTCTCAGGACAAACACTTTTAATTTTTCTTAAAAACAAGAAGAAAGACAGAAGTGTGTTTTTATGTTTAGTGAGAATTAAAGATATTTACTCACAGATATATGTGTGTACAAACATCGCAGGTAGAACGATTGCCATGCATGTAAGGAGTGTGGAATCTCAGGTATCATTAATTAGGGCGGGAAAAAAGTGCGTCGTCTTATATTAATATAAAAATATTAATACCCTTTACATAAAAAGGGAAAGCATTTTTTTTGTTATGTTTTCTTTGTAGGGTTTTTGAATATATCAAATCAAAAATGCTTTTTGGTAGATAGTAAGTTCTTAGACGGCAAGAAGCTCAATCATTTCTTTGCTTGCTTTAAACGGTGTGAGTCCTATAATAACGTGGGAAGGCGACTCCTTGGTTAGCCATGAGCCTAGACCCGAATCGACAGACCGGCATGCCGGTCAAGTACGTGGGAAACGACCCGGATCCTACGGACTACCTCTATGTCTCCTTAGAACAAAAGAAATACGATCAGAGCAAGCCCTATGATGCAAAGCGTTCCTGCTGGGTTCCACACGATAAGGAAGGCTATGTTCTGGGGGAGATCAAGGCCGCAAAAGGGGATCTCATCACGGTTCAACTGGGATATAAGGTGAAGGGCTCATAGAGTACTCAACGGAAAAAACGGTTCATAACTATTATCTTTACTTTTTAATATTATTAAAGAATCCCAATTCAAAAAGGATGTCGTGACCCAGGTTAATCCACCAAAGTTTGAAAAGTGTGAAGACATGTCGGACCTGACATACTTGAACGATGCATCCGTCCTTCACAATCTGAAATCGAGATACTTTGCAAAGTTAATATACGTAAGACAATATTTCTTGACACTTTTATTTTTGCACCAATGAAACTGAAGTTGTATTGCATGCTCTTAAAACTAATCTAAATGTTTGAAAATAAGTACTCAAATCATTCATTAATTTTAAATGATCTACAAAACAATAATTTTAATTGGATATTTGAGCTTTATGAAAACTCTTAAGTTTAGTCAGAACAATATATCAAAATACAAATAACTGTCATTCTAATTTAAATGATGCAACTTTAAAATAATTAATTTCGTTCAGGAATAACTTCTTCGTTTTCATAAAAATGAAATATTTTTGATATTCTATGAATAAAGCCATACTTAAAATCAATCAATAAAAGAATTTAAGATGGAACTTTGAAAGAATTTATTTAATTCAGAAATGACGTCTTCGCTTTTAGAAAAATGTAATATTCTTATACAAAGGAATACAAGAATAAAGTTACGCTTATCATAAAAACTAATTGAAGATGCAACTCTAAATTAAGTTATTTCATTCAGAAATGACTTGTTAGTTTTGATAAAAATGTAATTTTTTAGATATTCCAAGAATAAAGCAACACTTATCATAAAAATAAAGAACACTCACTAAAAATAAGTTTAGCAAACATTGATTACAATTAATAGTTTCAGTCCATCTTAAACAAACAAACAAAATAAGTAGGAAGCGTGATAAAACAGTTCAAGAGGCAAAGTTTTTACCTTTTATTATCCTACAATCCTAGACAAGGAGGTATTTGTATGTTCGCAATTATTAAAAACATATTAATTTTTGACAGGTATGATAATAACGTTGTCCTTATGAAGTCTCATATAAAAACTAAGCCAATTATTTTCGTCATTAATACGTAAAAATATTTTAAACTAATCCTAGACACTTCATACTTTATTATTAAACGGATAAATGAAAGGTAAAAGTGGTTGAAGTATAATTTTTTTAAATATTTTCTTTCGGAAAATTATTGGAATTAAGTTTATGGATTAAAATTGACAAAATCTGTGGGAGGCTTCAATGAATAAATCGTTCGAACAAAATCAAATAGAGAAAAAGTTAATATTAAAACATCCAAAAGACTGGAATAAAACAAAATAACAGATATTCATATTTTGATCTAGTGTCATGACTAAACTTCAGAGATATTATCAAGCTCATATATCAATTTAAAATTATTGTTTTGGATATACATTATTCATTCATTTGTATTAAACAACAATAACTAAATTGGCATGATGAAAGGAGACTGAGAAAAAATATATTAAAAAATTTTCATATTCGAAGAATATATATATATATATATATATATATATATATATATATATATGTATATATAATTTACTTTTATTTATAACTTTAAAAACACAATTTTTTTATGAATAACAAAACTTCATATAACGACTTATGACACATTAAATATAAAGATTATTTATGATTAATAATATTTTTTCATAGTTTGCACAATTTAACTAAATCTACGGATAAAAATTCAATCAAATTTTCAAGCAACTGAATACCAACAATAAAAAACAGGTATATATGTATATATATATATATATACATATATATTCAATATGTCCATATCCAACCTTTAAACACTGCATTGGAATCAATCTCGGGGAACCCCAGAATATAAAAACATTAACAATATTTTTCAAGAGTCAAATTCCATTTTATTATGGGATTATAATTATAATTCTGCTGACATTCTGATTCATATAATAAACAAGACTGGTGTGTATCCTAATATATATGGGAAATTCCAAGATATTTCAATGTATGGATTTGTATACATATTATGCAATATTTATCGCTTTTCATTCAACACACACATTATATCACATTAAGGGCATGAAATTTGTGTGAGGAAACTACTTGTTTTTAGTATATAAAAACCGTGAAACCTTTATTCATCATCGTTTTGCTGAAAATCCTGAAGTGTGACTGGCGTCACTGAAAATATAATGTAACCATGAATAAGTTTATCATTGTGATTTTAACTTTTAAATTTAGAAGTTAAGTTAACTCGAAGTTAATAAGTCTAAATATAGCCAAATATACAGCGAGCCTCACCTATTTGGAAATTAATCTTTTATAATCTAGTATGAGAGTAATAGGACAGATTGATATTAATATAATTAGAGATAGAAAATCGAGGGATATTTTGGGCGTGTGAAAGGGAGAATGTGTGAATGGTACAATTGAGTTCAGGCTCTTGTTATCACTATTCTCTTTCCTCTCTTGAGGAAAAACAGAGATTCAAATATAAAATAAATACCTTCCGTTCCGGCCGACTTGGCCTACTTCATAAATGAAATAAATATTCCTAAAAAAGAGGAAAGAGAATAGTGATAACAAGAGCCTGAACTCAATTGTACCATTCACACATTCTCCCTTTCACACGCCCAAAATATCCCTTGATTTTCTATCTCTAAATATATCTTAATGTAATGTATTCAATTTAAAAATCGCCAAAAATATTTTTGGCGGGGAAATGAATAATGTATGAACTAATACATGTATTGACCTCAACAACAACAAAAAAAGAAGAAAAACGAATACGATTTGTAAGGTCGAGGTACATTGTTAGCCCGTTTCCTGAGATATTTATCAGCTTATGAAGGGATGGGGACAATGAACCACGATCTTCAAAGAGAGCAATTATTGGACATGGAAGTAAGTATCTACATGTTGTGTCAAAGTATATTAATTATCATTATTGGTATCTGCAAGATTCAAAAAAGGTATTTTTGCTGTTATTTGTTGGCCGAAGTAAAGATGGACTAGTTTTTAAATTGTATATTTAGAATGATAATAATAATTTTATTGTAAAAAAAACATCAAACCAAAAATCTGTGATTAAAAGAGTGTTGGGATAAAAGTTCGGACTTCTAGTGATTAAATATGATTGTATTTTAACTTACCGCCTATGAGTTCATTAAAATAGGCGCTTATACATGCAAGGAATCTCAATATGCATTATATATTGAGACCAGAAGCTTAAATCTAATATTTAATACGTTCATATCATATAAAATATTATTGAAAATAATGTTGGTGATTTAACTCCAAACTTTAACTTGAATAAATTCGAAAGTAAGTTGGGACGTATATAAGATAGTTAATTCATTGAATATCACTGGAGTCTTTACTTCGATCTATTCCAATGTAAATTTGTTAAATAATAGCAGAGGTGTCATGCCGATGACCTCTTCTTAATAAAGTGTCCCTTTATTTGCATAACCTTCCCTTTTGCAAATCAATTATAAATTTTTAAGCCTAGAATAATTATTTATTTTTTAATTTAAAGATTTTATGGTAAAACAAAGCTTGTGGAAGATGAAGCTGTTTAAGGAAGTGTTTCTCAATGGTGCACTTCCATAATACTTTACACTAACATTTAATTGGATGTAATTACTCTCACATATTTTTTAAAGACATATTCTGGACTCTTTTGTGTGGCAATCAATCCGTACAAACGGTATCCCATATACACTGAGCGAGTGGTTCGTCTATTTGAGGGGAAGAGAAGAACGGAAGTACCGCCACACATATTCGCAATTTCTGACAACGCATATCGGGACATGTTGACCAGTAAGTCAAGATGATAGTATCTTTCATGTTTTATTTTTTGATTTTTAAATATTTTATAAATTCAAAAAGGAAAAACTGGTATTTTATGACCATCATAAGTAGCTATAATATATTTCAAATGCACCTTCAAACTATATAAAAAAATGAATGTAATCCAATACAAAAACAAATAAGAAATTGATAGTGATAAAGTTGTCCATAAGATTAATTACTCCTTTGTAAACAGAGAATATATATTTTGGTATATATCGAAGTCAGCACAAATTTACTTTGGTGTCGGATGCATTGATAAATTTATATCTTGATAAAAATAGATGAACGAATCTAATAATTTTATATGGAATTCGTCGTATTTTGTTTCGATAATGATGCTGAATGGTAAATTAAAATGTTCAACCAAGAGGTATTTATTTATATTTACCAAAATCTATTAATTTATGTTGGTTTTCAACAGACTGAAACGAATACAGAAAAGCAACTTAATTGTAAATAATATTATTTGTGCTTTCTTGGTATCAAGTGTTTTGAAGGTACGTCCCAAAGGAAGTATTTTTAAATATCTTTTCTATCCTCTTTTTCAGATGATCAAAATCAATCCATTTTGATTACGTAAGTATATATAAGTTGTATCCGATCACTGATTCAAATCCTTTTCTTCCATAGCGGTGAATCAGGGGCAGGAAAGACAGAAAATACCAAAAAAGTAATATACTACTTGTCTGTCGTCGGCTCAAACTCTCCGAGCGACGGCAATAATGCCAAATCAGACTCCCCACTCGAGCAGCAAATCATAAGAACAAATCCCATTCTTGAGTCCTTTGGCAACGCCAAAACGGTTCGCAATGACAACTCCTCGCGCTTTGGCAAATTCATCCGCATTCACTTCAATGTCAAGGGCAAAATTGCAGGGGCAGATATAGAGACATGTAAGTTGACAAGAGAATTGGACCCTTGAAGCTTGATCAAATGTAAAAAATACATTTACAGATCTCCTGGAAAAGGCCAGAGTTGTCTCACAACAGCACAATGAGCGATCGTATCATATTTTTTATCAAATTATGTCTGGAGGTGTAAGCGGGCTTTGGGTAAGTAAGTTCTCTGAATGCGTTTGAAGTAAGTTTATAAAATAATATTTATTCTTGTCAAGACTCCCTCCTATTAAGTAAAGACATGAACGACTATCCTCTGCAATCCATGGGAATAACCACTATTGAAGGAGTGAATGACAAAGATGAAATGCAACTGACAGACGTAAGATGTATTACTTTTTAAAAGGAAATAATAAAACAATCAATAATTTTTCAGAGCTCCATGGATATCCTTGGCTTCTCCTCATCTGACAAAATTGACACCTATAAAATCGTTGCGACGGTTATGCATCTAGGCAACATGAAGTTTAAACAGCGAGGTCGTGAGGAACAGGCAGAGGCTGATGGAGAAGAGGTAGGACATAAAAACTTTAAAGTTTTTAATATATAAGTTAGTAAATATATATATTGGATCATGAAAAAAATATAACATACATTCGTCAAAAAGTCTTGAGTAAAATGTATTTTCGACATTTTGAAGAAGGAAAATTATTATGAGTAAAGTAAGAGTAATTCTAATAAAAATATATAATCATTGTAGATTCAATCGTGATAAACATTTTAATTTGATGATTTTTAATGACCTTTATAGCCTTTATACCATTTTATATGTGACTTAATCAGATGTAGCAGAGTATTTGCTTAAAAGTAATTCAAAATATCATCATTTTGCGGCAGTGCCGAAACGTAGATTTTCGGCGTATCACTTAAAACAAAAAATATACAGTTTTATTTTTTTATTTGAGGTTTAAGTACATAATATAATTAAAAGATAGGTGTTTTAAGAATAATTTAGAATAATAAAATTAAAATTACTTATGACATGAGAACACTTTCGATCAGAAATAGTACTTACCCGTCATAAAATAATGAGGTACTTTCAACCATCGCAAATCAATTGCTTATTTTCAACTGGAACAAAGAACCAATGGGGATGAACTTATTTTTTGCTGTTTCTAAATACTCAAACAGACATAAACACGCATTTTGCATATAATTATCCATTTAGATGCGCTGCTACGTAGAAAAATCGACGTTTCGGCTCTAATGGGTTAAAGTGACGAAATAACAATTGCTGTGTGCACGAAATATTCTTTAATATTTATTCATTTTCCAATGTTTTCAAATGTAAAATATGCTTCCAAACGCGCCATGAAAGCAATTATTTAATAAAGTGGCGCCAAAATTATAAATAAAATACACCTTTTAGAGTGGTAATAAAGTCTGCAGTCTCCTGGGAATGAACATGGACGAGCTCTACGACAACCTCCTTCGTCCCAAGATCAAAGTTGGGTCGGAGTTCGTGACCCAGGGGCGGAACAAGAAGCAAGTCTGCTATTCCGTCTCCGCTCTCTCCAAGGCCATATTCGACAGACTCTTCAAGTGGCTCGTTTCCAAATGCAATGAGACCATGGAAACACAAATGCGAAAGAATCATTTTATCGGTGTTCTGGACATTGCTGGCTTTGAGATCTTTGATGTAAGATGTCACCTAACATTCGTATGGGACTCCATAATAAACGATTCAATATTTTTGAAATAGTTCAATAGCTTTGAACAGCTATGCATCAACTTCACCAATGAGAAGCTCCAACAGTTCTTTAACCATCACATGTTTGTCCTCGAACAAGAAGAGTATCAAAGGGAGGGAATCACCTGGACTTTCATCGACTTTGGTCTGGATCTACAGGCTTGCATCGACTTGATAGAAAAGGTAAATCATATAGAGAGATACAAAATATTGACGCTATGGTCACTTGGCTTTACATCAGCATTATCTTAAGAATATACTTATATATATATATATATATATATATATATATATATATATATATATATATATATATATATATATATATATATATATATGTATATATATTCTTTTGAGAGTAGCTTGAATCATCATTTTGTAATTTATATCATTCACGCTTTGAACTCTTCATTTTTGCGTAAAGATGTTTTTCTAGGGTTACATTTTTTGTTTTGTATTGTCAAGGACAAAGCTATATGTTATATATGTTAAAAATGAAATTGTCCATCAAAACTTTACTAAGAGTATGATATTAAGTTGTTTTTGATGTGTCACAGGCAGTGACGTGAAGTCAGGTGCCTACCCTGAAGTGTCTCTCCTAGATCAATACTAAAAAGTATGCAACATTTTTTAAAGAATTCTAATAGCCCTAGTTTTTTAATATGATTTCATTGCCTGATAAAGAAAATTTGTTGTTTTAGCGATATAAAGAAAACCTTACACTTTTGTATTAATAAATAGATTGCGTAGAGCGAGTATTGTCATCGTAACATATTTCAACTCTTTGTTATATCAATAAACACGCACACCTAAAAAGAGAAATGTGCCTAAACTGCACACAGAGACAGAGGCAAACATTATTTCGGCCTCAGAATATAGTGTATACTATATATCATATTAAATGAACGCACAAGGCTTAGGAGGTTTGGCCGTGCGTGTTCTGTTTTCTCACTGTCTTCCAAAGGTATACAAGAGGCATATTTGATCTCTGCTTCAGCTAATTGTAGCTAATTTCGATCAAAGCTAATTTTGACAACCAAAAAATACTTTTATAATCAAATAAAAGATAACTGCTAAATGACATCAATCCTAGTTCCTGTTTCTCATTGAATGAATAGTAACGTTTAATTATTTTTGTCTACTTCTAAGTATTTTTATGTCTATTTTTTCTTACACGTTTACAATGAAGCACACGTTATAACTTGACAAATGTAAGGAAGCCTGAGTAGTCGAAGTGAATGAAACAACAAAAAATATCTGCCGTATTGCTATATATCAAGAGGAATTGTGAAGATTAAGAGGCCTTTTCAGAATTTGTATATGTAAACAATAGGGCAAATGCAATTTTCAAATATATTTATTTTAAACTATGCTATTGTGCATCGGAACTGTAAGTTGTTAATTAAGATACATGTTAATTTTCTCTCTGAAATTGTTTGGCGGTAATTGTTCAAATGCTATTATTCGCCGAAGCAAATAACTACAGTTTTGAAGGCAGCAGCTTATTTGGGTTTGCAGTATATTATTAACTGAACCTAATATACATTTTTGTACTCACAACGGGATTTAAGGCCTTGCTGCCTACCCAGTCGTGGACCTCACCTCACGTTACTGGTCACAGACCTCTACAATATTTAAAATATATCGAAAAACATTCGAATTCCTTTACGCTAATACTTCACGTAAGCTGCAAATATGCAAACCATTTTTGTTTTGCTCGTCACAATGACGGAATCTTTGAGGACGTAACCCTCTATTTCAAGCCAGAATTAGTTTTTTTCAAATAGAACCGGATCAATTGAAAAAAATGGGCAGCCATTTACGATTAATAAATCTATTTTCTCATTAACCGTCTGAATAAGAATAAAACCAGAGGAATAATTCTACTCTACTTGGCACACATAAGTAAACAAGGCGATTCGCCAAATAATAACGCTTATTTTTGCAACGACAAAAAATATATTTCAATATTTGAATTGTCAAAATAGATATTTAAAAAATTACTAATCAGCATATACAAACAACTAGTTGGTATTTTTCTCCAAGTTTGTTACTCAACACAGAAGCCGTTGTGGCAGAACCTCAGCAGAAAAAAGAAGTTCATAACTTTAAAATGTATCTGATAAAATTGTCTAAATTTTGGTGGATGCTGAAAAATCATGGAGAAGTTATAATCGGTCGGGCTCTATTATAAGCTTATTTGTTATTCAATCCCAAGGATGGGCTTTTGAACTCTGAAGCTCACCAAATAATAGTTTATTTGTGCCCCACCACCAATGGGACTTTGGCTTTTAGCCGACACAATAGTAGATTATTAGTGGTTCAACCCCATCCACGATGTGATTTCGAGTTCCCTAATTTTGCGTACAATTTTCCTGTGGATCAGTTTTCCTTTAATCGCTTTTTAATCTTATATTTCAGCCTCTTGGGATATTATCCATCCTGGAGGAGGAGTCCATGTTTCCAAAAGCTACAAACAAGAGCTTTGAGGAGAAGTTGATAAACAATCACATGGGGAAGACACCTAACTTTGTTCGTCCCAAGCAGACAGGTCACGGCAAGGGGGCGCCACAGGCTCATGACTCCGAGGAAGACCCCAATCCTCACTTTGCCATCATGCACTACGCAGGGACGGTGCCTTACAATGTCAATGGCTGGCTGGAGAAGAACAAAGATCCCCTGAACGAGTGTGTCGTGGAGCAAATTAAGACGGCGAAAAATCATTTGGCGAGTGAGCTCTTCAAGGACATGGCCGGAGAGCATAAACAGACAAAAAGAGCTCGAGGCTCGGCTTTTCAGACTGTATCGGCTCTATATAGGGTACTGTATTGAGTAGAAAGGACATTGAGATCAACTCATTATTACTTATTTACAAAGATTTTCACATCAAATAAAAGGGAAAAATGGTGCCATTTTTTTAAGGTCCCAAAAGATTATTGTTATACGGCGATTGTATGAGATCAACATTACTCTTGCTGCAACTATTATGGCATTACTACTAAGTTGTATAAATCAACTTATACCACTTCTCTTCATGCTTAACAAAGTATTTGACATCCAAATTATTCTAAATTCTAACTTTTCATTCTGTATAGACATGTTATCAACCAAAGCATGTGCTTAATTTTATTTCGATTAAAGCCTCCTGTTATTTTATTATCATATAATACGTCTTGAAGAAAGATAATTAGTTTAGTTTATTGAACTGTTTTTATTATTTGTCATTTTGTTTGGTGGTAGATAAAATACATATTTCTTTTCCGGTTCTTATATTCCTCCACATATGATTAGGAACAAGTGCACAACCTGATGCAGACCCTCCATGCAACTTCCCCACACTTCATTCGATGCATCATTCCGAACGAAAAGAAGGACCCTGGAAAATTGATGCCCTCCTCGTCATGCAACAGCTGACATGCAATGGCGTCCTAGAGGGAATTAGAATATGTAGAAAGGGCTTTCCAAATCGAATGTTCTACAAGGATTTCAAAGAAAGGTGAGTTATGAAATAACAAATTATAAAATAACTATTTCAATTGGAAATTATAAAAAAGCTCTCTTATGAAACATATTATATGCTCAACGAATATTAATATTTAATAATAGATTTGTATATTCATGAAACAATGAATATATAAACTAAATTATAGAGCACTACCACAAAGCGGGTATGTTACCCCAGTAATGTGTAACGTATATTTTTAAATATAATCAATTAATGAATCATGTAATAAATGAATGATTTTTATTTATAGATACCTGATTTTGGCATCAGAGCCCATGTTAGCCACGGGGAACGATACAAAATCGGCAGCCAAGCTTTGCTTCGATTTAATCAATCTTGAAGATGACAAGTACCGTTTGGGCTCCACAAAAGTCTTCTTTCGCTCAGGAGTTCTTGGCCACCTCGAAGAACTTAGAGCTGCCAAGCTCTCTAAAATGATTTCCTATCTTCAAGCTGCATGTCGAGGATATCTCGGAAAACTAAGAATACACGAATATATGATACGAAAGTAAGACAGATAAAATGGTTGTAGGTCCTCAAATTACTGTGATATGTTCCATTATATAGGAAAGCACTACCCGTAGTACAAAGAGCCATTCGAAACTTTATGAAAATCCGCCCATGGATGTGGTATCGGCTCTTTAAAACCATTCGGCCCATGTTGGAAATGGGTGTATCCGAGGATAAAATACAAGAGCTAAGGGATAAATTGGATGCCCAACGAATTACAATGGATGAGGAAGAAAAACGAATTCAAGAAGTTGAGGAAGAGCTTGCAAAGTCTGCGGAAGAAAAACAAAGACTATTGGATGAGATGGAAAAACAGAATAAGTTATTGGAAGAAATACAAGCAAAAGAAGAGGAACTTCGGGAAGCTACCAAAAGGCGGGAACAGGAAATACAGGTGAGATTGGTAAATTTAAGTGACGCGCCAAAACAAAGAAAGAAGTTCAATGTTTGATGTCTTTTTGGAAGAAAAGCAAGTGCAGGGCTCTCAAGTCTCACGCATTTGGCGTGTGACACACGCATTTCCACCCGCTTACACGCCACACATTGTATTTCTCACGCAAATTAAATTATCACGGTTCGTTCGTTGAAATTATTTTCTATAAAAAAAAAACGTCATCACTTTTTTCGGAAAACTCTTTTCTAAAAAACGTCATCACTACTTTTTTAAATATTTGAACGCTGGTTAAATCTCACTCTGAACTCACTTCAAAACTTGAGAGCCCTGCAAGTGTTAATGAATGCTCATATTTTCTGTTCTAAAAATATTAAGATCGAATATTTTTCAGCGTGCATAATGAAAGTTTATGAATAGTAGTATTCAAGAATCAGAACAGTTCTCCAAATAAATGGGAACTGGTATTCTATTAAAGCTGCATTGTTTGGTAATATAATTAACCCAATTTATTTTATCCAATAGGATGCTTTACAGAAAGCTGAAGAGGAGGAAGAAGCTAAATATGAGGCCGAACAGGCTAAAAAAAGAGCGGAAATGAAGATTCGGAAGCTGAATGAAGAAATGGAGGACTTGAAGCAAGCTCTTGCATCGGTAAATTTTTATAAATACTGTCGATACCTTTCGTAAAAATAAGTAATTTCGTTTTATATCTTATCCCTTAATATTACAATATACATTTTTCTTATTACTTTCCTTTATTGAATCGAAAATACCTATTTATATTTACGTAAAGAAGGCAGTAGATGGTTTGTTTTATCAAAGGTGGAGCTGCCGTCACAAAAACAGCGTAAATATGAAACACACTCGTCTAATGTTGAAAACTCCTCAACAAAATACGATCAAATTTCGACGAGAGAATATGAAACTGCTTGTTCAAGCAGTCACTGGCCATGGACCTTTTCTCTCGCACTTGAGTAAATGGAAGAACATCAGTCCAATTTGCGATCTCTGCACGGAAGAACCGCAGACTGCAGATCACCTCATAAACAGATGTCCCGCTCTGTCCTATGAGAGGCATGAAGTTTCTCAAGAGGAGGACGAAAACATTAGAATAATCAAATTTATGCAATGTAAAATAATGAAAAATATTATTGAAAATAATTTTAGTATTTAAGTAGGAATAAGTATATGCACATAGGTATTATTATCATTATTATTATTGTTGTAACACAGATACCCCGTAGTGTGGTTGTGTTCTCTACTTTAGTGTTATATGTGCGTTTTCGTGTGTATGTCTATCGTGGATGATAGTAATAAATATCAACAAACAAACAAACCTATTTATATTTCAGTTATGATACTTATTATCAAGATTATAAAATTAATTCTTTGATTTTATGTTTTAGTCGGCTCAAGATAGAGATTCGAAGACTCAGCAGCTCGTGTCTCTCAAAGATGAACTAGAGCGACAGACGGAACAAATGACTCGTTTAAATAAGGAGAAGAAAGATCTGTACAACCAGAATCTAGCTGCCAAAGAAGAGCTTGAGGCTGCAGAGGAAAAGAATATTCATTTGGAAAAAGTGAAGCGGAAAATGGAGACAGAGTTGGATGACTTGGAGAACAGTCTTCAGAAGGAGAAAGATGCTAAGCTTCAACTAGAAAAAGCAAGGCGCAAGGCAGAAGAAGATCTAAAGAAATTCATGGCAGACATGGCTGATCAGGACGAAGCTCAAAAGAGCCTCATGGCAATGAACCAAAAGAGAGAAAAGGAAATGGCAGCTTTACTCGCAAAGCTTGACGATAGCGAATCCAACATCGCCAATCAACAGAAAATGATGCGGGAAAGAGCTGTAAATTGAAAATGTAATTATTTTTGTATCTATTTCATGTTTTATCTGCTTTTTTAGATGCGCATCGATGACTTGGAAGAAGAATTGGAGGCTGAACAAAGGTACCGATCTCAGGCTGAGAAGAGAAGGCGTGAGCTTCAACAAGACTTAGACGATCTCCGACATAAACTGGATGAGGCCGGAGATCAGGGTGTTATTCAGGCCGAGCTGAATCGAAAGCGTGAAACTGAAGTTCAATCTTTGCGAAGGGATTTGGAAGAGGCGAAAATCAAGCAGGAGGCTGCCCTTGCCATTGCCCGAAAGAAGTTTGATGAGGCCTTCCGTAGCCAGCAGGAGGAGTTAGAAAATCATCGAAGGCACAGAAGTAGGGTAGAAAAGGACAAAATGGGCTTAGAAAATCGACTGAAGGAGGCAGAGATGGAGGCAGACAGGGCTCGAATCGAGAGGGCACACATGGAGAGGGACTGGAAATGTGATAGGTCGGCACTCTTGGACATGAAGTCACAGCTAGATGAAGCCAATAGGAATGCCTTCGACTTTGAGCATATCAAGAATCGGCTGGAGAAAGATAATGGAGACTTGCTTCAACGATTAGAAGAAGCGGACAATCAAATCGGTATGCTCAACACAAATCGCTCAAGTCTCTTGAACCAATTGGAGGATGCAAAAAAACTAGCTGATTTTGATATGAAGGTATGGAAATACTTATCAATACAACTTAAATGATTGCATATATTAATTTTGAGAATCTTTTACCAAACCCAGGAGCGTTCACAGGTCATGTCAAAATACAAGCAAATGGAAAGAGAAAGAGATTCTATGAAGTGTTCCATGGAGGATGAAATTCAAGCCAAAGAAGATTTACAGAGACAAATTGCTCATCTGAATAAAGATATTCTGTCCTGGAGAATGAAATACGAGAATGATGCCATTCCAAAACTGGAAGACTTGGAAAATGCTAAGTGCAAGCTACAATTACGACTTTCTGAAGCACAAGACACCATCGAAGGTAAATTTTGATTTATTATTTATTTCTAAAATGAATTAGTTTAAATGTTAAAATAAGAATGAATAAAGTTATAACACAACATAATTCAAACTCGAACATCATTGCTTTAAAGGTTAGAGATATTATTTAAGATATTTGTGAACTAAAATGTATTCGATAAATGATTAATGATACTTAATGCATGTGGTTATAAAAAGTTTTTAAAGATTTTCTTACATTACACATAAAATTTAGGTTTGAATGCTCGGTGTGTCAATGTTGAAAAATCTAAACAACGGCTAGCCATGGAATTGGATGATGTTCAAGCAGAGCTGGATGTGTCTAACAACAGATGTATGCAATTAGAGAAGCAATCCAAAAACTTTGACAAGGCCATGGATGAGTGGAAGCGAAAAATAGAAGAATTGAAAGAAAGTTTGAGTGCATCAGAAAAGCAAAATCGGTAAGATCCCTCTTTTGTTTAGCTTTGTTTGATATACTCATGTAAATATATTTTATTCCCCTCCGTATAGCGTATATCATTCAGAGTTTTCCTCGGTCAAACAGCAAAACATCAAGTTGAGGGAGGAAAAGGGTGAGAGTGATCTTGAAGTGAAGCGCCTTGGAGAAGAAATCAAGGAGCTTCTTTCTCAAATTGGGGATGATGGTCGAACCTGCAGGGAACTGCAGAATCAGAAGAGACAGATCACACTTGATAGAGATGAACTTCAAAACGCATTGCATGAGGCAGAGGAGGCGCTTTTAGCTGAAGAAAACAAAGTTCAGCGAACCTTAGCAGAGAAGAACAAATTGAAGTCCGAACATGAATATAATCTCAAGGAGAAAGAATGCGAGTATGAAGACAGTAAAAAAGGTCTTCTGCATCTAATTGCAACACTTCAGGCCTCACTGGAGGCAGAGCAGAAAGCAAAAGTGGATGCCCAAAGAATGAAAAAGCGGCTACAGGCGGATATCCGAGAACTTGAAAGTGCTTTGGACCACGCAAACCATGCAAATAATGAAATACAGTTGAGTCTTAAGAGGATTAACGTTCAGAACGCGGAACTACAGCAGTTGTTGGAAGAGGAGAAGGTAGCTATGGGCGATGTTCGGGAAAAGTTGTTTCTGAGCGATAGGAAGGCCAACGCACTTCATAATGATCTCGAAAAGTGTAGGACAACGCTAGAGCAAACCGAGAGAGGATACAAGCAAATGGAAATGGAGCTCAGGGATAGGAAAGGAGAGCTACATAGTGAAACGCTTCGAAGTAAAAGTTTGCTTCAAATGAAACGGACGCTAGAAGCGGAGATTGCTTCTTTGAGGGTGAGTTGGATTTTGTGTGTTTTATTGATACTGTGATTGATTTCAAAAATGAACGTAACATATCGTTACATAATTTTTACCGAACATGCAATTCATAACATTACAAATATTATGAATAAAATTTTAAATAATTATACTTGAACAAAAGTTTAACTTCCATATAAACCCTTTTTAGACCTTAACGCTTCGTACAACATGGAATATTTTGGAGTGATTTATTTGTATCCTTAAATAAAGAATGAATTGCAAATGTAGTCAATCTCTCATATTAACAAATATTTTTTTGCTGGTGTGTTCAATGAACTTATTTTTATTATATTGTAAATTAATAGTCAATATAGAGTTTTAATAATGCATTGAACTTTGGATCTTTTGATTGATCAAAAACAAATTTTGCATTTTCGACATTTCAGATAGTCGAATAGGCTTCTGTTGATGGCATGGCAAGTTGAAATAAAATATTTATTTACTAAAAGATACTGAGTATGGTGATGAGTACAACTTGTTTGTTCCCATTTTCCTTCCTTGCCAAGAGTTACAAATGAAGAATTAGTATTGATAAGTTATGTTTAAGTGTTTGTTGGCGTCATTTTATCTCGATACACCTATAAAAAGATTCTTGATTTTAACCCACTAGGCTGATCTTGAGGATTGCAATGCCTGCCTTAAGGACAGTCACGCAAAGTGTCGCAAGGCCGTTACGGATGCTCTGACTCTCTCTGACGACTTGAAATACACCTCAGAGAGAGTTTCCACCGAAGAAACACTTCGACGGGGACTGGAGACTCAACTTAAGGAAATGGTGGTTCATTTGGAAGAAATCGAGGCAAACTCTCTACGTGGCGGCAAGAGAATCATCGCTAAGCTGGAAGAGCGAATCAGAGCATTGGAAAGGGATTTGGATAACGAGGAAAGGCTTAGAATCGATGCCATAAAGGAAAAACGGAAGTCAGATCGGAAAATTAAGGACTATGAAGTTATACTAGAGGAAAAGGAAAGGAACTGTGAAAGGTTTACGGTGAGAATAAAACAATTTATATAGTTACAATGGAGTTTAAACTTATGTGACTACATATTATGTACTCAAAATAGAGATCTGTGAATGGAAAAAACCAGTTGGAATTATGAAAGTTTCTGGGCTGTTAAGGAGAGAACATCAATTCAGGGAAAATAATATTATCCTTAAAAATACAAAGGCCTTGATCAATATATATTCATTTACAAAGACGATGGAATGACCTCCGCTAATACCGTCCTTTGAAATTGATTAAATTAAGTAATTCCTCACACTCAGGTAAAATGAATATTTTGTATATTGGCTCATCAGCAAAATCAAAACTCGCTGCTCATAAGACGTAAAAAGTAAGAAAATTTAGTTGCCAACTGCAAAACATAATGTTTCTTTTTATTTGTATCCCCATTCCTTAAATCATTATTTTTTTTTCTCCCAGGAAATGATGAACCCCCTTCAAGCCAAAGTCAAAATGCTCAAGCAACAGGCCGAGGACGCAGAGGAAATAGCAGCTCTCAACTTGGCCAAGTACAAAAGGCCATTGGCGAGGCTGAAGACTCCGAAAAGCGAGCGTATGTAGCTGAGCAGGCCGTTACAAGGCTGAGAGCCAAGTCATCCGTGCCAGGAGGAGGAATTTATTTTTAGGAGAATATCAGTAGAGTTCCAATGTTGTAGAGTTGTTATTTTTTGTAAGATATAAGATAAATCTTGTTCATCATATTTTAGAATATTGTAACTATATTATTATTATTATGTATGTTAATATAAGATATTTTTAAAACTATAATATTTTGCTTTCTTCGCCGAAGTTCTCAATTTATATGCATCACTTCATTTTCTGCGAATAACTTTTATTTTCGAACTTGTTATAACGATAAACGATTGGCTAAGGTTAGAAAGGGCCAAGCTATCAAAACTTGACTTACAGTAAACGATAAAGATACCTGCAAATATCGACATGCAATAACATGAACAAATAATTTAAAACTTTCTAATAAGCGATAAAATAATTATAATTATCATAATTATAATTAACGCTTATCGTTAATTTTATACCATTGGCAAATAATGGGAATGAATATAAACTCTATAAATAACTATTTTAAATGAATTTGGTACAAATTACGAAATGAATTCCATTGTTTCAGAAACAAACACTTTGTTTCTCAGAACAGGAAATGAATATTAAATGAATATTTTGAGGGTTCAGCCTTTGACGTGTAGATAGATATATGTTGTCATATAGTTGGAAAAAACTTTCGTCAATTAATTTTGATCGAATCCAGGTCATCTCAATTTATGTAATCAATTTGCTACTAAAAAATAATTAAGGACTATTAAATGTTGGATGGCATTTGCCAATGAACCAAAAGTGAAACAGAAAGTTTGCAATCCTTTATGTTTCCTACTAATTTTATCCATTATATGCATGTAAATAATTAATTCCACTAACCAGGTTAAATAGCTGTAGGTTGAGTCATTTCAAGCTGGAATAAAGTTATAAATTATTGTGTGAATAATAATATAAAAATATAAGCAATGAAACCTGAGTATTAACTGAAACTTCCGGAAATTCCTATAGTTTCAAGTTGCATTCGATGCAAGTAATAAATTTATGTGAACGATATATATATATATATATATACTAGTTTTATATCATAAAATTAAACAAATGTACTCATTAAAGCTCAATAAAGCTATTTCGACGGGTAAGCTTAGCCCAGAAGTCCGTAGTGTCTTTAAGAAAAAATTCTAAACACAAAAAATTCTTATAATCAATAATTCCGAACACAAAAATGTGTCATCAAATTTTCTTATGCATAAGTGTCATATACATATATTCTTAGAACCTCTAATTAGATAATACATAGAGGTGTTTAAATTCCTTAATATTTTTCGATTTTTTAAATTATCTTATTGCCTGCAGCAGAAGCGTTCTTAAGTATTATTATATTAACTGATTGTTTTTTTTTCTTTCTTGGCCAACAGGCGTAACTATATTTCAGAATGAACAAAAAAATTTAAGGAAAAAACAATAAAATATACAACTACACCAATTAAAAAATACATTGTAGAATATTAGTAAAAATAATTTTAAAAAAATGTAAAGCTTTAGTATGTAACTTAAAAATAGGTAAAATCGTTGCTACGTCTGGGTCCTCCGACGATCTCTTCGCGTATATAGTTTGTTGTACTTTTGTGATGATAGCATTGACTTTTGATTTCTCTTCTCCGCGATAGAAGGCTAAAAAATCCTCCCTTATTATTAACTTATTGTTTATTGTTGAACGTATCTTGCTATTTTTTCTTGCTGTTGCGATTATCGTACTGATTTACAATTGAAATACAACTCCTTAACAGAAAGAATCAATATAAACATTTCATTTCTAAGCAAGAGTGGATTGAACCCCATAGAATTAGGCGGGCTACAGCTAAAAGTACAGCTTTGTTAATATATACATACTTCATCTTGACAGCTTTTATTTGTTACTTAGTTCGTTTATACTACCCAATGAAGGACTTGGAATGACAACAATTATCTTTCTTAACCCTGTCACTCAAAGAGTATAATGACATGACCCTCAACAATCTCAGTACCCATGTACATAGTTTACTCATAACAACTCTAAATATAAAAAAAACCTCCATAACTGTGAACATATTATCACATGCATTTGTTTATTTGGAGCTGAAAGATGACTTCATTCCATCATTGTCGCATATGAATGATTCTTCAGAAGTTCCAAAGGACAAAGGGATGGATCTGGAGATGGGATATAGCATTTTTTTAAAGATTGTAGCATGGTGCTTGTTCCTGTTAGACACAGTTTCATTTTTTGCCTATTTGGTTCGACAGAATTACATTCGACTGGATATAAATAAACATGTTAGCATTTAAATTAGTCTATCGAACCTAGGATCTTATCAATTAAATGGACCAAAAATGGCCATCCCCTCTCGGGATTCGAACCTGTGCCCCCAACATTGATGGTTGAACATGCCTTAACACACACGGCTATCGCAGCTCTTAATTCAGTTGTCGAATTGACTGTATTCTTGAGTCAAGTATGTTGCTATTCGCCATGGACATGATCAATTTGAAAAAAAATTACTTAATATAAATATTTTAATTTAATTCAAAAATTCACATGATTTGCTTTTTGAATAAATAGTAATTCAATATACAATAGATACAAACATTTTGTTGTGCTGGTCGAAAAATGTATGGAATACAATATAAATGTATGTATCAAATTGTCTCCTTTTTTAAATTGAGAGTTCTCTGAACCATTATCCAGGTCCATGTATATATCCATGTTCTCGAATAATACTGGATACACCAACTCAAACTTTTATTTGATGATCAAAGAGAAACCAATGAATACATATTTACAATTATATTATTTATTTACTTAATTCTTTCTTTAGAATAATAGCAAATGTAAAGTAGTGAATTTCGTATACATTTTTCACATCGGGTTAAAGGGTTCTCTAACACCCCTGCAGACGTGTCCTATGAATCTAATATGTACAGATTGAAGAGTGACAAAAAGACAGAGTAAGCATGACAGAGAATCCACTTTTCTTATGTTATGTTAGTATAAAATATTATTTTAATATCATTACTTAAAGCCTTGTTTTTAGAACCTAACTAGACTAATGATTGACAAAAAATACCTTAAACAAAGTTTTCTAGCACACAACCTCGATGTAAGTTATTGGAATAGATTAGCAAATGATAAAATGTTATAGCCTTTCTATTCGAATAACTTAATTACTGTATACCCTACTATGATTTGCGATTCAATTATACAAGTCAATAAAATCAGGTATTTCCTCCCATGACTCATTTGTTTGTGTAGGGTAGGACAAACAATTTGTATCAACACTAATGAGGGAAGTCCATTTTGTAAGCCTTGAAGTATATACAAATAATGGTCCTGCGTTTTTGAAGACCCTATAATTAAACTACTATTATTAAAGTCAACCTTGTAGAGAGAAAACATACTGTTCATTAGGCTGCTGGAAGATTCATTATATTTAGATTCGAGCCATTTTTGCTGTATAATAATAACAACAAAGGAAAAGCCACAGGTGTTCTTATTAAACCTGAGATATTATTAGTATAGTTTTAATCAATATTGTGAAAATATTTAAGGTACTTTGCATAATGCATGTATCGACTTTGTAAGAACTGTTCCTCAGAGCATAAACCCACCTACTTATAGTTTTTATATTTAGATCGTAACATTGGCCATATAGAAAAAGAGATCAAGCGCTCCCAGCCCAGTTTCAGACGAAAAATTGTTTGATGGTGGCTCCCTAGTGCGTTAAGAATCTGATTTATAATTTTTAACTTCAATGCATATACTCGTACAAAGGATAAAGATAGTAGTTGCTAATTTTTATATTTGTTACTTCCTTAGCCCATTAAAGAGTTGAATCTGTAAAGATATATAACTATCACAGATCATAATTCACTCTCAGCGTTTAGTTGCAAATGTGATAGCTAGGTAGTTGAATAAAATTTGAGGCATGGATGAACGTAACAACTGCCAAGGGCTCAATTTTATAAAAAAAAGAAAGTTAATTGAGAAGAAGATGTACGCCAGAAGTCAGATGATTAAGAACGTGGGACAGGGTCAAAATGATATTTCTTTCCGCCCCAATATACTTGTTTGAGATAAATCTATCTGCTGACATGTAATCACAACCAAGAGTGTTATAATTCTGATCAGCCGTATGTGAAATATTTAAGTGGTAAAAAAATAATGAAAATATTTCAATTTCTTTTAAGCAGGAGTAAGTAATTAAACATCTAAGTGACCGCTATTAGCGCCGACCATGGCCTACACTCTGGTCTGAACGCGTAGCACGTTTTCTGGACGTACTCATCGGACATGGTTTCCTACTCCTTTTCGACGGTAGCCTTCAGGGCGTCCACGTTGACGTAGCGTTGATCGGGGGCAATTCTTCGACGCAGTAGGCCAACTACTGGTCCACGATCCACAGCTTCTTGTCGGAGAAGACCCGGACAGTGGTCCCATTCTTCTTCATTTGGTTGACAAGGAGCTTGTCCTTGACAACTCTGGACTTCTTTCTGGCATCTGTCAGGAACTGGCGACGTCGTACATAGGTCACTCCCAAGTCTTTCATGGTATTCCTGATTTTGTGTTGGGATAACTTTAATAATAATATATTAATAGTATATCAATATCCCAGAGTTGTCGCCAATTAGGTTGCACGGCAGGAACGAATATTAAAGAACAACACGTGTGAGAGGGTCATGACTTGAAGACTTATTTATTATCACAGTAGGAAAAAAAAGGAAATATATACACGGAAGAGGAAAGAGAGAGGCACAGTAGACATGACGCCAGGGTGTCTTGCATCGTGACGTCAGGGACATAACACCTGATAGTTCCTTCAGCCACGTCGAACTCTTTAGTGAGACAAAAAAAAACCTCGGCTGACCGTTTCTTGTTGTGATCATCAATTACAGGCTTTCTATTGAGGCTCTACATGTTCTCTTCTCCACAAGCTCATTGACCGCTGTGGTGAGGGATTTAGAGCATGGAGGAAGGCAGGCGATTTCTAGGCGTTAGTGTATTTATTGCTATAAATGATGTGGGCCCGATGTCTTCTTCACGAGCTTTTCGTCCATAAACATTATCAAAATAATGTTACCCAAGGTATATAGAAATCAGAGAGAAGAAGAGAGTGCCAAACTAAGGATAAAATGTGTCTCTCGTGTTAACAATGAGGTTGCGTGTCTATGGTGGGCAAATCAAAAATATCGAACACTTCTATCTATTAAAATATTTTTTGTGTTAGTTCAACTAAGCTAATAAGTTGTATTATAACTTATTGATCAATATGGTGAATGGATGTGTAGCTGTGGATTGCAGGAATTCTACTCATAATGAAAATGGAGTGTCGTTCCATAGATTACCTTCTGATTCACATTCAATGCAGAAATGGATACGTGCTCTGCGAAGAAAGAAGTGGAAGCCTGAGGATAACGTCGATTATCGAGTTTGTTCAGAACATTTTTTGCCATCAGACTATAAAGACATTCATTCCTGGAGTAAGGAGGTATTTGAAAAGAGGAGCTATTCCAGGCGTTTTTCCTACCTTTCCTCGTTATTACCAATCAGCGCCCAAAAAGGAGATGATGGAATTGATAAGGCAAATTAATGAGCCCACTGCAGGTATGCACATAAATTGAACGATTGACAATGTAAATTTGTATAAAAATGTATTTAGTTATTTAAAAAATAATGAGTAGACAGTAAGGGTGAGACTAATGATTCTAAAAAGCTCCAATAAACCTTAAAATAAATTTAGTTTTCTATGAACTTGCAGTATTTTTCGAATTTGAATGACCAATATAGTTATACATATGATATAAATATTTCGTTTGAAGTTATGTAAGTCTCTTCCATAGTAAACGAATGCTTTCAATTGTAATTTGGGAGTGTGTGAAAGTATTTTAAGAATTATATTCTATCAATCAGCTCCTTCTCATTGGTATCATTAGATATTGTTATCCAAAATTGTCAAAGTATAAATTTCTCTGCAGGACCAAGCCGGATTGAAGACGAGGTGGAGGAAGAGAAGGGGGATGAGGACGATGCAAAGCAAAACAATTTTGAACATGGGTATGCGTACCCAGATGATAAAGACCTTATCCGTAAAAAGTGCGAGGAGCTTAAATCAAGGGTTTCAATACTGCACCAGAGCAATATGAGACTAGCAAAGCAGACACAGAGATCAGCAAAGAGGAACCATAAGCTAATGGACACCATCAATGGACTAAGAGAAGAAGGCTTGATAAATATGGAAGCCGCTGTTGCCCTTGAAAAATTCGATGGTGACCGAGACCTCATTTTGCAATTGCTTACTAGGAAATCTAAGTCCTCAGCTTATTCCGAAGAAGTTAAGGAGTTTGCCTTTACTTTACATTTTCATTCTCCAAAGAATGTATTGGGCAGTGTAGCAGCAAATTGTATTGCTCAAGACGAAACTGTGGTCCTCTCTCTTTCATCAGCTTCTTTCTCCGGACTCGAATTTCAACAGCAGTTCGATATTATGGAGTTTAGCTGTAGCTATGAGTCAGGAAAGGAAAACGACGTCGAAAATCATTTTTGTACAGTTCGAGATTGTAAAGTTTGCTCTGCTACAATAGCATATATTGACGGGTTCTATTGTAAAGTGTTTCATAGTGCTTTAAAATGCATTGAATGCAGAAGTGCTTTGAAGCATTCTGAAATAGATCCTTATCCTAATCGTTCACTTATTTTAATGAAAAACTATTATGAAGATGAAAAAAAGGGATTACTTCACCCCTCTGGATCACTTTGTGAGCTCCTTTATCATACCGAAGAAGTTCTACGATCCAAAACTATTTCTTTTTATGATAAAAAAGCTATAGAAAAGTTAACTTACATTTGCCTCCTTAAGTTAAAAAGTAATATTTTTAGTTCTGTAAATGTTGAACATTGCTCCAACACTGCAATTGGAACAGAAAATCACTTCAATTGTTTAATTCATATTGTATTGAAAAAAATACTTGTCATTGCGACTAAAAAAACTCCTAAAAGATGATCACAATAGGAGGGGAATTTTCGCTGGAAACTTTATCCATCGTCAAAGAATTTTTCGTGCCCTTTAGGTCCAATTTGAAATAAGTGTTTTTTTAATACAAGATCTCTTATGTATATGTTAATTTCTTATATTTTGTTACTAAATCTTATTTAAATGTATAATGTTTAAATATTAAACTTATTAAATTAATCTAGTATTCAACATTGCTATTTAATTTATTGTAAACGATAATATTGATAATATAACTATGTATTAAGATTTCACTTCTTTTTTATTCAATGGAACTTTTTACCCCACCATTCTACGCAACCTCCAAACTACCTGTAAAAGACAAATATTTTTTAATAAAAACACTTCCTTTGGCACTCTCTCTTCTCTCTGATAGAAATACAGGTAGGTCACTCTCAAACATAAACAAAATGTGGCATCACTGGAAGGATTGTTTACCAGGGCTTTCAAAGGGATTAATTTCTTTAACTCTCGAAACTTCAATCAATAATATTGATAATATTATTGATGTTATTTTTCTAAGAGAAAATAGAAATAATATAAAATCGTTCTTTGATTTATTAGTTTTAGTTATTTATTACTTTGATTATGAATAGTTGTGGATGAGGTTGTTATCCTTTCTACTAAGTTTAAATATCACTCATCCCTCTTCTAAGGAAACTTAATTTTGGATCTTGGCTCACATTTCCATGATTTCAACATTTATTTGACATCTTTGTCAGCCCACATCGGATCATCCGAATCGAGTTCACTCACAAAAATGCCTAGAACAAATTAATTTCTGAAAGCGAAAGTCCCTGCAAGTTTACTCCATAGACTGAAGTATTCGATTAAGCACTCATTAAGAAGACATCCATGTGCCTCTTCAGCAAAATTTATATCTCAATCATGAGGAAGGAAGCATGTGTTGCACCAAGTTAATGGAAGTATGGAATTTAGCCTCAAGGGATAGAGCTCTCTTGGTCGCCGGAACTTCAGATTTGTTACTTGAATGATCAGAACGTTCAATTGTCTATATGGGCGCTACTTTAAGGATCTTGCTGGAACTATATTTTTGATATAATTTGCCATTCAGATTACTCTCATCATCATGAAGTGGAATCTTGTAGGGCAAGCATCCTATAAGGTTTCAGTGTCTCCTTCTGCTTTTTCTATCGTCTTTGTTAATGAAATTGCTACTAAGCACACTTCAAAGCTCCACTGACTGGGCATTGATATGATACTGTGTCTTCTGCTGCACATCTACCCATACCAAGAATAAATTATCTTATATGGTTTCAATTGGCCTCCGAAAGGCTAATACTCTCGTTAGCAATATGTTTCTATTAATTTAATTAAGTCAACCAAAGTGTGAATATTCTCATAAACTGTAGTGTATATTTATTTTTCATCAGTATTTTGTGTTATCTCTATCAGAAATAATTATTTTTAACATCACAAATCAATTTTATTAATACAGATTCCAATCCATTAATATTTTCCAATATTTCAGTAATACACATATATATATATATATATCCTAATATTAGAATTTGAGTTTGTCCGTCCGTCTGTCTGACTTCTATAGACGCCGAAACTACAGAAGCTACAGACCTGAAATTTGGCACACAGATGCATCGTGACCATGTGATGGTCTTGGGCTAGGTTAGATTCTGATCAGATCAGATTTGTGTCTGTGAGAGAATTTTGCGGTTTGCATGGATTTTTGAGGGTTAGAAGGCTCGGGATGTAATTAAATGTTTTGTGGACTTTAGCCGTAGGCATCTTTTGGTATAAAAAAACTAAGGCCTAGCGGCCTTGCAAAGGCCTGAAAAAGGCTTGGAAAACTTTGGTTGTCCATAGTTCGTAAGTGAGATGTTTTAGAGACAGAACGCAAAAAAAAGTTATTTGCATCTCTGCCCAAAGAACCTGGATCCGGAAAAAAAATCCGGATCCAGACACTCCCGGACCCGGATTATGACATTTCCTTAACTTTTGATTCTTTCCCATTTCGAAAAAAAGCTACTCTGAAAGTATATCAAGAATAGGTTTACAATCGGGTCCAAAAGAAATTTCCCGGAAAACCGGACCGGCCTGTCGGGAAATTCAAGAAAACCTCTGGGGCGACTTTTTAATACAAAAAAAGTTCAAAACAAAATATACGAAATGAAGGCCTTGCAAAATAAGCCTAGGTTGGTTAAGTCAATGTCCGGCCTCCGGGACATATTTGGTCCGGGATCCGGGTTTTTTTGCAATTTGCAAGTTTTCGCAATATATTTTTGCACAATCATATTCAGCTTCACAAAGGGAGCAACTTTGATGTATTAAGTATCCGAATCCGAGGTCATTAAGACCCTCAAATCCGGGATTGAATATTAGGTCCTATTTCATGGACGAAGCGGAATATTTTTGAAATCCTAAATTTTGGGGGGCCTTCTGTCGGTTGTCAGTTAGATTGATCGCATCAAGTTATAAAATAATATCTATAGAGTGTTGCATTGTTATAAATTCATTGTGTTTAAAAAGGAATTTTGTTTAGAATTTTTTGAGTTTTGGCATAAAACTGTCAAAATGGAAAAGTGTTTTTTTCTCCGCTCTTGGTAAACTCTCAGATTTCAACTTAAATTCATAAGAAGGAGCTTAAAAAGTTGACAACAAACTATAAAATAAATAATTCTCAAGGGTTTATATAATTTTACAAAAAACCCAGAAAACTGATTTTTTCAACAAACTTAAGGGGGTCCCCCATGATTTTTGGCATTTTTTTAATTTTTTAATTTGTTAATATAGTTGTTCCCAATTGGGAGACTAATGCAAATGTGAAGAAATTTTTAAAATTGGATGAAAAACAAAAAAGTTTTATTTGTAAGCATTATTTCATAAGTACATATGCTACATATATATAGCATAGGAGTTGACTATAATGTTAGTTCTTTTTTGCTCCCTAGGGGGCGCTCTAAATTATGAATCTAATGTAACCTCTAGGGAGACTTTTTACTGCATAATTGGTATTTAAATATGAAATAGAAAATGAAACTCACCAAAGGTCTGCATAATAAGATCAGGGCAATACAAAAACTTACATGTACTCCAAGCAGTATAACTACTCAATGACGTCACTGGAGAACGAATATATATATATTTTATATAATATATATATCTATTTATATTAAATTTATTTATACACACACACATACATCACACAATAATATATATATATTATATATATATAATATAGTGTGTGTATATAGTTGTGTGTATACTTTCTTTATATATCAATCTTTCTATCTATTGTATAAATTTATATTAAATAATATGATATATCAATATTTCTATATATTTAAAATAAATATATATAAATACAACATATATTATATATATATATATATAGATATATATATATATATATATATATAATATATATATTATATATATATATATATATATATATATATCTAATATATATATATATATATATATATATATATATATATATATATATATATATATATATATATATATATATATATTATATATTATATGTATGTATTTATATTATATTTATTTAATTAGATAGAAAGATTGATATATAAATATGTATTTAATATATAAATTTATAAATAGATAGAAAGATTGATATATAAATAGAAATAATAGGTCTCCTGTGACGTCATTGAGTAGTCACACTGCTACATGTTGTTTTTGTATTGCCCAAACTTGGGTTCCATAGAGATATAAAGATATAGAGAGCTGATTCCCTTCAATAGCAGAGAAACAGCGTTTTAATGTTTCTGTGTGTGCAAAATAAACAAAGTAAGTTATACGACGTCATCGTAAGCTGATCTTAGAGATAGAATCTATGAATGATGAAGAGAATAAACTCTCTACAGTAAACCCTCGATATAACGACCCTCTGTATAACGAAGTTCGGATACAACGAACCTCCTGGAGCTAGCCGAACAAGCCTCAGATATAACAAACTTAAGTTCGATATATCTGAGGCTACCGAACCTTTTGTGTTCATGATCGAATAAGCCTCAGTTATAACGACCCTAAGTTCGTTATATTTGAGGCTACGAACCTTTTTGTCCATGACCGAACAAGCCCGAATACAATGAACCTAAGTTCGTTATATTTAAGGCTCCCGAACCCGAATTATGAGCTGCTGCGGATCATGCGGTTTGAACTCATGCGTGAGGTGCAGCAGAAAAAGACGCAGACGAAGATCTCTGACTTCTTCAAGGCTGGCCCCTCCCCAGCCGAGAAGAGGTCTAGGACAGAGTCTGAGACCAGCAGTGTGTCTGTGACTTCGACCTCCTCCACTAATCTGCCAAATTTGTCCAGCAGCAGTTCATCGTCACTCCTGCAGGATATACCTTACACTCCAGAGCCTTCCTTTAACGAATTTTCGGATATAACGACCCTCCGCTCCCCCATATGTTCGTTATATCGAGGGTTTACTGTATATCTTTTTTGAAGTTTTGTACGGTCGCTATGACGTATTTTTCTGAAGGATCCAATCAGCTCTCTTTATCTTAATATCTCTTTGTTGGGTTCACCAATCTTATCAACCAGTTGAATACTTCGAACTCTTCCCCTTTTCTCACAGGAAACACAAGTGGACGCGCTCCGAAGTATAAAGAGAAGGGAGAAATTCTATGAATGTGAATATTTGACATGTACTCATGAATACGATAACATCATAAAAAAAGTTTCCCGCGCATAGTTTATAATGTTGATTTCCCTCCAAATCATGAAGAAGGTCTTACGGAGAGAGCATTTGCCTCTTAGCTCACATAGGAGGCTTTTAAGTGGGCGTTATTTCATTATAAGTAAATATATGTAGTACAAGGTATATATAATTTCCTTAAACTTTTTAGTGCATAAGTCTTTTGCTTCATATTTGCCTCGCTGCACGTTGCTAGTATCTGAGCCCACTTTTTTAATGAGACGAGTTTTTTAAAGTAAGAAAAAGGGAAAAAAAATAAAAATAAATACATATGTATATATTTGTAGTTATAAGGAGAGGAACTAATCCGAATTTACTGGATAATATAAAAAATTTCCCTCTACTTTTTTGTTGAAAAATACTCATATCATTCTCTATCATAAAACTTCTTTCTATACGAGGTCTCCATCATAAAGCTTCAAAAACTTCATTGTTTGATGCAAGGTTCAACCCTTGCCTCAACATATTATCCAAAGATATGTTACCATGTATAATGCTGTGGCCGTAGGCCACCCACCCGCCCGGAGGGCCTAGCACCAGCCGCGGAGCGGCAATGGGCTAGTATATATAAATAAATATATGTTATAAATTACATTTGAAACCAAATGAAGTTATCTTTTTAAATACAAAAAATAATTAGATGTATGAATAAAATGAATATCAATAAGAAACGAAACTCGCATTTAACATCTATTGTCATTGAAGTGTCTTACACAATCTATTAGCAGTAGTACAAGCAGCAAAACATTCAATTACATGACTGAACTGATTCATCCGATGAATATAATTCAATTAAGTTTGAAGAATTAATGATGTATATTAGTAACAAAACCTCCCTTAGTGAAGGCATAAGTTCATGCATTTTTTATGGTTGAATTTATGGCATTCATTTACCCCTGCCGTTTTTTAAACATATTGTATTAATGAATTAGTTTCCATGAATAAAATAGATTCCAATCCTTGTCAAATAAGAAATGTAGACGAACTCAAACGAATAATTACACTTATAGTAAACAAACTTAAACAGCATTATTTTTCATTGTATATATTTCAGAGTAAATTGTAGTTTCACGAAAATTTTCCATCCCAGCAATTTCATAAAGAAAAAAAATTAAGAAGTTATTTTTCTTCCGTAAATCTTTGACGTCATGATGATACTCCTTCAGTCGTCGTCTATCCTATCCTAAATAATACATTTTTGTATATTATCAGTGAACTGAACGTTGATAGGTCCTTCGTATCGAGTTGCTCCATCGCGTCCTGGTGGTCAGACAACTTAGTTGCAATGTGTTATATTTTTGGAATATCATCTTAGTTTATCAACGAATGTGGGCATTCCTCCTCTTCGCCACTTGACTAGAATAAGTCTACTCGAATTCACTCTTTTTGGAGGATTCAAGGCATCACATCGTAGGTATCTATAAATAAACAAAAATGTAATTAATAATGCATTCATTTATTTCACAAAAATTTAATTATATTTTTTTTGCAAGATCCTCTGAGCAAACCTAGGCTGTTCTATAACTTTAAATAAAGTTTGATAAGCCTCAAATCATGTTTTAGGATTTAATGTTAGTTATTACTATTATTCAAAAATACGAATACTAATACATAATAAATACTTGAATTATACAAAAACTTCATGATGGTGTGCATGCTTTCATTAAGATTATTATAAACATATACTATATATTTATAATAATATTATAGGGTACATACCTTCGGGGGTAAATATAAGGGACCAGGAATCCTGACTTTAGGCACAGGACTCTCCAAGTTGAGCGGCGTAATTGGTGCCTAAGCATCTACTATACCATGACTTCCAGAAAAAAATGCTTCATGCTTCAGAGGAAACGCTCGGAGTCGTTTTTAGAAGTAGCTTTATAGGTTGAATTTCTAATTATCATTGGATGGGAGCTCCTCCTGATCTTCCACTATATAACAGCAAGTCCATCTTACACCCGAATTGCTTGACTTTGAAATTTGTGTTAGGGGTTGTACAATTGCAGGTTATTGTGTTTGTGGATTGCAATTACGATTTCGTGAGGCAGATGGAGATTTTTTTGGGTTCCATAAGTGTTTAAAAAGTTCATCTTCATTAACTATGGATCAGCCTCCTCCATAATTCGGTTCGGTAAAGCTCACAAATAACTTGGACCACTTTTGTATATTAATTAGGCACATATTATTCTTTACATGTGTTGGGGAAGGTTGAGTATGCTAAGGGCGGCCTTCAATAGGAGTACAAATGTACAGTTTGAGAGCGTTTTGACGTAGGTAGAGAGGACTTCATGAGTGGCAGGGTGTCCTCATACAGCTTTAGTGAACACAAAGACAGTCAATAAGGGGTATCACTAATGGTGGGACTGTTGGGTTTCATATCCATAACCCAAGGGTCCTTATGCGAATCAAACTTCTGAGGGCGAGATGCTCTAACTCAGTCTTAGTGAACGCAGAGCTAAGCATTAAGGATGCGTTTCTTGGACTGCACTACATCATATCCGTTAACTTGGGGGCTCCATACTAATAAAAATATATACAAAACAATCATGAAAAGAAACATAATAATTTATCCTTATTCTATCAAAACGTACCTTTTTCTGAGAAACAGACTTGACTTAGATTACTATCTCATTGATAGGTGTTAAATAGGCATATTCTCAGAGTTAAATGAAACAACTAATCGCTTTTACAAAAAAACGGATTAAGAGTCATGTATTCAAAGCCAGGGTCTCGGTCGGGAGTCTGTCGAGTCTCACTCCATCAAACGAGGGCGGGCTTAGTTGATGACTCATTCATCGGAGAATCTGCCGCTTTGCCTAAGAAGGCGGCTTCTTCTATGATCATTGATGGATGACATTCACGTCCACATGAGACCTCAGTCCCATCCACATCAAGAAACCTGGAATCATTCCTTGGGACTCCACAATAAAAATATTCTTGGGCACTGCCTATAGCTGGTTGATGAAACAGAGCAATGTGACGTCACCAAATAATTAACTGGATGATCCTATGTCCATTCTTTATTTTCGACATATAATTTTCCTTGAAACACATTTGTTGAAGTTAAAAAAATCCCAACTTCAATTCTTGCTCAACCATTTTTAATGAAAATGGAATATAATTTGAAATAATATAGAGTAAATATATATTTTCTTTTTTAAGTAAATAACGTAATCAACACTATTTCAAATATCAGTGATCGAAGTTTCGTGTTATTAAATAATAGCATACCTTTGAAAACCCTGGTAAACAATCCTTCCAGTGATGTCACATTTTGTTTATGTTTGAGAGTGACCTACCTGTATTTCTATATACCTTGGGTTCAATGAGCCTCCAAGATTTAGCAAAGCATGGAGGACCCGGAGTCACTATCGAGTTTCAGACTGAGTGGAGGCTTGGGAGTCATATTTACAAAATATTTCAGGAAAATTATTTGTTTACAAAGTGTGAGGACGTTTTGAATTAAGGTATGTGACGTCACCGAACTAAAGATTAAGCCGATGACATCACAGATGCTTTTTTTCCTTTATAATTCAAGTCCAAAAAAGAATAATGCATTGATAAGGAGCAGGGGCGTAGACAACGGGGGGGATGAGGGGGATGCATCCCCCCCACCTCACAAGGCATGTACAATCATCCCCCCCAGGTTTTGGGGAATGATATTTGCTTACTTAATAAGTCATAATGATGATAATCATAGTAATAATAATAATGATAACAATTATAATATTAATAATTATAATAATTATGATGATGATAATAATAATCCTCATCATTATTGTAATTGTGTTTATTGCTATTAGCCGCATTCACACGGTGAAAGCCAATTCAGACGGTATAAAAAAGAAAATCTTACAAGTATTTAAGCTATAAGATTAATCTCGCATATTTTGCAGTGCGCGCAATCTCGTAGTGTGGAAACCAAAAGATAACCACGAGTTTTGCGTGTTCAAATGGTTATTTTTGATGTGACAACACTATTTGAATACAGAACGAAATATAAGAAAAGGAGAAAAACTATTATATGTATTTTTGGCCATATTTACTTCATACGATGATGCTTCCATTTTTTATGATTTGAAATTAGACATTCTATATATTAAAAAAACTAAAATATTGACTTTCGATCATATTAATTGGATGTTTGTAGTTTGTTTTATGTCGATTTTTAAATTACAATTAAAGGTTTTTCAATGCGAAATATCCTTCCAAAGATAAAAAGGCCGTCATTTTTTCGTGGAATCATTACAAACTATGTATGTTGGTGTCCCTGCGCATCACTATGCTCCACCAATCACATGCAATTATGCTCAATTCAAAACAATAAATGGATCTCTTGTTAATACATCATAATTAATTAGTCATTCTCATGGACTTCGAATCAACTTGGATAGACAATTCGGAATCCAATCGTGGATTGTATTTTGTCGAATTGATTGAGTGTTGCTATGCAGAGATTCCATCCAGTTCATCCTTCATCTCGTGGACGTGGACAAAGTGCCGCTCACAAAGGAAGACTTTGTGCTCGCAAAGAAGGACGTGCCGCTCGCGATGGAGGGCTTGGCGCTCGGAGCCGAGGACTTCTTCCCCCTCCAGGATTCATATTTCCCGGTGATCCCATCCTCGTCCTCCTCCGGCACAACGGAGTTGAATCCACGAGTCCTGGTTCCACATGGACTCGGCGGAGCGGAGGCAGGTCTAGATGGATCCCATGGGGCTCGGATCTCAACCCCCCCCCCCCCCCCGTGTGAAGCTGACGACGAGGAAGACGATTATTCTGATGGGGTTCAGCTGCAAACTGAAGCGAGTCTGTCTCCATTGAGGCACTTTCTCTCTCGGGAGGGACCACAACCGACTAGAAGACCATTCTAGAGTACCTGAAGACGACCGGGAAACACTTCATCAACCTCAACGCAGGATTCACCTCAAGGATTGTCTCCTGATGTGGACCAACGCCCGTCCACACGCTGCCGCTTAAACAAGGGAGTTTCTGACCCAAAGGGACGTGAAACCGGTCAAACAGAACCCCTACAGCCCAGATCTGAACCTCTTTGACCGATTCCTGTTCCGGAAGTTGAAGCATCTGCTCCGTAATGACGAGTTTGGGGGGCATGAGGAAGCCACTACTGCTGTGCAGCGGACGATGAAGAGGGTGAGCAAAGACGAGCTATTCGACCAAGTCAAGAAGCTCTGGGAGCACTGCTACGACGTCATTGCAGCTGGAGGGGATATTTTCTAATTTAAAAGTGCTTTTTAATTAATTTGATGAAATTAATGAGTTTTACTGGGCCAGACTATTCATGGTTTAATCTAATAATAAGCTCTATGTGCGTATTTTGTTATATTTGTTTATTTCATTTGATCAAACATAATCCAAATAACATTTGATTTAACTATTAATTACACTTTGTAACACATTTTTTGTCCAATGTTAATAAATTTACGTTATTTTTTTATTTTTTCATAAAGGATTTCTTGTCTGAATTGTCGAGCCTTTAGAACAGATGAATTTCTTGCATTGCTTTTTAAAATGTTTATTACGACAATGTTTGCACCTATAACATTTACTTACTTTCTTAATTAAACGTTGCTTGTATAAAGTGCAACCTTTACATTCATAACATCTTTTTTTTTTCATCTTTGTCCGCATTGAACGAATCAGAAAGGCCAGAAGCTCCGTCTGCTTCCACAGGACTTACAGAAGTATCTACAAAAAAAGCTTTGATTATAATACTTATGCTATGTCCGTTATGAATTTACCTTCGATCAAACTATCGCCTTCATCGTTTATTGATTCAAGTGTCACATTAGATGAGTTAGAAGGACCAAAAGATATGTCAGCCTCCACAGCACTTACAGAATGATCTACAACTAAAGAAAAATAGTTTATTTTAATACACTATTGTTATGCTAGTTATGAAATTACCTTCAATCATACTATAATCTTCGTTGGATATTGATTCTAGTGCCACATTAAATGATTCAGAAGATTTGTCAGCTTCCACAGAAGTATCTACAACTAAAAAAAAGTACTTGATTGGAATAATTTATTGCTATGTTAGTTATGAATTTACCTTCAATCAAACTATCATTTTCTTTC
This sequence comes from Caligus rogercresseyi, assembly GCA_013387185.1. Classification (NCBI taxonomy): domain Eukaryota; kingdom Metazoa; phylum Arthropoda; class Copepoda; order Siphonostomatoida; family Caligidae; genus Caligus; species Caligus rogercresseyi. The sequence goes on from CP045892.1 coordinate 12,027,782, forward strand.
GTTTTACTGTTGGTCTGATGTTCTTGACTGATCGAATCGTCTACACTGGCAATAGAATTGATGAATAGCTTTTTCTTGGTTCCAGAAGATATTAGGGGAACAACATTCTTCATGAGGTATTCCTTCCGTTCCTTCGATAAACCATGCTTTTCCAATAAAAAAATATCATTTATGGATGAAGGTACATCTGAATTACAAATGCCACGTTTCAGAATGTTCATTTGTACACTTTCTGAGCTATCTGACCACTCCTTTAATGTCACTATTCCAGGAAGTGCTGACTTCACAGAAAAAACATGAAATTTCTTCATTCCTTTAATAGGACGGAAGTAGGGATGAAGGAAATTCTTCCAGTCATACCACTGAATAGGTGGGCATCCTTTCTTTTTCGAAGATATGACGTTGAATTTCGAAGATGCTTTAGCAACCATATCTATCATATCTTCAACACACTCGATTTTTTGATAATTATAATAGGATTTTGATATAACTCCAAAGCTGCGGTCGGGAGAAAACTTAGAGTGATTTTCGACGAGGAAATGAATAGATATCTCCTCAAATAGGCCACACATCACCATAAATGCAGCGAATCCAATAATAGTTTTATTTTTATTTTGGCCTCTGCAAAATAAAATTAATATTTAAGTAATAAAACTTAATAAATATGATCATAACCATACCCACAATTATCACATTGAATTTGAAGATGGGGAACCGGCTCGATACGCAGCATTTCAAAATACAGTAGAGATGCAACACAATTAGAGCCTTTTTTACTCGTTTCCTAGAAGTATACAAATTTCATATCGTAAAAATTTAATAATTCACTTGAAATAAATACCTGTTCAGCCTCATCAAAGATGTATATATTAGATCTCCGTAAGCCTTCGTTCTCAATGGCAAAAATGTTGACTTTGTAAAGGGAAAGAAAATGGGAAGTCCCGATTTGAACCGAAGAGTGAGGGACTGATTTGGCCTCAGAGAAATCCATTGTTAATAATGCAGTGGTTTTCGGATGATTTCTAGAATATTCAACTCGTCTGTTGTAATCCTCACGCTCAGTTTTTACGTGATGGATGTGTTCTTTTATTGGGGATTTGATTTGAGATGTCCAATCTTCAATGGTATTCTTCTGTAACGAGTCTCTAAACATTAAGGCCAATTCTTCGGAGTGCACATGACAGACTGAGCAAACATCACTGCGTTTTTCCATGATACCAAGTTCAGGGCATGCCACCTTCCAGTGAGTCAAGAAGGTTGTCCTACAACAATAGGATAGGTATCCCTGTTCTAGGCATGACTGAACATATTTCTGGTATATGACCTCTCTATTCCAATGACTAGGGAAACGAATAGATTTGAAGTCGTGATGAGATGGCACTCTTCCCGGAATGCAAATGCCGTGATCTTTTATGAGGTTTTCTAGAAATATTTTGATCCCTTCTCTCCTCTTATGGATGTCACGATTCCAAGGGTTCTTTGATGGCTTTCCTTTGGAGTTATTATCCTTATGAATAAATCCATTGGACGAATAATGGGCGTACAATCGTTGAATGCTGGATTTACTCATCCCAAGAAGAAAAGAAAAGGTAGATAAACAGACTCTTTGCCCACTAATTTGGAATTTGATCTTTTTATCTGTTCTATTAATTGCAGAAAAATGTCCTAAGACGTAGGCTTCAAGGCTCGATGGAGATATGGAGGACATTTCAAGGGATTGTTCTCGTCGGTAGACGACTTCTTCTTTATTGAACCAATTAAAACATGGCGTCTTTTGCCCATTTATATCCGAAGGACCAAGAACACAGGAGCAACCACTGAGCATAAATTTATTAATCTGTTGAAGCTCCTCCTCATCCAAATCTCGAAGTTCGATGTCGACATTTTCCATTTTAATGGTAGAAAATTCACGAAAATAGAAATCACAAAAGCAAATAGTGAATTTAAATCAAGGTATAAATAATAAATAAATAAATAATGTGATATTTAAAAAGTGGCGCGAACACTTAATAAAAATAATGTACCGATGACGTCATAGTCTCTTTTATGATCATATTTTTATATAAAATGTCGGTCACAAAAGCTCAATCAACAAGAAATAATTAATGTATGTTCATTGCGTAATTATTTAATGTTAGATTTTTGTTGCAAAAAATAAATAAAAACATATCACACAGTCAATATACTTTATTTAAGCGTTAGGTTAGATCCAACTTCAAATATTGTCGTATAACAATTGACTTAAGTTATAAGTTAAGCAATATAAAATAGCTCTTTAAAAAATATTTGTAATTTCGCACTGAGGTAATGCTAATAGTATGAAATACAAGGCTAAACTTATTAATTCAACTAGAGGCATAAATACACTCAGAGAGTGCAAACCTCCGCCGTCATGAGCCTTCCGAGGAGGAAGGAGCCTTGATCATCAACCCTTACAGGACTACCACCCCCCGTGCCATTTACTCCCATTACTAATATTTTTATTCCATGAAGTCTGCTTATGAAGTTAACTGTGTTTTTTGTGACAATTAACAGTTTAAAAATTGAATGTAATAAGATAAAACAATAATAATACTTAATGTTATCATTATTTAATAGATCTTATGTTTCTCATTTCAAATCCCGCAGTAATTGTAACTGGTCACCAAACTTACCAAAAATTAGTATTAAAAGTGCTAATTAATTTTTATTAATTTTCTAAGTTATGTCGTCAAAATGATTAAGCTAATAAAATTTTACTTTATCATGATTTGAAAGAGTTTTTACTATGGATATATGGTCTCTTACAAAATTTCTTACAAATCCAAGAAGTTATAGGCGTCACTTTTAAACAAATAATTTCAACTACTTTTTCACCAGTTTTTTAATCACTATTTAGACTTTATTGAATTTAATGCGAATGCATGTTATAAATATAATTATAATTTAAAATTTATACAATAAATAAGGTCAATAAAAAATTCTAGCATTAAAAAAATAAGTACAAATATCAAAATCAACTGATATAATAAAAAATAGTTGTCATTCAAATTAGGACTATAATTTTTTGTAGAACCGTAGTAAAAACTTCAGATAGGGAGAGGTCCTCTCGGAGCAGGAGGGGAAGTACCGAACGATGTCACCCGCAAATCGCCAGCTTGAAATCTACGAAATCCTTATGTAGAGCGCCATGTAACGAGCTGATATGAGAATGGCTTTTAGTTCTCCCTCATAATTAAGATATTACCTTATCAATTTATTATATTATAATACAGACATAAATTAAATATTACCATATATGAAGAAGAAAAAAATTTAAACGAATTTACTGTTCCTACACTTTAATTCACCAAAGTAAATAATTTATATTATATGGCAAATAAATTTCATTCACAATTTATTATATTCTAATACAGAAATAAATTCATTATTACTTTAGATGATAAATCAATATTTTAAACGAATTTACTTTTCCGACACTTTAATTCCCCCTCATTCTTTCTGAGGGATTCCAAACATTAGAAACGTTGACCTTAATAAAAATAATAAAAATTCGCAGCACTAGAGTCGGCCAACTACATCCTTTAAGTCTGCCTTGTACTAGCTAAAAGTTTTGCTTAAAGCCCGAAGCTTTTCCAGAATACTCCCCTAAATAGGGAGGGGCAGGACTCCATTCACGAAGAGGAGGGACGGGGAGCCCTCTAACGAAGACGAAGGAAGGACCTCCTTGGACGAAGACGAGGGATGGGAAGCTCTCTAACGACGTCCGACGAGGGGCAGGACTCCATTCACGAAGAGGAGGGACGGGGATAGAGTTCTCTAACGAAGATGAGGGAAGGAACTCCTTTGACTGACGAAGACCGACGAGGGAGGGGTAGGACTCCAGTCACTCCATTCACGAAGTCGAGGTGAGGGGAATCCTGTGTCTCTTACGGTGGGAGGGGGAGGGAGGGAGGGAGGGAGGGAGGGAGGGAGGGAGGAGACTCGTTTCTTGGTGTCCAAGGCATTTATCCCGGAGTCAAGACCGTCCCATTCGCCCCGTGAAGATAGAAGGAGGGTTGGAGGAGGAAGGAAGGGATCGAGGGATCTCCAACAAGTTTGAAGTCGAGGCCAGAATGCTTTCATAGCACCCAAAAAATAGATTCCCAACTATGATCAGTGGAGGCTCTATTATTGAAACGTTTTTTTCCTGTGAAAATAGGTCTCTCGCTGGCCAGTGATGATAGAACATCACTCATGATGATTCATCACTCTGCCGCTTTAATAAAGTAGTGAATATACTTAAAAAAGAGGTTGTAAAGGGGAGACTACTGCCTTACTCCATTAAATATTAGAAAACGTACATTAACTAAGAACAACGTAATATGATTGGTTAAAAGCACAAGAGCAAGAAAGATGATGCCAATATTCCCGGCCAATTTTTCATTTGATTAGCTTCTTCATCGACAATTATTCCTTAAATACCGCATCAATTAAAGGGCTAATTGAAAAAAAAAAAACTAATACAAAATGGAGAAGAGTAAATGAAGAATACTATTATAGGTATATCTCATTTTCACCAAAAAAAATCCTGTATTCAAATAGTGTTCTCACGTCACATTTTTGATGTGAGCAACTGTGAGGATTTATTGAATTAATAAGTTGTAAAATGGTAAAATTAGAGTTAATTATAAAAAGTGTAATGTTAAATCCCTCATGAGAAATAAAGTTAGTTGAAATCAAAACACTATAGGATAAAGAACTACAGCAACAAAGTATGGAACCCTCGGACCAGGATTACTATACAGATCAAAATTCAGATGATGGTGCTCATCATCTGAATTTTGATCTGTATAGTGCATCAAAATTTCAAAAAATTCATATCAGGTACGTGAAATGTCAAGGACCCAGTTTCCCTTACCACTATTGCTTTATTCTTTATTCTTCAAAAGGTAACCAAAAAGCCCACATCAAGAACGTCCACGGGGCGGCGGAAAGTCTTCATCTTCGTCCGACGAGTGGAGGTGCGTCTATTGCTCCAAGGTCCTCTCCACCAAGGGGAATCTCAAGACCCACGTGGAGAACCTTCACGGGGATGGTAAGAAGGACTGGCTCTGCTCCTTCTGCCAAAAGACCCTCAGCTCCAAGTGGAACCTCAAGCGACACATGAACACGGCCCATGCCGGCGAGGGCACGCATGCCTGTCCCTACTGCCACAAGACCTTTTCCTCCAAGGGGAATCTCAAGACCCACGTGGAGAACCTTCACGGGGATGGTAAGAAGGACTGGCTCTGCTCCTTCTGCCAAAAGACCCTCAGCTCCAAGGGGAACCTCAAGTCGCTTGAGTTTCCACTTGGAGCTGAGGGTCTTTTGGCAGAAGGAGCAGAGCCAGTCCTTCTTACCATCCCCGTGAAGGTTCTCCACGTGGGTCTTGAGATTCCCCTTGGAGGAAAAGGTCTTGTGGCAGTGGGGACAGGCATGCGTGCCCTCGCCGGCATGGGCCGTGTTCACGTGTCGCTTGAGGTTCCACTTGGAGCTGAGGGTCTTTTGGCAGAAGGAGCAGAGCCAGTCCTTCTTACCATCCCCGTGAAGGTTCTCCACGTGGGTCTTGAGATTCCCCTTGGTGGAGAGGACCTTGGAGCAATAGACGCACCTCCACTCGTCGGACGAAGATGAAGACTTTCCGCCGCCCCGGTGGACGTTCTTGATGTGGGCTTTTTGGTTACCTTTTGAAGAATAAAGAATAAAGCAATAGTGGCAAGGGAAACTGGGACTGATGATAGAAATCTCCCCAGCAACAGCGATAGAGCTATTTTCACAGGAACAATTTTACACGGTTTAAAACGCACGCCTTATATAAACATGAGGGGGGAGAGTGACGTCACCATCAACAATCGTCAAATAATAGAGCCTCCACTGATCATAGTTGGAATCTTTTTTTTTTGGGTGTCATGAAAGCATTCTGGCCTAGACTTCAAACTTGTTGGAGATCCCTCGATCCCTTCCTTCCTCCATCCCCCTTCTTTCTTCCCGGGACTCCGGGATAAATGCCTTGGATACCAAGAAACGAGTCTCCTCCCTCCCTCCCATTAAGAGACACATTCCCCTCACCTCGACTTCAAGAGTGGAGTCCTACCCATCGTCGGACTTCGTCAGTCAAAGGACTTCCTTCCTCATCTTCGTTAGAGAGCTCCCCGTCCCTCCTCTTCGTGAGTGGAGTCCTACCCATCGTCGGTCTTCGTCAGTCAAAGGACTTCCTTCCCTCATCTTCGTTAGAGAGCTCCCGTCCCTCCTCTTCGTGAATGGAGTCCTACCCCTCGTCGGACTTCGTTAGAGAGCTTCCCATCCTCGTCTTCGTTAGAGAGCTCCCGTCCCTCCTCTTCGTGAATGGAGTCCTACCCCTCGTCGGACTTCGTTAGAGAGCTTCCCATCCCTCGTCTTCTTTAGAGAGCTCCCATGCCTCCTCTTTGTGAATGGAGTCATCCCTCGTCGGACTTCGTTAGA
>CP045892.1:12039343-12068131 GCA_013387185.1 Caligus rogercresseyi
ATCAACCAATTTAACTCTTCATATAAGTTGTTTTATCTTCTGAAAAAAAAATTCTACCGAATATTGCATTTGAATTCAATAAATAATTGTTCCTACCAACCAATGACACTGAAATATAATTTCCATTGTATCAATTGATAATGTTTTGGGGATCTTAGTTATTTTTTAAATGCTTAAGTTACTTTAAAAAATGTTTGCATATAAAATGGCATGGTTAATATATGTCTCAATGCGGGGATTAAATGATTATGTATTTTGGCTCTATGTATGTACATCAAATACATTTCTAGAACATGTTGACCTCATTAATGGTCAGGAGATAATCTAATAAGAAATGTATACAACTATGTAGGTATACGAAAATATGATAGAAAGCAGATTATCCCTAAAAATGGGCATTCGTATCTTTAAAAGATATGAAAACATGTTGAATATACATATAAGCATTATGAAAGTAATCTTTTGGATATGATTTTTTTGTAGTCCTAATTGTATTTTTTTTAATAAACATATTTGAAATATATAAATATATATATATATATATATTTATATATAATATATATATATAATTTATATATATATATATATATAAAGTTTCTTGTATATTATCAATATGATTAATGATCTGGAAAAGTATAATAAATTCTAAAGATGTAAGATTAAAAAACTAATAAAGCTATTGAACTATTCCAATATTTAATATTTTAAAAAGATATTAATAATCCTTTCAAAATGTTTATTGTGTTATCGGAAGAACCTATTCTATTATTTAATTTATTTAAGATAGTGAATAATATTAGGTTATTATATTTTATTCACTCCAATTTTTTTTCTTAATACATTAAGGTTTGAAACACAGTTAAGTCTCCATACTAAAGTAACTTATATAAACAGGGTTTGTAGTTTGTATAGACATAATTTTTTTTTCCTTACACAGCAGATATTTTGATATTTTATCGACTGGAAAAAGTAAATATATCATTTATTAAAGTCCTATCTTTTTATAACCTATAGTTATGATTATCCCATAAAACAGATTAATTTTTTTTTTGCTCAAATAATGTTGCTTGTAGAAATCTCACAATAGTATTCATTGTTTAATATTCCTGTTTAAATCTCCAAAATAGTGCGATGCAAGGATGTATATAATATATCTGTTGTATAAAATAAATTAATTTAACATCATTTTTTAATTCATATATAAAATACATTTATATTTTAAACTTGAAATACTGAAAAACAGCATGTATGTATATGCATATATATATATATATTTATTTATATATAGTAATAATAAGATATAGTCTCATTTAGAACAATTTATAATTTTAGGGGACTCATAGATGGCAATGCCGTCAACAAATCTCCATATTTATGCATATTATATTATTCAGACTCAAGCTTACAAAAGTTGTATTTGGCAGTGCCATTTACTATTTTGTATTATATAACACTTATACTTATGTATATTTTTGCCAGACCAAAATAGTTTTTTAGTCAAAATTTATTGAAAGAATATTTTTCGTGAAAAACTTGTATTTAATGGATAACTTTTTTCCTTTAATAACATTTTTTTTTTTTTTTTTTTTTTGCCTATATGGTTCGATAGAATTGCATCCGATTGGATATAATAAGCATTATAGCATTATAATTAGTCGATCGAACCTAGGATCTTATCAATGAGGTAGACCAAAATGACCATCCCCTCTCGGGATTCGAACCTGCTCCCCCAACATTGATAGTTGGACAAACTTAACACGCACGGCTATCTTTTTCCCTTTATCTTTTTTGTTACAAAGAAAATAAGATAATATTGAATGTAGATTCAGACATTAAGAGGATCAAAAAATAAGTGTATATAATAAAGATGTTTCTAGATCCCACTACTTTGAAACCGAAGTTAATTAAACGGTTAGAAATAGATTTAAACTCCTTAATAAAATATACGAAATTTAAACTAATAAAAATATGCCATTATTCTGAAACAAATATTTAATTTAAACTATTCAAATACTCACTATCCATTTCAAAAACCAACTGATAACTTTTAAATTTTGCCATTATTTATTTTGTCAAGTTATAATATCTAAGAAAGGGAATGAGTAAGCGTATTCAACTTTCAACGCTGAATGAGAAAGTTCCCCTAAAAGAGATTCTATTCTCCATTGAGTAATTTAATGGCATAATGTTTATTCACGTCCTTACAGATTCAACTCCATCCAACAATTGGGCAAAAAGTCTTAGGCAAAGCAATTTTGAACAGAAGATTTACGAAAAAATATAATATTTAATATTTTAGAAAGAAAATATCAATTTTATGCAAATGGAAATGTCAGATAACAACGTTTAGAATTAGTGAAAGGTTATGAATGCATTACCATATTAAGAAAACATGTAGAAAGCCGAGGTTCCATATCCTTAATGAGGTAGCTCTCTAACTTATGATTAAGCTCCCAGGCCACGAAAAATAATTAACCTGTATATGCCTCAATGCCAATGACAGACCTTCAAGTGATCAGCTGTTGAAGTCATTTATATGATTAGCAAGGAACTCGTTAATTGTGATGAGTCCCTCCTCATTATAATTAACGGAAAAGGGAACTAAGGATATATAGATACTAAACAGTCCACCACATACAGAAAGGTGTATATTGTCTATATAAGAAACCGAGAGGTATGCAATAAAGAATATCTAATCAAAATAAATAAGTTTCCATTAGTTTAGAGGCCGCTATTGGTAAGTCAAACAAAAAATTCATAGGTTAAACATTTGTAAAGGTACATTCAAGAATAAAGACATAATTGACGACAACATTTTTTTCCGACCTTATTCTGTTTAGCGAAGTTACATATAATTACATATATATATATATATATATAAACATTATATTAAAAAATCCTCTTGTGTTTGTCTTTTTCTTAAAAAGGCAACTTTATATTTGGAATATTCTTGTTTGGTTTTAAACTTATTTACAAAAATAAATAATTATTTGTGTACGTTCAAAGATGAAAAGGGAATTTTGAAGGTAGTAGTTTGATCCTATATTTCCTTAGGCTTCTGTTTCAAATTGCTTTACCTAAGACTTTTTGCCCAAAAAGCTTCCTCGGTGAGTTAAAAAATGATTACCTTTTCCAAAAGAGATTTTAGGCCTATTACAAAGGTATTTCGTCTCTTGATAGGCGAATCTGTACCCGAAAACATTTATGACATGTACACATGTTGTTGTTTTTTTAACACAAATATAAAAAAAACTGAGGACAAAAAAACATAAAAATATTTTAGAAACATTTTTTCAACACAAAATAAAATGTAGACCAAAATCAAGATACATATTTTTCTGGTATCTCAGTACAGCATTGTTTAAATTATTTAACGACGAAGATATACTTAATGTTTTGACATCCTTTTTTAAAAACAATAAAATTATAAGAAGACAGAACGTATATTTATAGCTGAATTATATTTCATCTAATAAAGGATATAATTATCAAATTATATATTTAGAAAGGGGTGTTAAAAAGCTTATAAATTATGCTTATAAAGTATTTTAAACTCTCGTTTTTGTACTTCAATGCACTACTAAAGACTGTTCTTTTAAAATAATATCTTCTCTTTATAAGGCAGTATTATTATTTATACGATATCGAGTTCAATATACATCTTTTTGCAATTTTTTTATAATACCTCTAATCGCTTTGTACTCAGATTTAAAAATATGGTTTCTTAACAGATGATGTATCGTCTGATAATTTTTTTCTTCGAAAAATAGCTTTCCCGCCTTAGACTTTATTGAAAGATCTCTGAGTTTTCCTTTATGGGATCCAAAATTCTTGTTTATAATATACATATAATATATAAATATAGAACATAAAAGAACAAACTTTTATCGATCTGAAAGTACATTTGTTAGGATTACGAATAATAAAATCAATTGATAATAGATTTACTTCCTCTTCAATTCTAAGGGTTTAATTACTTTCTCAAGCTATAGCAAGGAGAGAAAAATGTAGGATTTTTTGCTTGATATTGATTGAAATAAAAATATTCAATATTATTCATTTCTATATCATAGTTATTACTATATATATATATATATCTATATATTTATATATGCTGTATTTTACAAGACAAAAGAAAAAACAATGAATAAATATATATTAAATAAATTGGTCAAATGAAACACAAAAGTCCTAAAAACATAATTTGTTTTATCACATATTAAGTAAATTTTGGGTCAAGGAAAATGGGTCTACTCATAGTACCTTAGACTAACAACCGCATATTCTGTTATTCAAGGAGCACTGTAATTTCCTAAGGTTTCAAAAAATTATAATATTACATGGAGCATGATTTGACTTAATGAGATATTTTCATTCTTCACATCGTCTTCAGTTCTCGCATGAATCATCTAACTAAACAGGATGTATGTTTTTTTTTGTCAGTCATGAATAATAAGATTATGTTTTGCCCCCTATACTCTTAATTTTCTATTTTGTACGTTAAACAAGACATATGTTTTGGTTCGTTTTAGTAGGGTTTTTTTATTAATTTGGCGTTTTAAAATGTGAATTGATACTTTTCATCCTTATTTAAACACATAAAAAAAAAATAATAAGAAACTACGAAAGATAAATGTGGGATTTTAAATAATAAAAAGATGAAATTAATAATATACCGTCTACTGCCTTAAATCTGCCTTAAATCTTCCGATAGATTCTATGAGTAACTTTGAGTATTAATATATATATATATATAGATTGTAGAGCGTAAACAATTTACAAGAGGCAAAACAGCTTGAATACTTACTTTTTATTTTAAAAACAATTTCGATTGATATTTTTGTTCTCACACAATGATAGCATAATATTAATTACCTCCGCCGAAGAGGTATGTTTTCACTGGCGTTGGTTTGTTGGTTGGTTTGTTTGTCACAGGATAACTCAAAAATGCAGATCAGATTCGGATGAAACTTTGTGGAGTTGTTGAAGATGCCAAAAGGAACAAGTGATTAATTTTGGCATCTCTGAGTGCTTCTTTAAGATGCAAAATGAGCTAAATACTAATAAATATTTCAAGTTAGCCTACTCTGCCAATAGATGTCGCTGTGCTGCGCTCTCAAAGAGGAGAGCACAGCAACATCTATTGGCAAATACCAAAAGGCCAAGGGATTCATTTGGTGGGGATCGGCAGAGGTTTGCACTCTCTGAGTCCTCTAGTTATCAATTATTATTCATGGCCATTAGATATTTTTTCCCAGTGAAATGTCAATACACTAATTCTTTCTTTCATGATCAGTGCTATTTTGTTTGTTTTCCTATAAAAGGTATTGTAAAATGATATGCTTATAGTTACTTGATTGTCTTTTCCTCGGGTTTTTTTTCCATTAATCTCAGACAAGAACTTTTTTCCTAGTACATTATATGTCAAATTTATTTTCTATAGTTCAATACAATAAGCAAGTATATTAGACATGTTCCACACCAATATTGCGTGGCATAACAAAGGTAGCCGTCTCTCTTCCTAGCGGATACGCTACTGGAGTGGTGGAACCACTCTTCGGGATGGGGAAGACGAAGTCACCAACCGGGTTCTTGGCACCGCCGCCACCGTCGTTGGAGTGAAAGCATTTCCAGGTCTCCAGGTCCACTGCCTTGGTGGCCAACTCGTTGAGGGAGGGAAGGCCTGCTCTCATCAAGGAGGTCTCTGATGTGGATGTGATCCCGTCTTTTATTCCAAACAATGCTCCTGGCGGCGTCATTTATGGCGACCTGTATCGCCTTGTGTGCGGTATTTGACCCCTTGCACTCATTATCGAGTCTAGGAATGGTCACAGCCGCGGCGGCGTAAGAGATTTTGCCAATTATCAATCCCTTGGCCAGCTGTCGTAGGTATTTTCCTCTTGGTAAGTGACACGACAAGCCTACAAATGAGTGCAGCCCGCTTTGCTGCTGCCGTAGCGACGTTGATGTTGTGATGGTACTGTTGTGAATCCACTATCAAGTTTGACTCCAAGAAACTCTATTTCGTCGGACAGGTGCACCTCGACGCTCCCTACGTTGATGGTCAAGACCGCAACATCCTTTTTCTTGGCGTTGCCCCCGATCATGAGCTGGGTCTTGGCAGCGTTAAGGACGAGGCCGTTCCCTTCCGCGAACCTGGAGAAGGTCGTCTGCCCTTGACTCCAAAAGGGACCCGACTCCCTCAAGAGAGTCACCAACAGCCCAGAGGAAGAAGTCGTTCTGCATAGCCACCATTGTCTTCGTTGCCGACCCCACGCAGGAGGTGACGTCTTCGATCAGACAAAGTTGAGATTGGGTCCCAGAATGGAGCCTCGTCTCACTCCGTACTCGACTGGTAAGAATTCAGATTCGGTGCCGTTCCACACCACACGCTGGCACCCGCCAGTTAGGTATTAATGGAGCCACTTAAACTGTGTGCCAGCAACCCCAAACTTTGGTAAAAGCTGTAGCTGGTTGACGGTGTCAAAGGCAGCAGAAAGGTCAAATCCGAGGACCCGACAACCTCTCCCCTCTGCTCGGCCTCCAGCCACTTTGCATGTGCGGTGGCCAGCGCTGCCGTGGTTGAGCGGCCTTTCCTGAATCCAAACTGGGTGTTTGGAAGAGCCTCCGTCTCTGCACTGTTTAACGTGGGGATTCCACTCACCTCGATAGAAGCTAGGAGGGGAGCACTTGACTTGCCATGAGCCTCATTTGCGAGGCGCCAGAGGACCTTGGATCATTGTGGCTCTTGTGTAGCTTGTTGACATACGTGCGCACCCTATCGCGTTTTATCATAGATGAGACTTGGTTACGAATTCGCCGGTATTCACTACCTGTGGCCTTGTCTCTTTCTCTCATGAGCTTGAGCGTGTCCGGCGCTGGATAGAGATTCTTACCCGTCTTAACTTTGCTGGTCTTGATAGGGGCAACCTCGTCGAGGGCAACCGTGATGCCATCAAGGAGAATCGATGGACTTTTTCGACATCCTCTATGCTATAGATAGACGTCCACGGCCGTTTTGAAGGGCGCGACTCTAGTTCAATTTGCCGAATTGCTTTCAAGTTCCGTCGTTTGATTGATCTGATCTGCTCCACTCACTTGGGACCAAAATATTTTTGATAACGGGGCGGTGATCCGATTATACCAATGCGATTGCTTTTAGACAAAATAATGTAAGCAAAACATAACATATAATAAAGAAACCGACTTTCGTTTGAGAAATAAGGAGCAAATCCATTTCTCATTTATTTTTTTGTCTAAAAGCTTATTCTGCTTCGCTTTTGAGAAATCTATATACATATGTGTCTTAAATAAGACAACAATAATCATTTCTTAGAAGTGCCACAAATTAAATAGAATGCCTGAGGAGCCAATCTATATAATAATTCACCAATCTCTGTCCGTCCGTCCGTCTGTATGTCCACACGCTATCTCCTCTCACATTTATGGTCAGATTTGAATTTGAAGATACTTATGGAATCCTTGGGTCAAGGTGGACCTAATAAAAATATTTGCAAAGTAATGAGACCAGAAGTGAACCAGAAATATCACCTTTTTGATTACTACCTCTTTTCAAGGTAAAGAGAGGAAAAACGAACAAGAAAAAAGCATCTCATGTGACTTAAAACATATTCTTTGTACAAAGTCAAACTTTTATGAGAAATGTTTGTACAAAAACAGAAGTTATTGTAACTCATTTGAAATTTAGAAAACCTATTTTATCTCCACAAAATCCATGGTACAAATTTTAAGAAAATGTAATATGAACATAATGGGCGCCGTAGGCGCCCAAACATGCGAGTATATAAATTTAAGAGAAAAATTCAATGCATAATTCAACACTTTTTTAAAAAACTATTAAATGAAAGTGTTTGATTTAAATAAAACTAATAAGTAGTACATTATGTGCTTTCATTCAGTTCTCTTTTAATAATATACATAAGTAGCAATAAGAGCGCTCAATTTAAGTATGTCCTTCAAAGAAATGCCTCTTCTAATTGCTTTTTACATACAATTGGTCAAAATAATTGAGAGGTTTTTTTTTCTTCCTTGGATTAGAGGTCAATATCGTCCCTAAAACGTGAGCTCTTTATTCAGAACCAATGCCTATTGTGTGGATGTCTAAGATTAGTATACCTCTTGTCATGAAAAAAGGATCGATACTTCCAATCAAAAATAGTTATAGACCTAATATAACATTTTATATTGTATTTGTATCCTTTCTACTGTAGATGGACAGATACACTGTTTTGTCTGTAGTGTTTCTCACTTTTATGTATGTATTTTTTATGTATACCTATAAATATGTTTGTGTTTATCTGTGTATAGTTAATAAAAAAGCTTATCATTGTATAATACTTAATTAATCGGCTATAGTTTTTACTAACGATCCATGAAAAGGAAGAACAAATAATACTCTTAATCTATTTGATGATTGGACTTTCATTTCAATATGCTAACTAAACATATAAAAACTAAAAACTAACTATAATAAAATTAAAAAGTTTTTTCACATTATTATTTTTCATGCTTATATTTGACTAAAGTTTTGATAATTTAATTATACTTTATCATTTATTTGAAATAATTTTAACAAATGTAAATATTAATACGGATTTTAACAAATACAAAAAATATGAAAAATGTATTGGCTTTGTTCAAATAAATTATATTCCTTTTCAAATCCTAGTGTTAGAATTCAAAATAATTACCGTGTTAGCAAAATATTTGATTCTCAGAAATCAAAGTTCCCTATATATAAAATTAGAATCTTATTGTTGATATTCGTTTTCATCCTTATAGTGAATTATAGTATTTATATGATTACAATTGTTTTTTGTGAAGCTGATCAAAATTAGTCCTCACCTCTTAGAATTCCAATCAAGCATCTTTTTTCTTTGGAAAAATTGTCAGACTTTTTTATTATACCTTCGAAAATATTTATTATCATAATATCGATTTTTCTTCATCAATACTACACAATGAATAACTTATTCACTGTTCATGTAACTGACATTTCTAGACCTTTCTATTATTTACCTTCATATATATCTCTAAAACTTTCAACTTCTTTTTGTTGACATATTTACCTATAATCAGAATCCTTTAATTGAGAAATGTCAACAAACACTCTTTGTTAGGACAGAGACTTCATTCGGAAAATGAAATGAATTTATGTTCATATACACAAATGAACTGAGTACCTGATTGAGGTTACATCTAATAGAAAGCATATTTGCACTTTTTTGGGTTTCATTATCGAAGTAAGTGTCTCCGTTTCTATTTATATTGCACAAAAAGTTAAAGTCTGCCTAACTAGAATAAAAGTTAATTTTTGCACAGTCATAAATTATTTAAAAAACGTGCCTGTATAAGTACATCCATATGATCAAAAGTTTTTATACCCAGATTGAACTCTGATAAATGATAAATATATATATTAGGGTGAAAAACTTTTTTACAACCTCATATTTCTATGTCATCATATTATGAACTTTTATGAAAGATTAAATAAAATCTATTTTTTAAGTTTACATATTTGATAAAAAACTTCACGCACAAAATATTTTAAATTATTTAATTAAGAGCTTTTTGACCAGTTCTTGAAGTCACATGAAACTTATTCCAGTTTAAACAAAGACTTTACAGAATGATATGTATACTATTGTATAGCAGCATAAAGGGACAGAAAACAATTGGTCAATGTCAATTGGTCACATTAATGTCATTGGAAAGGACGAATCTCATGGGGAGGTTGTCCGTGTTGCGGCCGGACTCGCCCAAGTCCTGCATAACTTTGATCGCACACTCACAGCATGGTTGCTTCGGGCAATATTGATGGGTGATCATCTCTTTTCCAGTGGGTTTCTAAGCATTTGAGACCTTTTGGGTATCCATCCAGAGGAGATGATAGTTCTTCGAAATCCTCATTGCGGAACAATTTGTTGCTAAACCAATGGCTGGCCCATGGGTAAGAAATAAATGAACAGATTTTACGTAGCCTGGTTCGAGTTTCAGCCATCAGAATGAATGCAAGGAGGGCTAGAATGGCACAAGAGTTCCAGCGTGCATTGCTGATGTTAGGAATCTGCTGAAAGTTAACAAAAGGGACTCATCTTTCTCAGTGAAGTGCCAGAAGACACGAGTAAGGTGATACAGAAATTTCATGTCGTCTCTCCAACCGCCTGTGTCCTTGATCTCAGCTTTTCCACAGCTGAAAGCTGCCTTCAATTGGTCATACTTGCGCACCAAGTCCTTCACAAAGAAGTACTCAATATCTGGGGATTTGGTTGAGTCATGGAGCTCATCGTCCATGACAATACGGAAGATGCGATCGAGCACATGGTGCTGACAACTGATAAACTTGAGTCTGGGGCTCCCATTCTTTTCAAACATCTGTTGCAGCCGAATGATAACACCCGACTTCTTCCCGGTGTTGACACTTGTCGTGTCGGCAATTATCATCAGAATTGAACCCCACAAGTTGAACTCCTGCAAGACATCCTGGAGCCCTTTGCAATGGTTGCAGCTGTACCAGCCTTCAATTGAAGCACAGTCAATTTGATTTCCTTTGCTTCATTTTTTTAGGACCACTGCTTGGTGTTCAATGCCATTGATTTTTTTACCATCGAAGTGCAAGCTCCACTTCTCCTGATGAAGTGTTGTTAACTAAGTGCTGCTTCACTTTAGCAGCTCTCCTGTAGAGAGCTTTGTGGATTCCTGGCTGACTTGGGGTCCGGATCTCGATGCCCTCACCTGAAAGCTGACGGCATACCTTGTTGCTTTGTGGGTCGATAGCTTTGAGCTTGTAACAAGTCGCCTTGCAACACCAGTGGGGTTATACTTCCTTGTGCTTGTTGATGGTGCAGCCTCATCTTTCATAGTACTGTCTTCACTAGTGTCACATGAGTCCGTAGCTGTTTAATAAAAATCTAATGCTACTGAGCTGGACTCAGTTGCTGAATTGGACATATCCACTTCCAATGTATTCCTTCGCTTGAATGGGTGGATGGTCTGGGCACTGGCACGTTTGCCAGTAGAATAACCGATCTGGCCTTTGCTCTGCATTTGCAGTTCGTAGAGGTTCTTATCCTCTTTGCAAAGCCATTGGCCTTTCCCCAAACTGTTCACATCGAACAGTTCATTCAAAACTTTTCCTGCAATGGTCATACTCTTTTATTTAAATTGAATTTTAAATTCTTTTTTTTCCTATGACGGAGGAAAACTTAGAAGATTTAAAAACTTTCCTGCAATTATTAGTACTTCATTCAATGTTTGCTTGTCAAATATTAGTTTTGAAAAACCAGGGCATATGTAGAAGGACATATTACTTCTCTTCATTGGAACTTGGGCATAGGAAGATTAATGTCAAATTGAATGAAGATATAATATGGTTCTCAGCTCCTCTTCATTAATTTATTAGTAGAGTGCTCTCGTGCTAGCTACTAGAGCCTTGTAAAATACATTAATATAATTTCTTTTTTGTTTTGATGGCATTGCATCTGAATAGATAATGAATAATCATTATAGGGTTAAAATTAGTCCATCGTGCGCAGAACCTTTTAATTAGGTTGATGGCAGTCAAACTTGGGTTCTCGACATTGAGAGTCTTTTTCATTTCCACTAAGCTAACATGCTCATTTATTAATATTTTCTCTAATGAATTAATTTTTACAAATAATCGTCAAAAGTTAATTTTTTAAATGAAAAAATAATTAATGTTAAATGAACTAAGTTCTAATTTTTTGTATTCATATAATTTTTCAATCAGTTCTCATCGATCAAAGATATATTCTTCACCACTCATAACAAAGTAATAGTAGCCATGATAGAATATTGGATGAAAAGTTGCTTTTACATGAATTAAGCCTTGGGAAACAAAGAGCTTTATTCATCTTGGCACTTAAAGTAATGACACACTCTCTTTTGAATAGAGGTAAAGTAAATTAAGGCGCTTGGATTTAAGATATTACGAAGTTCAGTTAAGGTTCTATCCGTGGGCTCTTCCAATAATCAAGTAGAGACAAATAATCAGGGCTTCAGGTCCCTACCGAAGTGGGAATAATTGACTATCGCAAGTGGAAATATTTTGGATAACAGCCCATCGTCCATCTTTAATAAAACATCTTGGGTCAATTATAGCAAATATTACTCACAATATTAATAGTCTATTCATACGTCAATTATATTTTGCTTTTTGCTATGATTGTCAATGTTGACTCTTAACCAGGTAAACCCATTATTCATACATAAAATATGTTTTGTTTTATCATATTCCGTTAGTGGAGTATGTTTTAAAGCCAATATAATGTTTGACAAAATATTTAATTTTTCTTAATAATTTGTTGAAAACTCATACAAAACATCTGAGAAAAATAAACATAAAAAGAATATAAGAGATATAAAATATTTCTTAGGGTCAAGCAGCTAGAAAAGCTTCTAGTTTTTTTAAATATGTGAATTATCAAACGAGCTGGGAACACAACGTTGCTTTAGAAACTTCTGTACGAAGACAGCAGATATTCAGTTTCAACCGTGAATTGTAGTAAATCCGTTAACAATAACATTTTAAAATTTTCTAATGATATGATTTCCCATAGAAATTGAAAGTTTTTGACAGTTTTCCCAATTGTTTTAAAGTCATAATTCTTTAAAAAACGAAGCAAAACTACAAAATCATAAATTACACTATGTAACAAAATTAAGGTCTTTGTTTGCCCCTGGGCTGAAATTTCTAAATTGAGTCCCATTTTTTACTTAGATTCCAAAAATGCCACTCAAAATATCGTCCGAAAAAAGGTTTGGACTTTATGGCCTTTTTTTGAAAATCAAGATTTCATCATTTCTAATGGTTCAGGCCCAGTTATCTTCGTGCAAAGTAAGAATAACCACAAATGTCAGTGATATTTATTTTTCTACTATATCTTTGCATTTCAAATCAGTTTTTATAATTTATATATCTTTCGTACAATTTGAAATAATCGGCTTTATATTTCAAAAAGTTGACCATATTTTAGTGTTCTATTTAAGCGGCTATATTTTTTGTTTCGCGTCTATTGACTATAATCAATATGTAATATATTTTTGGTATATGTCCATACATTTCAGAACAGTTTTTATAATTTCAATATCTGGCATGAAAGTAAAGAAAAGATCAATTTAGTAGGACGAAGCAAACAAAGACCTTAATTTTGTTACGTAGTGTAGTTCGTCCTACTAAATTGATTTTTTCTTTACTTTCATGCCAGATACCGAAATTATAAAAATTGTTCTGAAATGTATGGACATATACCAAAAATATATTATATATTGATTATAGTCAATAGACGCGAAACAAAAAAAATATAGCCGCTTGAATAGAACACTAAAATATGGTCAACTTTTTGAAATATAAAGCCGATTATTTCGAATTGTACGAAAGATATATAAATTATTTTGATCCAAATACAAAAAAAAGATGTAGCGATTATTATATATATTTTTTATATTTCTTTATCTTTATAAGAATTTATATATTAAAAAAATAAGTGTGAGATATTTCTCTTACAATTTCATTTCCTTTGAATATTATCACCCTTTGTCCCAGGTGCCAATTCCTTCAAAGGCCACGGTTTCCACTGTTTATCGTCCTTGACTTCCTTAACACCATCTTCCATTTGGTGTATTGCAGTATTGTACTTTTTTGCTTAAATATTGAATATCCTCTGCATGTCCTTGAAACTTTTTTTTTCTCCTTCGCCTAAGTTATATGTTTATCGATATGATTAAAAAAATAAGGACTTGTTTGATGGATAAACTCCCACTCATTTCCAAGAATAATAACTGCATTCAATTATTTTGAAAAGAAATTGATCAAAGGAATTGAGGGAGGCATGATAATGTGTAGAGATAAAAAGGAATACCAAAGACAGAATATGTGAATTTCTAATACTACATTCCCGCTTAAAGTATTTATCAATATACATCATATTGTGTGACATGGGTTAGATGCCCTTTTATCATGTGTTGTATAATTACATACTTGTATAAAAAACCATTTAATTAATATAATACGAATTTTAGTCATTGCTTTCCAACACAGCTATTTTTAATACATTTATATAATTTATAAATCCTCGATTCCCCTGATGTAAAATAATTTATAGATCCAAAATACAAATTTAGATAACATTTAGAAGTAATTTAAAAGCACTTAAGACCACTATGCATATTATTAAAAGAGATCAGCCGTTTCTTTATCTGTTCGCTGTAGATTGCTCGCTAAGGTATTGTTGTAAAAAAAAAACAGTATGTGGGTCTTCATTGCAATCCAGGAGTATCCTCTGTTTTGAATAAGTTTCTCTTCTACCATCTCCCCTAAAACAGCCTAAGTACCTTCTAACATCAAAAACTGGTAATAATAAAAAAATATATAGTCATCAGCATATTTCTATGTTTTATTTTTATCATTTGTGTTCATAGTTTAAAAAAAATTTATAGTGGAGCTACTATGTCACAGTCAATAAAATATATCTGGAAGTTTCTAAGCACTGTCTACAAAAAAACATTTAATTTCTTTCACCTATCTTATCCACGGATTTGTTGAGAAGGATGGTCGAGGTCACTTTGTAATTATTTTGGTTTGTTTCTTCAAATAACTACTAATATTCTGTGCTCCAAGACGGAAGTGGTAATAGACTTATCTTAGTATTTTCCATTTGATACTTTACTACATTAATTTACTCTACCTGGAAAAGCCAAACGGATGTACAATGTTGTGATCTCGAAGAACTACTAGAATCTAACCTGGCTTGCGAGGATGTAGAATATAACTATTTTTAGAGATTCATATTTTGTAATAAAAAGAAGCTGCACTCATTCCAAACAAAATATAAGACATCTCAACTCGCTCTTGACAAAATCGACACTCAATAATGTGAAATTTGTTGTTTAACGATCCCTAAAAATGTGTTGATCAGTGATTACATGTATATCACTACATAGAGATTCACCAAAAAGGAGATCCATCGTTTCTATATATTTGATTACGGCATTATTATTAATAGTTTTTTTACCAGCAAGTTTCGTTTTGTTTCAAATATCGGGTCCACTTTTCACACACAACGCCCTCAGCGCTAGGTCTGCCACGAAGGAATCTGGAGTCATATTAGCAACTTTGTGCCATTACACAATTAGATAATATTAAGTATCTTTGCAATACAAAGACTAATATATAAAAACTATTGATTCTAAAGTATAATCTGGGCACATACATTTATAACGATTCATTTAGTGATGTAGAGAATCCATTCGTTCTAAATATTATGCTTAATAATAGTGGTCTAGGATATCGACTAAAGAAAGTAAGTCCTTCGTACTGTTTGAATATATCATGCATCATTATAATAGAAATATAAAAAGTATGAAATTAAGGAGAAATGGTTCATATAAAAAGCTCAAGATTTTTTTTGTAAACAAGTAGTAAACAGAGAAAAAATAATAGGGAGTGCAATAGCCGTCTACCTCATTAATAAGATCTTATTTTAGATAAACAAATTTTAATGCTATTAGGCTTATTTATATCCTGTCGGATGCAATTCTATCGAACAAAAAAAGGAATAAAATGATAAAATAACATAATGAACAAGTTATTGAGTAGAATTAGAAGATGTTGTTCAGCCAATTACTTTTATCTAAAATGAGTAATGATTTTTAATTGTTTGAGTAAATTTTAGGTGTATTTTTTAAATACATATTTATCCTAATATATTTGACTGTTTTCAATATATCATTATTAACCTTTTCTATTAATTTAATAGCCTCAATGTATGGTAGAATGTTGCAACTCCTACGGGGCCTTACAATCACTCACCACATTAGTATTTGATGGTTAACTGACAGGCTTTTATAAAATACGAAATACTTATTGTATGTTATATTTTACAGCTCCAGATGATATAATGATTTTTCTCAAAATAAAAAATAAAAGTTTCAAAGCTGTCAAGAATATTTTTGTTAATTTCCATAATGATTGGTATTGACAAGGATTAATTTATCATGATAGTACTGATTCAAATGAGTTATTTTGTAAAAGGATAGGATATAGCTTTTCATAGCGTATATTATTTATATATATATATATATGGGAATTTTACTGTTTTGTAATAATGTTATATAATAAGACACTGTGTTTTTCTAAGGGTTTGATAAATTTTGTCATATAATATATTTATGTCATTATAATTATAGAAAATAATTATTTTTATAATACTAACTAACTGAGTTCAACTTTAACTTTTTAAAACAATTTCACAAATTTTATACCATATGAACGTTCAAACTGAATTTTTATGAGTATTCTTAATAATCTACAAAGTGCAAGAGATGACTTAGTAGATAAAAATATTATTGGACTTGTTCCAAACAGTTGAATTAGTTATGTTCTCATCTTCAATGTAAGGAGGCTTCAGCCGAAACGTGTAAATTTCATCATGGTGACAGTTTCGCGAAAAATCTGCTCAAACGTCAAATTTATACAAGCTAGCCCTTTTAACATCCTAGCGTGTTCGTCAGTGATGCCCGCAAACAATCATTATCCCTTTCTTACAATGGTCGTTATGAAATTACAGAACGAAAAAAAATATGTTTAATTTTGTTTTTACGCATTAACATCTTTTTATATACATTCTGTTTTTTATGCTTGTATATATTTTTATGAATTGTGGAAAAAAATTACTGAAGTACAAATACAATATAAATAAGAGACTCATCATAATACTTGTTCAGTTTTTCAACGACACATTTTAAGGAAAATAAATAAGCATAAAGAATATTTATTGATAGATGACAAGTCTCATGCAGAAAATTCTTGAATACACGTATTTTATATACTGTAGATACGTGTGAATGAACCTTGTAGGCCATTTGTTGATGATATATATAACTTTATAATGGTCTTGTTTATTACCCAAACAATTATTTTCCCATATGCATTCAACTCATATCTACTTATTTTATGTTATTTGAAACAGATGGGATAAAATGTATATTTTTAGACATAAAAACACTTTGTTGGCTTACCTAAATAATTGACACGTTATTGACGTCAGTTTAGGAATTAGATTATATATATCCGTGAAAGCATAGGACATATTATTTGATTTGGAGGTGTAAGTAGATTAAAGTATATAATTTATAGTGACTTGATGGGAAGCAATTTCATTCAATGTTTGAGTGTTTTGTTAATGCAATTAGTTTATGGGTCAGTGAATGAATGTTTAATGCAATTTGTGAACAATTGTTATCATTATTATTATGGTTCTTATATATATATACAGTCAACTTCGCCTAAGTCGATTCTCTCTGTGCAAAAACAATCGACTTAGGCGAAATTTGAGTTACAAATTTTGATTGCTAAGTCGAAGAAAAATCGATATACAGGTAGGCGTGTGTGTGTGCACTCGCTCACATGCAGTTGCAAATCATCGGCGAGGCAGCAGGTGGGCTTTTTCTCCACTTCAACCATCTGTGTTTGCTTCCTTGTAATACACAGTGTTAACGGCAGGCGTAGTGCATGCGGGCTGTGTTTTGGAAAGTGAGCGCCCTCTTCGACTTATGCGAAGTTATTTTTCTGTTTATGTATGTGCTACTGTCAAAATATCTGTTCGACTTAGGTGAAATATCGACTTACAAAAATCGACTAGTACAGTTTTATTACACACATGTCAATGGAGAAAAAATGGGACTTGTGATTATATTCGAGTTAGGCAACTTTTCGACTTATGCAATTTCGACTTAGGCGAAGTTGACTGTATATATATATATATATATATATATTCCTGCAGCAACACCTTTATTTAGTAACATAACAATGAAACTTCAAAGCATGATAGAAAAAAATTGTTATGCTGTTCAAAATTTTGGCTAGTATGTCTTATTTGGGGATATAACTTATAGAAACCATATATTTTTTTCAAAAAATATTGAATGAAAGTTTTATTTGAACAACGGCCATAATCATTTACTTTATATATAAAAACATATTTTATTCTGATTATTTCCTTATTTAAACTATCAGAAAGGATTTCTCATAGGTATATGTTTATTCTTGGAGTCCAAGTAATTAGCTATTAAGGAGATATTCATGTATGAATGTATGTATACAAAACAATTTACAAATCTCCTGAAATTAATTTTTAAGCACGCATTCTATAAATATTGCTAGCTAGTTAGACTTTATTTCCGTTTGCCAATATATATAGTTTACAAAGTAAAAAAATATAAAAAACATGAATCATTCTATAAATATAATCAAATATAAATTCAAAATTAGTCTAAATATATTTGAAGCTTATAAAACATAAAAAAACCTACTCTATGAGTGATTTGCCTCTTATTAAATATTAAAATAAACGAACTGCCCTGCTATAAGTATTTTCCATTAATAAATGAATAATATGCTGTATATTCAAGGGCAGACACCATAAGTGAAACCTATTCTTTTAATTGAAAATGAATGCCCTTGTATTTTATTATTAAAACAAAAATGTATCGAGACAACAAAACAAGGAGATACATGTTTGCTATTAACGGAACCTACTTATGTATATGCGTTGTTCAAATGTTGCTATGCAATAATATAATGCAGTGCTTCAGTTTACTTTAAGGCTATCCATGAGTGGTTCATGAGAGAGATTAGTTTTACCTAGGATAACTTTTACCTACGTTTTCATGTTTGTCAATATGTCTCATTAGTCTTCTCTTTTTTATATTTAACATAATATCTTTTAATTATAATGATATAAATAAGGTATGGTATCAAATAAGGAAAGAAAATATAAAAACAAATTTCCAGAAAATTATTTATTCCATTAACATCAATATATGAAATGGTACAATGTTGATTTAATTGCTTCAAGATATAAATACGTCCGTAAAAGATGTACAGTGACCTATTACCCTACGATTCAGCCCAATAAAGTAGCGTTTAATCTAAATACGGTGGTTGCATAATGTTGTGAAAAGTTTATTGCTATTATATATATTATAAGTAGATTTTTACATCATAAAAAATGTCCATAGGTTTCAAATGCATAGTCGATTTGTTGTGTTCTTTAGTTTAGATATATAAGATGTAAATCAAACCTCGCTAAACATTATAAATATGTTTTATCTGAATTATAACGGTTGTATTTCTTTCATTGTAAAAAATCATATTTGTTGGACAGTAAATTATTTTAAACAGTTCATAACAACTCTAGTATCATTATAATAATTAAATTTAATTTCATGAAATGAAATTTATTTACACGATATTGTATATTATTTTTTTTCATGGCAAAGTCTTTATTAGTCTTCAAATAATACAATAATATAAAATAAAAATAGATATAAAAAGAGGGAGATTTGTGTTTGGTAAAAGCATAAACAAACATTATAGTTTAAAATTAATGCAGCCCTGATTGCCCTTTCTCCGTTCGTCAAGCTCGATCTCAACGGAAAAACAGAATAAGATGTACGCTCCCAAAAATTCCCCCTCGAAGTCCACAATGTTCGAGGCATTTATAAATACGAATCATTTTAGGATTTTTTAAAGCAGGACAGTCGTAAAACGCGTGCTTAATATCGTTGTATAATCGTCTACAATCTTTGCCATTGTTTCTGAAACGGATTAAGTTTGCAGATATTTTTAGTTGAGAAATAAAATTATTGCCATTATTTATTCCCCTCAAGGAATTTAAGATCCTCTTCTCCCACACTTTAGGAAGATCAAAAAATTCATTGATTTTTGGGTTGCATTCAATGCATCGTTTGATACTTTGTCCTTTTGAGGAAATTTTAAATACCATGGAGCCAAGGGAATGTGACTTTTTCCTCCGTCTGAAGTGGAAAATCGTATCTTCCGGATACAAAAACTGACTGGTTTGTTATATCAGAGTATATTAGCGAGTTTGTTTCGAAAGCAATCTCCTCCAACTTTTCAGGCTGATAAGGAAGGTTTTGAAGAAATATTTTTTCTCCAAATTTCGGCAGATTATATCGATAATTGAAGTAGAACCGAAATGGGATTGTTTTTCCATATTATCCTTTGGACAGCTGCCTAATCCATTGCATGTTTGACAATATACTTGTTGAATAGTTCGCTACCAAACATTAGTCGAGCGAATATAATAGAATCTGCCACATACCCCCGCCATTCTTTGGTGGATTTGAATATGCATCTTTTAGAACTTTTGTATAACTCTTTGGTAATACGTTCCGAAGCAAGACCCGCCCTCCTCCTAGCTCAGATCTTTTCCTTTGTAAGCTGGGCAAATATCTATGATCAAATATAACTTTTTGTCATTGGCTTTCCTTTTCCAGGAGGCGCTCACCAACAGTCGGCAGGGCACTTGCAACATATATCATTGTGATATTAGTTTGCAATTATATAAATCTACTCTTTTTTGTAAGTTGAAGCCTCTTCATGCTTGAGCCCACATGAATGCTTGCGTATTGAGCCTCAGAAAATTGGATATTGAAGGCTCTCCACACTCCCACTCTATGCCCAAAATATTGACAGATTTTGAAACTTTGCATCTTCCCACCAACGGCAAAATAGGTGTCCATAAACCAATAGGGAGAATAGTTGTCTTTTCTAGATTGATTTCAGCCCCAAAATTTTCTTAAATGTCTTTAAAAAAGACCAGAGAACTTCAATCCTTTTTATAATTTGTTCCTCGGAGTTAGCTACCACCATTAGCGTCACATCGTTTTTACTAGATTATACTGATAACATATTTCTGACACAACTACGCATTTGTTAGATGGGTCAAATATATTTGTTATAATTTTTAATATATATTTGCTAGGAAATACTTAAAAACATAAGTTGAGATTTTTAATTCCTTGGTACATTTTTTTGTCAATGTTTTTGGAACAACATTTTATTGAGTGAGCAATTGTGGACACACAAGACATATCTGAGGTGTAATGAAGGCATAAAATAAAATAGTATAATCAAATTATAACTATGATGTTATAGATGTGGCAGTATTAATCAATTGATCGATCCCTTGATTATTTTCATTCCAAAACATGGTCCTTTGTCAAACTTATAGATGTATAAGTTATAATATTTTTAGACATAAATAATATACTGTTGACAATATACTTGTTGGCAATATACTTATTAACAAAGTGTTAATAAGGTTTTAACTAAATGATAAGACGATTTAAAGTGTAAGTATGGCTGAAAATATGAGGAACGTTTTTTTGTACATTGTCTGTGACTTTTTTACTAAAGAAATATGATATTGTACTTACGTAAAACATTTCTATCAAGGCTTGGGATCTAAGAAATCAAAACCAAGTTCGCGTTGGCGTAGAAGCAAGAATAAAAGCAAAGTAAAGTATTACAAATAACAGCCCCTCGTGACTCCACATGGACAACATACAAATCCCCATCGCCTCCGTGTCTCGACGAGGCAGCGGTTCATCATGCACTCCTTCAACTCTCTGTCCCGCTCTCCAACTCCCACCATTTTTCCCGGTACTTTGGGGTGGTGGGATATCTCCTGGGGCTCTGAGCGTTCATTCCATGAAGGAGGTGGAAACTCCTCCTATCGACGCTACGTCATCTCACCACATCGACGCGTGTGCACCATGGATTGCTCTCACTGTCGGCAAATGGCTCGACAGATCCGGGATGAGCTTGTCTCGCCCTTCTCAGAGTGTGCATCTGCTCCTTGCTCCAGGAAGTCCTCTGGAGGAGCTGGTAAGTGGGAGAAGTTTATATTAATAGAAGGAAATAAGATCTAAAAGATCGATGGACCAATTTTAATGTTTTAATACTTATTTATATACATGCGAATGTGATTCTATCCAACGAAATAAACCAACATTTAAAGAAATAACATAATTGTAAACTTAAGGGTGTTTTGACGTTTTTTAAACATTAACATCATTTTATATACATTCTCTTTATATATATATATAATGCATTTCATATCCTCCATCATAAAATGATTATAGAAAACTTATTGTTAAGTCCGGCATGAAATAATATAATATGCATTTTATTTATTTGTAGGGACAAACCAATACTAAGGTTAAAAAATGTTATTTTCAAAACTCTTCTAACAATATTTACAACCTTATATTTACTATTAAAATATAAGCAGTATGATAAACTTTTGTAACAAAATATATTTTTAAAATAAACAACGTTTCTTTAGACAGTAATTTTGAATTACAATGTTCATTTATGCTTTTGTTTTAACGTAACTGTCTTTAGATTTTTATATTATATATTTGTTTCTATGTTATTGTGTATTTCACTATATTTTTTGGGAATAATAAATATATATTTTAATCCCCCCCAAAAAAAAAACGTAAAAAATATAATAAAGAACAATCTGCCAAATCACATAACATTGTATAAATACGTAACCGCCCAATTTTGTCCAAATGACTTTCGGGTCCCGCCAAGCACAGTGATGGCGGGACCCGAAAGTCCTTTGGCCGAGGGTTAGAAACCCCAATACCCCATCACTGTACTTGGCGGGACCCGAAAGTCCATTGGCCGAGGGTTAGAAACCCAATACCCCATCACTGTGTTTGGCGGGACCCGAGAGTCCATTGGCCGAGGGTTCCCTGAAGCTAAGGAACTCCTCATGAATGAATGTTAGGGGTATGTCTTCTTTTCTGGGAAATAGTGAGGACGAGTTGGGCAGGGACGAGTTGGGTCTAGGACGAATTGGACAAGGACGAATTGGGCACGGGACGATTTGGACAGGACAATTTGGGCAGGGACGA
The DNA here is from genome assembly GCA_013387185.1 of Caligus rogercresseyi. Classification (NCBI taxonomy): domain Eukaryota; kingdom Metazoa; phylum Arthropoda; class Copepoda; order Siphonostomatoida; family Caligidae; genus Caligus; species Caligus rogercresseyi. The sequence goes on from CP045892.1 coordinate 12,062,117, forward strand.
TTTGGGCAGGGACAAAATGGAAAGGACGAAGTGTACGTGACCCGTATAAATATACAAGTAAGATATTTGTACATTTCAAAAGTATTGTTTTAAGCCAGTTAAAGGCAATCGCGTTAGAGTAGTAGATGAGTGTTCATCTCCCTTTGGGGAAGGTGATATTGATCATCCACATTGATGAGATCCTTGGTTCAAAGGACTACATATATGCGGTAATACTTGTTAGTATCCACACGATTACTGTAATTCCATAATTTTAGCTAATGAAATCATAACTAACTAAAGTAAAAGAGTAGTCCATATATTATTTTCTCCCAATGCTTGAATATAAAAATGTTTTCTTCTAAATTTGATATGTCAGGACTATTAAAATAATAGTACGAGGATTAAAGGATTAAAGAGGAAATTTTGAAATAGAAAATTAAGATGAAAAGAAAGAAAAAGCTAGAGAATTGAAATTGAAGTCATTAAAAATCTTTTTAAATCTAACATGTATCTTATGTACATTTATTAATTAAATCTTAAAAATAATGACAAGTATTAAACCATCGAAATTGTAAAAGAGCATAATATTGTTTTTACATTTGAAAGCATTTTAATCTATATTTGAGAAATTCAAAATGGTATGTGAATTTATATTAAATAATTTAATAAAATGAAATATGATTTTGACTTTGACCTTTTTGGTTATCACTAAAGCTTTACTTGACAAATTCAGGATTCTTTTGTTCAACATATTACCCATTCTTTCATGACATAAATAGAAAATGCTGACAAGCTAATAACAATTCCATAAAACGCAAAACTGATATATCTGAAACAAGTATTTCCTTAGTGATATTTTTGATTATGTTTTATTGAAGACAAATAAAGTGCCTGTCTTTGAAAGGAAGACTGATATTTTAAAAATTCATACATTATCGTAAATCGATAATGACGAAAAACGGCCTTTATTTATCCATGTACAATCATCATAAGAATCTTTAAAGTATTTTCTGATTTGTTCTTGTAGCGTCAACCATACCAAATTTAAAACTGATCACATTTTACTTCCTTCCTATTGATGAATGGATTTTTTAGACAATGATTAAAAGTATCACACAACTTTAACCATTTGAAATCTTGCAAATACAGTGTACTGTATATCATGTTTTGATCCTTATCATGAAACATGTCACCTATATAACTCTCGCCATTCCCATATATATATATATATATATCGTAAAACGATAAAATAATACCATACTTTAAAAAACTTGTAAATCACGTAATTTCAACTTTATAGGAAGTTAAAATATTTTTTCAATTCATTTCGATCCTTTCAAAAGAGCTAAAATTCAGCACTATTTTTTTTATCAAAAACGTAATCAACCAAAAAAATATCAAAATAAACAAGAAAACCAAACTTCCTTTACATCTTTTATTAATATACCTAGAATTTAATAATATATATGATTATTTCTATTCTATGTTGTCTAAAGTATCTCAATATGTTCTACATTTTGCTCGACGTTACTAAATAAACAGGTGCCTGAAAAATTATTTTCTAAAGGAATTTTTTTGTCAGTTAGAAATTATTACTGTTTACAATAGACAAACATATATAAACATATTTCATTAAAACATTCTTCATCTTTGTACATTTTAAAAGCTTGATTATTTTTGTTTCCTCATCCTCCTTTTGCCAAACTAGGTGCCTCTCGTAGGACAAAGTGGGGCATTTGTAGATTAAATGATGAGCAGTCTGTGGTTCTTCCAAACAGAGATCACATATTTCACTCGTGTTTTTCCATTTACTCAAATGAGAGAGAAATGGTCCATGCCCGGTATAGGCTTGGACAAGAAGTTGGGTATCTTGATGTCGGTGTTTGATGGGTTTTGGCTTGGGGGTTTAAGCATGGAGCGTGTATGCTTCATCTTTTGGTCATTTCTGTATCGGTGACACCATTTGTTGTAAAATAAATCGTTAAGTGTTTTCTTTATATAACTTGGAGGAACACCGACATTATTTCGGATTTTGCTCACACTTCCATTTTTTGCTAGATGATCTGCAAATTAATTTCCCATTATGTCATTACGACCTCTGCACTATTCAATATGAATTTTGTTGTTCTTTTTTCTTCAATCAGGACCTTCTTACAGTTCTTCACTACCTCGCTAGTTGTAAGTGGGTTGAGAAGAGCTGAAATCGCTGATTGGGAGTCTAATCTAATAACAATATTTTTGTAGAATTTTTCTTGATTAAGGAGATCTCTACAGATCCTGTAATTGCCACAACTTCTGCTTGAAATACTGATGCCTCTGTGTTCAACGATACCATTGAGTGGTGTATTGATATGTCACCCCTAGTAATTGCCCATCCAGCCCAGTATTACTTATCATCTTTTGAACCATCCGTGTACCTAGATAATTGTATCGGGATTGGAGATTTCAAGGTTGTCCACCCAAATGAAGTCACTTTCATGGTTTGTAATGGCTTCCTCCAGAATTTTGTCGCTAGAGAACCAATGTCCACGACGTGTTCTTAAGGGATTATACCATAGAGAGATATATATGACTTTAAATAAGGATCAAATGAGAATATAATAACCTAATAAACATATATCTTACTTTTTAAGTCCTCACTCACTTGCACTAAAACGTTTCCCGTAAAATGCTATTAATGTGAACAGTTATTTTTATGAGGGCCGGTTAAAAAGAATTTACTTTTTTCTGATAAGAGTTTAACTGCACGTTCAAACAGAAAAAAGAAAGAACTGCTATATGCTCATGTTTTTTATCGTAACGTTCATATTTTATTACAATATTCCACGGCCCCAATACATATTCATTTATAGTCTACATCCTTCGCCTGCATATTTTGCAGAATATTTTTTTCCTAAACACATTTTTTAAAAGCTTTCTTTATTTATTTTAGACAAATATAAAATATAAGTATGTTTTACTTCTCATAAACGATGCTTAGTGACTTTTTATAAGCCTAATACTTACGTAAAAGCATCAATTAACAATATTGTTCAAATTCTATAAAAAGATTACATAAGTATTCTTATCAATATCGCAAAGAGATACATTTATTTGTTTTGTGACTGAAATTTAATGTTATCTCATTTTTTATATAGAAACAAAAATTAAGATATTGCAACGACAGGATTTTCAACACATGCCTGAAATACTTTTGTTAGTATGGAGTTGTGGTTTTTGTTTGTTTTGCTCTTATAGATGTCATAAGAGAGTTATTTGTGAGTTGGTAAAATATATAATAGTGAAATAAGAATTGCAAAAGGAAGAATTTATGGAAAAAGTTTATATAAGGATTAGAGTCCAAAGTTTTTTTTATAAAACTTTTTTAAATACTTCATCATCACAATTCATAATGTTAGAAGGCTACGTTGATGTTGATCTCTTATGCTAAAATCAAAAATATCTGATTTGGAAAATATGTATTATTAAATTAAGCTTTAATTTACTATAATGTAAGTAATTATAAGTAAAAGCTTAAAGTAATATTTGAGTCAATATTGTATTTTTACTATTTGTATTTTATTGTGTCAATGTGTTTGAAAATACAATTGAATGAATTAGATTTTGTATTATGATAGTCAAATATATCTTGAACTCAGAATAATAAACCAAAGCATATTTACACTCAAATAAAAAGGGTAATACCCCCGGGTCTGTCTCATATAAACATTCTTTCATTCTAATTAAAAACACAATGTATCTCTTCTTGTAAGACTTTAGAATAAATTGTTTTTGAATTCGATAAAATCCAAAAACATATAGACATTTAGTTGAGGTAAAATATATTACATGTAGCTTGAAACATATGTAAACTTTTTGTTTGTAATTTTAACTTTATGTCTTTCTTAAGTTTATTTTGATTTCATTATTGCTTCCATTTTATTTAATGTGTATTTGATAAAAATAAATTATAAGTCAGTTTTTATTTTTCATGTACATCCAAAATTCAACGAGAAATTTAAGTTTTGAAATAGTCATTTTTATGGAAAATAATCTGAAAATAACTATTTCAAAACTTAAATTTCTCGTTGAATTTTGAATGTACATGAAAAATAAAAACTGATTTGGAATCCTTGTAAACATACCTGCACTTTGCGGCAAATTGTTTGAAACTAGGGTTTAAATTAAGGACATTAGAGGCGATCGAATGGCGAAAAAAAAATACTACATAAGTTTACTAAATAACTTCCCATTGTTTGATTTCGTTCAAACTTTCACAGGATGATTTCTATGCACTAAAGTTAAATCCTAGGGGGAGCCCGACTCTCAAATCCGAAAAACGTGAAATAAGAATCACCCAAAATATATATAATATATATATATATAATATATATATATATATATATATATATATATATATATATATATATATTATATATATATAAAGAAACAAACAGACTACTTCTTGTCCTAATTGATACATTTACATTTATGTATTAGACTTTTGACATCATCTACCGCTACATGAAATGAGGTACAGATTATCATACGTTAATAAATATGTTAGTACAACCAAACGAAAAACATAAAATTTTAAACCATACTCGTTACAAATTAGAAATGAATTAATATTTTAGCGACTAATTAAAGCAAATGAAATTAATTGAATTTACAAAAACTTTTTAATACGAATATGAAAACAAATTAAATTAACAAAATTAATAAGTGATTTTGCAACCATATAAAAAACCTGTAAGACTCCTAACATTACTTTTATCTATATATAAAACAGAACAAATACATTCTCTTGCACAAAAATACAAGGTACAAGCTCCTAGTCATCCTTCATGGTATATAGAAATGTAACAAAAGGCATTTTTAAATCCAATATCTACTGCGCACAAAATCTTTTTTTTTCGTTTTCTCAATATTGTAAATGGAAATAAATATGGAGTTCAAAGGGGAGGATATTTTTTTAAATGGCTCTTACATCTAGAATAAACGTGGATAAATGAAAAAAGAGCATGCTATATATTATACATCAAGGTGATATGAAGATATTTGAAAGAAGTTTACATAATGATATTAAATGCAGCAAAAAACGCTGATCAAATAGCATGCAATTTATAAGCAATGATACATTTTATCAAATTGGTATCCGTTAACTATATTTATATAATCAGCTCTATACTGAATACATATACAACTCAAACACTTTATAATTTGATCATTCCATGATATTGAAGTACTAACTTTATGGATGTAGAAGTTAGCTCAAGCAGATATTTATAGCTGCTTACGGCATAAATACTGATAAAGTAGCTTGGCGAAATGTTTAAAATAGTATTATAGGGAATGGTGGTAGCTTTATAACATCATTTGGCCCATCTTTATGAGTTACCAAAAACTAAAGTGTTCATCTACGGATAGTCTTATGAACCCATTGAGATAATATATCGGTTGCAGGGGCCTAACACATTCCTTAAGAACGATATTTGTTCATCGTGAGTGTTATATTATTTACACTTCGATAGACTAAGAAAATATAAGTAAATCAAAGGAAAACTACAAAATATCGGTTGGGATCTAAAAAGTGCTGAATATATATATATATATTATAATATATATATATATAATATATAATATATATATATATATTATATATATATATTAGTTAGTTTATTACTTTGATCATAATAAAAACTTAAATCAACTTTAAGAGATACTTAAATCAGAAATAATCATAGCGTCATATTTGGGAAACGCAGAGCTCAGAATATATGGAAACTGGAGTTATGGTAGTCGGTTTTTTATTACTTATAGCCGATAGTCATTATTGGCTCTCTGATCAATCAGTTGAGTTCCAGTTATCAATAATATTCGCTTTTCGTTAAATTGGAATAATAAAAATTCAATCATTAATACAAATTTTTTTTGTAAAACATGTCATGAAAATATATTTAAAAAATATTTTCCGGTGAGCTTAAGTAACATATAATACCTTTAAAGAACCATTCTCAAATCAAACTATAACCAAAACTAATATTTATGCAC
>CP045892.1:12068231-12141701 GCA_013387185.1 Caligus rogercresseyi
CTTCAGCGATAAAGGTGCCCACAAATTCTTCAAAGTGACAATGAGGGAGTTGCTATAAGATTGTATTGGAACGCGTCACATGTGGCCAGAATGTGCAAACTTGGGCATGGGGAAACCTCGTCACTCACCAGTCTCAGGGTTCTGATGAAAGGGCAAATCGAGACATACAAGATATACTGATGATGTGGCAACGTGACAACAAAACAACTAAGTGATCAGATGGACTATGGTTTGTTCAATTTGCACAGAAACCGCCGCTTTCACTCTGCATAGGAAGAACCCATATGAGGCAATGTATGCCCACCCTGCCACTGTCGGACTCGAAGGATTGCATTATAGATAGTATATAAAACAGAGGAAGCAGCTCTCAATATGTTGAGCAGATAAATTCTAACGAAATAACGAAAATCAATGCGGTCTCCTTGCCAAGAACTTGTACCGACATCACAAAAATGCTTTATCTGTGACTTCCATGCCATTCTGAAAAACCTTGTAGTACTATCATGGTAGAAGCTCATGGGCATGAACAATAAAATGCACCATTGCCAAAATGATGAAGATCGCCAAGGAGGAAGACACGGAGCATCAAAACATCAACAAATCAAGCTAAAAGGATGATGGACCTATCTTCAAAGCGCTTTCATTTGTTGATGTGGGACAGTGTGTGCAAGTCCCTGTTCAGGAATAGATCGTGGAAAGACGGATCCTCGAAACGTCTTGGCCGTGGTTCTAGATGTAACTGAAGCTGGACTTTACCGATTGGGCACAACTAACGGGATTCTAAAGCAGCTTATTCACGAACCCAATTTACCCTACTAAGAATTCATTTATCAACAATTGAAGATGTCCCAAAAAGTAAGGAGGTGACGCTACGGCAAACTGCATCAGTTCTCTCCGAAGGAAATGGGCAAGGGTTTCAGAATGCAATTGTAAAAACTATAACAGTTGTGAACCAATAGGTGTAATTGCAAGAAAAAAGGATTTTTGTGCAATAGCAAAGCCATGATAATGCTTCTTGTAAAAAATAAATAATAACTTTTTAGATATATTTGAATTCATTTGTTTCTTGTTGATAAGTATATATTTTGTTTGTGTCTTTTTTGTGTGCCTGAGAAAGTAAAGAAACCATTTAGTACCATAGAAAAATTGTGTTCGTCAAATAAATTAATAACTATTGTTAAAAAATTGTCTAATTTATTTCACAAGTTTAAAGTTGCAGTCTATGGTTTTTAATAGTGTTTATATCTTTCAAATATAAAACCCAACAGTACACCATCAATCAACATCAATGGAACAAATAACCAAAAAAACAGCATAAAATAAATAAATAAATGGCACTCTGAAACAAACTAATTACATTCTTAATAAATTAAAAAATGGCATACATTAGCATCCAGATAGTTAATTATTTAAAACATTACCTATTACGGGGGGGGGGTTAATTCCTCAATATGGTATAAAAGATTCCTGGTTAAGGGACTTTGGGTGCTTCTAAACTTATAGAGGATGTAAAATACTTTTAATAATATAAAGTTATATCCTCTTGGTTTGAGCCGAAATAAATAAAGGGTAGAAAGAATGTTCCAAACGAGACATTATATTTCTGAAATAGATACCGTGTCATAACACGTATTCCAAAGACTCTGTGCATTCTGCCAAAAATGTGTAAAATGCGATTTTACGTTTATTATTGGTATGACGCAGAAATACAATTTTTTATACCAATTTCTTTGTTCCTTTGTTGTCTTTAAAAAACATAACTTAGTTATCACGATTTTGTTTTTTTTAAATTGCCCGGGCAATTTGCAAAATGCCGAAGGAGTTGTGATTCTCTGTTTTATCATATTGCCCGGGTAATTTGCAAAATGACCGAAGGAGCGGGCATTTTACAAAATGCCGGGCAATTTGCAAAATGACCGATTTTTCAAATTGTCCGTAACACATATATATATATATAGGGTTGTTCTTATTTTTCAAATGTTTGAAATGTTAGCAACATTGGGATTTCTGTTCTTGGTGATAAAAGAAGACGACATACAAAGTTTGAACAAAATGGTCAACATTACGAGGTCGCGCAACGAGGTCAAAGTTTAAAAATTTAGTAAGAATATAGTTTTCCGCAAATTTTCTTCAAAATGGTGGACGTTACCGACTTCAATAATAATTATTAATTTAAAGGAATTAATTTACTAACACACGGATGTTTGATGTTTTTTAATAAAAAAACAAAGTTTCAGTAAAACAAAGCAAGAAAGGGAGTGTGTATGTTAGCATATTTCATAGCTTTTTTGTATCAATTCACTTCACTCGCCTGTTAAGATGAATTGTTCGCTTCAGAGTAAAATAGTACTTTTAAGCTTAGTAAACCTTTAGATGATAAATCCAAAAATGACCTTGGTTTCATTCTATCAATTCAGATTCAGTAAAATCTGAGTTTACATCATATGATTCAGAGCCTGTATTGACCTATAAGAAATCGATTATGAAAAAATAAATAATAATTTGTTTCTTAGATTGCGTCAGGTATCCTCTCAAAATTTTACTTTGTCTCTGACGCATACATAATCCATTATATGCGTCTTTTGTACGCGAGATAGGCTTTTTTAATGTATCCTATAACTCTCTAGTTATTAAATTGACATGATTTAAATACCAAAATATTAAAACTGGTTAACCAAGCTTTCATTTGATATGGTTCGTGTTCTAAAAATGCTATATACTTTAAGAGATATAAGCCAATACCTTTTGCTTGTACTCTCCCCTAAAAGTGTCTTTTGATATGAGAATATACGATTACCATTGGTAACTGCTGTTGTGTTATCTGGATAGAAAGAGAAAGAGAAGGGCGAGAGTATTTGCCTCACTTCTCTCCCTTCTTGTTTTATTTCTATCCAGGTAACACTAACAATTACCAATGGTAATCGTATATTCTCATATCAAAAGATCAATTTTTGGGTGAGAGTAGTATTTGCTTGTATCTCTTAAAGTATAGCGATTTTAGAACACCAACCGATCAAATGAAAGCTTGGTTAACCAGCTTTAATATTTTTTATACTAAATCATGTCAATTAATAAATAGAGAGTTATATGTACTTAAAAAAAGGCCTATGGACCATTGCAAAAGCAGTTATGAATCTTAAAAATGTTGATAGTATAAATAATATAAATAAATGTTATATTACTTCTACAAAAAGTCTAAAATATTATTATTATTTAAAACTCTAAGCTCAATGTATAGACAAGAGCTAAATGTTAATAGATTAAAATTTATATCCAGTAAAGGTAGATTACGGACGGAGTATATTGAACTTCTCATGTCTCCCGATCACCATTTCTAGGCTCCTTTGTGGATTTTTTCAGTATTAGTAGTTATTTTCAGAGAAGATTATCCAAAACAAGAATTCATTTGAGCAATCATTATGCACACAGCGATGAGGTATTTCCAATTAGGATCTCAATTAGCACTCTTACCGATCCTTGGAAAAATGTGCAGGATCGGTATTTTCTCTTACTCTTCTTGGTCCTCTTTCAAGAATGAAACAAAGTTAAAAGTCGAAAAAAAAACCCACTTTTTAAACAATTTGATTCCTCACATGACTTGTTTAATTTATTTAATGTAATGGTCTATAAGAAACAGATAATGTGTTGTATGTAATTTTAGACTCTGAATCATACACTTAATGATCGTCAATAATGCATATTTAAATATATTTCATTTAGTTGCTACCTTCATAGCAAATAAATCATTGTTTAAAGGCATAGGTTCGGATCCTGATATGGGAAGATATTTTTTAGAATCGACCTTTAAAAAAATGTATATTCGAATTGTTTGAACTTTTAACAAGGAACCTAGTCCATCGATCCCATATAGATATAAAAAAAAGAAAGGGCAGGGCGTTCCTCTATGTTATTTAAATTATCATAGTCTTATTTTTTGTAGTTTAAATTTTACTATTCGCACAAAACATATATCAATTTGTTTAAGTCAAAAGGAAGTCTGACAATAAGAATTACGGTTCCTCGTTTCGGAAGCTTTTAATGCATTCATTTATGCTCTAAGGTCCAAAAAGTTAATGGGTTTGAGACATTTATAAATATATCTAAATAATTTATGTGTTCATGCACTAATTCAACTCTGCATGCCTTCGATGCCATGGACATGATGGATATGTGATGTAATTGAAAGAAAATATATAATGTTACAAAAACATTCATTTGAAAAACATATAAAACAAGTCCCTTGGAGGTTTGTTAATAAAACTGAGACAGCGACGATTACTAAGTGTATCTAAAGAGATGTCAAGATAAACTTGAAGCAAATAGATTAAGGGAGCGCAAGGGCTCATTGTGTTAAGGCCATAGAGATATAAAAACATAGAGAGCTATTGGATTCTTCAAAGCACTACGTTATTGTAAATGATATCAAATCCTGTTATGTTAATATAAAGGGAAAAGAACAGTGGGATTTATTGCAGAGGTTTTTCCTATTAAAAAGACTAAATTGTTTCACCACCAAATGGGGCATCAATCTTAGGTTACTATACAACAACAAAAAAAGTATTAAGACGACATTTTTTTTCGCCACTGAGCATCCGGTTATTAAATAGGTCAGTGGAATGACCACGATCTTACATTTGCAAAAATGGAACATGTTTATTCGGTCGTCTTTAATTAATATTGATTTCATGAACTAAGCTGCAATCCAATGAAAATGTGTCAAAAGAAACCTGCCAAACGCTTTGGTACAAACAATAAAACTCTGACGTTGAACAAGAGTATTAAATCTACTTTAAGCACAGTGTTCACTAACTTTGATGGACATGATATATTATTATATATATATATATATATTGCAGTATATCATTAGTTACCTCTAACTGATACACATTCTTGTTAAATATGATTTGCAATACCAAATGCAAGGAAAAATACCAGAAAATACTTTGTAAAAATGTCAAGAAATCTAAATAAAATACGTTGTCAATATATTAAATATAGAACATAGCTGACGATAAACAGAACAAAATAATTTTAATGAGTTTACTTTTTGAGTTCTAAGAGCTATATATATATATATATATATATATATATATATATATATATGTATATCTATATATATATATATATATATATATATATATATATATATATATATATATATATATATATTATATATTAGGGTTGTTTTATTTTTCAAATGTTTGAAATGTTAGCCATTGAGTGGATTTTCTGTTTCTTGGTGATAAAAGAAGACGACATACAAAGTTTGAACAAAATCGGTCAACATTACGAGGTCGCGCAAAGAGGTCAAAGTTTTAAAAATTTAGTAAAAATATAGTTTCCGCCAATTTCTTCAAAATGGTGGACGTTACAGACTTCAATAATAATTATTAATTTAAAGGAAATCTAATTTACTACCAGACGTATGTTTGATGTTTTTTAATAAAACAAAGTTTTCAGTAAAAACAAAGCAAGAAAAGGAGTGAGTATTGTTAGCTTATTTCATAGCTTTTTTGTATCAATTAACTTCACTCGCCTGTAGAAGATGACTTGTTCGCTTCAGAGTAAAATAGTACTTTTAAGTTTAGTAAAACTTTAGATGATAAATCCAAAATGACCTTGGTTGCATTCTATCAGTTCAGAATTCAGTACAATCTGAGTTACATCATATGATTCAGAGCCTGTATTGACCTATAAGAAATCGATTATGAAAAAATAAATAATAATTTGTTTCTTAGATTTGCGTCAAGGTATCCTCTCAAAATTTTACTTTGTCTCTGACGCATACATAATCCATTATATGCGTCATTTTGTACGCAAAATAGGCTTTTTTAATGTACATATAACTCTCTACTTATTAAACTCACATGATTTAGTATACCAAAATATTAAAGCTGGTTAACCAAGCTTTCATTTGATATGTTTGGTGTTCTAAAAATCGCTATACTTTAAGAGATATAAGCAAATACGTACTGTCCCCCAAAAATTGATCTTTTGATATGAGAATATACGATTACCATTTGGTAACGCCAGTTAGTGTTGCCTGGATAGCAAGAAAAAAAGAAGGGAGAGAAGGGAGGAAAAATACCCCCTCCCTTCTCTTTCTCTTTCTATCCAGGTAACACTAACACTATTACCAGATGGTAATCGTATATTCTCATATCAAAAGACAATTTTTGGGGGACAGTACGTATTTGCTTATATCTCTTAAAGTATAGCGATTTTTAGAACACCAAACATATCAAATGAAAGCTTGGTTAACCAGCTTTAATATTTTGGTATACTAAATCATGTGAGTTTAATAAATAGAGAGTTATATGTACATTAAAAAAAGCCTATTTTGCGTACAAAATGACGCATATAATGGATTATGTATGCGTCAGAGACAAAGTAAAATTTGAGAGGATACCTTGACGCAAATCTAAGAAACAATTATTATTTATTTTTTTCATAATCGATTTCTTATAGGTCAATACAGGCTCTGAATCATATGATGTAAACTCAGATTGTACTGAATTCTGAACTGATAGAATGCAACCAAGGTCATTTTTGGATTTATCATCTAAAGTTTTACTAAACTTAAAAGTACTATTTTACTCTGAAGCGAACAAGTCATCTTCTACAGGCGAGTGAAGTTAATTGATACAAAAAAGCTATGAAATAAGCTAACAATACTCACTCCCTTTCTTGCTTTGTTTTTACTGAAAACTTTGTTTTATTAAAAAACATCAAACATACGTCTGGTAGTAAATTAGATTTCCTTTAAATTAATAATTATTATTGAAGTCTGTAACGTCCACCATTTTGAAGAAATTGGCGGGAAACTATATTTTTACTAAATTTTTAAAACTTTGACCTCTTTGCGCGACCTCGTAATGTTGACCGATTTTGTTCAAACTTTGTATGTCGTCTTCTTTTATCACCAAGAAACAGAAAATCCACTCAATGGCTAACATTTCAAACATTTGAAAATAAGAACAACCCTAATGTATATATATTCAAACCAATAAGGTTTAAGTTGTTTACACTATTGTAAAGTATTGTTTATTTTATGTATATTTTGTAATATTTTGAATTACTCCATAACTCAGTATATGATGAAACTAAATAAATAAGTACTTTCATATAAAAATCATAAGTACCTCAATAGCTTGTCGATATATAATTTTTTTTAATGATGTTATCAATTTAAACAAACGAGTTTACGTTAATCCATGAATGACTTACTTTAGGAAATACCTATTGATTTAAGTATTTACGGTAGGCTATACTACATTTTTCCATTCGCAAACGTGGAGCCGTTATCACGAACTACACCGTTTTACCCCTTCATATATGATATTATTTACTAAACTTGGTGTTTTCTATAACATTTGAATTTGCCAGAAGCTCAATTTTAAACAAAATGTTTCATCACTTGACGATACACTTCCGGCAAAGCCTTCATTTATTAAAAAAGTTAACAAATATTTACATTCAGTTCTTCTACTTAATGATAAAAATTTGAAAAAAAAATTTCAAGGTATGTGACAAAGAGGTAATTAGAAACGCTAAAAAGTGAAGAAAGTTGTTATATAGCCGAAAGCTAATATAAAAGCTAAAAAGAACAAATAAATACGCAGAGTATTAGGGTCGTCGTGCAAATACAACCTTCTCAAAGGAAAGCTTATCCACACATTAAATGTAATTGATATGAAATCACTCTTAAATTCTTAAGTATCGATTTTAACGTACAAACGAAAATAGTTTCATAGCTTTTATACACTTTGGTATAATTCGCAACATAGGTCAAAATGGGGGGAAGAGCCTCAAAAAGTTTGGCATGTAAGGGCAATGCAATTAGTCTAATTATATAATTAAAGGGACTGAAATATTGAATTGAATGTATTAATTTAGGAGGTCCAATGTGGAAATGGGCTGATGACATAATTAAATAAATGGCAGCAATATCAAAAAAGTACAAAAAACTATAAAAAATATATTTTTAACAAATTTATATTTGGTTATTCTTCAGGGCAGTAAATATGAACTAAAATGTCAATTTATGTATCCTAGCAACTGCCCTGCTCTCTGTTTTATACATACATTTTGTGTATTTATTTTTACACTGTATCAAATTTTCGCAGAGCACCGAAATAAATGTTTTTAACAGAACAATTGTATTATTTTTGTAGAACTTGAAGGCTAGAAATAACAATATTAATGTGGAAATGGAAGAAAACGGTTAGATTTGAGTAAGAACCTTGATATTTATTGCTCTAAGACGATGAGTTTTCATATTAATGTGTTTTTACAACGGTCATAGTAGAAGAAGATAATGTCATCGTAATTTATATATGTAAAGTCGTCGAAAAAATATTTTATTTTTGAAGCAACTAACGTTCATGTGAACACTGTTACTTGTAATGTTTTCATGTCTGCGTGTTTTCTCTATTCCGATGGTGGTTTTATAAATATTTTGACTTATTAAAAGAAAAACAAATCTGTTTTGGCTAATCTTTTATAAAAGTATGATTTTTATTAGAGGAAAATAATTTAAAAATAATCTACCATGACTTTAAGAGCCTTGTAATTATTTAAGTAGTTGTGGTTTTTGTATATCACTTTGTTGGCAGTATAAAATTAACAACGTCAGTGAGTCGATGAGTCCATTGACAATTCAAGTTTGATTTATTCCTTTTGTTCATAAATAATAATATATACAGTTTAAAAGTAAACTTATTTGAAATATTGGAGAAGCGTTTTTAAAAGTACCTATGTATTGTGCCATTTTATGTTTGATTAATTTGTATTCTATGTTTTAATTGTTGTCGTTCTTCTCAAAAGTACTCATTTTAGACTACAATGTCTATTTATGTTTTTAACGAAATTACTTTGGAATTTTAAGAACGGATATATATATATAAAAGTAAAAGACTCAAAAATGTAAAAATAAATAAATCAAGATACAGTTCAGCTTATCATCTATAAGTGCTCATTTCACAATCCCCAAATTCCGACACACTGCCGTTTCATTAATTTTTGGGTTGTGAAAGTCCTAAGTATGTTACTCATAATTATATAATTGAAAATGAAACAGTAGTGAATTGTGAACTGAATAAACATTTTATACATATAACGCTATACATCCTAGAGATGGATCGATAGTTGATTTTTGAGGGCCGATAGTTTTTTTCCAGAAAAAAGCCGATAAAAAAACTATTGGCACCTAACGGCACCAAAATTGCCGATATCATATTTAAAAAATCCTCTCGGCGCAGATTAATCGGCCAAATCGATTAACCGGTCGACCTCTAAAACATCCCATAACCTTTATTTTATCATGGATCACATCTGTCAAGAGATAACTTCAGATGAGCAATATTTTTTTTTCAAGCGAGTCATATGAAGTCAGGTCTATTGTTGATGTTATGGCGTTTAAAGGGATCAACAGGAGGGATTAAAAAGTGTATGACCGAGATATGGTAGACTCCATGAACGATGACGTTGAGGTGGCGATTAACTTGCCCAGAGGGGGTTCGTAGTTGGGTATTTGATGATGAAAGGATGCAATTCTTAGAACAGTTGCGACATGAAGTGATATTGAAGAATTTATATACATATAATATATATGTATGCGATATCGTATATCGAAAATATGAATAAATAATGTACATATAAAGTTGTGGATGATGCATAACTTATACTATTATTTATCGTTATAGATACTTCTCTTAGAATATTGACACTTATAATGAGTAATTGTGTTTCAAAGCATTTTAAATAGAATTTTAATAGGAAGACAAGAGAAGAAATAACTACATAATCAAAAACTCTCTTTATTCCTTGCATCCTGTATATTATGTGCACATATACGCTTTTGAAAGTGTTAATAAATTATTAAGTGCAATGGTTTTTTTTTACACGACGATCAATTTTACAATCAATGAATAACCATTAACTATTTAGAACTTAAGAGTTGGTCAATGTTTATTTGAGGTATACTTAAGGGTCAATTCATATTTATATACACCCGAAGGATGCTTCATTTGACTTTTGCACGTTTATGAATTATAAATTACAGACATAATTAAGTATAAAAAGATGGGCCTATGTTCGGACGTGATTGGTTGAAAGAAAATGAGAAAGCAGTTGTTAATATGAAATAACGCATCACTATAACGTCTGTGTGAATATCCATTGAGAGAGATAAATATTATTCTTAGGAGAAATGTTACTTTTTCGATTTTCTTTGATTTTTTAAATTTTAATCCATATCAATTACGAATCCAGTATTGATTGTAGAAACGGATCATACGAAGAACAAATAATGATTGTTGATCTTGCGACATATATCTATCGCTAGATGGATCATGAATCTAAAATTTGCATTAAAGAAAAAGAGAAATACTAACTGAAATAGTACAAATAAATATTGGTCATGCTTGATAGAAGGATTGGTCTTTTTTGTTTGCATGTAACTTCTAGGAATTATGATATTTTTAGTTTCCATTGTTAAGGTCAATGATATATATATATAGGTATATATATTATCTATATATATAATATATATATATATATATATATATATATATATATATATAATATATATATTATATATTATATATATATATAATATATTATATATACCGGTGTTGCAAAAGTCTTTTCCCATCTGGACGACGTGAGCAGAACCACTAGTGATTCATCTGACGAATGTCGACATGTTAATGTTTATTAGGGGTTGTTGTACATATTAACAGATCCTATTATTGATGAATTTGACCTCTTTTGGCCTCGATAACGGCCTCTAGGCGGCCGCGAAATGCCCTTCAGACGACGTCGGTCACGTACACTTTGCGCATGGACCTCCACACCTTGTTCACGGAGGTCTTGAGGTATCATTTCTCCCTAATAATTACTTAATATAATATTATCTGTAAGGATACAAACTTACAAACACTCAAATTATTTCTTTTCATCTTTTTTCAGCTCATTATTAATTAGATGATATAAATTGTTATACTATTTTTATACGAACAAGATGTATTATTTAAAAGATTTGATTATTTACTGAATATTGTCTATTTATAATTTTTAGCAATTTTATTTGTAACTATAGGCTCAGAGAGTGCAAACCTCCGCCGTCACGGGGTCCTTATGAGCCTTCCGAGGCGGATTTTTTCACGACTGAGGCGGCGTAGAGGGACGGGGGAGGGTTCTCCTTGACGGAAATTCCAAGAGGAAGACGCTCCGGCACCCAATTTCACAGCACAGCGACATTTATTGGCAGAGTAGGCTAACTTGAAATATTTATTAGTATTTAGCTCATTTGCATTCTAATTCTGCCTGAGAGATGCCAAAATTTAATCACTTGTTTCTTTTGGTATTTCCAACAACTCCACTAAGTTTCATTCGAATCCGTTTCGTACTTTTTGAGTTATCCTGCTGACAAACAAACCAACCATCCAACCACCAACAAAACCAACGCCAGTGAAAACAATACCTCCTTCGGCGGAGGTAAAAAGGAAGCTATATATTAAGACAGATTTAAATTATAAGCAAAATCCGGAAGATATATGCCATATATACCATATGCTGTGATAAATCCAAACGGTATAATCATTCAAAAATATAATATACAAAAAATCCTTATTCTATCAGATTTAAAAACATCAATTTTTCTTCCAAAGAATTAATATTTTGTAGATCTTTTTAATATTTAATTAGTTGGATTTGAAAAAAGTCATCACAATTTGAAAGGCTTCTGATTTTCATTCTCAACTCAATCCCTTTTTTAATGGTATGCAAATATACTAGAGAGAGAGAGATAAAAAGTTAATGAAAAGTAAACATAGAGTAAACAAATAAGTCAGGGCACCAATAACTGCTTCATCATTACTGACTTTTTTGTGATGGTTCAGAGTAAAGGATGACTTCTTAGAATATATAAGTCAAGTATGTATGTTCCTTTTCGTGCCCTTGATGTGAGATGATTTGAAATTAGGCAAGAGAATAAAATAAACCACCAGACTTGATGACGCTTGCGAATAATTGTCGTTCGATGTCTTCGTCGTTCATCGTTCTTTTTAATATGGATCGTTCGTCGTTCATCGTTCGTTTGTCGTTTGTCATTTTTAAAAATTGATGACGTTTTTTTAGAAAGAAAATTTTCCCTCGTTATTATGGAAAAACGCTATGACGGTTTTTTAAAAAGAAAGTTGTACCATGAAAAGAAAATATTTTTCATTTTTTTGACGCCAAAAAATGAATAACAAATCACCAAGTTTGGAAACCACGTACTGTCATCAAGCTCATAACATGTTACTGACGTATCAGTCAATGATATAAATGTTCCGTTTGTCACTTTTTCTCGTGTCTTAATTGGCTTTCAGATAAACAAGGACTCTAGGTCTTTATTACATTTTATATTATCTACAATTGTATTCAAAATTTTAGTAATCAAAACAAATTCCATTTCATCTTCATCAAATTCATTGCACGCGGATATTATTAGAGACCACATATGTCTGGTGTCCAGTAATTTCATCACGCGTAAATCAGTCGCAGACCTTTTTTAGCTGTTTTTTTTGTCGCAGGTATTAACATCGCTTGCTCATTTATAGTCAGTCAATTTTGTCGTTCTTCTTTTTGTAGTGGGTATTTTTGTCGCGAAGCTTTTTTGTGGTGTGGTATTTTCCTCGTTCGTCTTTTTATCGTGGTATTTGTGTCGCGTAGCTTTTTTGTGGTATCCGGACAATTCCCCCTAGACAATTCCCCCCCGGACAATTCCCCCCCCAGACAATTCCCCCCCAGACAATTCCCCCCAGACAATTCCCCCCTGGACAGTTCCCACCCGGCGAATTCCCCCCTAGACAATTCCCCCCAGACAATTCCCCCCTGGGCAATATCAATGCCAATGGATATGAGATTATTTACTAAACTTGGTGTTTTCTATAACATTTGAATTTGCCAGAAGCTCAATTTTGAAACAAAATGTTTCATCACTGACGATACACTTCCGGCAAAGCCTTCATTTATTAAAAAAGTTAACAAATATTTACATTCAGTTCTTCTACTTAATGATAAAATTTGAAAAAAAAATTAAAGGTATGTGACAAAGAGGTAATTAGAAACGCTAAAAAGTGAAGAAAGTTGTTATATAGCTGAAAGCTAATTAAAAGCTAAAAAGAACAAATAAATACGCAGAGTATTAGGGTCGTCGTGCAAATACAACCTTTTCAAGGAAAGCTTATCCACACATTAAAGTAATTGATATGAAAATCACTCTTATATTCTTAAGTATCGATTTTAACGTACAAAACGAAAATAGTTTCATAGCTCTTTATACAACTTGGTATAATTCGCAACATAGGTCAAAAATGGGGGAAGAGCCTCAAAAAGTTTGGCATGTAAGGGCAATGCAATTAGTCTAATTATATAATTAAAGGGACTGAAATATTGAATTGAATGTATTAATTTAGGAGGTCCAATGTGGAAATGGGCTGATGACATAATTAAATAAATGGCAGCAATATCAAAAAAGTACAAAAAACTATAAAAAATATATTTTTTAACAAATTTATATTTGGTTATTCTTCAGGGCAGTAAATATGAACTAAAATGTCAATTTATGTATCCTAGCAACTGCCCTGCTCTCTGTTTTATACATACATTTTGTGTATTTATTTTTACACTGTATCAAATTTTCGCAGAGCACCGAAATAAATGTTTTTAACAGAACAATTGTATTATTTTTTGTAGAACTTGAAGGCTAGAAATAACAATATTAATGTGGGAAATGGAAGAAAACGGTTAGATTTGAGTAAGAACCTTTGATATTTATTGCTCTAAGACGATGAGTTTTCATATAATGTGTTTTTACAACGGTCCATAGTAGAAGAAGATAATGTCATCGTAATTTATATATGTAAAGTCGTCGAAAAAATATTTTATTTTTGAAGCAACTAACGTTCATGTGAACACTGTTACTTGTAATGTTTTCATGTCTGCGTGTTTTCTCTATTCCGATGGTGGTTTTATAAATATTTGACTTATTAAAAGAAAAACAAATCTGTTTTGGCTAATCTTTTATAAAAGTATGATTTTTATTAGAGGAAAATAATTTAAAAATAATCTACCATGACTTTAAGAGCCTTGTAATTATTTAAGTAGTTGTGGTTTTTGTATACACTTTTGTTGGCAGTATAAAATTAACAACGTCAGTGAGTCGATGAGTCCATTGACAATTCAAGTTTTGATTTATTCCTTTTGTTCATAAATAATAAATATATACAGTTTAAAAAGTAAACTTATTTGAAATATTGGAGAAGCGTTTTTTAAAGTACCTATGTATTGTGCCATTTTGTTTGATTAATTTGTATTCTATGTTTTAATTGTTGTCGTTCTTCTCAAAAGTACTCATTTTAGACTACAATGTCTATTTATGTTTTTAACGAAATTACTTTGGAATTTTAAGAACGGATATATATATAAAAGTAAAAGACTCAAAAATGTAAAAAATAAATAAATCAAGAGACAGTTCAGCTTATCATCTATAAGTGCTCATTTCACAATCCCCAAATTCCGACACACTGCCGTTTCATTAATTTTTGGGTTGTGAAAGTCCTAAGTATGTTATCATAATTATATAATTGAAAATGAAACAGTAGTTGAATTGTGAACTGAATAAACATTTTATACATATAACGCTATACATCTAGAGATGGATCGATAGTTGATTTTTGAGGGCCGATAGTTTTTTTTTCAGAAAAAAGCCGATTAAAAAAACTATTGGCACCTAACGGCACCAAAATTGCCGATATCAATATTTAAAAAAATACTCTCGGCGCAGATTAATCGGCCAAATCGATTAACCGGTCGACCTCTAAACATCCCATAACCTTTATTTTATCATGGATCACATCTGTCAAGAGATAACTTCAGATGAGCAATATTTTTTTTTCAAGCGAGTCATATGAAGTCAGGTCTATTGTTGATGTTATGGCGTTTAAAGGGATCAACAGGAGGATTAAAAAGTGTATGACCGAGATATGTAGACTCCATGAACGATGACGTTGAGGTGGCGATTAACTTGCCCAGAGGGGGTTCGTATGTTGGGTATTTGATGATGAAAGGATGCAATTCTTAGAACAGTTGCGACATGAAGTGATATTGAAGAATTATATACATATAAATATATATGTATGCGATATCGTAATCGAAAATATGAATAAATAATGTACATATAAAGTTGTGGATGATGCATAACTTATACTATTATTTATCGTTATAGATACTTCTCTTAGAATATTGACACTATAAATGAGTAAATGTGTTTCAAAGCATTTTAAATAGAATTTTAATAGGAAGACAAGAGAAGAAATAACTACATAAATCAAAAAACTCTCTTTATTCCTTGCATCCTGTATATTATGGCACATATACGCTTTTGAAAGTGTTAATAAATTATTAAGTGCAATGGTTTTTTTTTACACGACGGATCATTTTACAATCAATGAAATAACCATTAACTATTTAGAACTTAAGAGTTGTTCAATGTTTATTTGAGGTATACTTAAGGGTCAATTCATATTTATATACACCCGAAGGATGCTTCATTTGACTTTGCACGTTTATGAATTATAAATTACAGACATAATTAAGTATAAAAAGATGGCCTATGTTCGGACGTGATTGGTTGAAAGAAAAATGAGAAAGCAGTTGTTAATATGAATAACGCATCACTAACGTCTGTGTGAATATCCATGAGAGAGAAAATATTATTCTTAGGAGAAATGTTACTTTTTCGATTTTCTTTGATTTTTTAAATTTTAATCCATATCAATTACGAATCCAGTATGCTTGTAGAAACGGATCATACGAAGAACAAATAATGATTGTTGATCTTGCGACATATATCTATCGCTAGATGGATCATGAATCTAAAATTTGCATTAAAGAAAAAGAGAAATACCAACTGAAATAGTACAAATAAATATTGTCATGCTTGATAGAAGAATTGGACTTTTTTGTTTGCATGTAAATTCTATAAATTATGATAGTTTTTAGTTTCTATTGCTGAGGTCAATGAATATATATATATATAGAATAATAATAAAGTCGGCCCTCGCTACTTCGCCCTCGAAATCTTGCAGTCTTTTACTACGCGACGAGGGCTTGGCTCCCGTTTTTTCGGGGCAAAACGTCCCCATATGAACTCAATGCAGAATTTTCACACACAAAAAAAATCAATATATATTATCACATCGCGGCCCTCATATATTGCGGTGGTCGTGTAGTGGATCCGGGCCGTCGTGACTTTGCGAGGGACGACTGTAACTTTAAAAGTCGTATTCAATTGGGATATAATAATTGAAGTCTGGATCATAAATTTCTGCCCATGTATTATAACTGTGTCAATTTATTTTGTGGTATCTTCGTTGTGCACAAGATATATGCAAATGCTGTTATAGACAAAAAAATTAAAACAATTGGAGTAGGGTATGAATTATATTTCTTTTTGAAACAAGCTTTTTTCCAAACTAAATTGGTTGATTCTGTCTGAAAATAATAATATATATAGCGCCAAGCCACTAAAAGATTGAGATTCATTTATTCATTACGGACAGATCCAAAGATATAATAAACGTATTTTATCACAATAAAAATAGTTTAAGGGAACAATGATTATCAATAAAATTAAAACTTTTATAAAGTCTTTTCAAGCTTTATCCGTACAAATATTAGAATATATCAACATGTTGAAGCTTCAGTATCATTTTCTCCCTAAGAATTACTTAATATATACTATTATCTGTAAGGACTACAAACTTACAAACACTCAAATTTATTTATTTCATCTTTTCAGCTCATTATTTAATTAGATGATATAATTGTTATACTATTTTATACGAACAAGATGTATATTTTAAAAGATTTGATTATTTATGAAATTTGTGTATTTATAATTTTTAGCAATTTTATTGTAACTATAGGCTCAGAGAGTGCAAACCTCCGCCGTCACGGGGTCCTTATGAGCTCCGAGGCGGATTTTTCACGAATGGGGCGGCCGTAGAGGGACGGGGGAGGGTTCTCCTTGACGGAAATTCCGAGAGGAAGACGCTCCCGGCACCCCAATTCACAGCACAGCGACATCTATTGGCAGAGTAGGCTAACTTGAAATATTTATTAGTATTTAGCTCATTTTGCATTTTAATTCTGCACTGAGAGATGCCAAAATTTAATCACTTGTTTCTTTTGGTATTTCCAACAACTCCACTAAGTTTCATTCGAATCCGTTCGTACTTTTGAGTTATCCTGCTGACAAACAAACCACCAGCCAACCAACCAACAAACCAACGCCAGTTGAAAACAATACCTCCTTCGGCGGAGGTTAAAAAGGAAGCTATATATTAAGACAGATATTAAATATATAAACAAAATCTGGAAGATATATGCCAATATATAACATATGCTGTGATAAATCCAAACGTTATAATCATTCAAAAATATAAATATACAAAAAATCCTTATTCTATCAGAATTTAAAAACATCAATTTCTTTCCAAAGAATTAATATTTTGTAGATCTTTTTAAGATTTAATTAGTTTGATTTGAAAAAAGTCATCCACAATTGAAAGGCTTCTTGATTGTCATTCTCAAACTCAATCCCTTTTTAAGGTTGTTGTTGTTGTATAATTTATTACATTATTATAGCCCTAGCCTTCATGGCTACTAATATAAAAACATGTATCTTTATATACAACACAAATAATATACAATAATAATAAAATATTAATCAAAGAAAAATAACAAAAAAAAAAAAAATATATATATAGGAAATATTTTTTCAATTTTCTAAATACATTAAACTTAAGGAGCTATAAGGATCTAGACAACCCTGCCATTGTCTTTGCTACCCTCCGAGCACTTGATAAGGTGCATGCTCTCTTAATGGCTGTGACAAGCTCCAGGCCTTTGAAAGGTTAACAGCAGCGACACAGTTGGTAGAAACGGGTTTCTTGAGGCATATTGTAGCACTACGGGTGCGCTCATCGAAGCCCTCAAGAATCCTCTCAAAGGACAACTGTCCACATTCATAGCCTTCCAAGCGGATATGGCAGCCTGCTTCACTAAGATCTCATTTACAGATGGAAGATGTGACCTGTCGAGAAGGTCAACCACACGCAACCGATCTGCTCTTTGAACTCCCAGCAAGATACGTGCGAGATCGTTGATGGCAAGTTGCGCATCTGAGCTAGTCTTTGCCATTGTAGGGGTGTGAGGGGGTTCAGCAGTAGACGAGAAGTTTGCACTTCTAGTCACCCAAGCAGACGTCTGAAGTTTCCCGATAACTATGGCTCTAGCTATCTCGGTCAGTAGTGGCCCTCGCGATACCGTAGTGCAGAGCCGGCGGATGACTCCGATTCGTTTCCTGACATTCTGAATAATTTTTTCGTGGTGGGGTCCAAATGTCAGGTTTCTGCTAACAGTTACTCCCAGAAGGTCGAGTGTAGCGGTCGAAGGAGTGTCTGGAGCACCCAGACGTAACGTTTGGGTTTTTCCAACGTTTAGGTGGAGTCCATTCATATTAGAGTACGCCTCCAAGGCCTTCGATGCCGAGCCCATAGCGAAGTCGACCTGTTCCCAGGATGGAGCCGAGATGACAATAGAAGTATCGTCGGCATATAGCAGTACCTCAAGCTGAGCTTCTGGATTGACAGCTACTCTGAGGTAATCAGGTAGGTCAGCCGTGAGAAGAATGAAAAGTAGGGGCCAAGCACAGAACCCTGTCTGACGCCGTACTTTATGTTCAGGAAATTGGACCGTTGGCCGTTCCAATTCACCTGCTGTCGCCCTCCTGTTAAATAGCTGAGCATCAGCTTTTGGTGGGCCCGCGCCATCCATTGGAGCTTGGCCAGAAGTATATCTGCTTCTAAAAGGTCAAAGGCCGCAGAAAAATCGAAGGCAGCAATGCATACCTTTAATTTACGATCACAAGCCTTAGCAGCGTTGGACAGTAGAGTTGCAAAGGGCAGTGTCGACACTGCGTCCAGTTCTGAACCGTGTTGTTCCTGTGGTAGTTTACAAGAAGCTTCGACGTAGGTCACGAGTTGATTATAAAGTACCCGCTCGGTCATTTTGAGATGGCACAAAGGAGTGAGACAGGTCTATAGCTAGAGGGTTCTTTACGCGGCTTGCCCTTTTTCAGTACTGGGATTATGATTGCCGTTCTCCACTCGTCTGGCCATATCTGAGAAGTTATGATTGTGTTATGAGGTGAACGATTGGAAGGGCTAATGCTGTCCAGGCTGACTGATATACGACAATAGGGATTGCATAGGGTATGCAAATATACTAGAGAGAGAGAGATAAAAAGTTAATGAAAAGTAAACATAGAGTAAACATATAAGTCATGGCACAAATAACTGCTTCATCATTACTGCTTTTTTGTGATGGTTCAGAGTAAAAGGATGACTTCTTAGAATTTAATAAGTCAAGTATGTATGTTCCTTTTCGTGCCCATTGATGTGAGATGATTTGAAATTAGGCAAGAGATAAAATAAACCACCAGACTTGATGACGCTTGCGAATAATTGTCGTTCGATGTCTTCGTCGTCATCGTTCTTTTTAATATTGAATCGTTCGTCGTTCATCGTTCGTTTGTCATTTTTAAAAATTGATGACGTTTTTATTAGAAAGAAATTTTTTCCCTCGTTATTATGGAAAAAAGCTATGACGGTTTTTTAAAAGAAAAAGTTGTACCATGAAAAAGAAATATTTTTCATTTTTTTGACGCCAAAAATGAATAACAAATCACCAAGTTTGGAAACCACGTACTGTCATCAAGCTCATACATGTTACTGATGTATCAGTCAATGATATAAATGTTCCGTTTGTCACTTTTTCTCGTGTTTTAATTGGCTTTCAGATAAACAAGGACTCTAGGTCTTTTATTACATTTTATATATCTACAATTGTATTCAAAATATTTTAGTAATCAAACAAATTCCATTTCATCTTCATCAAAATTCATTGCACGCGGATATTTATTTAGAGACCATATATGTCTGGTGTCAGTAATTTCATCACGCGTAAATCAGTCGCAGACCTTTTTTAGCTTGTTTTTTTTGTCGCGGGTATTAACATCGCTTGCTCTTTTATAGTCAGTCAATTTTGTCGTTCTTCTTTTTGTAGTGGGTATTTTTGTCGCGAAGCTTTTTTGTAGTGTAGTATTTTCCTCGTTCGTCTTTTTATCGTGGGTATTTGTGTCGCGTAGCTTTTTTGTGGTATCCGGACAATTCCCCCCCGGACAATTCCCCCCTGGACAGTTCCCACCCGGCGAATTCCCCCCTAGACAATTCCCCCCCAGACAATTCCCCCCTGGGCAATATCAATGCCAATGGACATTTGAAACCTAACATCAAAGTAAAAGGATGTTTCTACCATTTATCTTCAAATATTTTGAAAAAGGTTAAGAACCTAGGATTGCAGCAGCGATATTTGGAAGATACAGAATTTGCCATATATTGTAGAATGCTCTGTTGCCTTGCTTTTTACCAGAAAAAGATGTTATTACTGCTTTTTTTTTTGCCTATATGGTTTGACAGAATTGCATCCGACTGGATATTATAGCATTAAAATTAGTCTATCGAACCTAGGATCTAATCAATGAGGTAGACCAAAAATGACCATCCCCTCTCGGGATTCGAACCTGCGCCCCCAACATTGAGAGTTGAACACGCCTTAACACGCACGGCTATCGAGCTCCCTTGCCTTGCCTTTGAAGAGCTCGCAGATAAAATTAAAGAAAAGTTTAATACCGACTTCGACGAAATCTTCGATTATTTCGAGGACACTTACATTGGTCGATATGGAAGAAATGCTTCCCGTAGTCGCCCCATATTTGCAATAAATTTGTGGAATATCTTCAACCAAACGGACGAAGGACTACCACGGACAAACAATATGTGGAAAGATGGCATCGTCGGTTTTCCTCGCAAGTTGCTTCCTGCCATCCAATTCTATGGAAGTTCCTTGAATTCTTAAAAAATGAAGAAAGCTTGATTCGTATCGACATTATTCAACAGCTTGCAGGTCATCTTCCACCTCTTTGACCATTTTGAAAGATTATGAGAATCGTGAAATTGTAGATTATTTATGAGCTATTGCTCAGAATATGCATTTTGAAAACATTTAGAAATATGTTTTTATATTGTTTTTGAATTATCTCTATGTGTGTACTTTAGAAAATATATAGGAAATAAAATTTAAAAATATGTAAAAACACAACTTTCATAAAAATGATAAGCCAAATTTTATTTCTATTATGTATGTACATATAAGTACTACTAAGCATACGTATACTAATGCATATATGGAGGTGATTTACCAGGGTTGGAATTCTAGGTACCTGGGAAGGTGTATTTTTTTAATGATACAATTTATTATTGTTCAAAAAGTATATTCATGTAAAGGTTGCTTTTAGTTAAAAATGTTTTTTTCATATAGATGGGAATTCAACGTCAAGAAAATATCCAAAATCATTGGCTAAATATTGCGCATTTTGAAACAAAGAAAATATTCCTTTTGATGTGCCTTATCTTTGGTTTGAAATCTATCACTCAAATTAGAGTTATTGACAACGATTTTTTTACAAATTAGTATAAGTTAGACTTTATGATATATTTTCCTTTATTTTTTAATAGGATAACTGTCCTGGGGGATTTGCCGGTTGGGTATTGCCAAGGGGGGAATTGTCTAGGGGGGAATTCGCCGGTGGGAATTGTCCAGGGGGAATTGTCTGGGGGGGAATTGTCCGGGGGGGAATTGTCTAGGGGGAATTGTCCGGGAATCCTTTTTGTAGTGGGCATTTTTGTCACGATTTATTACTTCCTTTGTAGACTTAATCTCGCGGGCTCGGTTGGGGGTTCATAGGGTTTTAATCTATCGCTGACACTTTTAGGTTGTTCCGCTAGGAGTACTATGGATTGAAATTGATAGCCGATTCTTATTAATGTGAAACACACTCGGCCTTGTGTCTGAAAAACTCTTGAGCTGGTTTTTCTGACGATCCAGAAGAGTCTGCAATAGATTTCGAACCAATGGGGCACCCAGCTGAGGCTGGTGAAATCCTTTAAATTAAGGTATATTTTTTAGGCCAGGGTTTTCACCTTAAGAAGAGTCGGCAGTGGATTTCAAACCCATGGGACACCCGGTTAAAGTAGGCACATGCCGTTAGATTAGGGTCTACGAAAGTATTAGGCTGGGTGTTTTCTACCTTAGTAAGAGTCGGCGGTCAATTATAATCCCATAGTACTTCTGGCGGAACAATTAAGGCTCGGATTTGCAAAACTCTAAGGCCATGTGTCTATTCTCCCAAAAAAGTGACAGCGGTAGATTAAAGCCCCAGGTACTCCCGACTGAGCCCGCGACGATTAGGTCTACAAAGTAAGAAAATAAATTGCAACAAAAATACCCACTACAAAAAAGGTACGCGACACAAATACCCACGACAAAAAGATGAACGAGGAAAATACTACACTACAAAAAAGCTTCGTGACAAAAATACCCACTACAAAAAGAAGAACGACAAAATTGACTGACTATAAAAGAGCAAGCGATGTTAATACTCGCGACAAAAAAACGGCTGTAAAAAGGTCCCCGACGAATTTACGCGCGATGAAATTACAGTAAACCCATATGTCTGCGAATACTAATAAGAATGCTGTAGTAACAACTGAAGCATAAAATTTCAAAAACAAAAAGAGAAAAAGAAACCCTTCTTTTATACTATTGCATCAAATTCAAATGTTTTAATAAATTTTATTGAGATCTTTATTACCATGACAACATTTGAGATCCCTTGCTAAAAAACTATCTTTGGCATGTCTTTAAAAAAAAAAAAAAAAAAAAATTCAAGTCATGTTCTAAATGCGTAATAAATAATGCTCAATGGAACTGAAAGTCGCTAACTATTATATTTTTATAAAAGAAATGAAATATGTATTCTTGAACATAATTTTGAGTCAATTGGGATTATGATTCACAACTGACTAAAACATCACGATTTGGAAGGAAATATATATATACTTTGCTTTATTCAATATTTCTGTAATATGTTGTCATAGAATCAATTTAAAATATATATAAGACGTACACTTGGCTTTATAAAAGGTTTTAAATTTCGTATATGGAGCTAACAAGACTACCTCTATTTGTTTGTGTATTATTTTCTTATGCCTAAGATTAAATAAAGACTTTATTCACGGTACAAAGGGCCCTCTATGCTTCAAGAACGTGCGGAGGTAGACTTCCAATGGGTCTCCAAGATCTCGTCCAAAGAAATCTAGACATTCTGTGGATGATTTCAAAACAAACGGGCCCTCTCCCCTTCAAGTGGACCAAGACAAAAAAAAATATATTTATATAATATTTTTTCTTGATTTAGAGCCAATTTTTTTACACGAAGTTTTTACAATATTATTATTACGATTGTAACATTTTTTCAAACTTCATTGTAGGATAATTATTTTGGATATTAGTTGTAAATACATGTCTTTGGAGCCATAAATATGCACCTAATTCCTTGTTCTTGGTTATAATATTGTTGTATATTCTGAGTTGTTGTGAGGAAGTACAACGAATAACATATTTTTTCATTAAATTGCTGAAACTAACGAATAAGCAGATTTTAAGAATTGAATGATCTATAACGGGAATTCACGACGAGAGAAATTTTGCTGCCCTGCTGCAAGTGGCCTCTAATTTTATTGTGTTTAGCTCGTATGTAAAGACTGCATGAAAATTATACAATAATACAATATATGCATTTAATATAAAGGGAATGGATAAGGCCAATGAAGGCATCATTATAACTGTGATTTTTTGGACTTACCAAACGGAAAATAATCACTCAAATGTCTCTAAGACAATTGACTTTGCAGTATTAAATACTGAGGCAATAATTTATAAATATAAATAGGTCAATGATACCATTGCGACATTATTGTTTTGTTAGTTCTAATGTGATGGTTCTTTTGTAGGTGTATTCATGTGAGACTAAAATGTTTTCCTATGTATTTTATACGCAACTACTTCAACTTTAATTTAGAGATTTAAATACAAAAAAAATTATAATTGTTTCATTATAATGAAGGATATATTCATATGATATCACATGTTTTTAATCGAAGCAGTTTAATCAAGTATAATTTAATATCGAATGTTATATCTTGTATATTTTTTTGTACTTATATACCTAAATATAATAGTAACTTATTCCTGAAATTTCAACACATAGAATACGATAAGAAAAGGATGAGGTTTGAAGACTTTAATTTTTTTATTTTAGGGAAAGGCTAAATGAGACGATTAAAGGCTGGAGATACATGCGGTATTATAATTTTAGTTGTTCAATATGACTTAAGATGTATTGCAATGAAATTACATCACATATAAGTTAAAACTTGTCACTTGCTTTAAAAACAAAGTGAGTACTATTTTTTCTTGTTCGTCATCGAAATGGTTTAGAAGAGTGATTAAAATAATAAAATATTAACAAATGTATTCCTTAAAACATCAAAAACTACCCTTCATTAATATGACTACAACTATTCCATGTATTTGTAATTAAAAATCATTAGGAGTATAGAAATCAAATATTTGCTTCATTAGTAATTACTAAGCTTGGATATGTTTATCGGAAACAAATAAATTCTGAAGAACTGGCATTAGGTTCAATTAACATTAGGAAAGATAAGGAATACTCAATATTAGTTCATTTGTGTATTTCCATAAAGGTATTAATTTAACGAGCAAACAATATTATAAAGGATCTAATTTGATTGCTTGCTTGTGTCAGAGACATGAACCTATAAGTATCTTGTTAGCTATATTTAACAGATAATAAAAATTTATTCGACTGGATGAGTTTTTTGATGTCGAATTTAATTGACTTACCCACAAAGAAAAACTACACAATGGATTTCTGTTATGTCGCTCAATGTTATGTTTCATAAAAATAATTCCTTATTGTCTTTTTCCATATTATATTCCTTAAACCTAAGTATTTTTATATTTTGACTTCATTGTTTCATTAGGAGGGATAAGGACAATGTGTTATTTCATAAGCCTATTGGATAAAGAAAAAGATAAGGGAATAATAAAAAACAGTTCGTAGTATACAGGGTTTTGCACGTAAATCCGCACAAAGTTCAACTTCGTCCAAATTCATTAGGAGTGCAAGTAGAGCTTAGATATTTCCACATGTGGGAGGTTTCGGGAATGTATTGTCGAATTACGCCCGAAAACACAACAAAAACTCTGATACGGAGATAGAGCAGACCCGTAGGGACACGGTCATCGAGTTGCTGTGCGCAGGGCACCGTCCTGCAGCCATCATCAAGTCGCTCAAGTACCCCAGGAGAACGGTCTACGACATCACCAAGAAGTGAGAGGAGTCAGGGATGTCCAAGAGGAAGGAGCACAAGCCCAGGAGTGACCGGATCTGCACGCCCACATTTGTGGCTGGTCTCAAGAGGTCCATCAAGGCCAATCCGGGGACGCCCATGTCCATCCTCGCCAAAAAGCGTGGGGTCAACCTGTTGTCGGCTTGCTGGATGGACTCTGTGGCCTCTGGGACACCGTACACATTCCAGTAGGACTCGGCGCCCGCCCACAAGGCCAAACATGTGCACTCCTGGTTGAAGAAGAATGTGACCAACTTCTGGGACTTCAACACCTGGCCCCCCAACAGCCCCGATCTGAACCCTTGCGACAATTACTTGTAGGGGAAGTTGGAGAGGGATGTGTGCACCACAACACCACAGCAATGTGGCGTCCCTGAAGGCCTCCATCAAGTCGGAGATGAACAAGCTGGATCCTGCGGGGTCTCCACGGCCTGTGGGTGGTTCAGGCGTCGTTTGGAGAACATCCTTGAGGCTGAGGGTGACCATATTGAATAGTAATCTTGTATTATGTCTAATAATTTTTTTTTTTTTTTTTTTTCTCTGCAGCAAGGCCTTTATTAGTCACATAAAAAACATATTAAAGCAACTAAAAGAGTGATAGAAAATTTTAAGTTTTACAACAACAATAAACATTATAGTTTATAATAAATTTTCTACTAAAAGGCCAAAATATCTTTACAAATACATACAAATCTAAATAACTAACATAATATCTAAAAAACAAAGAATAAAATTACGCGAAACAAAAATATTAAAGGTCAATTTAAAAAAAAAATTCCTTGCGGTTTTCATTGTCCTTGGAGTAGATTTTTTTGTAAAATCGTAGCACCTTTTTCAAAGTATGGAGATGTCGTGCAGATTGAGAAGGGTAGAACTTAGTAACTTCAAATGCATAATTCCATGAACTGTCCTGGGTTTTGGGGATTCGTAAGCGAAGAGCACAATACCTCGCAGCAGCGAAAATAAAAATTGCCCTCAGATGGTCAACATTTACTGGCGTGTAGCTTGTCAAATTTTTGGCAATATAGGCCTTACAGTTAGAAATTGAAGCATTTATAGCTTTGCCTTCGACTGAGATGGGCCTAGTGTATGGTTGCAAACCAAAAAGTAAAAATCCATTAAGGAAGCTGGGCCTAAAATTTTTGATAAAATCCTGATTCAATATAATAAAAGATTTTAATAAAGCTAAAACTGGACAGTCACTAAAAGCGTGAACACTGTCATTATAAGTTTTCCCGCAGTCCTTGCAGGGGCGAAAAAATCGAAGCAGTCCAGCAGAGATCTGGAACTGAGAAGTGAATGTTCTACTGTCAAATAAACCCACCAGAGATCGCATAATCACCTTATCCCATGAGGAAGGAAGAAGAAGGACTTTTTTAAAGTTATTTAGGATCGCCCGAGCATCAAGACATTCATCTGTTTTGGTTACTAATTTGAAACACCAAGGAGTTAAAGGAAGATGATGGGCAGCAGATCTATTCAAAGGAAAAACAAACTTTCCAGTATGGAAGATGGAGTCTCTCTTCAGGTCATGCAGTGTAAACACACTTTCACTAATGGCAGTCTTTTCAAGTCTATCCGGACATGGTAGGTTTGTAAAAAAGGGCGCCTTTTGGAAGTTTTGACGAATAATGTCGATGATCCCGCTCGAATCAAAACAAGGTGTTAACGACCAGACAATTCTCTGAGCTGCCCCCCATTCCTTTGATACTCGGTCTACTGAGTCATTTGATAGAGTAGTGCCGAACATTAGGTGTTTAAAAATACTGGACTGACATATAAAATTTCTCCACTCTACATTGGGTTTGTACAAAATGTCCTTAAAAACTTTTATATATATTTTCGGTAAAATAACTTCTAGCAAGGATAACCCTCCGCCCAACTGAGCGCGAGGCCGCTTCAGCGCCGGAAGATAGCTCTGACTGAATAATAGCCTTAGCCAATTTTGTTCCTCTTTAATCGCTTTTTCAGCTACTGAAGGTATTGCAGTTGCCACGTATAAAATTTGAGGGATTAGCTGGGTGTTGTATAGGAGTATCCTTTTTTGTAAATTGAGATTTCTCCAGGATTTGCACCATTTTCTAACTTTCGAGAACCGCTGCTCATAATTAGAGACAGATGGTCCATCCCTCTGCCAATCAATGCCCAATATATTGACTTTGTCAACCACACAACACCCACAGATTTGAGTACATTTCATTGGGGACCAAAGACCTATTGGCAGAATTGAAGTCTTCTCTTCATTGATTTCCAATCCAGATGCTTTAGAGAATTTTCCAAAATAAGAGAGCAATATCTCAATCCTTTTATGTAGTTGGGCGTTTGAATTGCCTTCCACCATGAGAGTCACATCATCTGCATAAAAATCCACCAAATGTTTCTTCCCTCCAAAACTAATGCCAAAGCCCCCATACTTCCGAATGAGGGATCTGCAAAACTGTTCCATGGCTGCAGCGAAAAGAAGGGGAGAAGCCGGACACCCTTGTCTACAACTTCTACCCAAAACAATAGCACCACTATGAACTCCATCGATGCAAAGAGTTGAAGAACCATTGAACAACAGAGCTCTCACAGGATTAAAAAACCGTCTGGGAAGATACTTTCTAACAGCTCGTAAAATGAAATTGTGATAAATAGAATCGAAAGCCTTTGTAAAATCTACTGCAATAATTGCTCCATAAGTTTTCCTATCCCTAGTCAAATCTATGGCAGCTTGGATATTTCTTGAAATATCTGAAATATGTCTATTTCGTAAAAAACCCTTCTGTTCATTTTTTAGCTTTCTGTTTAAAATTGGCTCAATGTGCTTAGCCAGGACTCCTGCTAATATACGATAAGTCTCGTTTAAAATTGTCAAAGGTCTCCAATGATTTGTTCGAGAACCATCACCTTTTTTGGAATTAAGACGATCCTACCACGAGTAACCGCAGAAGGAAGTCTACCCTTAGTCTCCATTTCTTCTCCAAGTTTGCTAAGATAAGGGACAATGTCTTCTGAACATAAGGTAAAAATCTTCCCCTTTATATTGTCTGGACCAAAAGCTTTATTGTCCTTAAATTCTTTTTTTATATAATCTAAAATGGTATCATGACTAAACAAAGAACTAGAAATGATCTTCTTATGCTTAGGGAAACAGCTCCTCGAATATTCAAAAACTTTACGAAATTTTTCACAGAACACTCCAAGAATTGAATGAGAATCTGTCAGTATTTTATCATTGACAACTAATTTGTTGATCCTCTTAGCTGAGTCCTCTTTTTTAAGCCAT
Organism: Caligus rogercresseyi; assembly: GCA_013387185.1. Lineage (NCBI taxonomy): Eukaryota > Metazoa > Arthropoda > Copepoda > Siphonostomatoida > Caligidae > Caligus > Caligus rogercresseyi. Next base: position 12,096,951 of record CP045892.1, read on the forward strand.
AAAAACTGTCTACGTGAATGTGAATTTTGTTCAGCTTCTACTTTTAACCTCATTTCCTCTTCTGCAACTTCAGCAATTGCCAAATTGTTAGAGACGTCCGTTACTAAATGACGAGAAAATAACGTTCCTTTTTTATCACAGACTCAATGTCATCCTGAATTTGCATCATAATCTTTTTTTTGCTCTTCATGAAGCTTATAGTGGTATCTCGGACGATTCTACAAAAAATTCCATAAAGCCGACTACAGGAAAGAGAATAATCAAAATACATTTGCAGTCTTGCTTTCAGTTTTATTTTATATTCGTCTAACTCAATAACCCAGGATGGAATTCTAAAACTTTTCTTTGCAGTAGCAGTAAAAAATTCTAGATTGAGCATCCTATGATCAGAAAAAGGTACAAACGAATAAGTGGCTCTTTTTGTGCAAGAAGACAACTGAGGAGTCATCAGAGCATGATCGATTCTTGACTGTTTATCTCTCATCCTCCAAGAGTATTCTGATCAGACCCTAGCTTTTTAACGACATCTACCAATCCTAGTTGGCGTATTAGTTTCGTAAGACTGAAATAATTCGGGTAGGATTCTTTTTAGCATTCAGACTAACATTTAGATCCCCTAATAACAAAACTGGTCTTGGATCTAATTTTATGTTGTTAATTATGGATTGGTAGAATGTTGAGGACTTAACATTCGGTCCATATGCGTTTATCAAATTAACTTCTGTTTGCCTTGTAGTGACTCTAATCAAATGCCATTCACTTTTAGAAGAATATTCTTTGATGCATTCTGATGCTCCATAGGACTTTAATATGAATGTGAGTATACCCCGACGATTACCAAATCCAGTAAAATAAAAGGAATACCCGGGAGGGACACAATAACTACAAGACCGAATGCAGGATGACGAGATTAAAGATCGTACATCTTGTAAGCAGATGATATCAGGATTAAACTTTAAGACTTTTTTCATCATGGCATGCCTAGATTTACGCTCTCTTCCACCTCTTGAGTTGAGAGAAACTACCCTTTTCATACCCATATTTCTCTTCATATCCTCCGACACCCCTTCCTCAACACAGAGGTCAGTAGACGTCAAAGAGATCATATTATCACCTCTAATCATTGGAAAGAAGAAGAAGAAACAAAAACGAAAACACACGAACTAATCATCATTTCTGTAGACTTTTGAGGGAGTCCTTTTATCGGGCGATAGTTCCAAATCTACGGCTGTTCTCTTCGGGATTGACCCAGATCTAGTCCGATGAGGTAGAACGACATCCTCCAATGTATGAGTCTTAGCTAATCTTTTAAGTTTTTTGTTATTTTCAGCAGTAACCTCTTTCACACCCGGCAATGTGTTTTTGTGAGCATTTTTTTGAATTTCAATAATGGTTGGATCTGAAATATTCGTTTGATCCTGAAGGTTGCCAATTTCTGATTCTCCAACTGTCGTCATTGGAATAGTTACATGTTCCGTAGCTAGAACTTCATTTCATCTTGAGGAGAACCTAGGTGTGGCTCATGACATGCCGTATTTTGGATGCTTTTACCTACATCAGGACCAACATTACTTCCTGAGCTAGGAGAGGGCGAATCACAATTTTCTAGCACAACTAGATCAGGTATAGAATTAACATTTTCTGTTGAAGGCGAATTGGGTTCATTACTTTTTATAGTGTCCAGATATTCCCGCCACTTCATGGACTTATTCGAACATTCCTTAGCAAAATGTCCAAAGTGAAAACATCGCGCACAGAACTTGTTTTGTCCCATGTAGGAGACCCTCGTTCTTAGACCCTTAATAGGAATGAAACCAGGTATCTCACACTTGGGAGTAACATTAACTGTGTAGTTCCCGTTCATTAAACCTTTAAGCCTGCCTTCTTTGAAGGTACATTCTTTAACAGGACCAGTCACTTCTCCATATTCCTTCAGAGCTCTATTGATATCGTCATCTGTGATGTCCTCGTGTGGAGAATGCACAGTAATTTTTTTCTCAAAAATAATAGGATTACCATCCTTATCTTTTCTTTGGGCCTTGAGTCCCCTGACTGAACCCATAATTCCCTTCATATTCCCATGGAACTCCTAATAACAAAATCATCTTGAACATGTGCAAAGGTAACCCCAATGTCAACTTCTTTCTTCAATTCTATAAGGATCATGTTTTTATATCCGGGACAAATGCGGATTCTCTGATTTTGTTATTCAAAATGGGTGTCACTTTTGCTCCCATTTTGGATCTGGAGGATATTGAACTTTGTGCGGATTACCTGGAAGACCCTGTAAAATAGTAATCCTCACTTGCAACCTTTTTCAGCAGGATTTAATTTAAAGAAAATAATGTCATCCTTAAAATACTAATTACTACTTCTCATATATATATATATATATTATATTATATATATATATATATATATACTATATAGATATTTATATATATATATATATAATATATATATCTATATATATATATATATATATATATATATGATTCTTATTTCACATTTTTTTTTTCGGATTTGAGAGTCGAGCTCCCCCTAGGATTTTACTTTAGTGTATAGAGATCATCTTGTGAAGTTTGAACGAAATCGAATAATTGGAAGTACATGCTCAACGGGCCCAAAGTTATGTAGTAAACTTATGTAGTAATTTTTTTTTCGCTATTCGATTGCCCCTAATGTCCTTAATTTTAATGCTTTTTTCAAACAATTTGCCGCAAAATGTAGGTATGCTCGCAAGGATTCCAAATCAGTTTTATTTTTAATGTACATTTAAAATTCACGAGAAAATTAAGTTTTGAAATAGTCATTTTTATGCAAAATACCCCAAAATGAACATTTTGAAACTTTATTATCTCGTTTGATTTTGAATGTAAATGAAAAATAAAAACTGATTTGGAATCCTTGCGAGCATACCTACATTTTGCGGCAAATTGTTTGAAAATAGCAATTACAATTAAGGACATTAGGGGCAATCGAATAGCGAAAAAAAAAATACTACATAACTTTTGGCCCGTTGAGCATGTACTTCCAATTATTCGATTTGTTCAAACTTTCACAAAGGATCTCTATACACTAAAGTAAAATCCTAGGGGAGCTCGACTCTCAAATCCGAAAAACGTGAAATAAGATTCACCCTAATAATATATATCTCGATATATATATATATAGATATATATATTCAAGGAGATCCTAAGTTCCTCTCCCCTGCGCTCCAATCACATCCGTGGGCTGTGGGAGAGTCTTTCCCATACGACAATGTAATGATCATTTCTTCCGTCGAGGCAAGGACATCAAATATCAATTTAGTGTGCACTGTCTCAAAAAATACTTTTTGTAAGCCTTTATTATATGTTATTAAGCTTATTCTAAAAAATTCCAGTGTTACCTTATGCTTGTACATCAGTAATTATTTACACATAATAATAAAACACCGTTTCCAGGCAATAAACTGATGTATAAATCCAATAGCTTTTATTTTCAAATCATTAATTTTTATAGTAGTTATTGATTTTGTGTCATTAAAATTGGTTTTGTAAGTTTCTTTTATGTTCCTTTTAAACTAATAATTGTTGACTTGTTTTTATTTCCTTAACTATTATCTTTATAAATTTATTGAGACTTCTCGTGGAATGAAGTATGGTCTGTTTGGCAAAAAATACTTATACTTTTATCTAAAGGCTTTTTTAAGCATCTCTTTTATGATACTATGAACAGTTGCATTAAATAAAACATGTATGAAGATTATAATTCAAACTGACTGTTCTAAAGCATTGCCAATTATATAATATGTCAGAACAATTATTGTTTCCTAAAAATTGAAGGTTCTTTCTTAACATATTTGCTGATTTTAGAAATTGCGTTAAATAGATTATAGAAATTTCATTGTTATAATATTTAAGCTTTTTGTTTTTTTTGTTTCTACAGGCTAGTTCAGCTAAATCTGGAACACTTTCAAATGCATCAAGAACAACTAATAGAGTCTCCTAGGCAAGTTTTACGGCCATAACGAAATAGGTTGGATGTCTAACTATTGAATTGTTCTGATTTCGGCGTCATAAACAATAATAAAGTCATGGAGAAACGCAAACATGAGACTATAACCGAATTAGTGAGCGCGGCCCTTGGGACTAAGTCCATCAAGAACATCACCAGGTACGCCTCCAGCACAGTGCATGACATCGTCAAGGTCTTCACGGCCTCTGGGACGTTTCTAGGAAGATCCATGACAGATCTGGGACCATGAAAAATAATACATAATTAAATCAATTATGGTGGATCACATACATGACTTTTTCATTACTTCTACATAAGTAAATGAAAATCGATTACATTGCGTAAATGCAAGAAGATAGCCCATATCTACAAAAAAGTTTGTTAAAAAGTAATTGACGTCACTCCTTTTAATGAAAATAGACAAACTTTTTTCTTCATAATTTGATCAAATTACCCATAGAGATATAAAGATATAAAGAGCTGATTCCCTTCAATAGCAAAGAAAACAGCGTCCTGTTGTTTCTGTGTGTCCAAAAAAACAAAGTAATTTGATCTACGTCATCGTAAGTTGATATTCTATGGATCGAAGAGATTATATATTTTCATAACAAAATGCTTAAGGTATTTTTTATTTCTAAGGAGGAGACTTGATACGTAGTTACCTTCTTGTGTTTGGAGTCCTTATTCCACAGGATTCTGGACAAGGGAAACTCCTCCCTCATCTCTCAGCCGGACTGGCTATTCTTATTGTGAGTTGTTTAATGACTCCTCGTCACTGCTGGTTAACGAGGCTTGTTTTGTAATCAGATTCATTCTTTTAGCATATTGACTTGACGCTTGCCGAAAATGACTGAGGACAGTGAATTCTCCCTTCAGAATTCATCTGGGAAGAGTGAATCAAGTACATCAAGACAGTCCTTGCGGGGGAGGCACGTGCAATCAGAGCGAGGATAATCCACTGTTAGGCACGGATTGAGACTCATTTCGGATCATGTTGCTAGCCAACGACGTTGAATGCCTAAAAGACGACCATTCCTCCCTTATTTCTTTGCTAATTCCAAGATATTGTTCTTCATTCAAAAACGGAGAGCAAGCAACAGGATTGACTTCCTTTTTAGGAAAAAAATCATAATCTCTCGTATAAACTGACTTGTTCTTATTGTAAGTTATTCAATGGCATCCTCAACACTAATAATCCTTAAGACATATTATATTAAATACTTTATTTGTTTTTTCAGCAAAGCTGAGGCTCTAACTATCGTCAATGAGCATATATCATAGAGTGGCTTGACTAAATTAGGAACTGACGAGTAATCAAGGACACCGGAGAGCTATATCTTTCTTCAGATCTCTCAAACTGCCACGCCAAGGGGCAGAAAGTGACGAACTTTAATATGCATAGGCAGTTCGGGGCATTCCTTGGCTGTTCTGGAATAAACAATGAAAGATCCGAGAAAAGTCACAGACATTTTGTTTACTTCCGTTCCGTATAAGATAATGTGTCGTATCTTTTAAGAGCTTTTAGATCTTATTGGGATCTCTATTGTGTAATATCTTCATCGAATTTCTTAGTGCATGGCGGAACCCCCTCGATGGTGTATACCCCTTTATTTCGATATTTTCGGTATATGTATCCCTTTTCTTCAGATATTTTAGCTTCAAGTAGGGGAAATTTAAATTGTTGAAATAAATAAAAATTAAAAACACTCCTAACTATAAAATTGACTTTATTTCTTTAAAAACATACCGCAAGTAGTATTCAATTAGATCTTCAAGACAGTTGATTTATATTTAATCTAAGACTTAATATGGACTGACGATACTTAGTATAAAAATATATCTTACAATTTCTTCTAAGTTATACTTATATTAACTATCAGCCAATATGAAAAATAGGAGTTTTACTCCATATAATCAAATATACTTTTAAAAATTATTCGATCAGGGTGCGTATGATTGTGTTGTGGAAGCAAGTTCGTCACCTAATAATAATAAAATATAGCACAGAGGTAGAGAGGCGGAAAATATCTGCTTTTGAAGTCGTAAGCCTTCCTATTTGAACCTCTTTTCATTCTTTGAAGGGGCTAATAATACCCCATAGTTGTTCATTTTTTATAGAAGGGAATTTATATTAAGCCTAGCTTTTTTATTTGCTCTTCCTAGAAGATCCAAAGAACAAAGCAAATAATACAAATGATCATCAATGGCATATGAAGAGTGGTTATATATTTCATTCGTATTTTCTTCTTCCTGAATTATTTTGGTTGCTTTTTTAGGATAGGATCTTTTCAGTACTTTATGATTTGAATTAATAGCCGTGGAATTGTTCGAAAAGTCAAAAATAGTTGTTTGCCCCATCCGCAAGAGTACATTTGAATGGTTGACGAATTATTTAGTCCTTTTTAAAATGCTTTGAACAAGTCTTGACCATTTAGAAGGCTTCCAATTTTTCTTCGGCAGTTAGCACCTAACAATTGAGGAGATCTGGATCTGATGGAAATCTATAAAAAAAATAGTTATTTGTAGAGTGTTTGTAGTAAAAGGGAATGAAAAGCAAATATTTATTATTATAGCTACATCCATCATTCAGCATTACTAATAAATGCGTTCTTTTGGCTGTTCCACTTTTGTGACGAAACGGTTGATAGAGTATATGAGAGGGACTGCTAAGAGATTTCAGCCTATTGATGACGGTATTAGAGATAAAAGAAACGGTTTCCAGAAGAAGCGGTCCAGGAAAAAAATGCCCTAGGAAACAATGAATGATGAAGAAATGACCCAAGATAGAAAAGGAAATAATGATACACAGAAGAACGGTCCAAATATATAGGTAGGTAAGTATTTGAGTTGAATACATAAAAATATTGTACAAACACTATTCCTCATTTAAATTTAGATAGTAATGTAAAAGTTTTTTTCAATAAAAAGTAGATATAAGAATTATTCATTGTAAAATTAATATATATGAATTTATATTAATTAAGAGTGTTCATGTAAATATAGTTTTTCTTTAAATAATATAACATTTGCTATAAAGGCTTGGGACATAGTCATTTATTTTAATTAGTTTGAACAAAATAAATAAGTTTTGGATATCAGAGGCTAAAGAAAATAATTTCCTTTTCTCTGAATAAACAAAGAAAATATTAGTTTGGTAATTTTTTTTTCAATTAAAAAAGACAGGTAACATAGAAAACCCCAGAGTTTTGTATGTTATGACGAGGAAATTGGAATCATATACTTTTTTTCCTTAAGAAAGACAACTATCATGGAGAAGCTATTGCTACCGTATATATTTATAATTGTACAATAGTCATCTCTGCATTTATTTTAACCGTTCCTTATTTTTGTTGACTAACGATAATTGATGAACGATAAATATTTAAAAACAAAGTTTAACCTCTACGATATTTTTTATCAACTATTTTATGCTTTTGCATACTTACTATATGGTAATTACAGAATAAGGCCGTAAAAGTAATTAAAATACAGATAGATTAATTGATATTAGTAAAAATTTATACCTAATTTTCTAAATCCAAGTATTAATTTTTTGACTTTACTTACGATAAAAAATTTAAAGATCTCTGATCCTCCATTTTATGGTCATGAGGCATCCCAGTATGCTCAGCATTATTCCTAGTCTTGCGAGACTGATTAAAGATGGCAACTCTAGAGGTGCAATTATCCGCCACGCAAGAAGGCATTATGAATCTAGACGTAGGAAAAATAATAATTAAGATATACCATATAATTATTTATTTATAACAAACCTCTACAGAGTATAATGGAATGATAATTCGTTTTACAAGTAAGAAAGAAATATAATATAAAGTCTTTATATCTCTATATGAAAGACATATAAAAACAACGATAAATTAGTTATGAAAGGTTTTGTGATTTACGTCTTTTAGAAGTTTTTTTACGGTCACAATGACGTATTTCTCTGAAGGATCCAATTAGCTCTCTATATCTTAATATCTCTATGAATTACCTCATGATCTATATTATATATTGTCTTTTGCATATGTATGCTCTAGAATAATGACTTGCAATTATGTATATTATCAATGATTCATATAGATCAACATCATCTTCATTCATTGATAATCCGTATTTACTCTAATGCACATATAATACATTTGTTGTAGTTATAAGAGTAAGACAATAAAATCAATAAAAGTTCATAAGACTTCCATTTCTTCATCTGTCATCAAATTACCTATAGTCTCTTTAGTTTTCTCTTGTTTGTCCATAAGCTAAAGAGCCACCGTTGGTACCTCACCTAGAAAAACAGTAGTATTGTATTTTAGCTCACACGAAAGTATAACCAGACGCTAAAGAAATATCGCAGTAAAGTTTTATCAAAAACACCAAGCCTGAGAGGTACAGAATAGGAAAACCAGTGATTACTTAGACAACAACCTTCTTTGACTTATCGGACCTGAATCCACTTTTTATTTGATGCTTTGTGAGTAAATTGAGATCGGCACACAATTCTGCCGGAGACTTGGGAATATTACTCCTCTTACCTAAGGAATTGAAATTAAAACCAGTAAAAGTGACAAATGAGTAGCTGAAAGAGGAGTAAAAATGATAAGTGCCTTCGTTACAAAGATACAACGGATGAAGAGCAAGACATCATTTATACAAGTTGTTAATACAACAGGCGAAAATTCACAATCTTAGGAAATCTAGAACGAATCAATGACCAAGGTATATATGTAGCATAAAAAATCAGACCATCTAATATAAATAGTCTTCATTGAAATTATTTTTACATTGCATTTGTATGTGTATATTTGAACTTTTTGTATAACTTGTGAATAAAATTGCCGATCAATTAGTCTTATTTTTTCTTAAGAATAAAAACACATCCAATATGTCAATGAAAGAAACCAGAAAATATTACTGCAGGGCACGTTACTTATAAAAATAACCACAATATATGCATTTCTTCTATTGAATCAGTTTCTTTGGGTTTCCTTTTGTTTTTAGTATAAAAAGTAAGTAATTTAAAATGCGCACATTGGCGGGTACCATAGCATATATTTAGCATAGTTTTATATATTTAATAACTATTTAGGAGATAGGTAAATTTGATGTAGAAATAATTTTTCCTTCCTTTTCCAATGTTGAAATATATGTAATACGACTAATGTAATACTCTCTTAAAACATACTTATCTACATAGTGATGATTTTCTTAAAATAAGCATGGGCAACATTTTTACAAAATACGAAAAACAAGCTTTGCTATTCTTTGTTTTTGTTTGTTTGAGGGTAGGATCCAAGAGTACGAATTGAAGTCGAGTCTTGAGTCCAGGGCGGAATCGAATTTACGATCTTAGCCCATTCCCTAGAACACACAACCACTTTAACCATGTTGTTTACCCATTCTACCTCGGGAAGCCAAACAGGTAACCAATGTTACAATTCCTAAGAATTGCTGGTATCTGCTTTAACTCTGGAGGATGTTGGTTAAAGCATTTTTGAGCGATCATTCTCTTAAGACAAAAGAAATCACACTCTGCCAACACGTGATAAGACGTCTCATCACTCTGCTGGCAAAAACGACACTCTCGGGTGAGAAATTTGTTCGACAATGACTGGTGATATCTAAGAAAGTTATGACCAGTTATTATCTGTATTTGAATACATAGAGATTCACGACTAAGATTAATCAATCGTCTCGATGCATTAGGGTCCGGCTTCGGAAGCCACAGTTTACTTTGTCTACAGGAGCTATCCTGTGTCCATCGGGAGGCCCATTCTCTATAGAGACCCCTCCTTGTCAGGTCTGACATAAAAGAATCTGGAATAGGAATGTCCTTTAATAGATTTGATCTTGATCCAGCTTTTGCAAGTCGGTCAGCTTTCTCATTTCCTGGCCAACCTACGTGGGCTTTAATCCAATGAAGGTTGACATGGTTTACACGTCCAAGTGCATTCAAAACATTGATGCAATTGTTCACTGTACGAGACTTTACAACAACCGAGCCCAAAGATACAAGAGCTGCTTGGTTGTCGACATAAAAATCAATTTTTTGGTTTGAGATTTTCTTTTTTAATAATAAGAGGGCTGCCTTTAAGATAGCCCAAACTTCAGCTTGAAACACAGTGGATTCGTCATTGAGTTTCCCAGCTGAGTTTATTATAAAAAATAAAGGATTGTACAAATGATAGCCCCATCCGATTTTGTTAGCAATTTTGCTACCATCGGTGTAGCATTGAATACCATTACTGGCGTTCAATACCTCACCTACAGAGAAGCTATCATAATTAATGGAAAATGTTTTCTTCCAACTCATTTTTAGACTCGTAGAAAAGTCTCTGTTAATACAAGATGAAATTCCTAACTTTTTATTTTCACGCCACTCTTCAAGAATATGACCAGGTTTAGACCCAATGCTCTCCCATCCATGTGGCGTGATGTTCAAATTAAAAAGTGCCTTTCTGGCCCTCATTTTGATATATAAATCTAGAGGAGGCAAATCGAAGATTACCTCAAGTCCTTTCGTAGGTGTACTACGATAGATAAAGGTTGTTCTTATCATACCAAGCCGTTGGATACGTTCCAGTTTCTTCAGGTAATTTTGGGTTCGACGAGACCAGACAATCGATCCATAAGAGATCTTAGGACGAATTATGCTGGTATATACCCATCTCATTGCCCTTGGAGTCGGACCCCAGGTTTTCCCGACGGCGTTGTTGCAAGCCATCAGTAGTTTTTTGGATTGGTTGAGCTTGGATGTGATGTGGAGACCGAAGTTTAATCCCGAATCCAGAGTCACACCTAAGTATTTAACAGAATTAGATAAGCATATGTTAATACCATTCATATTCAAGTTCCTTATTTTAGGGGCCTTCTTCTTCCTGTGGAAGAGAATAGCCACTGTTTTATGAGGAGCAAACTCAAGGCCACAGCCATTACCCCACTCAAGAGCCTTGTTAATGGCATCTTGAAGGATACAGACCATAGAGCTCGGATCCGGACCTGAAATTAAAAGAGCAGCATCGTCAGCAAAGCCAATGGCCTTCACTGGGCCCGAATCAAATAACCCAAAAGCTTGTCAAATACAAGATTCCAGGCAATCGGACTGAGTACACCACCCTGAGGTGTCCCTCTGGTGAGAACTCGGTTCTTTCTAATACCCTTGAGTTCGACTGTGATGGAGCGACTTCTTAGGTAGGATTCATACCACTTAATAATACTTTCTGAGACTTTCCTAGCCCTGAGGCCTTCGACCACAGACGTAATGTCTATATTATCGAATGCACCAGAGATGTCCAGAAAAATCCCGAGACTATACTGACCCCTGTTGATAGATCGTTCAATGAGGTCAACCATAGAGGAGAGAGCAGAGTCGCAGCTCCTTCCTCTTCTGAAAGCATGTTGATTAGGGTTCAGAGGAATCCTAGTTAGATAATCTTCTTCAATTTTATTTAAAACAACTCTTTCGAGCGTTTTCAAAATAAAAGAAGTGAGAGTAATAGGACGAAAAGACTTTACCTTGGAGTAGTCATCCTTACCTGGCTTTGGAATAAAGATGACCTTAGACTTCCTTAGTTGTCTTGGAACATATGAGAGTCGAATTGAGGCCCAAAATAGTCGGGCCAGCCATTCCATACTCTTAGTGTCTAGGTTCTGCAAGATGATGGGCTTAATTCCATCTATCCCCGGTGTTTTATGAGATCCGAAGGATTCCACAGCCCACTTGATTTTGAGAGTCTTCATCCATGAGGCGTAGAAACTTGCCTCGAAAGATGACTTACTAATTTTGGTCTTTGAGTGTTCCGTTTCAGGAACCTCAGAACAACCAGGAAAAGAAGCAGTCAAAAGAAGGTCTAGTGCTTCTTCCGGAGACCCCGATCCCAGTAGCCCAACGGAGCATGTTTTGGAGCCCTGTATAACTTTGAAGAGCCTAGAAAGTTGTCTCCCGTCTTTTGCAGACTCAGTGAACCTCTTCCAGCTCTCCCGCTTAGCTGACCTTACCAGCCCCCTGAACTCACGTCGTAAGCTCAGATATTTGTTCCAGTTAGCTTCACTTTTATCTGATTTGTAAACTTTGTAGAGTTTCCTTAGGTTCCTTCTGCAGAGCGCCACCTCCCGCGACCAAAAGTCAGGTTTTTCACTTCCCGACCTAACCCAAGCGGAAGGGCACGCTGTGTCCACAGCCCTTTGGACACCCCCTACAAATTGACAAAACGCCATGTCCAACCATCGGGGCGTGATAGTGCCCGGAAGTGACATGTCTATTTTCATGGAATGCCTAAAAAGATTCCAATCTGTTTTACGGAGATTTCTTATCTTGACACGTTTATTAGGTGCTGGGATAGGAACCTCAAACTCAATGAGAGCATGATCCGATAATAGATCCTTATCACTAACCCTCCAGTTAGTAACTCGGATTTGGTAACTAAGAGTAATGTCTATATGTGTTTCTGCGCCCCTCCCTATAAAGGTTGGCTTCAGTCCACAGTTTTCAACTACAAGGCCATTGCCTAAAATAAATTCTTCAATTACTTCCCCCCTCTTATTGGTATCCAACCCCCAAAGAGAGGAGTGAGCATTTGAGTCCATGCCAATAATCAGTGAGTAGTTTTTATCCTGGCTGAATTTCATAAGTCTTACCAATGAGCTTGGTAAATCTTTATTGATATCCAGGTAAACAGAACAAATAATAGTTTTAGAATCTCCATTTGTCATGATAGCAGAAGCTACATCACGACAGCTAAAGTCATTCATAAACCATAAGTTTAAGTTTTTGGACGCCACAATCGAAGCTCTAGGTGAGCTACCACCGTGTAGTACCTGATGGCCTGCTAGGCCTACAACTTTGCCTCTATAAGTATGAGGTTCCTGCATAAGAAAACAGAAACTGGACAAACCACTGAGCTCTTTGCTTATAGCTGCAATAGACGCTTTACATTTATGAGCATTCAATTGGAAAAATCGAGTAGACATAATGATAATAATATTATTTGAATTTATTTCATATAATAGGGAAAAGCTTGAATAGTTATATTCAGCATTAAAAACCCTAGTCTAAGTTGTCTTTTGAAAGATAGACTTAATAGAAGTCGATGACTTCTTAATCGAAGAGCCAGTGCTGTCCCTGTTCCCACAGACCGCAGGTTCGATCCCCACGGAGGCACCTCTGGTTGAAGAATCAGGAGAAACTCCGATTCTCAAGCATTGTTGCACGCCATGAAAAGATTCCCCTACAGTCTTGGACAAGTTAGCTAACTGTCTCTTAGCAAGGGCTGCGGCCCGGAACTCCTCACCAGACAAAATTTCGTCTGGTTTTGCAGATTTTCTTGTCAATTCAGTGAGTTGACTCGAATTTGCTGCCGAGTTTGGGGCAACAGTCTTACGTAGGTTCGAATGAGAGTCCATTCGGGAGATATCGTAGAGAGGTACTCCCTGCGACTTCATCCTTCTCCGGGCCCTCTTCCTTTGGTTCGGTGTCAGCAAAGTGTACTCCTCACGGCTTGGAATGTGCACAGGTTTGGATGAAGATAGTTTTGTAGTCTTGCATGTCTGCTTCGACTCAGGCCTCTTTTTGTCCTCGGAGGTGAATTTGGCGTCACTTTTACCTATAAGATTTATAGATATCTGAGAGAATCCGATAGAAACTTTTTGCTCCGGCAATTTTTTGATTGCCTTTGCAAAATCCTTATCAATACCCAAAAGAAAATACTTCCCATTGACTTGGGAGGCATCCCCTCGGGTCTTGAAGGTATTTTTAACAGAAAATACTTTACACTCCCCTGTTAAATTGTTTTGATCGATCATTCGTTCGACTAGTTTGTCCTCGGGTAGAAGAAGGCTATCCGGGACAAAAAAGGACATCCTCGATAATGACCCGAATTCGCCCTTGCCCCACGCTCGGACAGACTCGCCATTTGGTTTGATCAAATCTGCAGCCTCACGGACCCATTTTGACGAAGGCTCATCAAGGCATCCGATCAGGCCGCGGCCGTTCCTCCATGTCCAGAACGCGCATTGGAGCTTTGGGGCCCTCAAGCCTGGTTTAGGATTGAAGAGAAGGCCTTGGGCCTCGACGACAAAAGAAACAAAAGTTTCTTTTGGAATATACCTCCGCTCATCTCTGCCTAAATGGATATAAAGGAGAAAGGGCAGTGGCTTGTTCTTTTTGGCCTTATCAGCATACGTGACCTTTATTTTCTTAGCTGCTGGATCCTCGTCGAGGGCATTGGCTAGAGAGTTAAGGTCATCCAAGGCTGACTCGTCCAGATCGGTTGAGAAAACCTCATCCTCAGCTGCTCCGGGCGGAGTGATCCTGCAGTCCCTGCTACATCCATGGCTGGACGGGCGGATTCCGAAGGAGACTCGTTCTGGGGCATCTGTTTGTCTAATGGATCCTCAACGACTCGGTTAGCATCCTCCAAGGAGTTTTGCTTGACCGTTGTCGTCACAGAGCGCGATTTTTTCCGGCATCAGGTCCTCCTGAGAAGGAGATCCGACTCCGGGAAGCCTGTTCAGGGGTTCCCTCTTCGCCTCCGGGTTCACTAGCGTCGATGCTAGCCTCTCCTCGAAGGTTTCGGGTTCGAGTCAGGCGGAAAGTCCATTAATTTCACTATAATTCCTTTTATTAATGAGAGGCAAAAAAAAACACGACTCATCAAAACAAAGGAGAGGTTGCGAGCTCCGTTGCTATTCTATGAGAGATGCTCTACATATTTTATGATTTCAACTTTTCGATTAATTCTCCGGAAAATGCGCTTTCGGACATTTAATCATCCTTAAAAATCCTGTTAAAAATATATTAGCTAAAATAGTTGGTATCCTTAGCTTAAGCATTTCATACACACAAAAAAAAAAAAAAAAAGGAGGAGCAAAGAAGATATTTTTTCTTTGGATAACAGTAAGAAGATGTTTGATAAGAACCGGTTGATATGCACAGTGACCAACAGCAGTAATTGCTCATCATATACGGCTAAATACAATATTTCAAAACTTTAGGGGCTTATTGCGCATTTTCTGAAGCCTTTTGTCATTATTCAAAGGGTTAATATGAAAAATATAAGCAATTTTTATAGTTCGGTGCTGTGGTTCATTTTGTCAGTTGTTGATAAGAGGTCAAATTTTGGGAATAATATCTATATGGTCATTTCTTATGAAGTAAAAATAGCTAGAAATAGAAAAAGGCGTTTTTCTCTTCTTCTCTTTTTTTTTTCAAGCGTCATTTTAAGAAAATACATCACATATGTTGTCAGTTATTAAATAAACTTGAAATTTTTAAAAAACCAATTACTTTTTTATAAAATATGTTTTGTTTGTCATACCCGTTTTTGCATAATAATTTTCTTAATTTCATTTATTTACTATGTCACCATAAAACTTAATTTCATTTGCGCCGCCCTATAGGCCCATGCGGCTGGCATTTCGGCTGCCCAAATTAAAAATATTTTTCCGGTCGATTATTTATGCCTTCTAGAACCAGATAATCATCTATTTGAATGTTTTTGAAGAAAAGTGTGAAATTTGAATAAGTATATTGTAAGGTATTATTTAATAAAATCTACAATTCATACAAGGATTCTGAAATTTAATTAGCTTCCCTGAATTTGTAATTGGGCTGTAAATTTAGAACCATCAGCAATCCCATTAGTTGATTGTAAAATTATCATTATTTTTTTGCCTATATGGTTCGATATAATTGCATCGGATTGGATATAAATAAGCATTATAGCATTATAATTAGTATATCGAACTTAGGATCTTATCAATGAGGTAGACCAAAAATGACCATCCCCTTTCGGGATTCGAACCTGCGCCCCCAACATTGAGAGTTGAACACGCCATATAAAACATAAAAATTATTTTATTCCATGAAGAGGGAAGGTTAAGCAAACGTAAGTAGTACTCTGATATAGATCTCGCTCCATCATAACTCTTCCTACCACATTCAAATTTTAAAACCATGGCTTGCAAGGGCACATATCTAAGTGAACGTTTAGAGGAAACTTGAACCTTGCCACGTTAAAACATGACTTCACAACCAAATCGGGGCAGTAAAATCTCTTGTGGTAAGGCAGTTCGCTCTAAAATAACAGGATCACAAATCTTTTTATAAAGTTTTTTGTCTTTATTTGGTTTAAAATATCTATTGTCGTGTCAATTGAACTGAGGGTTCCAACTTCCATAAAATTATCTGAATTGAAGCTAAAAATGGCAAAAAGTTTTCCAAGTCCTGATTAGTTAAAAGAGTACCCATGTATAACCAATTGTAAAATTGCGAAGACGTAAAATATTTTCTCCCGTCCCTGTTATAAAATCACCCATTTCTGCAAGATTCTTAGATAATTTTTGGCAAAATTTCAATAAGAAAACAAAGCCCACCTCCTACACAGGTTTTAGGACGCTTCAATGAGGGGAGATTTGTTTTATAAATAGAGTCCCCAGCCATCAATCTTCTTCTTTAAGTGCTAATTCAGCAAGAGGGATGGATGTGGCCCTATATAAAACGAATGGAACCACATGGAATTATAAAGGTCGACTCTTTTTTGTAGAGATAAGTTTTGCCATAGTCTATTTGTCCATATACCTATATTTGTGTTCATTTGTACCCAGTTAAATTTTGAGACTACGTCTCTCATCCTTCAATGCCAAGAATGTTGAGAGACTCAACGACCCTGCAGTTCTGGATCAAAAAAGAGCTGCACGGATTCCAAGATCCCAATGAAAGTATAGCAGTTTTACTTTATTTATTGCAAGGCCCGTTTTGAGTTTAAATTTACAAAAAATGGATATAAGTATATTTATCCTCTTAATAAGTTGTATCTCCGAGTTTGCCTCAATCATCAAGGTAATGTCGTCGGCGTATAAGTCAATAAGATGTTTTCTCATTGTTGAAGGAAACACCAAACCCTAAATATTCCTGGACAACGTCTTCGTCAACTCATCTAACGCAGCGACAAAGAGAAGAGGAGCAACTGGGCATCTTGCCTACAACTCCGTTTGAGAAGAATGGGAGCACTATGATGCCATCTAAAGAGAATATGGAGGAGCCGTTGAGCAACATTGCTCTTACGGGATTGACGAAACGCTTAGGAAGGAGCCTTATAACCGATTGTAAAGTATAGTCGTGTCTAATGGAGTCAAACGCTTTATTAAAATCTATTGCTATAAGGGCCCCAAACTTTTTACGATTCTTTAACGATTCGATCGCCGTTATATATTTTGAGGAATATCAGTAATTTTGTGGTTTTAAAAAGCCCTTTTGTTCGTTTGTAATTTTATGATTTAAAAAGGTTTTTTTTTTTGCTTTGTTTAAAACGCCTGCTAAAATTCTATAAAAAGGAATTAAAAAACTGGCGACCCATAACACTCTTGGACGTTGAATATAAAATATACACTGGGTGTCT
This sequence comes from Caligus rogercresseyi, assembly GCA_013387185.1. NCBI lineage: Eukaryota > Metazoa > Arthropoda > Copepoda > Siphonostomatoida > Caligidae > Caligus > Caligus rogercresseyi. The sequence goes on from CP045892.1 coordinate 12,114,344, forward strand.
GAACGAAAGACTGAAGGTTTGTTACAGATGACTCCTTCATCCCCAGCAGTTCGGCTTCCGATCAAATAGAATGATGGAAGACGCTATCATGTGCATAAAGTCCGCCATCGGGGAAAGCAAGGCATAGGAGAGGATTATCGCAGTTGTGGGCCTCGACTTCAGGAGGCATTTGACACGGTGGAGCATCATCACATTATCAGTGAATTGCTTTCCCTGGGGTTCCCAGAGATCTTCGTTCAAGCAATTCATAATGTCCCACGGACTCTGAGTCCGTTATCGACGTGGACGGGTACCCGAGAGTACAACTGAGCGCGGAGTGAAGCAAGGAGACCCCCTGTCTCCACCCTCTTCTAGTGGCCGTAAGTCCTCTCCAGAAGATGTTGGACGAGTCATTGCGAGGCCTAACCGTGGGAGGTTGTAGGGCCACGAACGTCTTCTTTGCAGATGACGGGACTGTTCTGCTTGGAGGAGATAACATTTGGGCGGAGTGGAAGGTGATGTTGAAAGTCCTGAAAGTTTTCGAGTTAAAGTCAGGGCTCAAAATCAATGAAGACAAAACTCAAGTTCTTAACAATAATAATGGGCTCCGACAAAACCTAAGTCCATGTGTGTTAGTGGACAGTGCCAGTGTCTTGGGTAATTCCATCTCCCTCGACTTGGAGCAGAAGAAATGTCCGGCTGCTCAAAAGTCCCTAGAATCCTCTGTCGAGGAAATGGGAAGACATAGACTCTGTCTGGTGAGCAAAATCAGATGCTGGAACATGGTTGTCCTGCCCCGTGTCAACCACATACTTCGGTGTACACCTAAAATAAAAGACGCAGCAAGCAGATGGAAGAAGATGGGTGAAGACTTTGTCAACATACCTAACAATGTGGGGAAAAAACGCCTCTACGCTCCAAGAAGTGAAGGGGGCCTCGGAATGATCGACGTGGAAATCCACTGGAGCGTTCTCCTGATCTCCTGGCTAAAGAGATACCCCTTGGTGGACCATCTCTGGAAGAATGCCTTATCAGGGGCCAAAAGTCTGTCCAGTCCAACATTGGGCCCGGGCAAGGACAAGGGTCCCCCCAACCCACCGCTCCACAGACCATGGAACGAGCTTTGGGACTTCCACAAGAGCTCCTGGAAGCCTACTGGAAGGGGGTCGGCGTAGGCGGGCCTCTGATAGGGAATCCCATTAGTCAAAGTCGATGTTCCATGGCCCATTCTCCAAAAAAGAGGCCTCCGGACGATTAACGATGTCCTTAACCTGAAAACGTAGACCATCCCTCCGTTGTTCTCCTTAAGGCTTCCCTTAGGAAATTGTTTGTAGACGGGCGTCGTTATAAAAACAAAGGAGAATGTTTATCAAGTATCTAACCGGATTATAAGAAAAACTACTTACTTATCACTTCTCACCACGAGAGAAAAATAAGAGAGAAAATATAGATACAGTAAACCCTCAAACAAGGAACACATCATATTTTAAGGATATAATCGCAGGAATATGGGACCCCATGTTGACTCCGAGGGAGCAGTATCTAAAGTACAGAATCTCCTCGGGGGTGTATTTTACAGGCGGTCTGCTACAGAATGAGGGGGCGATATGTTCCTTGTGCGAAAACCGCAAAACTGTTGCCCATCAGTTCCGAGACTGCACAGATCTCGTTCATATAATGAAAATTATAAAAGAGGGCCTAAAGGAAAAATAGGCAGGGATCTGAGCCCAAACGAGATCTTATATGGATTCGTAAGCAAGGACTCTAAGCTGAGACTGGCCTCGAAAGTCATCTCAAAACTCCAATCAATTCTGGCGAGGGCCAGATTCAAGAACTACAAAGTTTCCACAAGGATAGCGGAGGTGGCTTTAAAAGAATACAACATCTCTGGAAACATTTTTAAAATACATCTACATTATAAATTTTATAAAACATATGTTTTTTACCATACTTCAATTTTATATGTCTTTTTCCTTTTAGTCTTTATAGTTTTATAATTTCTGTGATAATTTTTTTGTTGATTGTTAATAATTTTATTAACTGAATAAATGTATGTTTCCCATGGGATTTAAAAAAAAAAAAATATTATCTTTTGTGTAGATAGAAGGATTATGAATGCATTTTTCTTGAGGGAATTTATTCTTTCTCCACCTAAACTTTAGAAAACCTCTTGTGGAAATATGCAAGGATTTCTTCAGGTCTCTTTAATATTTGATTACCATCGACGATGTAGTTTATGGTGAAGCCGAAGATTTATTATTGTGAGGAAGAAGTTTATATCTACGATATGGATTAATTTATGTCTCCCTTTTCCTACCCATTTCAGCTTCAGCTATGTCCATAATTCTATACCCATGGACCAAATCGGAAGTAATTGTTTTTTGTAAAAAGAGGTGATTCGGTAAGGGCATCTTCAATTTCGTCTTTGAATTTTGCCATTTTTTTCTTGCTGTTTTCACAAACCTCTTCACAGTAATTGTTATTACGTTAACAAATAATGGGTAGACCTCTCTAGAAGAGATTCGACTTGTTCTTCTTGTGAGATTTGAGGCCAATTTTTCTGTAAAACTTTCCTCACCCAAAAGCCATCTAGGAATCTTAAAACTTTTCTTTTTGGTTTGTATCGTAAAGTCATATCGATAATCTTATGATCAGTAGAAGGATCTGGTTGATAACGCGCATTTTTAATGTGGTGCAGAAATGGCGGTACTACGAGAGCTAAGTCGATTCTAGAAGATTTCCTTCCACAGCTCCAAGACACGTTATCTTCGGGACTAAAAAATTTAGTGGTGTCAACTAAATTGAGTCGAAAAATAAGATTACCGAGGAAAGCAGAATTGGGATACTTATTGAGTGGTTTATCTATATTGACATTTAAATCACCTATTAACATCAAAGGTAAGTGCTGGAATTTCTGACTGATGATGATAGTTTCAAAAAATGGTGCAGACTTTAAATTAGGGCCATATGCATTGATAAGCGAAAAAGCAAAACCTGAAGTATTTAGAATGAGCTTATGCCAGTCTCCTTCCTTGGAATATTCGCTTGTGAATAGCGGCTTATCAATTCTCTTTGAAGTAGAAGTCATAACGCCTCTCTTACCAGAACCTGTAAAAAAGGAATAAAATATTGGAGGCTGACAAAATTTGCAATTTTTGAAACACGTTGTAGAAACCTCCGTTTTAATATCCTGTAAGCACAAAACATCGGGACTAAAAGACAGGAGATGTTTCATAAGAGCGTGCCGGGTTCATCTATCTTTTCCTCCTCTTATGTTCAAGGACAATATCTTTGAAATACCCATATTACCTCTTCATGTGATAACAAGGCTGGAAAACAGTCGGTCATCTTATATTGAAGAATATTACTCTGAATCATTTCTAGATTTTTTTTTTGATTTGCGAGTTTTTATCTGCATAACCACTCGAGTCTTTTCTGTTCCTCTTGGTAAGGGATTGTGATCTACTACGACCCAGCAGAACTAACTTTTCCGTTAACAGGGCTTTTTTGGAGTGTCTTGATTTTTTTGTTGGATAGCAGGAATAGATATATCGTCCCTCCGAATAAAAAACCACTCTCTGATCGATCTCTTTGATGAATCGAGTTGGCCTCAAGACGCTGAGACTCCATAACGTTGGGAGTTGGATTTGCAGAAGCATTAGGAAGTTCTATGGAAGATGCAATAAGATTCTCTGTTTCTGAGTTATCAGCAACAGGTTCATTTGACTCATTACCCGGATCGAGTTCAAGACTCGAAGGGGTGCTGGAGAGTTATTGTCATTACAGGCTCCAGCCGCATCGCACAGTATGGGATTATTATTTGTTATAGATTGATGTGAGTCCCCATAATTGGATTGCCTTACAGGCACTATACTTTGCCGTTCAGAGTCATTTTTCATTGTAAAATATTGTATTTCACCCTTTTCAACCTTCCTGAGTCTGTCCATCAGTATTTATAAAACTCACGGACTTGGTCTTTTCTCCACATGTTGATCGGAAGTGCCCAAACATAAAGCAGTTGGCACACTGTTTCGTTTGTCCCGAAAAATCAAGAGTTTCTACCTCATCTCCACATGGGATCAGAGAGGAAATGTTTCTAGGGTTACCAGAAATGTTAATAATCAAGTCGGAACTCTTTGTACTCCAATGTGCAAATTTTGGGTCGGCGAAAATGGGGAACTTTTTCAGAACTGCCCTATCAGAGACTGATGAAGTGCCCACTCTGAAAGAATTCACCTTACAAAAGGGCTCTAACATTGCTCGCAGTGCCTTTTCACAAATTTTACCATCGCCATATTTCAATGTTAAGTCAAAAATATGGTCTCCATCCATGGCGAGCGTCAGCTTTCGACAGTAAATCATTATCTTGAATGGGGAGTTATGCTCAACCTTAAGCTCAGTTTCAATAGGAAGATAAATATTCTTAGATATTCTATCCATAGATATTTTCTGTCGAGTGATAATCAGAGGCCTATGAGGTCGATCCCTGTTTATACTGTGGACCTCTTGCGGGTCAAGTTTGAGAATAGTCATCGCAATATGCGCTAAATTTCCAGGGTGCATTTGACTTTTACTTAGAGGGCCGCGTTTGTCAATTCTCTGAGCGAAGAGACAAAAGTTTTTCCACCCTTTCGAGTCGTTTACAGACCCATCCGACACAATCTAAATGACTCATTGTTAAGATTTTTACCAGCAATCTACTATATGAAATTTGATGCACTTCTTTTGTTGAAGCGTTATAGTTGTCGAAATCAACGTTTTGTTTAGAAGCATTATAGGTAACCGCGTCCATATTGCTACTATTAGAACTGTTTGTCCGTGAAGAAACCGTGTTCTCAAACGTACTGTAAGTAGTTTCTTGCATATTCAAAGAGGAGCTAGAGACTCTTTATTTACATTATTTATATCAGGAGGGCTTTGATCATGTACCATTTTATTAAGATGTTAAGAAAAACAACTGTTGTAAAAATAAATAAATGGAAAAGGAGGAGATCTATATCAAAGGGGGGAACTGTAAGGGTCACCAAGGTATATAGAATATAAGGTATGTGATATTTAAAAAGTGGCGCGGACACTTAATAAAAAGAATGTACCGATGATGTCATAGTCTCTTTTATGATCATATTTTTTTGATTTACTTTCAGTCACGAAACCTCCATCAATATTAAAAAAGGGACATGAAAGAATGGTATTCTTACAAAATAACATTGATCTTTATGACTCCGTGGCTGTTTAATGCTTTCAATGCAGAAAAATCCTTGAGATTATCAACCATTGTTAATCTCAGAGGCGCGTGATGCCCTCAATTTTTCCAAAATCTGCAACTTCATTTGGGCTTTAAAGAAAAAAAAACTTCTGCGGAAGTATCCATGAACTCCTATAAATATTTTCTTTTTTTAACTTTTACAAGTTCTAACATTTTACATCGATATATATTCCTACTTTTGAATAGTAAACGTCACTTTTGTATAAAACGCATTTTAAAGGAAACTAATGACTTTTGATTTATATAAAATTGACCCATGTTTAATATGTCCTACGGTAAGGAAAGGTTTCGTTAAGAATAAACAATAACATCAGTCGTTGATTCCTGGACTCATTACTATCGAGGATTTCGACTGGAGTGGCGGTAATGTGTCTAAACTCTTGAACACGCCGCAACGTAGCTTCGGATCAATCATGGAGCAAGGAATGGAACCCACGGAGGAAATGACTCCCCAGAGTCTATCAAAGAGGATGATGTGTTGGAGACAGACGGACAGACCCTGAAGGACATCCCCCCCCCCCCCCCCCTCCTTAAGGCTGGTTGGCTGGCTTATTCCGTCTGCATCAAAGAAGATGACGTGTTGGACACCCCGGTTGGAGGGAGGGAGGAATGGACTTCCGTGAGAGAGAGAGAGAGTCATTGCCCTTGTCCTGTCGTCCTACTAGCATATTCTATCAGGGAGTATCCTATTCAAGTGAAGACATCCAACAACACAATCCTTTCACCAGCCACAAATCACAATGATACACATCATCATTTATGAGACGCGCAGTTGTCTACCCACCGATCCGCCGCCGTCCTCTATTCCGGGGGGGGGGGGGGTCCACCTGCCCTACATCCACTCATCCTGAAACAGAGAACCATTTCAATAGTAGCCGCCGGGCATGCCATGAAGATACCACACAAGCGACCCTGCATAGAACTGGGGAGAGACTCCCATCCCCCACACACTCAAGAAGGTGGACCGAACACCACCACGCCCTCGCCTGAATTGGTCTCACTCTTCACGTCACTCTAAATCCATACTTGGGAGCTAAGCAAAGACTTTCCAACACCCTCAGGTGGAAGCCATCTCCCCCATGGGGCCCGAGTCCTCTACGGCGCTATTCTCAATTCTCAATCTGTTCTCAATCCCAGACAATGGTCAGAGCTCAGGAAGAGTGCTGCACTTTGAATGAGGACGGAGTTCATTGGACCTCAAATTTATTTTGCATCTTATATTTTCTTACTCGCTCTTATTTATAGTTTTTTGCTTTTATCTCTATCAGTATACTCTTTCTTATTTTTAGAAGTAAAGTGTGAAGATGGATACTCGCTTATTGTTCTATATGAAGCTGTAACTTAAGGGAGCCTTCCATGGCTCTCTGAGACCTTAATTACACTTATAGTTGATCCAGGACAAAGCGTCCCATTACAAACTTCATCACTTCATCGAATGTTTACTGAAATCAAAATATAAAAGGATGCATTCCTGATCAGCGTCGTTGTTTGTTTAAAAATGACCATAAATTTATACGTTTTTAATATATTTTTATACGTAATTGTTCATATCCCTTTCGATTTTTTAAAAGTTAATGAGCTTTGAAAATCATTCATCCGTAATTCAAATTAATCAGAATAAGCAACAAATAAATTAATTTTATTGAATTTTGATGAACCTCACTAGGCTCTTGAACTTCATATCACTCTATTGTGCTGGATAATGCAGAGTAAATAATATTTTATCATGCAATTAAATCAATGTACTCATTATAATTAAAAAAGTCACATGTAAAGTATACTGTTTATTTAAAAAATAATATAATAGGTGAATATTATAAATAACACATTTTAATAAGAATGTAAGTTACGGGCTACATATAATAAATATTATCGGATACGTTGCACCCGCCTATCATTAATATTTTTTAAATTTCTTTTTGACCGGATGGTACCCACCACTTCGAATGTCAATTAATTTTTAGGGGAAATGGTAACTCATTTTAAAAATACAAATGAATTTCCATATATTCTAATATTTATATAATTAATTATTTGGAGGGCGTTGTGATATCCCTCGATGTTTTTTGTCCGAATGAGACCTCTTTGTGTCGTGGTATGCGAATTCTAAAGCGAGATCGGAAATGTAAGAGCGACCCTTCGACGTATCCAGATAAGCGACAGTGGAGAGATGTCGTTCGGTAAAGGTGATCAGAGAGGTCCATAATTGAGGCTCCTGCGTTAACATTAAAAAATTCCGTTTGAACCTGATAAGAGGAAGTCGGGTGTAGATGAAATGTGGACGAAGTCGGGTTCCCAGGCGGTATTCCTGCTATTTGCACAGCTCAAGAAAGATCTTATTTTTGGAGGCTTCTTGAAGTACTCCAGCAACTGCTTCTTGGAATAGACATGGCTGGAAGAAGATGCGTGAGTAGTTATAATACGAATAATATAATAATATGGCCATCGACGCCTCACTTTGTCTTGTTTTGGTGATAACACGCCATGTCCAAGGGATGCATATTCGGTAGGATTAGCTTGGCGATTTGGGACTCGGCCTTTGTGATGCCCCTGTCCACTTGGGTAATTTTATGGAGGAGCGGATGTCATCACGCTCAGCATAGAGCTCAAGCACCATGGGGGAGACAACCTCTAACTGAGGGTGTTAGAAAGTATGTTTAGTTCGAGCATGGATTCAGAATGATGTGAAGAGTGAGGCCAATGAAGGTAAGGGCGTAGTGGTGTTTGGTCTGACTTCTTGAGTGTGTAGGGAATGGGAGTCTCCCAGGTTCATGCAGGGTCGCTTATGTGGTACCTTCATAGCATGCACGGCGGCTACTGTTGAATGGTGCTCTGTTTCAGGAGGAGTGGATGGAGGACAGGTGGATCCCCCTCCTCGAGATAGAAGACGACGGCAGATAGGCTAGTAGGACGACAGGACAGGACTCTCTCTCTCTCTCACGGAAGTCCATTCCTCCCTCCCTCCCCGGGGTGTCCAACACGTCATCTTCTTTGATGCAGACGGAATAAGCCAGCCAACCAGCCTTAAGGAGGAGGGGGGGGGGGGGGGAATGTCCTTCAGGGTCTGTCCGTCTGTCTCCAACACATCATCCTCTTTGATAGGCTCTGGGGAGTCATTTCCTCCGTGGGTTCCATTCCTTGCTCCATGCTTGATTTGAAGCTACGTCACGGCGTGTTCAAGAGTTTAGACACATTACCACCACTCCAGTCGAAATCCTCGATAGTAATGAGTCCAGGAATCAACGACTGATGTTATTGTATATTCTTAACGAAACCTTTCCTTACCGTAGGACATGTGAAACATGGGTCAATTTTATATAAATCAAAAGTCATTAGTTTCCTTTAAAATGCGTTTTATACAAAAGTGAAGTTTACTATTCAAAAGTAGGAATATATATCGATGTAAAATGTTAGAACTTGTAAAAGTTAAAAAAAGAAAATATTTATAGGAGTTCATGGATACTTCCGCAGAAGTTTTTTTCCTATTATAATAACCCGATCCTTGCGACAAAACAAAGTGATTGAATTGTCTCATTTTACACTCGAGGTGTGCTTGGAACTTATAGTGTCAATTATTCCTTTTACAAAAACGTTATCAGAAATTCCTTATGCAAGAGAGTTTTATAAAAATATTCTAAGACCCTACTCCCACATAAATCCCGACAAAGGTTTCTCATTATGTTCTACAATAATACAATCTGAATGTCTCTAAGGCATTTTATTTAAAAGAGGTTTGTTAATATTAAGTTAAATCAAGTATTGTTTGTAAATAAATTGATGGATATTAGTTTGATTTCAATTGCTCAATATCAATTTTATTTTAATTCATCAATATTTCTTCTATTCAGACTTTTACTTTTTTATTAATCTTGTTTATAAATTTTAAATAATAATATATATACTCCATTAAACTATTTAATAAGAACAAAAAAATAGATGTCTTATATTAAATCCTTAACATCAAATTATTAAACTGTTATTTGAGAAGTTTCTATGTGAGTTAATTTATTTTGTCCAAAAGGTAGATGTCCTTATTGTAGTTGAAATAAATTGCTGTATCATATATTTCATGATTTGCGGAATAGAAAAAGAAGGTGATATAAACACATATCCAACTATGTCATATCACTTCTTCACATTATTTACTTTATTTATTACAATTACATCACTGGAGAGTTTATAGCTTTTATTCCTTTCTTTTCTACATAGCATTATTATAATCATCCTTTAATAAGCGATAATTCTTCCAAAAATGCATGATTTTCGATTCTTTCAGATTAAATAAATGACAATTGAAATATTCCTTTTAAAATATTAGTGATTTTTGTTTGTAAATCATCTTGATATTTAATTATAAGGAAATTTAAAAAATATCCCCAGCTAGCACGGCAGATGAAGTCGGACCAATGACGACTGAGAGCACGCCGGGATTTATAAAAGTTTATTAAGTAAAAATTCTAAATGTAACATACCTTGTATTCTATATACCTTGGGGTCACCGGCGTGTAAAAAAACAAGTAAAAGAGACAAAAAAAAAGGACGCAGATATAAAAATAAAAAATAAAAAAATATGTTAAAAACTAGAAAAAGGGTGCGGGCGTTCAATAAAAAAATAATAAAAGAGAAAAAAAAAAAGTAGGAAAAAAAAAGGAAAACGACAAACCCGCCTTAACAGGCCTAGCAGGCAATCCAAAAGAGGGTTACGAACAGTAGCTTGTTAGAAGATCACGGGAAGAATAGAAGGAAGAGGAGAGATACTTCCCCACTATCCCAGGAATCCAAAGGGCTTAAGCAAAGCCCTTAGGCACAGTCCTTAGCTCAGAACGATTGTAATTTGTTCGGTTGAAGTTCCTGACAATCACAAGTCTTTTTTTTTTTTTTGCTTATATGGTTCGATAGAATTGCATCCAACAGGAGATAAATAAGCATTATAGCATTAAAATTAGACTATCGAACCTAGGATCCAAGTCTTTGAAATGTCCAATAAATACCGCAAAAGCTGCCAAACGGTTCACAAAAACTGCACGTGCACAGAAGAAAAAAAGATACGTCTGTACGCGTCAAGATATAGTATAGGATAACCTTATAGCATTATAATTAGTCCTTCGAACCTAGGATCTTATCAATGAGGTAGACCAAAAATGACCATCCCCCTCACGGAGTATTCGAACCTGCGCCCCCAATATTGAGAGTTGAACACGCCTTAACGCACACGGCCTTCTCACTCTCTTTTGTTAATCCTAACTTTTCTTTCCTCTTAAATTACATTTAAAAAGTTAAAAAGCTTTCTTTCGCATGTGTGTTTGAAAACTATGTTTCTAATATCGGTCATATAAAATATATGCCCGATATTAGAAAGATAAGTGGTTTTAAACACTTATGCAATTTTGTCATAAAGCCAACATAGTTAACGTCATAAGTGGACTTTAAGAGATAAGAAATATTACTAACGGGGAGTGAATGGCAAGGGAGGTAAAAGCCCGGGGGGTGATTGTCGGGGGGTGTTAATCCGAGGGATGATTGTCAAAAACTGTCAAAAATTTGTCAAAAACTCATATTCTCTATGAACCCATGTGTGTCCAATCAGTATTTTTAGTATTGTGTGAATGTGTAGTTTACTTTGTTTTGTGTGTGTATTTTATGATTAAATCCACTTTAATACAGCATTCAACGTATTACTCTAATTAGTTACAACCACTAAAGTGTGGTTATGTTCTTTACTTTAGTGATTAAATCATAAAAAACCATATTTAAAACAAAGTAAAAAACAACAACACATACACAAAATGGGTTTCTTATGTAAAAAATGTGCTGTGATGTTGTTCTGTCAAAATGTAAGCAAATAAATGACAGAACTAAATATATTGACATATTTCACTTTCTTTTGTAATAAATGTTTCACTCAATATTCCAAGAATCAATTTCGGGTATTTATTGGTTTTATTCTTTTTGGTTACGTGTTTTGTTCATTTCAAAGCTTCAGTTATTGGATTTTAAAACCCTTTTCCTTCTCTCCATTTCCATTACTTTTAAAATGTTTATTAAAAATAAAAAATATTATGACATCACTGGACAGCTGTTCAAATTGGAGTAAATGATGCATAAAGGGTATCATCCTCAGAGAAAAGTCCGCATCCGATTATGGCAGGGGATTACCCGACATGACATAGAAAGAGAAACAAATGCTGTCGATTAGAAAGCATAGAAACATCATTCTTACTTCTCTTTGATTATACTACATAAATAATAACAAACCTCTTCCTTTTTTCTATATTAATAAGCTGTTGGTTATATTAAACAGCCTAAGTTCTTCTATTCTGGAGGAGGAACTTTGCAACGGAGCTCCCTCCTGTGTCCGGAGTTACTTATACCACAGGACTCGTGAACGTGAGGAACAAATCTGTATCTTTTTTGAATTATTAATAACATTTCAAATAAATAAACCAAAATTGTGTTTTTATTATTGTGTTGTATTAAACAGCTTGAGTTCTTCTATTCTTCATATCAGGGTTCCTCCTCAAGAGTAAAAAAACTCAAGTTATTTCTGATAACACAAAAGTAATAATAGCAACAGCTCATTAAAAAAATAAAAGGAAGAGGTTTGTGATTAATTTGATAATTTTGATAGGATAGACTCGACAATACGTCCAAAATATGGCATTTATAATCGTATCATACATTATAGGTTCGATGCAGCTCGTAGTAAACATTAAAACTAATGAGAGACGTTGCATGAAATGATGTCACAATTGTAAGCAAATAGAGAAAATAAGTAAATACGTCTGACCCATAGAGATATAAAGATATAGAGAGCTGATTCTCTTCAATGGCAGAGAAACAGCGTTCTTATGTTTTTGTGTGTGCAAAATAAACAAAGTAATTTATACGACGTCATCGTAAGCTGATCTTAGAGATAGAATCTACATATGAATGATGAAGAGAATAAACTCTCTACAGTAAGCCCTCGATATAACGCCCCTCTGTATAACGAACTTCGATACAACGAACTTCCTGGAGCTAGCCGAACAAGCCTCAGATATAACGAACTTAAGTTCGTTATATCTGAGGATACCGAACTTCCTGGAGCTGGCCGAACAAGCCTCAAATATAACGAACTTAAGTTCGTTATATTTGAGGCTACCGAGCCTTCATGACCGAACAAGCCCCGAATATAAAGAACCTAAGTTTGTTATATCTAAGGCTACCGAACCCGAATTATGAGCTGCTGCGGATCATGCGGTTTGAACCCATGCGTGAAGTGCAGCAGAGGAAGACACAGACAAAGATCTCTGACTTCTTCAAGACTGGTTCCTCCCCAGCCGAGAAGAGTCTAGGACAGAGTCTGAGACCAGCAGCGTGTCTGTGACTTCGACCTCCTCCACTAATCTGCCAAATGTGTCCAGCGGCAGTTCGTCGTCACTCCTGCAGGATATACCTTACACTCCAGAGCCCCCCTTTAACGAACTTTCGGATATAACGACCCTGCCCTCCCCCCATATAATTCGTTATATCGAGGGTTTACTGTGTATCTTTTTAAAGTTTTTACAGTCACAATGACGTATTTCTCTGAAGGATCCAATCAGCTCTCTATATCTTTATATCTCTATGGTCTGACCACCTTTAATTCTAGTAACTCTCAAAACAACCTCGTTATACAATATTATTATTATTTATTAGAGTAAACTTTAGATAACCCTGTTGGAGCATGTCCGGAAGACTTGAGTGTTGTGTTGTTGGAATAGTGTGACAAAGAAGCCATTTATTGAAGACTCTGGTTATTGCAGTCCTTAAATTGTATTTTAAGAAACCAATGTTTTCCTTCCACATTGTTTTTGGCTTTTTGTTTCCTGAATAGAATATTTTAATAATTATATACTTATAAATTCCACTAATATTGTTTTTTTTTATCGATTCATGTACTTTCCTTTAATACACATTAATACAACCCCTTGACGACATCACTACAGCGTGTGGTTTTTTCTATTGGTCATGAAAATACTTATAAACTAGCCTAGATTTATAATATAATAACTGTTATGTTCAATAAAAGAAGATCTCGTACATATGTATAACAAAATGGAATAAGTCTTATCCCTGCTCGTCGCCAACCCACAGGGGTAATGATGAGAATAGGAGCCTCATAGCAGATAATTGAAGTAGAAGGAAGACACTGAGTGACTGGATATACTTAGCAATAAGTAGGAAGACTAAAATGCCGTATCTAAGTACGTTGTTATAAATAAGAGTAAGATTATTTAAATTGTGAGGATTACCCATAGGGATAAAAAGATATAGAGAGCTTATTCCCTTCATCTGTATTTTTGTTTCCATATAAACAAAGTAATATATACTACGTCATCGTAAGCTGACCATAGAGGTAGAATCTATCTCACTGATCAGCTTACGACGACGTAGTACAAATTACTTTGTTTATTTTAAACACACAGACTACAGCTGAACGTTGTTTCTCTGCTATTGAAGGGAATCAGCTCTCTATATCTATATATCTCTATTGGATTATTCCACTTACCTCAATAATATTGAGTACTCCAAATGATACTTAGAGGAAAGAGTTGTCAGCGCAGCTGATGTAAAAAAGGAAAATAAGAGTGTTGTGTAAAGGCTCCAAAAATAGTAAAGTAATACATGTGAATAGAATAATGACTGAAGGCTTTTTTAATGTCATCGGATTAACAAAGGAGGAGCAAAAATTGTTTTTATTCCTTTTGTTCTTCGTGTCTACTCTTTCCTTTTAGGTTCATATAAATGTACTACAAAAATGAGTGGGGCAATGATTGCTAAATTCTATATCTCTAATGTCAAATGTTGGTTCTCTGTTTCTTTGCCGTTTTATTACTCACACTTTAAATGTAGAGGAGCCCAATGGTATGCATATGCATTAAAAAGTTATTGCTCATACAGTTTAATCCTTTTCGCACATTCAAATGATGATTATTATTGCCATATCATCTTATTTTTATAGCTGGCTGACGTGGCACTAGACATTTTTTCTCTTGATTCAATATTTATAATCTTAAATCAAAGAATGATTTGTTTTTGCTTTCACTTCACCGAAATATTTGCATCACGAACGTCATTTGCTTAATAATGTAAAAATAATGATCTAAAATAAAATGTTTTGTTTTATTTCCTTAGTCTTACAATTGAAAGTAAATAATACATTCATAAAAAATATATCATGTTGTCTGTTGTTTGCAACAACACTAAGTGCTCGGTGCATCTGTCAGTTGCAAAAAATATAGAACGTGTTGTGTGTGGTCAGTTAGTGGTCTATCTAGAAGAAAACAGTCTGGATTTAGAAAAGGTCTGTCCACAACAACGGCCCTGATCAATGCAATTAGCAAGTGGTACGATCTCAGCAAGAAGTCTGGCGGTGCCGCAGTCTTTGACCAGCTCTGAAGTACAAGAAGAGCGGTTAAATGTACTTGGGGCAACAAAACATACCATTTTCTGGTTCATATCTTACATGTCGGGAGGCAAACAGCAAGTGAATTGAAATAGTCAAATGAGGTATTAGACAAGGATGAATCCTTTGGCCAGTTCTCTTCGTTGTCATGACGACGACCATTGATATTGCTCTAGGTAGACCTCATGTAGTATGAAGACGATTCCACTACCTGGGTAGATAGTCTGCAAGAGCTTACTCTTTCGGCCAGACCCTCGCCGACATATCAGCAGACATGGGGCTTGTCCTACACCGAGATAAAGCCCAATTGTTATGCCTGATAACTTTCAGCAAGTTAAACGGAACCTTTAACGTCGATGGGGTCACAGCTGATGCGGGAAGTAAACTCGAGGCTATAAATTTGACAAAAGGCTCTCACCTGCACCCTACGTTGAAAGTATGATCTCCTCACTTTCACAACGTCTGGGAATAATACGCCGCCTCAGAGCCCAATTGCCGTGTGACTCTCTCACTCTCCTGGCCAAGTCAGTTGTACCTTACAAAGTCCAAGTCGACTTTTATCTTACATTCCAGTTAAGAATAATGATTAATCATCCCAAATCCTTGATGGGAGGTCGAGTTCAGGCTTTAATCAATGACGCGGCCAGAGTGTTTCTAGGCAGGAGAAGGAAGAACCACGTGACTGTGAAAGAGCTAATGGAGAGGTCAGGCTTGAGGAGTCTCAACCATGCTGTTCCTCAGTCGTCTGGACTAATGGCATGGAAAATGTCTCGGGGCCCGGTCACCAGCTACGTCACCATGGATGCCAGGACCAGGTCGACAAATTTAATCTCCAGCTAATCCTAGCTAATTAGTTATTTTTATAAAGTAACTAGAATGAAAATGAATTATTAACGCACGTTTCAAATTTTATTTCTGTAAATAATTGTATTGGTTTTTTATATTACTTTTCATTTTTTATTTTTTCCTTCCACATTTTCCTTTAGTTCATAATTTATCTCTATTAAATACTATTAGGTTAATAGAAAGAGGCCGGACTTATATCTTTTAATAATTAAATACAATATAGCTTATTTTATTTCTTGTTGTACATGCATGATATATAAGAGAGAAGCATATCCATTTTACTAAGAATAATTCAATGCAGTGGTACCCAAACTTTTTCTGCTGGGCCCCCCTTTGGTACATAATAAATTTTTGCGCCCCCAACCAAAAAAAGGACGTACACACACTTTGTCCTCAGAGTCCATTGCAGTTTATTTCACACATTGGAATTAATACAAACCTCGACCTTTTTTTTGTTTTTGTCCATTTTCTACCAGTTTTATTTAGTCTACGATATTTATATTTTCGTTCATTCGTTTTTCCCGCGCCCCCCTGCTATTGCTCTGCGCCCCCCCTAGGGGGCGCGCCCCCCACTTTGGGAACCACTGACTTAATGAATCAATAACTTAACATAAATGAATTAAGAGAATAATATTAATGATAATAATTAAAAAAATATGGAATTGATCTTTGACAAGGGAATGTGAACATAAAAAATATATGTTTGAAAAAATTATTATATTTAGTACTCAAAGTATATTGACAAGCAATGTTATTTAAATCTTGCATTATGATGGGGTTCGTACCATTTTTGTGCAACTACACAACTTTATTTAAATTTTAGGTTTTCAATTCACGTCTATGAAAAA
Source organism: Caligus rogercresseyi (assembly GCA_013387185.1). NCBI lineage: Eukaryota > Metazoa > Arthropoda > Copepoda > Siphonostomatoida > Caligidae > Caligus > Caligus rogercresseyi. The sequence goes on from CP045892.1 coordinate 12,130,710, forward strand.
ATCCACATTAACACAAGTTTCAACTAACATTTATAAATGTTTACATTTGTGAAGTTTATACCTACATTTATAAAAACTTACAATAACATTTATAAATAAATTACTGAATCATTTACAAAAATATAACCACTTTACCATATTAAAAACATATTCCGCTTTTTTGGTTGATTGATTTTTCATTTTGTACTAAAAATTACGTTCTGGATGATACAAAATAATTGCCTTCTGATACTTGCCTGAATAAAAATAACCAGAGTATCTTATATGCATGTGCAGGCCAAAAGTTCTCTTAAAACATCTAAAAACTTTATAACTCCTAGACATTAAAAAATGAATTTAATTTAAGATTCCCTTGCATGCATTTATGTAGAAAGAACAAAACTTTTCTTTTTGTGTCATATTTAGCACCAAGAGACAAGGTGGAAGTAACCATTATATTCCTAAGCTAGAATAAGAGGTAATTTTTTTAGGTGGAACTCCTGTTATATATCGTTACATGAGCCGTTCATATAAAAGCTATATATTCTTTTTTTATTGGAATAATATATATATATATATATTTAATGTTTATCTTATAATAAAATTCAAATCGTCTTATTGCTAATTAATTTTATGAAGTTAAAATAGCTATCCATTCTCCTTTTTTAAAATCTATTTTATTTAATAATATTTTTCTCTAAAATTTCCCTCATCCTGAAATTATTTAAGCTGAATGGATTGAAAATATCGCCCCAGCATTTTAACTTCCCTTAAATCGAAGTCTCATCAAGAGACATTAACCCTTCATTTGCAATTACTGGCCCCTGCCATTCTTTTTTTTTTTTTTGGTAGAAGAGTGTCCAAAAAATGTGTATAAATTTGAAATGTTTCTTTCCACAATAAATACATTACTTCCGAAAGTCCTAGTATGTATAATAAAATACCCATTTCCTCTCCCTATCTCCCAAAGAATGGGAGCGCCATAGCTCAGTGGAAGCCTGCTCGACACTCAATGTTGAGGGTGCAGGTTCGACTCCAGAGAGAAGAAGGTCAATATTGACAAATTAAATAGATCTTAGGTTGGATTGAACAATTGTAATGCTCGGATGCTTATTTATATACAGTCGAATGCCAAAAAAAAGAGTGCGATAGCCATGTGTGTTATGGAGTGTTCAACTCTCAATGTTGGGGGCGCAGGTTTGAAACCCGAGAGGGGACGGTCATTTTTGGTCTACCTCATTGATATGATCCTAGGTTGGACTGACTTATTATACGTTATAACGCTTATTTTTACCCAGTTGGATGCAATTATGTCGCACCATATGAGCAAAAAAGAGAGTGTGAAAGCCATGTGTGTTAAGGCGTGTTCAATTATCAATGTTGGGGGCGCATGTTCGAATCCCCAGAGGGTATGAGCATTTTTGTTCTACCTCATTAACAAGAATCTAGTTTCGTTAGACTGATTTATATGCTATATTGCTTATTTATGTCAAGTCGGATGCAATTCTGTCCAACCATATAGGCAAAAAAAGAGAGTACGATAGCCATGTGTGTTAAGGCGCGTTCAACTCTCAATGTTGGGGGCACAGTTTCGGATATTGAGAGGGGATGGTCCTTTTTGGTATACCTCATTGATAAGATCCTAGGTGCAAAAAACTAATTTTAATGCTATAATCAAGTTGCATGCAATTCTTTCAAAACCAATAGGCAAATAAAAAGTGTGTAATATACTTTTTTGAAAATATTACCAAAAACCTGAAAGAGAATTCAGTTTTTCCATTATCTTGAGGATTTTCCTCTACGAAATGAATTTATATATTTACTGCAGCCCCCAAACAAAATCAATGTAGGACAATCTGGGATCATCCTTGCAGTAAATCGCGAACTCCTTCATTTATACTGCTTTATTTGTATTCCCCTAGGAGCAAGTGCATGAAATACAAACAAAACAATATTGAGTTATTTGCACAAACTTTATTGCTTCAAAAAGTAGAAATCTTATTATTTATTTGGTGCATTATACACATGCCTTAAAGTTTCCTTCAGCCATGAAAGCAAATAAATAAAGTAACAATAATAACCTGCTCCTTCCATGTTAAAAATGTATACATTTTTAATTTGATGTGTTTTTGATAAAATAATATTTTGGTTATTACTCTCATGGTTCATATACTCGACATTCAAAAGCACAAATACTTGTCTACTCCTATATTTGGACCATTTCCCCTTGAGTCATCATTTTCCTTCTTGATCTTGTGCCATTTCTTCCTGACCCATTTATTCTTGGGCTAATTCCTCCTAGACATTTTTTGCTCAGCCATTTATTCCTATCTTTTCATTTACATTTGTATGTCGTCCTGCCAAAGTAATGAGTTGACAAACAATAATGAAATAATTACTGTAGCCTCAATGTACTCAAACTTAAATAATCCTTTCGATCAAATACAAATAAAATGTGTTTCTATAAAAATATATACATGTCCAAAATATTAAGAGAGAATATGTAAACAAATGCAATTGCTCTTACCATTTAATTTAATTAAAAAAACAAAATAAGTAAGTAAACATAACTGTGAGTATTATTAACATGTGTGTTTCATTTCCCAGACTTATTTAATCAACTTTTATTTTTTTTTCGAGATGCTGTGAGTAGTATTCTTGGGGGTTCAAATATGAATGAATTTTCTGTGGGAGCAAAGCAAAAATGATATCATGAAATAAAAGTGTTATCGTTGCTTACATATTAATATATAAAACTACGACAATTCAAAGGATATGTATAATGTATAAGAGGGTGAAGGTTGCTCATTCAGGAGTATATTTGTATATTGTACCTTCACTTCAGGCTGGCCCACTTATAAATGACATTAATTTGAGGAACTACATAAACATCTTTTAATAGTGTAATATAGGGCAACATGAAAAACGGACCTCAACTTTGATAAGACCCAATTTCTTCATTTTTTATCCGAATGAAATAAAGCTTTGTTTGTTATGTGTAAGCATCATATCAAAACCGAAGATCTTTGGCCTTTTTTCATTATATAACGTGCATTTAAGATAATTTTCATTTAGTTTCGTGCATTTTTTAGGCGTAGCGAAAAGTTTTCCACGACATTTATAAAAAGTTCAGTTGATTATGGCTTATATCTCCTCCCTAATGGCTTCTTTGAGTTTATTACTGGCCTCCTTGAGGTCTTCCATGACCCCATTGCTATCACAGTGGTTCACAAAGTTTTAAACTATGCTTAGGAAAAGAAGCCTTTTTGTATGGTCTCTGAATTTTATTAGAGTAATATGTCTAATATTTGAATTTGACAAAGTTTATTATTTATCCCAACTTCTAATTGTGACTTTAATAGGAAGCTCCTTCATGTGTAGAAATCTATTTGAATTTTTATTAATATCCTAAAAAAATAATACAAATAATATAATATATAACTTAATTTAAATTTTGGTTTTTTCTGTATACTGAATGATTAATAATTTCATCATTTGTAGTTAATTATTCAACTTTTTATTTTTTATTTCGGATTGTAAAGTTGTAAATAATAAGTTGGAGTTTTACTGTCTCTGTTATCTTATTGCTAGGGGGGGAAATAAAGTTATGTAAGACTTTTAAATAGGATACTCGGGTTTTCTTTCATTCTCATAAAAGACATTTAGTATTTAAACCAAAAAAATAAGTGTTAAAAACAATAACTATAATTTCGTTCTCAGAAATTTGGAAACAAAGTTCTAGAAGACAATAAAAATAAAACTGTTTCTTATCATTTGTAAGGAGCGTGATATCAAGTAATGGAGGGATAAAAATTAATATATTTTTGAGACTAAGGAGATTTGATCAATTGACTTTGAACTAGAATCATTAACTCCGAACAAAAGCCTAATACTAATGATAAATTAATTATATAACTCCTGGGCATATTAATAGAGACAGTAATCAGTAAATGATTGGATACATGGGTATGTACATCAGATAATAAAACATATAATTAATGAAATGTCTTATACATCATGTCCAACAATGAAAAACGTTAAGAAATATTTTAAAGTATGAGTTTATTTTACTTTTTGATATTCAACTTATTCTTTGACAAAAAAAACCGGAATCAGATTTGTCAAAACTGTATTTTAATTAATTATTTATAGTACTTTACTTTCAACTAACCGCTTTTGTGGACAAAGCCTAACCAAGTTAATGGAAAAATATATCTAGGAAAGTTGTATGGAAAAAACTTCGTTTGTGTAATTTGAAAAAAGTAATTTGAAGATATGTGCTGGGGCTTCATTTAGTTAAAGAACAATATTGTATGTGTTGAAGTTCCTCCCGATCAATTGCAGCAGTCTTGTTTTCTAAGATGTTGATGTTGTCGGCATCATTCAGACGGTATCACAACGGACACAGGTAAAAAGGCAGTCATTTTCCATCTAATTCAAAGGAACCCAAGTCCATGGTATTGGCTGGAAGCTTGGTGGTTGACAGGGTCCGGATCAACCTCTGTGTCACCCCTGATCGAAATCTAGGTTGGAGTCTGTCTAGCTTCGTAAAAATATAGGATATCCCCACTCGTACAAAAAGTTCAATATGTATTTACACTTGATTAACTTCGGGAATATCCTTCATTTAACCCTTGTGTGGTGTTCGGGTCTGTGGGACCCATTTTCATTTTTGTCTCAAGAAAAGTAATACGAATTTTTATTATTTCAAACTCAGATTCATTGGCCTTGGCTCATTTTCTGTGAAGAACATATATCACAACACGTTTTCAGTGACCACACACCATACACCCCCCCCCCCCCCCTACACATTTACATTACATAGAGGGTGTTCGGGTCTGCTGGACCCGGGGTCAATGAAAGTGGAAATTTTAGGTCTTGTGCACCATCCACCCAACCTACAGAACCATCACCTGCAAAGCCTGAAGTAAGTGTGATGCTATTGCAGTTGATCTGGCACTCATATCTTGTGTTTGAGGAGAGAGAGTTATAAACATTTCTGATATTTTCATTATTCTAGGTTACAGCCAGCAACAACAAAAAGAAGTGATGTTTTATTTATAAATGTGACCTAATGAAGGTAAAAGACTATTATTTATCATTTTTGTTGTTTATATTGCTTGTAATTGAGATAAGGAAAAGATCATTTGAGTATTTTAACATAAAATAGTTTTATTGTGTTTAGCTGTGAGCCCCAAAACGCAGCGGGTCCACCAGACCCACGAAGAGTGGTTGTGTTACAAAAATATGAACACCACACAAGGGTTAAGACTGGAGGCAATCATCTAAAAAAAGCCACTACTTTTAAGACCAGCAAGTAGTAAATAAAAAGAAAAGTTATAAATATATGACGACATAAATTGAGCTTTCGACAGTGTGCAAATCGTTTTCGTACACCTTGTATTTTATGATACATACCGTATCAATTATGCTATGTTCAACTCTATATTTATCAAATTAAAGAAATTGCCTCTAAATCTATTTATATTCATGAATGAATGAATGCATGCTACAGATTTCGTAAAAAATATTGAATTTCAAACGTATGAACGCATGTATATAAGATATATCAAATTGTACAACTTAGTAATTCAATACAAACGTGACCTAGATTAATATCAAAATAGTTATATATTTGCATTTCTCAGACTAAGTAATTTGTTCTAAGAAATGACCTCTAAAGTTGTATTTGTTTATGAAATTATTACAATTGACAAATTTTGTTGTTTGTCATTGCCGCAAGGATCATTGACAAAGAGTGAGGTAACTTGGGAATGTAAAGGGTGAATGAGTTTTAAAAAATAGTGTTTGTTAATAGTATTTGACAATGTACATATTAAAATATAGAATTACTTTTGAAACAATAACCTCCATAATTTGTTCCAAATACTTAAGAGAACGTTTCTTTTGGCACATTTAATGAGTAGTAAATTATCAAAAATCAAATATCTTGAGGAAAAATGGAAGTATATGCTTTGATGACAAATAATTGATTGTAAATGTATCACATAACAATAAGTAAATAAGCAGTCGCTATCCTCAATATAAAAAACTTCTTTCACATCTAGTCTTGAAACTATCCCTAAGGACTGATAATTAGAAAATACGGAATTAGTATGTGTTTAATTGATATCCTTCCGTCCTTATTATATTGTTTGCAAGAAAGGGAGCAAAGTATTCAATATTTAATTATACAAATACATTTATTCCACTTATTGATACCAATATAATCATAAGATGAAGATATAAAACCCCAAAATCCAATAAACAATAAATATATATATAATAGGTTTATTTTAGTTGATTCATCCAGCAATAAGCCCTCTATATATTGTATAAATTTAGGAAATCAATTTGCAATTATTCATATTTGACAATGAATAAATATAAACTTTTATATTTAAAATGACATTAAACTACATCAAACATTATCTAATTGACCCCACGAGTAGTATATTTGTCTATAATGGAATGCACAACAAAGGCAAGATGATAAATATGCCGAATTTATAAAGTCTGATTTTCTTCACAGCTTCGAGAATAATGAAGTCTTTTCTCAGAAAATGTTTGAAGCATAATCTTAAATGTTTGTGTGGCGTTTAATTATTAGCAAACATGGACAAAAACATTGGTATAGCCCTAACATTGTAATTTCTTATCCTTTCCGGCCAAAACAAAATGAAAATAGTGTTAGAAAAACGGCTTCATTCAATTGGAAACACCAAACCTCCATCTATTTTTTGCTTCAATGGGTTTCAATTGATGCTGATGAACGATTTGTAAATAATTGTTACTTTTGGCTGTTCTTTTTTTCATGTACACCAACTGATTATATTATTTTGGCTATTATTTCTGATGAAGTATGTAGTATTAAATGCAAGCAAGAAAGGAAGAGCGAAACAGTTTCTACCCTTGATCTTCTTGTCATTGATTTGTTTTCATTTTAGGAAGAAGAAAAAAAAGTTATATCAACAAAATAAAAATCAGGACGAAAAAAAAGACTTGTTTAATTTATTCTATTTAAATCTAACACGTGCAGTTTGGGATCCACAGAGACGTTTCAGAGATTTTTCATTTCTCTTCTATCTCGTCCCATATAGATGTAAGTACTCGCTAGCTAATTCTCATTCTCGATCAATTCAATGCCCGAGGCCCAGGGCGCGGAAAGAATGAGTGAAGGCAAAGTACATGAGATCTGCTAGGAGGGAGGGATCTATGCGCAACTTTGGTAGATTTTTTCTAAGACTCATGAGTCTCCAGCTAAACAAAAGATTATCTTGAGGCTCCTCAAGTCCTGCTCAAGCATTGTTTCGAAGAGGCGAGAGAGGAAGATTCCAGCAGGTCTCAGCACAACCCAAAAGTGACCAGAAGAGGGATCCCAGGCTCTTGGCTGCCCTCAAGAAATCTGTCATCAATTTAGGATCGCTCCTTGTGGTCTCTTGTAGCGTGTTGTAGTAATAGAGTCCAAGTCATGCCTCCTCAGGCAGGGACAGAGTCAAGTCCTTCCTGCTGGAAGGACACTGGCCTCCGCAAATGATTGAATGTTCCATTTAAAGGCATTCCTGGAGACTGGAGGAGGGAATGATACCTTAAGTGTAATGGGCCTATTTGGTTGAGCAAATATGTCTGCAGAAACTTTCCTTATTTAATCTAATGTCTCTTAACTAATATTAAATTGACCTGCATGGAATTGCACTTATGTAGTTTTGACTATTGGCTGGTTTATTTTTTATCTTGTTGGAATGAAAAATAATGTTTTAATAGATGATTCTCCATTATAGAACTTTAAAACAATAGACTATGTAATTTTATATCATCATACTGTTTCATAGCTTCAAATTAATTTGTTATCAAAAAACATCTATATCACTAACGTTTTTATTACTTTCAGATATTCGAGATGCCCAAAGTTATAGATCCGATCCGTCTCATCCACGAACTCGGCGGGAACAGAGTGTGGGTTTACGACTCACAAAAAGAATCTCTATGTTGTAGGCTGTGTTCAAAATCCTTCAATATTAAAATTAGGAGCAACCTCTTCCATCATGTGCGATCCAATAAACACCAGAAACATCTTGATCTCTTCAACAAAACACAGACTATTGAGTTGGAGGAACAGACTTCATCGGTTACACGCCCTACTTTTACCATGGATCTGACAAAAATGATGATCGCCTGCAACATCCCTTTGGCCAAGGTGGAACAACCTGAGTTCTCAACTTCTTCGAGAAGTATTGCGGCAAGAGACTTCCGAGCCGGACCATGCTAACAAAGTGTATGGGGGAGGAATGTGAAACAATTTGCTCCAAGATTAAAGGGTAATTGAAGGAGAAGGATATTTTTGTACAGGCTGACGAGACGACTGATTCGCAAGACGGGTCATGACCGCAATCATGGCTGGAACTTTGATTGGAGTCACCCTGGAACGTCCGTTCTTGATTGGTCTGAGCGATGTTACTACCATCAATAATCAGAGTCTCCAGTTAGTGGTTATCAGGGCTTTACGCAAAGTCCTTGGAAGTGAATTGGCTAATAAGAAGCTACGTCTTTTTCTCACTGATGGAGCCAGTTATTGTCTCAAGGCTGGTCGTGCACTGAGGCAGCAGCTTCCTAATTTAATACACGTTACCTGTATAGCTCACGCTCTCAATCGTGTTGCTGACCTCGCTAGGACGCAATTTCCGAAAGTAAACCATCTCATCTCGGAAGTCAAGAAAATTTTTGGTGCAGTCATCGATTAGAAAGCGCCACTTCGCAGCTTCCTTCAAAATTCCGCTGCCACCCGAACCGGTGATTAGTCGTTAGGGAACTTGGTTGGAAGCTGCCTTCTATTATAATAGAAGGCAGCTTCCAACCAAGTTCCCTAACGACTAACCATTTTAAAATTTCAATGTAATCAGATAGTACAATAATATACTTAAGTTTATCTATGTTTAATATGTCTTAGTTTTCTTATTTCAAATCCCGCAACTATTGTAATGGTCACCAACCTAGCAATTTTTTTAAATTAAAAGCGCTTATTAATTTTTATTTATTTGCTAATATATGTCGTTAAAATAATTAAACTAATAATACATTAATTTAACATGATTTGCAAGGGTTTCGACTATAGAATATGGTCTCTTTTGAGTAATTTCATAAAATCCAAGAAGTTATAGGCATCACTTTGAAATTAACCATTTTGATTACTTTTTCACCAGTTTTGAAATCATACCAGGACTTTGAATGGAAGGAAAATAATTTGAATGGCCATTTTTTATTTGTTAATTCATCACGAGCAAATATTATTTTATTAATTTTCTTTTAAACTTAATATACTAACGAAGATCGTATTTAAAAATTGTACTCATCATAAAGTGACCGTTTCAAAAAAACTCAAAAATCAAAAAATCTGGATGTGCCACAGAAAAAGTAAGGCCAGATTTGGATTCAGGAGGTCTCATTTTAGCTATCTATGTACATTTCGTTCAATCAAAAAAATTGACCAAAATTTGTTGGCCTGTGAATTATGAGAGAAATTTTCTGAATGCCAAGAATTCGTGGAGGAATTGAAGAACGACAGTGCTGGAATAATTGAAGCCAAAGAATCTTTGAAGATGAAGAGATCCTTACTCAGCTTGAAGTCATCAAAGACAACTTCCCAATACTTGTGAAGGCAATTAAGGCTTTGCAAGAGAGGCTTCCTCTGGCCGAGAGCTTCAAATAATAGAAGAGGTCCAGACCACTCTCACACTGCAGCCTTTTGCCAACAAGTTGAAAGAGTTGCTGGATAAGAATCCTGGATATAGGAAAATGATGGAAACAGCATGTTCCTTGCATAGTGCATAGTGTTTATTCATTCGTTGGAATGGCAAACTCATTTGATATATCGTTCCATGACCATCAAAGGTTTTTCAGATCAGACCTTTGAATAAATGATGATTGAAAAATTGCCCTCCCTCATTTTGCGACCTTATGTTCTGATATGTAACAAAACGTTTTAGTTAATAATAATTTTAGAAAAACTTAGGAATATAATATTTTTCAAAAATCTTGGTGCTATTTTTTGCGACAGTAAGTGAACGCAAATTAATTTTTCAAGTGACTAACTACTATGACTCTCGAAAAGAAAATTTATTTTAAAAATATATAAATTATTCATTTTAAATATATACACAATATAAATTATTTTAATAGAAATATATATACTAAATAGCCATGAAATGTAATCGACAATTTAAAAAAGTAACATTCAAATAGTTTCAAGCTATAATTTAATTTAAGGATTTCTATGATTAACTCTTAAAGGATTAAAATGGAAACAACTCTGCGTTCAGAAATAGTAAACGGCATAATAAAAGTATTAAGAAATGTTCACATCCCAAACTATCACTTCTAACCAATTTACGCAAATAGTTTTACCTTTTCATTTTTAAGGAATTATTTATCATGGCAATACAAGCATATTTTTTCAGTAATTTATTTTAAAAATGCCAATAACATTTTCTAAAATAATCCAGAATTAAACCCTTTATTTATAGTATGTACTGTTATTTGAAAGCAGTTGGCACGTAGAACTTTGTATTCACTTACTGTCGTAAAAAATGACACCAATGTTTTTATATTAAATAGCTTCCAAAAAAAATATTTGATCGCAAAATTGAGGGGGTCAATAAAGAATCAATTTATCTATTCTTATATTCATTTTATATTTTTTTGTCTTATCTTTATATAACTGATATAAAAGTATTCTCATTAATCAGTAAATCAAATGTGTTATTTAGTATAATATATGTAAACCATGAACAAGCATACTATGCGAGTACTTACTAGATTATTTCTCGTAGTAGGTATTTAAACTAAAAAAAGGAAGCCAAATTCATTCCTTCAACCTCTTAATGTCTCATCTAATATCCAATACCTCGATTCATCTACGGATCCGTATTTTCTAAATGAACATCCCTTAATATATCCTTGTATGATGTAATTTTTATTGTCAAGAAGGAGAACTGATAATTTCTATAGACAAAATTT
>CP045892.1:12141801-12158766 GCA_013387185.1 Caligus rogercresseyi
TTTTTTTTCCGGATCCAGTTTTTTTTGGGCAGAGATTCAGATAACTTTTGGTCTGCGTTCTGCTCTAAAACATCTCACTTACGAACTATGGACAGCCAAGTTTTCCAAGCCTTTTTTGAGGCCTTTGCAAGGCCGGTAGGCCTTAGTTTTGTATATACCAAAAGATGCCTACGGTCAAAGTCCACAACATTAATTACATCCCGATCCTCTTAACTCCTCAAAAATCCATGCAAACCGCAAAACCCTCTCACAGACACAAATCTGTCTGATCAGAATCTAACTAGCCCAAGACCATCAGAGTGTTAATATGCATCTGTGTGCTAAATTACAGTTATCTATCTTTATAGTTCGGCGTCTATAGAATTCGGACGGACGGACAAACTCCAATTATATATAGACTACCCATTGCCGCTCCGCGGCTGGTGCTAGCCCTCCAGGCGGGTGGTGGCCTACGCCACAGCATTATACATTGTATCATATCTTGTATAATTGTTGAGGCAAGGGTTGAACTTTGCATCAAACAATGAAGTTTTTGAAGCTTATGATGATGGAGACGTCGTATAGAAAGAGGTTTTATGAGAGAGAATATGAGTATTTTTCCAAAAAAAAGTAGAGGAAATTTTTTATATTATCCAGTAAATTCGGATTAAGTTCCTCTCCTTATAACTACAAATATATACATAGTTTTATTTATTTTTTTTTTTTTTCCCCTTTTCTTACTTTAAAAAACCTCTATCGTCTCATTAAAAAAAAGTGGGCACAGATACTTAGCAACGTGCAGCGAGGCAAATATGAAGCAAAGACTTATGCACTAAAAAGTTTAAGGAATTACATATACCTTATACTACATATATTTACTTTGCGCGGGAAACTATTTTCATGATTTTATCGTATTCATGAGTACATGTCAATATTCATATCAAAGCTCCTCCTTCTCTTTCTACTTCGGAGTGCGTCATCTTTGTCTCCTGTGAGAAAAGGGGAAAAGTTTGAAGTATTCAAACTGGTTAATAAGATTGGTGAACCCAAGGCTGGGGCAATACAAAACAAACATGTAGCAGTGTGATTACTCCATGACGTCAATGGAGAACAATTATCTATAAATATATCAATCAATCACTCTCCTCTCTCTCTCGCTCTATATATATATAATATTATATTATAATTTATTATGACGTCATTGAGTAGTTATACTGCTAGGATTGCATGTTTGTTTTTGATTGCCCAGACCTTATTTTACAGACCTTGGTGAACCGTGGTGTTATTTTATGACGTCATATGGTGCTGGACATTTATTTCACAGACCTTATTTTTTTGCGAGGGCTTTTCATTTGGTATTTCATATTTAAAAACCAATTTAACATTGAGTACAAAGTACTCATGACAGAAAGACGCCATGGTTGAAAACAAGGATAAATAAAAGGAATAAAACAAAGATCATTCGCTCCTTTGCATCATGCCTCTAGTGGTCATGATATATCATAATATATATATATATATATATATATATATATATATATAATATATATATATATATGAATAGATCTAAATATATATATATAACAAAGAGGAAAGAATGAAGACGCAATGTCATAACAAAGTACTCATGACAGAGAGACAGACGCCATGTTTTTGAAAACATAAGACAAAGAAAATTGATATAACATTAACACAGGACTGAGTACTTTTCATTTCTTTTCGCACAACGGTGTTGATGAAAAATAATAAAAAGGTAAAGACCTACACAAATATAGAATATATTATTTAAATGATTTTAAAAGTCAGACTCAAAAAAGATGATCAATGATTCAATGTCATCATGTCTTGAAATAAGAGTCATAACAATAACTTTATAATCTCTTTTATAAATAATGTAGATAAAATTGTCAACATGGTAGTATTTATTGTTTAATGTATTATCATTGTGCCCTTCCGTCATTCCCTCATTTTTATGACAGGGATCATAAAAATGATGCCCTTTCATCAATTTTCTTGATTTATTTAAATATTCTCAATAAAGTACTCCTGAACATGCTTGAAATTCTTAGCAATATTCCAGGGCATATTTTGCTTACTCAAATTTAAATAAAAGATCATGACAATAATTAAGATAGAATTTTTCTTTTAATATTCACCTCATAAAATGTTGTATTATATATAAAGCTCCCATATAGTTTGTATAGCCTTATTATATGCATTAACAACATTAGCATTTATAGATGACCTTCATAACATCAATAAATAATACTCTTTGCGACAATTGCCAGGTTGGGGCAATATCAACGCAAACATGTAGCAGTGTGACTACTCAATGACGTCCACGGAGAACGATTATATCCTCTCTATATATATATCATCAATCTCTCTATATATCATATATGATGTGTGGTATAAATAAATTAATAGAATAATATATATATATTCGTTCTCCAGTGACGTCATTGAGTAGTTTATCTGCTAGGATTACCTGTTTGTTTTTGTATTGCTCAGACCTTATTATACAGACAGATATATAACCGTGTGTTATTTATGACGTCATATGGGCCGGATATTTTTATGCGAGGGCGTCATTTTTTGGGTGATTTCATAATTTAAATACCATTATGCAGTAAAAAGTCTCCCTAAGGTTTACATTAGATCAAATTTAGAGCGCCCCCTAGGGAGCAAAAAGACCTTACATTATAGCCAACTCCTATGCTATATAGTTTATGTAGCATATGTACTTATGAAATAATGCTTATTAATAAAACTTTTTTGTTTTTCATTCAATTTTAAAAATTTCTTCACATTTGCATTAGTCTCCCCAATTGGGAACACTATATTAACAAATTTAAAAATAAAAAATGCCAAAAAATCATGCCAAATTAACCCCTTAAGTTTTTTGAAAAAATCCGTTTTTTGGGTTTTCTGAAAAATTATATGAAACACTTGAGAAGGACTTTTTATAATGTATTGTCAGACTTTTTAAGCTCCTTCTTATGAACTCAAGTTGAAATCTGTGAGTCCCCAGGAGCGGAGAAAAAAACCCTTTTCCATTTTGCCAGTTTTTATGCCAAAACTCAAAAAGTTATAAACCAAATTCATTTAAAAAAACGAAACTGATTAGAAATGCCAAACTCTATAGATATTATTTTATAACTTGATGCAATCAACTCAGCAGACAACCCAAAGAAGGCCCCCCAAAATTTAGGATTTCAAAAATATTCCGCTTCGTCCATGAAATTCGACCTAATATCAATCCGGATTTGAGGCTCTTAATGACCTCTGATCCGGATACTGAATACATCAAAGTCTCTCGCTTTGGGAAGCTGAATATGATTGTGCAAAAATGTATTGCGAAAAACTGCAAATTAAAAAATCCGGACCCCGGCCCAAATATGTCCCGGAGGCCGGACATTGACTTAACCAACCTAGACTTATTTTGCACGGCCTTCATTTCGTATGTTTTGTTTTGAACTTTTTTCGTATTAAAAAGTCGCTCCAGAGGTTTTCTTGAATTTCCCGACAGGCCGGTCCGGTTTTCCGGGAAATTTCTGTGGGACCCGATTGGAAACTCTATTCTTGATATACTTTTAGAGTAGCTTTTTTCGAATGGGAAAGAATCAAAAGTTAAGGAAATGTCATAATCCGGGTCCGGGAGTGTCTGGATCCGGATTTTTTTTCCGGATCAAGGTTTTTTGGCAGAGATGCAGATAACTTTTAGTTTGCGTTCTGTCCTCTAAAACATCTCACTTACGAACTATGGACAACCAAAGTTTTCCAAGCCTTTTGAGGCCTTTGCAAGGCCGCTAGGTCTTAGTTTTGTTATACCAAAAGATGCCTACGGCTAAAACCCACAAAACATTTAATTACATCCCGAGCCTTCTAACCCTCAAAAATCCATGCAAACCGCAAAACCCTCTCACAGACACAAATCTGGTCTGATCAGAATCTAACCTAGCCCAAGACCATTACATGGTTAAGATGCATCTGTGTGCCAAATTTCAGGTCTGTAGCTTCTGTAGTTTCGGCGTCTATAGAGGACGGACGGACGGACAAACTCCAATTATAATATAGATAAATAAACATTATATTTTAAAATTGTTTTCCTTTTAAAGACCACATATTCTTATAACAAGGAAATAGCCATACATTTTAAAATTCAAAGATAAAAGATAAAAATTCATTAGTAAAATGTGATGAAACAATTAAAATATAATCAATTTTCATTAATATCTTGTTAAACCGTTTAATTATGATTCTGAGCGAATTTGCATATTGAGATGACAAGGATGGAAAATACTTCGCGACTTTGGCTGCGTGGTTCAAGAGTAAACTTTGCAGTTTTGGGATTATCTTAGAAAAAACCGCGTATCGAGCGGCAGCGGATATACTATTCTTCTTAGTTCATTCTCCTCGGTCAGTTTTCCTTCTGTAAGCTGCTTAGGTATGTACGCCTTGCAATTGCTCAAAGATGTTCTAATTGTATTTCCTCTTCTTTATAGCCTTGTCCTTTGGTCGGGAAGCCAAAAGAATAGTCGCTTATACAACATACATATCCATCTTCATAATCGGAAATAAACCAAAATTCAAATAAATGAACCTTTTGATGATTGTCAATGATGGACAATCATAGAAGCGTGTCTGAAATTCACAAATATTCATCCACAGTCCTTACAATGTTGTGAGAAACTTATTTGCGGTTAATTTGAAAGGAGTGGCAAAATAAACAAAGGAGTGGGATTTGACGAGTGTCAAATGCTATAGCAACATCTACACGGCTCTGCATAACCTAGATATTAGATATAGAAGATGGTCAAAGAGAATATATATATATATATATATATATATATATATATATATCAATGGTATCCAAACTTATCTCTATTCTAAAAAGAAAGTAGTGCATGTATTTTTTAATTTGAGGGAGCATAATTTTAGTTTTATTGTATAACTAATAACGTCTATAAGTCATGTTAACATAAAATAATAATACTAAACAATAAGACTCTTTAAGAAAAAAGACGCAATAAATATATTTAAAACTACATACAAATTAGTGATAATACTTATTTTTATTGCAAAAGTTTTTATACACTTAAAGTAAGCAATCTTGCTGCTGGTCATAGGAAAGCGCTTCTTTAACAACGTGGAGTATGTTCCAACTGTTTCTCTGGACTCATTAATGAGGATTTAAATCTAACATCACCTCGAAGCCTACAAATCTTCCTCAAAAATGTGACAGGATGAAGAATTGTGTCTTCAGCAGGTAATAGAAAACTCCGTTTGTGTGGTGAGGTTTGGAAGTTTGATAGGTATTTAGCTACGGTAACTTACGTTACCGACTACAAACGAGTGTGAGTCTACTATCAATGAAAAGGCATGAGGCTCTTGCAAATTCTGCCGTCAAGTTTTGTAATTAATCAGCAGATCTTGGATCTGAAAAAGTCTGCATGTTGCTTAAGAAAAGCTTTGCTACAGCCCTTGCCAACGTATATCTCATTGAAAGGATACATTTTTATTTAAAACATGTACAATTTTGACAAAATGACGATATACTGACTGCATACATCAATAAGTATTAATATTTTTGTTTTAGTGATATCTTGTTTAATTACAATTATTAATAAACATTTTAATTCAAAATTATTTAACACAAATTAAACCATATCACTTTCGATTCAACAATAAAATAAACAAAAGCCAGATTTTAAAATGTTAAAATATTAATTTTCTGTGAAAATGTAAAAGTATTTTAGTTCTTCTTTGCATTCACAGAGGAAAATGGGTAGAACTCCCTCAGGCTCGCCCAAAAAAACTTCCATTGCGCTCCCGATATCCCTGGAATCTTGATGCTAAGGGCCGAATACCGAACTGCCCCAAATATCATGATCCCTCGTGGCTAAGTGCTGCACCAATAGGCTTTTACAGCTGGAGACAAATAATTCCATGGCTCTCGTTTTTATATGAGCCTTATGAAGATTCAAAAGAACTAAAACTGAATTGTAGTGGAGTAATTTGAGCATCTTTTATGTTTTTTAATATTTAATTTGATATAATCTCTCAAGATCATAAGGAAGGAACACCATAAAATGAATGAATATTTGAATCAAAAATATTTTAGTAGTCCTTACATGGAACACAACAGAACACGTATCCAGAGGATACTTAGATTTTTGCCGTAAATCACGTTCCAGAAACGATTCTAGATATAAAGCATAAAATTACTATCTCCCAACATTCATGTAGATTTAGTTCTTTCCCATAATGATCAGCAATTTTATCAGCTTTCTCTAATAGCATTAGATTTAATGTTCATCCTCACGTGGCATGGGCCAAAGACATGATGACTTTTTGCCACTCGTTTTAATTGAAAGATAAACTTTCCACAATTGAAAATGGACTCTTTTGGGCATATCATAAAGACGTTTGATGCTATAGCAATCTGTTATAATTTGTTTGGCTGTCCAAATAAAAATAATAATTCTTACGATTAATTTGAATAATATCAATGATTGAAAATTATCGATAACTTGGTTTTTGCAATTCAAACGATCCTCTGGACTATGGAGAAACAGGGTTAAAACCTTTCTAAGATGTAGGTAGTTGTTGAGAAATATTCGTTCCAATAAGGAATTCATTGTACACCCAACTAGAAGATGTATAAACCCTCCACTGAGATCTTTGATACATCAATCAAAACTTTTGGAAATATATATGACACAAAATTAATTAATTTTTGTTTGTCATTCTTTATTGATGACATTTTAGAAGAGAAGACGTTGATTAATTCTTTTGAATCTTATTAAGATTTTTGTCTTCAGATAAGGATAGTCTTAAACTTTGTAAAATTTTCTATTATTGAGCCTAACCTAGTTTTAGCCCGTAAGATCAAGTCGGGGTATGATATGAAGTTTTTTTTAATTTATTTAAACTTGCAGGCTCCACAAGAAGGGGGATCGCAGAACACAGGTTATTACCAACAATCATTTGGGAAGCTGAGGGTTATTGTTCCTTTTTCACTCAGCCTCTTTGAGGGCTGAGGGGAGCATGACGACTCAATGACAGCTTCAATTGGGTTTAAATTCAATATCCTTTGATTGTTCGAGGGGTAAAACCTGGCTCTTCCACCCACATCATTTTGAATGGGCACATTATTATACTCGTTCTCCTTCTCTTGTAAAGCCTCCTTAAATAGGAGGATGCTGGGAAGTGATTATATCTGGCATTATTTATACAATAACATCAGCTGTACAAGAGGGAATGTTTGTTTTGTTTGTTTGAGGGTAAGATCCAGAGTACGAATTGAAGTCGAGTCTTGAGTCCAGTGCGGAATCGAATTTACGATCTTAGTCCATTCCCTTGAACACACACCACTTTAACCATGTTGTTTACCCATTCTACCTCGGGAAGCCAAACAGGTAACCAATGTTACAATTCCTAAGAATTGCTGGTATCTGCTTTAACTCTGGAGGTTGTTGGTTAAAGCATTTTTGTGGGATCATACTGTTAAGACTAAAAAATCACACTCAGCCAACATGTGATAAGACGTCTCATCACTCTGCTGGCAAAACGACACTCTCGAGTGATAAATTTGTTTGACAATGACTGATGATATCTAAGAAAGTTATGACCAGTTATTATCTGTATTTGAATACATAGAGATTCACGACTAAGGTTAATCAATCGTCTCGTTGCATTAGGGTCCGGCTTCGGAAGCCACAGTTTACTTTGTCTACAGGAGCTATCCTGTGTCCATCGGGAGGCCCATTCTCTATAGAGACCCCTCCTTGTCAGGTCTGACATAAAAGAATCTGGAATAGGAATGTCCTTTAATAGATTTGATCTTGATCCAGCTTTTGCAAATCGGTCAGCTTTCTCATTTCCTGGCCAACCTACGTGGGCTTTAATCCAATGAAGGTTGACATGGTTTACACGCCCAAGTGCTTTCAAAACATTGATGCAATTGTTCACTGTACGAGACTTTACAACAACTGACCCCAAAGATACAGAGCTGCTTGGTTGTCGACATAAAAATCAATTTTTTGGTTTGAGATTTTCTTTTTTAATAACAAAGGGCTGCCTTTAGGATAGCCCAAACTTCAGCTTGAAACACAGTGGATTCGTCATTGAGTTTCCCAGCTGAGTTTATTATAAAAAATAAAGGATTGTAAAATGATAGCCCCATTCGATTTTGTTAGCAATTTTGCTACCATCGGTGTAGCATTGAATACCATTACTGGCGTTCAATACCTCACCTACAGAGAAGCTATCATAATGAATGGAAAATGTTTTCTTTCACTCATTTTTAGATTCGTAGAAAAGTCTCTGTTAATACAAGATAAAATTCCTAACTTTTTATTTTCACGCCACTCTTCAAGGATATGACCAGGTTTAGACCCAATGCTCTCCCATCCATGTGGCGTGATGTTCAAATTAAAAAGTGCCTTTCTGGCCCTCATTTTGATATATAAATCTAGAGGAGGCAAATCGAAGATTACCTCAAGTCATTTCGTTGGTGTACTACGATAGATAAAGGTTGTTCTTATCATACCAAGCCGTTGGATACGTTCCAGTTTCTTCTGGTAATTTGGGTTCGAGGAGACCAGACAATGGATCTATAAGAGATCTTAGGACGAATTATGCTGGTATATACCCATCTCATTGCCCTTGGAGTCGGACCCCAGGTTTTCTTTACGGCGTTGTTGCAAGCCATCAGTAGTAGAGGTTTGAGACGTCTCTATCGGCCGTAGGTTCGGGCTCAATAGTTCTATTGTAGGCCATAAAACTCTCCTTCATGGCCTTATCGTAATATTTTAGCCTATGTCGAGGGCTGAAATAATCCTGTTTGAGATAAAACTGTTAAGGCATTGAACCCTATCACCTCTATATCTTAATATTATGAGATATTCTGGATAGGGAATCACTTGGGGCCGGATCAGCTAGTAATTCTACTATAAAACGTAGTCTCTACATACGTCTTTCTACTCTCTCTAAATTTCCTTTCCGCTGCCATATTTGAGGGATTTTTCTTCGGAAAGTGTGAAACAACTTGACTGATTTTTATTATCAGAATGAGGGATATCATCGAGATAACCTATTGGAATAACACACTTAGTTGGGGATTAGCAGTCAATTACGCCCTTGCACTCATGGAAAGAGAACAATACAATTCCCTAGGAATATTATCGCCATCAATTGCACTACTGTATTTAACATGACATTGAATGTATCAACAATGCAAACATTTCACTATTCACGAGCCAAGGAAAACAGAACTTTGCACTCTCCACAATACTTATCACTAACAAAATGACCCAAATGAGTCTCATAAATGTTTTCTGTAACTGGTATATTTTTATTCTTATTTCTATTATCAACTGTTTAACTCTTTATTTTTCTTGGCTGTGACTTTAGTGCTCCATGAGCGCTATAAATATAAGAAGTATAAGAATCTTAACTTTAGACTTTAGTTCATATACTTTGATACGATCCAACTGTACACTTTTTTAACACATCATTTTTTAATTATCTCCCTTAATTAATGCTTTATTAACTCAATATATAAAAAGATCCGTTGTGATTAGAATAAATGGTATGCTTCTTCCTTATAAAAGCAGAAAATCTTATATTTAAAAGAAGGTCTTCTTTAAATATAATCAACTTTTCAATAGTAAGTAATAAGGTATATTAGTTAATTTAAAATTGCATATATTTTAGTGCCGATTTTTTTATTTTTTTTTATTGAAGGCCCTGAAAAAATAGAATAATATATATGTAATAGATTGTATTGTGCCTTTCTATATATATTTTTTAAAGTTATCTGCATTTGTAATGATCCAACAGCTCATGAAATGAGCATTATATTTATATAAATTATAAATATATCTCATCAAATCATTTGAAATAATCTTAATCTTTTGCCTTATTGATTAAATCATTAATGTTTAAATCTCGAACTGCCGTAAGCATTTAGTGAACACATAAAGAAGACGTTTTAGCAAGAATTATATAAATTATTATTTGTTTATAAGCACCATAATATATTAATACCAAGTCTTTATTTTACCCAAACGTTACATTTATATGTACAAACGTGAATATGGGTATATATTAACTATTTTTAGTTGTTCGTGGTGGCATACTTTTATAATACAGCTGACTTTTGTATGTGCCATACCTTTTTAATTCTTGTAGTTTCTTCAAAATCCTTGTGAATATGTCTAATCTAAAGAATCTCTACATGATTTTATACATTAAAGAATGACATGCTTTATTTTTGTAGACAGATTTTTGGTCTGGGCCTTACATAAAAAGCATCCATATTTTTGATCGTCATGATCATTTGGGAGCAGTATATCAAATTTGAACCATTGTAATCAGTAATTTACATAAGTGTAGTGATTTCACTACGGTACTAATCATTAGCATCTTTTTAGTCGATAGACATGATTCACAATGATAATCAATTTTATCGATTTTGAAAATAATATATCCCAATAAATAATAATTTTTTTTAAATCGATGTATATATTTGATATCTTTGACTAATGGACGAGGGATAGTCACTATAGCCTTGCTAAAAACATTTTCTAAGCAATCGGAGGAAAAATTGTGATGTTATATCAAATTTAAGTCCTTATTCTAGAAGTTTTTCTTCAATATCTGTTATCGACATTAATGCCAAAGTAGGCTTCCAAGAAAAATCGTTATTTGACTTTGAAATAATTATAGTCTTCTTGTATATGGAAACTAATTCAATCATAATTACAGCTGTGTGTTCATGTTGCGATGTTTTGGTCACAAGCAAAAACAATC
Source organism: Caligus rogercresseyi (assembly GCA_013387185.1). Lineage (NCBI taxonomy): Eukaryota > Metazoa > Arthropoda > Copepoda > Siphonostomatoida > Caligidae > Caligus > Caligus rogercresseyi. The sequence goes on from CP045892.1 coordinate 12,152,599, forward strand.
TTTTTTGCGCAGACCATTCAAGAACCTTGTCTATGAAACATGCTGCAGTTAACAAACTCTGTTCACTTTTTTCTTCAACCAAATATCTTATTGATTGGCTAACTTCGTTAGACAAGAAATTCAAAACAGGACCAACCTTCATCATATAACACCTACTCTAATTAATTATTGCGTGATCAAATTTATGAGCCTGCTTTAAAACGAAATCTCTAAGAAAATTTCCCGCCAATTAAAAGTGATTTCATCAAACAATATTAGAAGAAAAATTCTTTGATATAAGAATGTTCTGAGATAAAATAATATCATTCGAATAAAGGAAACTGCGCCAATTTTTGATTAAATAAGAGGGATCTGCAATAAAATTAAGTTTTCATTCCAATTGACGCGAGTAGCAATCTTATTCATTCTCAAAGATTTTATTCAAAAATTGATAAAAACCCCTTCCACATGGCCAAATATAGTGAACCCATATCAGTTTAAATACAAATGACATTTACTCCGATAGAATAAAGGGCATTTTAATAATGTCCTTTATAAGTGGGCCAAAATTAGATACATCATAAGAATTTGGTGTGAAATAATAAGCTACAACTTGTTTCCATCTAACAGTGGAGAATTATGAAAGCATGAAAATCAACGCTTTCGTTCCATCTCCTTCTGAATGAGGAAAACTGGATTCTCCCATTACCGATCCACTTTTACTATCTTAATCAAGGGATACTTTTCGTCTAATGTGAATTATGCATTTTTGTTTATATCATCCATGCTCCTAACTTTAATTCTTAGCATAGCATGTCAAAATTTATTTGACAAACCCAATCACTAAAAGAAAAAAAATGTTCTATTTGAGGACTTAGAATAAATGGGAGAGGGAAATTCAGAAATTACATCTTAGGACGGGGCATTTAACAATGATGAAACGGTGCAAAATGACAAAGGTGATCTAAAAGTGGGGAAAGCATAGTATTAGTATAAAGTATAAATATTTTCTACATCAACAAAATTCAAGGCATAAGTTTATTATAAAATTGCGATCACAAAAAAACACTATTAACATTTCACTTCAATATTTCAATTATATAATAAAAACCACTCGCAATCAGACATCTGTTATTAGTCTCAACGATCTCGAACAGTTTCGTAGAAATTGAACGGATTGCTATATTTTTTTTGTTGCGATCGGCCTTGTACAAATTGTGATCAATTGCATTCATCAAAAATATTGCTATATAGAAATTGATATAATTTGTAATTTGAGTAATAAAAGCTCAGGAATAAAAGTTTATTAAAGTGAAATAAATAAATAAAATCTCTGTTTGTGCATATCAATTAGAAGGACGGAAATATATATATATATAAACTGAAACCCTCGTTTGAAGCAAGTTTTTTCAGGAAAATCATGTTTCATCATCCAAAAAATATTTTAATTTTATTATAAAAATTACTGAGAGAAATTTTTTCAATGTGGATATTTGCTGTAAGTATCATTATGTATATCCTTAACTCCGACAGGAATAACGCATTCGAAGAAGAATGGACGTACTGCCAACATCCACCGTGGTAAATAGAAATAAAAGTTGATTACTTTTTTCTTCTGCTGTCTGATTGATCTTGTACTGTCAAAAAGCTACAAAAAGAATATTTGGCTATATTAATCAAATTTGAACCCATATGTATAGACCAGCTATCATACGATAGTAAGTTTTTAATTAAGTTATAAAAATTCCATCCCTTCAAAAATAATTTCTCATTTTAACTTTTTAAATTACAAAATTTATTTTATCACAAACTTTTTAAAAATACATTTGTTCTTCTTTCGTATTTTTGTGGGTATTAAATTAATTCAAGTTAGCTCAAAACTTTTAATGGACTTCGATAACAGGCTTTCTTCACATCAAGCAGTAACTCGCCTCTCAAAAATAGTTTCTGTAACCACAAAAAAAATCTGTATAAACAAAGAGTTGGTTCTGAGAAGCATGAACGTCTTGTGGAGGATATGCTCAACAAGAAGTCCTTTTTATGAGGTCTGTCATGTCAGATGCCATAAACTCCTTTAGAATTTATGAGATCGCTGAAGCTGAAATGGAAGCCAAAGTCATCCGAGAGTCTGGTTCCAACAAACGATTAGGAGACCTTGCCAAAAAGAAGGATACGGTGTTTCTTCTCTCAATCGCATAATTGAAGATGGTAAATCTATAACTGATAAGCGAAATTTTTTGAAATACTTTCACGGCCGTTTTCAGTCTCTTGTCGGAAAAGATTAGGTCATTTTCCTAAGCCAAAAAGACTTCCCCAACGCTATGAAGAACGTATTTATTCTTCTAAAGTAATCTTGAATTTTATCGAGAAAATCTCAAGACAAACAAGGCGTGTGGCCCAGATGGAATCACTGGCAAGGTATACGCGCAATTCCCAGATGAAGTTGTTCCTTTTCTTTTAAAGATTGGCCAGGAAATGGAAAAGAAAGGTAAAATACCAAGTTCTCTAGTGAGAGGTAGAATTGTTCTCATACCAAAAAAGAGTAATGGCACCGACTTCAGTCATTGAGGTCGATTACAATTCTAAATGAGTCGTATCGGATTCTGTCAGGCATTCAACAAATGCAAGTCCAATTGAATGAAAAGAATGGCATCCATCAAAAAGGTTGCCTCAAGAATCGAAAATATATGACGTCTCGCGTAATATTAAGGCATTAATTGAGTCTATGAATAGAAGAAAAAGTTTGGAGCCATCATTGCTGTGGATTTCTCAAAAGCCTTTGACACAATTTCGCCCCTCTACTTTTCATAGCAGCTGTCGAAAACTTTGCGAGGAACTTGCTACACAAATTTCGTGGTTTCGGTATCGATCTAGAGGGCTCCCGTCATCTAGTAGGTATGTATGCCGATGACATTACCATCATTCTGGAAGCTAATTCGGAGGCCCAATTAGTTAAGAGAATATAAATAATTTTGGACTACTTCAAATATGAAAAAAGTTTCAGGCCTCTCAGTAAATAAATTGAAGACTTCTATTCTTCCATTTGGCGTTTGGCTCCCTGTTAGTGGACTTCGGATTCGTTCTTGTGAAGTTAAAGCAAAGTTAGAGATTCTTGGAATTTTTTGGTGTAGATACGGTTTCGATCTTTCAAACTGGTCTGCTTTCCCCTCACTGGTCTTACAAAAAATGACAAAATGGAGACATTGAAGTTTACAAAGAGTATAGATCTTTATAACTATAAAATCATTCCTTTAGTTTTATACAGAGCATCATCCTCGCCACTCTTCGCGGAAAAGGCTATTTTAAATGAAAAGATTTGGCTGTGCGCACTCTTTCATAAAAGCTATTTAGCAGCATTGAAAAGGAAGAATTGTCACCTGGGGGTGGGCTGGTTCTTCTTTCTTCGATCGAACCCAGGAATTACATCAAGGTCTTGAAGGATATTGCCGGAGTCCGTTTTTGGAATGGAAAAAGAACTATTTCGATTAATCAGTCTACTCTTGGTTAATGGTGGGGACAGAATTAACCAACCAAAAACAACGGCCTTATCCCCTGTGTGGGGATGTGTTCAAAGGTTAATTTGGAGAAATACTCCAATATTCGAAAAAGACTCCACTATCGATTTAATTTAAAAGATTGTGGAGTTTTATACAACACATAATTCAGGCCTTTGTGGACTGCCCCATGTTAATATTTAAAAAAGTGTATTGCCTCAACGTAAAGGCATGGAAGACATCAAGGCATCTAAATACTGCAAAGCCACAGTACTCTTTGGTCTTGGAAAACGTGATCTCTCCGCAAGGGCGAAAGCAATAAATTGTGCTCTCCTAAGTGCGAAAGGATGAATTTCCAGCAGATTGACCACGAATAGTCCAATTATTTCATCGGATTAAGGCCAATTCTAATATCTGCCGCAGCTCGCTATGCAGCTTTGGACTTAAAAATCCCCCTGCATCTGACTCTTCATGGACATTAGCGGCATCTGTATTAAATGTTATCCCGGAATATCACACTCTTTTAAAGTAATATACAAAAGACTTTTAAAATATTTACTTTTTTGTAATTATATGATCTTTTAATTGTATTTAGTTTGTTCCTTCAGTATCGATGATAAATTTTAAGCTATAATACTTATTTATATAGTTTTACTATGTATTATTATCGATTTTTATCTATAATCTTATATACCTATATTTTTTTTTTGAACTGTGAATATAAAAAAAATCAAGTCAAAAACATTTAAAAGATGGAAGGAACAATTTACAAAGCGGAATAGTAGAATATTATTGTCTTTGAATATTTGGAAGCAAAATAATTAAATTCCCATATTGAAAAAACATCCTTTGATTTGGAGGTTTCCTTTTTCATAAGAATATATCAAAATTATTTTTTCTTAAGTCAAAGATCATTGGAAATCTTGATAATATTTAACCATTTTTTTGTTCATAATATTGTCTTTTCATGATAACACAAATATTAACTTTGATATTTGTTTTAGTATTTTAATTTTCAACATTTGGTGTAGATGGCAAAATACATATAATTGCATCCTGATAAATTAAGTCCCAACTTTGACTACTGTGTTCATATTTATTTAAAGACAAATATGAACTTCAAATAAAAAACATAATATGTATTTTTGTGTTCTTATTTCATTAAATAGCTTTTAGCGTGGCAAAGTGAGATTGGTCTCATATACAATTTCAAATTGCATATTTGAATACTCGTAAAATATTTAAATCGTGCAAATATTCTTACAATGATTTAAATATTAAGATAATATATTACCATTTTTTTGTTCATAATAATGTCTTTTCATGATAACACAAATATTAACTTTGATATTTGTTTTAGTATTTTATTTTTCAACATTTGGTGTATATGGCAAATACATATAATTGCATCCTGATAAATTAAGTCCCAACTTTGACTACTGTGTTCATATTCATGCAGAGTACTGTTTGTTGCCCCAGTAAGAACATATGGTGCATTTATGATTTACACCATTGATGGGCTAAAAATTGATAATTAGATATGTACTGATTAAACATCAACTGTAGGTACACTCTGCCTGATAAAAGGTTATTAACACTATGAACAACAATGGTTCTAGATTTTTTGGAAGATATATATATGTATATATAAGTCTTTCTATCATGGGGATTGAAAACAATAAATAAAAAAGTATTTTCTCATTACTTATCATTTTTAAAATATATTTTTTATAACTAGAATGATAAAATTAGATTCAGGAAAATCAGACAAAATACAAATATCAACCTTAATAATATATATTTAACTCTAGCGCCAAATGACAAATTCAAGATACCTCATTAAAAAAGTAGAATATAAGAGATCGCATTTAGTTGGAGCATGTCCATTAGGGGGTATTATAGAAACCTAATATTAAGATATCAAAATTTATTCCCCTGCGAAAGTTGCGTCATAAGAACTTAATGATCGTAGATAAATCAATTGCGTTCAAAGGTTTCGTTATGAAGCAAAACTTTTTGTTATTACTTATTTTGGCAAAATTTAGTTTTACAAATTTAGTTTGATCAATTTATGACTTTGTTATTGTTTGCAAATTTTCGTAGAATAATATTAGAGCCATAAATGAACATAGTGCAGACGCACCACCGTTTTTTTAAATAACAGCTCCTACTAGGGTTATTTTAGTTTTCAAGAAGGAAAAAGAAAAGAGAGTACTCATGCTTATGTTTTTAAGTTTTTTTTTAAATACGTTTGCTATTCACATCTTTATTTTCATACAGTAACTCCCTGACATGGTTGAGAATATAAATCTATGACGTTGATTATATCCATAAGCTTTTGCAGATAATATATAATGACGCAAAATGTTTTCCTCAACTGATAAAAAGAAGTTATTGATAAAGGTAACTTGTTATTTTAAAACTTAATTCTTATTTCTTAAAAAAATATTTTTAGAACTCCACCATGATACATTGATCACGTATTACTAAAAATTGGCATAGCGGAAGATCAAGCGAAATAACTACTTTCAGTAGTCGAAGAAAATTAAAGACTTGACACTTTGGTCACTGTTGTGTGTTACAGATGCAACACCAATGTCAGAATTGGTAAGAAGTAATAAAAGACTCGAGTTATGTCTTAAAAGACCACTTCAGTGGATTATTTGTCTTCTACACATGAATGAGTTACCTTTTA
>CP045892.1:12158866-12226988 GCA_013387185.1 Caligus rogercresseyi
CTTCTTAAAAATTAATGAAAGGTTCCATTGTAGGCTTCAAACAAATCCGCAGTTGGGAGGAAGAGGTTTCAGCCAGACGCAATCTGATTGGTACTGCAGGTCTGTCTACAGACTCGTACAAGCCAAAAATAGACTGAAATTGCTTGAAAGCCATTTTATTTAGAAGCAAGGGGGAATCTGCCGTTTCTGCAGCAAAGTCAAGTCCGACTGTATTTATTCCTTGAAATTTATGGAGCCTCTTGTAGAAGCTCCCATCTAAGGCTCTTTTCATACGATTTAATTGTGCTGGTGGTTCCTTTTATGATCTTCTCCAATCGTCCAGAAAACTCCGATAATCTTTGCAGCACCTCCCTCAGTCCGAAATATGCTCTCTCAGTATATTTTCCTCCAGAAATTTGTGAGAGATAATGACTCAGTGGTTCCTTCTCTGTCCACATATTCGAACCCAGTACGTATTTAAAGATTTCCATAAATTTTCAAAATCTACAACAGATAGACCACCGTATCGTAGAGGATTGTGAAGTCTTTTCATCGATATGTTTTTCTTTTTATCTAAATTGAGGAATGTCAATTGCATATACTTAATCATGCAGGACGTTTCTTCATCGTAAGGTGTAACTCTTAAAAGATGGATTACTTTTGAGACGATATAATTGTTCCAAACTTGTATTTTCTCCCATACATTAAGCCTGAGTCTAGAGAAAAGCCACACACATTCGAAACTTTACCCTTTATGTCTTGAAGATTCATAGCCGTAGAATTGTTTCCAACCCAAGATCCTAAAATATTAATATTTCGAGAAATTTTAAAAACTGGCCATCCTTTTTCAATTAAGCCACCATATCTACTTATTATTTCAGTTTTGTCGGCGTTTACACAAAGACCAGATGAGATGGAGAACACTTTAAGAATCTTTAGGGTTTGCTTAAATGATTTCAATGTTCGTAAAGGATTTCCAGTAAAGATCATCGTCATATCATCTGCATAACAAAGACATTTTGTATGAAAAGGTATAGCTGAAAAACCAACAATGTTTTTATCCAATTGAATCCTCCCGATTAAACAATCCAGACAAAGTATAAAAAGTATAGAAGAACACGGATCTCCTTGTCTAACACCTCTTCTATTGTTAAAACTAGCGCTTGCGTTCCATACTGAACAATTGTTCTGGATTTGGCAATTGTAGCACCGACCATTCTAATGATGAAATCGCCAAAACCTTTCTTATATAATGTTTGAATGATAATTTATGTGATAAGTATCAAAGGCTTTAGAGAAGTCCACTGTCATAAGTGATACATCTTGCTTTGATTCTAAAAACGTCTGTAAGGTAAAGGTATACTATCCATTAACTTATCTTTAATAAAACCATATTGGCCATGATGTAAAATTGATTTCAAACTGATTTTTAATCTATTGGCTAAAACATATGTAAAAATTTTAAAAATTGAATTTTGCATAGTTAAGGGTCTTAAATTTTTTTAAAGTCTAGGATCTTTATTTGATTTAGGAATGAGAACTATTCTTCCGGTTGATGCAAATTCGGGAAAATATCCAACGGCAAGAACTTGTTCGTAAAAACGTAAAAGAATAGGAGCTAAAATCGTCGAGTATTTCTTGAAAAACTCGAAAGTAAAGCCCGATGGTCCAGGAGATTTATTCATTTTTGTGTTCTTGTCAATGGCATACACTATTTCATTTTCAGTAAGATGTTGCTCCATTATGTCTTTGTTTTTGTCGTTGAGTTTTACAGAATCATCAGCTTTACATCTCCAATCTTCACAAAAGTGTTGACCATTTTCTATACACCTTGCACAACAATGTTCTTGTGTACAATCGAAGCAGCTATACAACTTGGAGTAGTATTGTTTGATTTCCTCGCAAATATATTCCGCGTCTTGTGAAATTTCTCCATTTGGCTTAAAAAGAGATAAATTCTTTTTAGTATTTCGTCTCTTCATTTCTTGAATACAGCCAGTCTTGAGTTATTTAAATCTTTTATTTCGGTAAGCCTCAGCTTTTTTCTATAATTCAGATCCGCTTCCCTAAATAACTGATCAACTCTGAACTTCTTTTCTTCTGTACTCATGTCTGCCGACGTAGTTTCTTCTAGTTTTGCGAGATCCAATCGTTTTTTAGTGGCTTGTATAGATCCTTTGTGTCGCAACATTTTTCTGATTTTAGTAAACATATTTTCTACAATAGAAAATGTATTACTAAATTCGATCAAATTATTAAAAGAACTTAAAATAATGTTCTTTATTTGCGCATCGGTGTCTGGGTCATTTAAAAGAGTTGGATTGAGGGTCCATAATGTTTTATTCCTTCTTTCTGTAGTTGTAGTGTTAATTTTTAGTCTTAAAGCTTTATGATCAGATAATTGTGTGTCAATAACATTATATTCTTTTATCGAGTCGTTAGTGAATCCTTTTATTAAGAAGTAGTCTATGCGTGAGGATACTTTTTTGGAGTTCTTGTCTCTTGAAAAGAAGGTGTGAGAAAGATTATTTTGATGATGGCCAACATCAGTGAAACCATAAGAAGTTATAATCGATTTCAATTCTTTTGTTGCATGGGGATGATCGTTGGTACACTTTGATGGGCAACGTATTCCTTGATTTATTTTTATATTAAAATCTCCACCAACAATAGTCGGCCTCTTCGAAATTACCGACAATAATTTACCTTTAAAAAATTCTGGATCATCTTTATTCGGTCCATAAATGCCTATTATATCAAAAACTGAGTTTTGATAGTTACAGTGAGCCTTGATAAGATTCCATCATAACATCTAAAACTAATACTTGGATTAAGAGTAGATTTAATTAACAAGGAGACACCCTTTTTGGGTGTAAATTTGATAGATTAAACGATGAAAAAACTTTGTAGCAATCAGGAATTGAAAAATGTCCTTCCAAGGAACACCTTGTATCTGTTAAAATGACTATATCGGGTAAAGTAAGATATTTTAAAAATCGAGCCAAATCGTATTTCCTTTTTAAACTCTGGAGGGAGTTTACGTTAAAAGAAAAGACAGTCAGTGTCATAATTATTTTTTATGTTTATGGGGATTTCCGTTCGGAGAGATATTTGTCTCGGACATTGTTCTCTTTGAGTGCGATCCTGATCTTGACCTTGATGGTAATATATTATCCGACGAAATTGAAAGTGAAGAAGCTAGCTTCGATCGTCTAGTGTTTAGTGGGCTTTGGTTGCGTCTATCAACCATTTTCTGATCCAATTTCCTTGAGTTTGCAGGGATAACATTTACATTTGGAGAAATATTTGCGTTTTTGGGTTCATTTGTGTCGGCGTTTTTTGAACAATGACTAGCCTCTTCAGATGAATTGCGTAGACTAGACTTTTCAACTGACCCTTCTGTGTCTTCATTGTCTTCAGCATTGTCCTCTTTTTGATTTGGGTTCTCATTAATTTCATTGTTGATGGCACTTATATGGGTTGCACTCCCACTCCTAACATCACAACCAGTTGAAACCCTACCCACATCCAGATTAGCTTCTTCACCATCGCTCTCCGTTTGAATAGTTTTTTCAATAACTTCGTTGTTGATAGCATCATTATTATCCGTATTTTCAGATCCAGCATCACAACGTGCAGCACTTTCATCTGTAGCGTTTGAAAGCTTTTGAACCTCTGCTATTTTTTGGAGAAGAATTTTTCGTATTCAACAATTTGTAGCCGTTTTCCCGTACAATTTTGTCGTGAATGCCCAAATTGAAAACATCTTTGACATTGCAGTCGGACAGAAATAACTGTTAATGTTTGTTCTGATGAAAGAGAAGGGCTGAATGTTTGTGTTAGGTTTTGACGAAGTTTTGTCACAAATATTGTCTCCTTTAAAATCCACTTTGGCACTTTAAAAGCATGTGTCGTTTGTCTAAAATTCAGTTCTAATTCTAAAAAATGATGATCCGAGAAGGGTTCTGGTCTATAAAATGCTTTTCTTATTTGTTGATAAAAGGCTGGCGATACCAGGGACAAGTCGATTCGAGAGGCTGAAGAACCTTTTCTCCACGATACTTGTTGATTTGGGCTATGTCTTTTGTTGGCGTCTAAAAGATTAAATTTTGCGATTAAAAATTTTAAAATTTGCAAGTTGGGATAATTAAAAGGTTTCTTATATAATCGACGTTGAGATCTCCTATGATAATCGTGGGAAGATGCCTTAAAAGTTTGAGTCAATAATTGTTTGGTAAAATGCAGTACACTTATCATTGGGGCCGTATGCATTAATGAAACAAAATCTCACCTTGTTCATCGAAATGAAAAGTTTATGCCAATCGCTTTTCTCAGAAAATTCCTCAACTCGCTCAACCACTTTGATCTTCTTAGAAACAAACGTTAGAACGCCCCTTCGTGATCCATTGCCAGTGAAAAATGAATGAAACGTGCTTGAAACTTCCCTATACTTGAAGATGTTTGAGTAGTTTCATTTGGTGTGTTGTTGTTCATTTTTTTCTCCATTGTAACGTCTTGAGTCTCAGAGATACACAATGAGACTTGAGCTTGCTCTATAGTCTGAGACTCGTTATCCATAATCGAATAGTTATCGCAAATTGTCTTCATTTTCCTTCTCCTCAGTTGAAGAGTCGTTTGGTAATTCTACGTTGAAGCTTCCATTATTTTGATCCTTCCCTACTCTCTCTCTGTTAGAAGAGGTGTTCCTTCATCTGACGAAATCGTATCTAGCGTGGGTATCTGCTCTTGGCAAGTTTGTATACTGTGAGCTTCCTCCTCCGACTGAGGCGTTGATTTTTCTCCCGAGGAATTTGATTCATCAGTTGATAACACTAAACAACAAGTTTTTTTTACTGGAGATGTGAAAAATGATATAGACTAATTTGGGTACGCTGATTTCAAAAATCAAAACTATTTGCTGTATCAAGTCAGGATGTTCAGTTACAGAAATATTCCCATTGCCTAGAAGTCAGGATTTCAATGAAATTTACAAAATTCATTTATTACACTGGGGAACAGTGATAAAGTTACTTGGGATATATCAACTGATTTGAATACCTAATGGGTCCCTGATAACTAAATTAAAAACAATTTTGCTCAATCAGGTCATAATTTTTGAAATTTTGAGTTTTTTGTTTTCGATTTTCAACTTTTACACAAAATCACAACTTTTTTGTTTATTGAGCTACAAAAGTGGTATGGTTTTTTTTGGAAATGGCATGGTTATATTAGTGGGGGCGGAGACTAGTTTAAGTGGAAAATATAATCAGAGAGGCCCAAAAAATTAACATTTATTTTTGGTAAAATGACCAAATTTTGCATATTTTTCGGTATACATATTATTTATATTACAACTTCTTAAGTAAAACAAAAATTATCTTTTAAGCTTTTTTTATTTCTTACTATACAAAAAAACATTTTCAAATGAAAATGAATGGAATGCTAATTACTAGCAATATAAAACTTCTCTCTTCAGATCTTCTTTTGAGCTGCAAATTAGGATATTTAAAAGCTATACTCCTGCAATAGTGAGCCATCATGTGGCTATGACAACATGACAAGGGAAGGAAAAGGGAGTTGCCAAAATAATTCAAGAGGTGTCAGCAAACGAAATAGTGAAATAATTCTGATCAAACTCCCTCTCTGAAACTTTGCCACACTTCACTGAGATTTCAAAGACCCTAGCTAAAATACCAGTAACATAATGTTCAGCAGAGAGATCTTTTCTTGTTTGAGAAGACTCAAGATCTACCTCAGGTCCACCATGAGCAGGAAAGACTCCATGCTCTAGGACTTCTTAGCATCGAAAGGCGTTTTGTAAATAGAGTGGACATCGATACAATAATAGATGAATTTGGAAGAAACAACATGTTTTTCTTTTTCTTCTGAAATAAAATAATGTAATGAATAATGTGTAATTACAATAAAAAAATATAAATTTACATAGCTTTCTTCATTTGATTATTTTTTTTCACAGATTTAACATTTCTTGTTAAAATTCGGGCAAATTTAATGCTGCCCCCCAAACCAAGCTCCTCCCCTACGCCTATGTCGGGTGGGATACTCTCCATTTCTTCTTAGCCCGTAAGACGAAACAATAAGAAGAAGAGTAGAATAATTTAAAGGAACAACAACAACAAAAAAATATTTTTCACTCTTACAACGCTCCTGCGAAAGGTGAATCCATAGAATACTAGACACATGGAAAGGAAGAAATAACTTTATTTGCACATGATGCAGGCATTTATTCTTCCCTTATAGAACTTATATATGTTAAATATTAAAATAAATTGATCTTTTTTATGCTTTGATGAAGGTTTAAATTTATATGTAAATAAATAAAGGAGTCGGGAACCAATATGAATAATATTTTATTAATACATTAGTACATACATATAAAAAGGACACCAAAAAAGAGTTCAATAAAATAATTAAGCTTTTGAAAGGAGCTTAGCAATCTTTCTTTCCTTAAGATTCAATTTGTTGCCTGCTCTTTTGCGACTTTGATCATGAATCTCGTCGTTTAATTGAGCAACCAAATTTTTACTGCAGACATAGAAAAATATTGACTTATTTTTTTAAAGATGACCAGCCCATTAATGCCCTTTTTCACATTGGCTGTTGAGCATGGTCTGGATGACCACCTCCGTGCTGTCAAACATTTTTTCAACGAATGTTCCGGTAAAAGTGGCCCTTGGATTTGAAGATGTTAAGCGACACACTTTCTCGTCGTCGTGAGTTGATATAGTAAAGGAGCGAATAGGCATGAACACAGGTAAGAAATGACATATCCGATGGAGTGGATAATCCACCTCTGCTCATGATTTTGGTGAACTTCCCAAGCTCGACTTTTTCCTCGTCCGATTCCGCCTCAGTGGGATACTAAGCTCTTTTCCAGAAGGGAGTGACGGTAATACATTTGGAAGGATAGATCTTCATCGACTTCCAAACTTAAAGAAATGTCCACTCCGTTCTCTGTTGAAACCATCTTCACAAGTGACACCTTTGGAAGTTGAATTAGAGTGAATCCCGAAGGCAAAGTTTCTGATGTCAACTTAGATAAAGTTCCTGGGCAGTCTTGACGGTTTCCTTCATGGAGAGTTCTTTACGGAGAGCCTCTTGTCTCTCATTGATGAAGACACTTCTCTTGATAATGGTGATTGCTAACATTGGCCTCGGGAGTTGCCTTTTCGAAGAGAGATAAGTGGGGAGATGAAACCATTTTGAGGGAATGACACCATCCTTCAAAGTCTAGAAATTAACAAAAGTTCAATTAATAAAAAATATAAAAACAAGCCAAATAAGTCCATACCTTTTTTGAAGGGCTGTCCCTATATTTCGAGTAGGATCTTCAGAAGCTGTTACGAAGTCCGAATGAAGGAAATGGAGACTACATATTCTTGAACTCGATGTTGTTGTCTAATTAGATGTATCCCTAGGAATTGCTTTGATCCACTCCGAAAGGATGGAGTCCTTCTTGGGGAACGTGTGAAAAGTCACCGAAGGATCTTTTGGGGTGCTCTTGTATCCCTTATTGCATCCAGGGGCGCAACACATGTTCACCATGATTGTCTATCGATATAAGATCAAGCACGTATACACGCTGTGATGACTAAGCAATACTAGAATGATGCCCGCATGTTGTTGAAAATTAGGCGTGTGTTTTTTTATCTTCCTTTCCTGGTACGTCAAGTATTCTATGGTGAATCACAGGAAGAGGGGGGAGGGGGGAGTTAGAAAAAAAGGAATATGAGATCCTTTGTTAGGCACTCCTAAAGCGTTAAAGGAAAGTAGCGCATCGAAGACAATAACATATTTTTTTTCTTTTTTTTATCAGACCCTCAATGCATTTTTCTCCACAAGAGGCGCTGTAGGCGATTCGGTGAAATAGTAGGGTTGTATCATTAACATAATTTCTTAATGTTATCTTATATAAAAGGGACGCCCAAGGATCGAAAGATTGATACATCTCTATAGTTATGACAAATTTGTTTATATATGACGTAATCTTAATCAATTATATTTTTTAAATGGAATAAACTATAACACTGGGCAACAGCCAAACTTAGGTCGGACTAATTTTCACTAATTTTTATGGAGTTTTATCCCCTAATTCCGAATATGGTATTAATTTTTCAAAGTTAGTGATAAATTCAGAGCAAAATGGATTTCAAATTTTCAGCACTTTTTCGATTCAGAGCCATTATCGACATACAAGGACTGAAGTATAGAAAAAATAAGTAGCAATGATTTGATAGAACTCAGATCAAAGTACTCATTTCAATTTTTACTTCGTCTTTGGAACATTTAGACTTTAAAATATATGTCATTTTGTACGAAAAATGAAGGGTTTTACTTCTCTAAGTTCCTCACTACTCCTTACTAAAAGGTTTTACATGATTAAAATTCATATGAATATGAAGAAAAAATATCAAGCTTTAATTTGATATGCTTGTTGTTCCATAAAGTGCCTTATTTTAATAAAAATTAGCAAATGAATGTTTTTTAAATCCTCTCAATTTTGCCCTTTTTAGAGAAATTCATAAGTCAGCCAGTGAGATAGAAAGAGAGAGAGAGAAACTGACGTCACAATGTAGGTAAACAATAAAGAAGAATTTTACCCCTTTCATTGGAATTAGAGTGTTTTCCCGGAAATCTTCCGAGGATCCAGGATTCCTAATGAGTGGCCTGCCGGCTGTGCCGTCGTACACAACATTTGTGATAATAATTCACCGTGACACAGCCTCGGATCAAGCATGGAGCAAGGAGTGGAACCTTAGGAGGACATGACTTCCCAGAGCATAGGTGCTCAGCCTATTCTCTTTGCATCAAAGAGGATGACGAGTCGGAGACAGACAGACAGACTCTCAAGGACCCCTCCTAAATGCTGGTTGCCTAGCTTATTCCGTCTGCATCAAAGAAGATGACGTTTCGGACACGTTGAGGAAGGGAGGGAGGGAGGAATGGACTCCCATGAGGGAGACAGAGTCTCATATTCAAGTGAATCCATCGTTTTTGCAGCAGAAAAATGAATTACTTACATTTTCGTTTGCAAAATTCACCTTTTATTAAGTATGGAAAAGATGCAGCGGGACGACCTCCCTCCCAGCCACTCACCCACGTCCTTCAAACTCATAGCCGCCGCCCCGAGGAGCCCAAGAGCGTACTGCCAAGACAAAGACAAGACATCCAACAACACAATCCTTTCACCAGCCACAAATCACAATGATACACATCATTCATTTATGAGACGCGCAGTTGTCTACCCACCGATCCCCCGCCGTCCTCTATTCCGGGGGGAGGTTCTACCTGCCCTACATCCACTCATCCTGAAACAGAGCACAATTTTAACAGTAGCCGCCGGGCATGCCATGAAGATACCACACACGCGACCCTGCATGGAACTGGGGAGAGACTCCCATCCCCCACACACTCAACAAGGAGGACCGAACACCACCACGCCCTCACCTGCATTGGCCTCACTCTTCACGTCATTCTAAATCCATACTTGGGAACTAAGCAAAGACTTTCCAACACCCTCAGGTGGAAGCCATCTCCCCCATGGGGCCCGAGTCATCTACGGAGCGCTATGGCATCCGCTCTACCAAGGACGACCTCCTCCAGATAATTTCCAAGTAAACAGGGGGAAAATATCTATTTTTAAATTTGATAGGAACACTTAAGTTATTTAGCTCAACTAAATTATTATCATACTTATTTTATCCTGGTGCTAAAAATTGGCAACATGTAATTTACAAGTATTAATAATTTATAATGTAAATCATTCTGTTCAAAATATACTATCAGATAATTATTATATGTTGTTAAAACATCATTTTTTCTTATTCTAAAAACATAGGATGATACACATGAAAAAAGTCAGGTGATAATGAGCAAAAATTTTATCAATTTTTGTCACAAAATGGATCTTTAAAATCAATTTAATATGAAAATCTGACCAGATGAAGATAAACAGATATAATTTCCTCATTAAGCAGTGCAAAACTCCTAAATAAGTTGTTGAAATCTAAGCAACTATCAAGAATTAAAAAATAAATAGTGTAAAGAGTAATTAATTATTTTTTTAATCAGGCTCCAAAAATTTACATCACATAATATATGTATATCTAAAACGTAGAAGAGGAATTACATACTTTGACATCAATATCGGGCATACTCCTTACTTTAATTTTAACATTTCGAAGATTTCAAAGGCAATTCCATCATTAAACATAAAAAACTCGGTTCTTTTTTGTAATGTTCTAATGCAGGGAAGGGGCAAATATTCTCTCAACAGTTCATATCCTGACTTTCCACAAGCCATTCGTAATTTCAGAGCATCCTTTATTGATTCATTAGAAAATATTTGGTTTATTGAATTTTTATGTTTTAAATTTTTCAATAAATCTGAGTTAAAACCTTTCAACTGAAAAATACTTTCCTCTTCAAGACGGCATATTTTTTGTGCAAAGTTTTGATAGTTTCTTACAATGAAGATATGACAGATTTTTTATGTTTGATATCTTTCAAATACGAATGGCAATAATGACATATAGTTTGAACAGTGATCTCTTTTAAATCAATTTTATCGGATAAAATATTGGCTGTAACTTCTTTAGGGTTTGTATTTTATTTGGTAATGAAATCATCGCCTGCTCTTCAGTAAACGAAGGGGGATGGAGACCACCTCTTTTTGGGAACGTTGATTTTTCTTGCTGTAAGTATGATCAGATTGAGAAGAGAACTTGAATCGTCGGAATTGCTTCAAGTGTTAGAATTTTCTTGCGTATTGTCGTATTTGGATGAAACATGCTTGCTTTAAAATGTTTTTCGCAAATCATTGAAGTAGGAGTTGGTTTCCAATGAGGAGGATATTTTAGACTGGACAGCCATTGTTTCATTCTTGTAATCTCTTTGGGGCTTTTCGGAAATGGAAACCGGAAGAGCTGAACGTTGCCATAATTTTCTTTGAATTTCGATCCAGTTTTGGAGTTACATCCAAGAACGGAGCATCCACCCATGATGAATATAGAAAATGTTATGGGGCAATAATAAGTCAGTCTAGAATAAAATAACAAAACATATTTAAAAATACCTTAAGAATTTGAATTTCTAAATTATATCAATCAATAATATCCGTATAGCTCTAAATATATATTTTTGTAATATAAAATATGTTAATGTATACCTATTAGTAAATAAATGAAATACTCTAGCTGAAGTATTCTTTTCAGAGGCGAAATAGTTATATTTAAACCGTATTGCTCGTAACGAAGTAAAAATATGATTTAAGGATCGATGAATGATAATTATATTTGAATGAGATTGATATTTTTAAATGAGATTCATAACAACAACAACTTTGTGACGTAGCAAATTTGTTGCAGAGCGACATCTTTGAAGGAAAACATGCAACGCGAGGTACGTGAAATATTTCAGGCAAGCCGGGGCGATGCGTTACTTTCCTTTAACGCTTTAGGCACTCCGGGACAAAAATGCCCAATTTCTTCTTAAAAAAGGGCACTGCTCAGTAAAAGTATCGTGTACTTACTGCCAGGAATCCGGGCTACTAGCTGATATAAATAATTATCTCCAAAGACGGCTGATCCATGAAGAAATTAATTTATTTCACGGAGTCTATAAGCACATATGTACACAACACAATACAAAAACACTGTAAACACTTCTATTGTTTCTGTGTCTCCACTATAAATAAAGCAATTGATAATGAGTGCAAGGGGCCAAATGCCGCACACAGGGCGATACAGGTCGCCATAAATGACGCCGCCAGGAGCATCGAGCATCGAGCAGGCCTTCCCTCGCTCAACGAGGTGGCCGCCAAGGCAGTGGCCCTGGAGATCTGGAAATGCTTTTACTCCAACGACGGTGGCGGCGGTGCCAGGAACCCGGTTGGTGACTTCGTCTTCCCCATCCCGAGGAGGCCCATGAGGTCCACCACTCCAATAGTGTATCCACTCGGAAGAGAGACGGCTACCTTTGCATGTCATGCAATATCGGTGTGGAACATGTATAAGGCTTTGAGGTCGGCCACGACCCTTCACGCTGCCAGGACCGCAGCTAGGGCCATTGGACGGAGCGTGCCCACATAATCCATGCTATATTTATTTTATTTGTTCATAGTTTTTTCTTTTAAAATATTTTGACTGTTTTTATTTATATATTTATTTTAGACTAGTTACAAATGTAACTAATATGCCCTATGGCAAAATATACTCGATTACACACACACTACGTCATCGTAAGCTGATCATAGAGATAGAATCATAGAGATATAAACATAACACAATGACGTATTTCTCTTCCCTCTAATAGCAGTAAAACATCGTTCAGCTTTATTCTTGACACAATGACGTATTTCTCTGACGAGCCCAATAAGCTCTCTATATCTTTATATCTCTATGTCTATAATCAGCTTACAATGACGTAGATCAAATTATTTTGTTTATATTGACCAATGGCAACAGCTGAACGATGTTTCTCTGCTATTGAAGGGGTAAGCTCTCTATATTTTTATATCTCTGTGAGGTTGACCTGCAGTTGTGAGGAGGTCAATCCGTTAACACCTTGTTCATTCATAATAAGAACTGATCAAAGCATTGAAGGTTATTCGCAAATTATGAGCTGAACTTAAGGTATTTGAGAAGTAATTTAAAAAGAGATCACGATGGCTAAGTGGAAGCATGAATAACTCTCATGCTTGATGGTGCAAGAATTACCCATGATCAATCTCATCTCCTCGATTGACTCATTTTAATGCGTTAATGCTAATTTGTATCCACATAGATAATGCGATTCCATCGAATCAAGTGGGTAAAAAAGTATGATTAAGTATGATATAGTTTATGAATATTGTTTAGTTATTAAAAATATTTTACTGTACAGTACAGTAGGAATCGAAATAATTTGTTTGGCTCAATGTTTAAAAGATTTCATGATATCTTTAATTACTAAAAAAAAAATGTAGCAATCACTTTTTAAAGGATTGAAAACCCTTTTTAATATATATTAAAATTACCTCCCATAAGACCAAACTTATTCATTAATTTTGGTCAAAATATTCATAAGATAGCATCAGAGAAATTAATTATATGTATTGTTGTCTGTGATTGATTTTGACTTGTTTTTTATAAATTCTAGATTTCATTTATTTTTATAATGACATATTTTAATCCACTCTGAAATGGCAGTGTCATCCAACTGAATAGACAAACAATGGTAAAAGTGTTTTATTCAATTCGGTCATGCATGCCTTCGTTGATTTCCCTGTCATTATGGCGGCCAAGTGGTTGACTTAATTAAATGTGTGCAAAAAAAAATAATCACCTCAAATATTAAAAAACATTAATCTTTCGGGTGCTTATAAATGTTAATATATTGCCTCCCCCCTGCCACAAAGACTCAGAACTATGAAATATAGAGTCCTTCAACAATAATCGTGGAAGCCGCCGCCCGTCACTCAGCCTGTTAATTAGGATGCTGAACGCAACATCAGATTATTAGAAATGGACAGGGAGATATTGAAGGATTTATGCCATCGAAGTCAATCAATTTTAAAATCAGTCGGGAGCATTTCAAGAAAAAGTTAATAATTTTTTTTTATGTCACTACTTGTAAATATTAAATTAATATTTTATTTATGATTTGTTTTACACAATTTTTCAGAAAAGTTATGACTTTATTTTTTATTTTTTTGTATTTCTTTATTACACTATATTGTGTGACATATTTTAAATATAAGTTTATGATATATAGATATAAAGAGCTTATTGGGCTCGTCAGAGCAATACGTCATTGTGTCAAGAATATAGCTGAACGGTGTTTCACTGCTATTAGAGGGAAGAGAAATACGTCATTGTGTTATGTTTATATCTCTATGATCAGCTTACAATGACGTAGTATCAATTACTTTGTTTATATTGGACACACAGAAACAACAGAACGCTGTTTCTCTGCTATTGAAGGGAATCAGCTCTCTATATATTTATATCTCTATGGCTTATTTCCAGAAAAATGACATTTTTATTTGACTTACAGGGTCTTTCTAACATAAAATTGTTGGGAGCTAAATTAGGAAAATGAGTTTTGTCCCTATTAATTGCTTAGAAAAGTTCAAACAGAAACAAGCTGTTCCTCCATAAATACAATATAAGAAAGCCAGCAGATTTTGGGGATTGCTCTTATTAATGACTTCCATTTATCATCATGTCAGAGCTTGGATCCTGATGAGCAAACAAGAATTAATTGAAAGACAAGAAGATATTTAAATACATAAGCTTCTCAGGCCGGTAGACAATCTTGTTTACTTAATAGTGTAAACACTATAGACAAGAAAACGAGTTCCGTATATTTATGTATCATAATAGGTTTTTGTATAATACATAATGCTGTTTTTGTTGACGAAATGGAATTAGTTACTCTTAACGAAAGTATAACGTAACGTTTGTATAAATCATGGTACACAGAATATCAAATATGTTTATGTCAGGTTTTTCATGTATAGTGAAACATCATAATTTTTCTTATTATTATATATCTTTTTTTATACTGTGTTAATACATATTTGATGGTGTAGACGCGAAGAATAACAATAAAAAATGTGGGTTTCCCCACTTGCCGGTTAACAAATTAAAGACAAGCAAGAAATTAGATGCATTAACTATTAGATTGTGGCTTAATTATTATGTCTACACTGATCCACATCTCCCTTACTTAATTGTTATTATACAAATATACTGAGTAGTCTCAGGAACTTCTAATCCTTGCATTTTACATTGTTTTTCTACATTTTTTAACGTACCCCAATATCAAATCTTTTCCAATTGAAATCTTGGTCTAAATGTGCACAGAAGAGAAGGAAGCATCAGCAGCTCCAATTTTGATCGTCGATACTCCTACTACAGCCTACAGAGTCGTACATTTCTTTAATAAGAAGTGTGCCAAGCCTTCCACTCTCCCTTCAAAACAGGTAAAGAAAATAATTATTGTAATGCAGAAGAAGTAAGAATTGAAAATCTTAAAAATGCTTCAGGACCAAATGAAGAACAATTGGGGCCTAATACTGTTCTCGACGAAAGCCATAGGATTATTTCTGGTGTTCTTGCCTCTAGAATTGAGCCAATTTAAAAAAAAATAAGAAAAGAAAAAGGGGATTCCAGAAGGGAAGATAATTTTTCAGATGTTTCAAGGAATATTTGAACCAAAATTAAAATTTTATCTAAAAGAAATACATTTGGAATCATCATAATCGTCGATTTTAGCAAAGTCTTTGACACAATAGGGCATCGGCAATATAATAATTTAGAACAATTAGAAAAAAAACTTCCTAAAATTTATTTTAATCTCATGAACAATGGTACTTCCTTTATCACTTTGGGAGATGTAGAAAAGTGATCCTGTAATTCTAGAGAAAAGTTGATGTCAAGGCTGCCCTTTAGACCCACTCCTATTATTGCCGGCCTTGGTTAACTGAGCGAATCAATCGTGAAAAAGTACGGAGGCTTTGGTGTGGACTTTGGGCCTTCAAAGCACTAATTGATTGCTATGCTGACTATGTCACTCTAATGATTGAAGCAAAATCGGAAGAAACAACCGGTCAAGAAAATGGAAGTGGTTTTGGGCCACTTTAAAAAATTGAAAAACAGTTTGGTCTGAACTTAAATAAACAAAAAATTTCAATTCTTCCATTAGGCAAGTAACTGACTTGATCCTTGGGCTGCTTTGTTAAACAAAGTTTAGAGGAAAACCTTTGGAACATTTATAATTATTGTGTACATTATATATGTATATATATATATATATATATATATAACTATATTCAGGATAGACTTGTACCGGTTCATACAGTTCCGGTAAGGTGGATACTATGTAGGAGCTAAATAAAGAAATATGTTTTTTTTTGTCGATTTGGATTTAAATATAGATGATTATATAATCATGTATTGAAAAACAATAGTGTTATGATTTGATTTTAACAACAGTAGGAGGAGGATGTTGCATTCAAGTCTGAAGTTTTTAGCTCTCACTTTTTACAAACTACATTATGGTAGGAACTTTTTCAGCTTACACTTGTTTTCTCTTAAACAGTGATTAAAGTAGAAAAAGAAAGAAAAACGTAATCTCAAGTATATTAAGAATTAATGATTTAAAATAAATTTTTTCAATTTTCACGGAATCTCTACGAAGAACATCCCAATATATTCAATGAGTATTTGAAGTGTGATAGAAATGCATCCCAAGTAGGTACGAATAAGCATAATATTTTTTTTTAAATCTTTCGATACAAGGATAATTTATACAAAGTTGAATAAAATTGATATTCTCCTTTTAGGAGCCGAACCAGCGTCCTCAAATATTAGAGTTAAACATGCTTCCAAATAGTTAAGGGTACTCTATTGTTTCTGTTTTGAGGAATTTGAATGGTAATCTTATAATCCACTTTTTGAAAGGCTCAGTCTATATATTTGTGTAGAGTAGATAATTTAAGACAGAGAAACAAATCATAGGCTGTATTATCTTTGTTTACAACAAGTTTCATTATTTATTCAGTCAAATTTGCCTCACATGAAAAATATATATAGGTAATATTTATTTTTGTATATTTCTATACATTATGTTATGAAACTTTCGTAGAAAAAAACATATATTATCATGCAAGGGATATTTATAGTTTTATCTTACAAACAGTTTAGCCATTATTTATACGGTATATATTATAGTATGTCAAATATAGAACATTTTCGAGGCAGTAGAAATATATTTTAAAATATAAATAGTTGCCAAAATTTGAATGTTTTGTCGATATACTTTTGTGTGCAGAATCCTTGTATCGTTCCTAATAATTGATACAGAGGTGGACTTGGTGTCCTCGTGGAGTTCTTCCGGAAGATATTAAAAAATAAAAACATGTGGGGTAAAACCTCAAAACCATCCAAAAACCTCACCCTGTAGAGACCTTGTTCCACCCGAAGAGCTGTTGAGGATCTATTGGAGAGAAATTGGAGGTGTCTGTCTAATTAACGGGAATGCCTTTTTCAAATCAAATAAGACATCAGCTCAATTCTAGTGAAAATTAATGCACTTATGCTGAGAAACACATCTTACCCAGGAGTGATCTTTCTTTGTAATGCATTGAGACGGGTCTTCTAACGTCAAAAAAGTAATCATTCGCTAAAAGACATTTTCCAAGACCTAAAAACCCAAAAAAGGACATACAAAGCTCTGGAAACTCAAATTTTACTTTGGACAGCTTGACTAACTATATTAATAAAAAGCTGGAACAAAATAAGGCTTGCGGACCTGATGACATTACGGGAAAGTTTTGTCTTCGTTTCCTTTCCGAAATCATTCCTTTTGTAGTACAAATAGCATATAGCAAAAATCATAATTCTGTGATATAGATTTATGATAAACCGATCTGTAGATTAGTAAAGGTCTTAGATTGATATTAATTGTGACATAAATGTGGTTAATGGTAAACTGGCTTTTTTTTTGGTTTAATTAGCCATAATAAGAAAAAAAACGAAATACCGCATTGTAAATTTCTTTCCTTGTTCATTATTTCATTATACAAAATATTCCTCTTTTACTTTTAAGTTTATGAGTATACTTTTATGTAAAATATGAAATGATATAGAAAAATATTTTTTCTAATAATATAAAAAATAATGCTTGTTTTAAAATGCTATTATGCTTATTTTTTAATGCTATATTGCTTATTAATATCCCGTCGGATGCAATTCTATCGAACAAAAAATTAGCCTGAATAACGACAAGCTGAATACAAATAGTGAGACATGTAATTACATGAAAGCCTCCAAGGATCAGGATCACTCTTAAGAACTTTACCCTCTACAGGTTTGATTAATTTTATTTATCAATATATATTTTTGATGTTAAAATGAAATGTAAGAAGTATTTTCGACGATTTTATTGGTTGTATCGATGAATAATTTATTTTAATTAAGAACCAATATTGTCTCCTTACCCTTAATTTTTCGAAACTAGCGGATTATGATTTTAATATGACAATGTTTTAATATTTTTATTCATATTCGATTCTGTGATTTTCTTTTAAAAATGTGAGTGTAACATTTCATAAAAGTTTATTTGATATTATTTTTATATTAATTTGATCCTATTATAAAGAAATATAGAGACTAGACATCTAGCATACAATATTCCTAACCAAATATGTCGAAATAATAAAATTAATGTAAGAGAAGCTTGTTAATAAACTGGATGAAAGTATTAACTCAACTCAAAAATAAAACTAAGAGTAAGAAAATAAAAATTAATGAAAGCATGGGCAATGTTAATTTAACAAAATAATATAATAAAATCGAATAAATAGATGTTTTCATTGTGAGCCTCCGTTAATTTTCTTCTGTTATAAGATTTAGAATTTTGAAGACAGAAAAGTGTAATTTGAAGCATAGGTATATAGCAGAGCCTTGATAGCCTTCACCATTATTGGTATGCAGTCTTTGATGATTGTTAGATGAGGAATAATCTCTTCATCCAGAAAGAGTTTTTGCTTTAATTAGTGCCATGTTATCGTCCTCCGATTCGCCAATTATTGTCCACCGAGTTCGTGGATGAAGCTGAGCGGGTTTATTACTATGGGCATCTTGCATATCTGAAAGTAATAAGAACGTTAGTATTGTCGACCCTTCAAGATGGTTAATTTTTCACAAGCAATGAAATAGTATGAAAAATATTAAATCAGTTCATCTATGTATTAAAGTTCCTTAAGAAGCCTACTTTCAAAATGCTACAATTATATTTGATCAATATATATAAGTGATAGAAACTAGTCAAGGACCTAAGGAGAGGTTCTGAAGAACAATTTACTCAATCAATCCAACCTCCAGGACTACATCAGCAAGAAACAAAGAATCCTTTATAGAGGTCACAGTGTCCTTTCATGCTTGACTCCGTCCCTGAGGAGGCATGACTTGACCTACATGCTCATGCTACAGCAGACCACCAGGAGCGATCCTCAATTTTTGACAGACTCTTGAGTGCATCCAAGTTTTGGGGTCTCTCTTTGGTCACTTTTGAGACCTACTGGAATCTTCTTCACCTCTTTGATGATGTTCGAAACGGTGCATGATGGGGACTTGAAGACCCTCATTATCTATTGATAACTTGAGCCCCACGTGTCTTTGAAAACTCTAACGCAGTTGCGCATTGATCCCTCCTAGCAGATCTCATCTTCTTTGCCTTCACAGTGCTGGACTCACTCATGCTGCTTCATGGGCCTCAGACATTGAATTAATTGAGAATGATAATTAGGTAGCATGTACTCACATCTATGTCGGATGAAATAGAAGAGAAATGAACAATCTCTGAAACATCTCCGTGGATCCCGAACTGCACAAGTTAGATTTAAATAGAAAAAATTAAGCATGTCTTCTTTTTTCCATTCTGATTTTTATTTAGTTGATATAAACTTTTTTTAACTCTTTCTTGCTTGAATTTCTTACTATTTCATCAGAAATGATAACAAAAAAAATCAGTTGGATGTAAAAAATCACGCTCAATAGCAACAAATATTCTAAACTCGTTCAACATTATCATTTGTAACCGATTGAATCAAAAATGGATGAAGGTTTGGTGCTTCAAAAGAAAATACACGGTCAGGGCTATATCAGCCCTTCCTTACATGTCTGGTTATAATGCATGATTAATCGTTTTTTTTCTTAATATTGAACATATTCATTTTTCAAATCCAAAAAGCACAAATTAAATTCTACAAATGAAAAGAAATTCCTCGTTATCAATCCATTACGATTGAATGAATCCATTTGCAAAAGGATCTTTTATGATTTACTTACGTAAGTATTTCCAATGAATGTCCAATGAGAGAACATGTGATATTTTACTAAAAGGTAGAGGCGATTATTTTTATGAACATATAGTCAATACTATGTTTTGATGAAAAACACACTTTCTATACTTTCATTCATGTTGTTCATGTCTTCAATCTTTCCTACTCTCATTCACACGTGCATAGTGCCTAAAAATGGGGAAAATATTCAAAAGCTTTATGGTGTCTGTATTTTGTGAGAAAAATATCCTTATATGCATGGTGCTTTCCTGTACTCAAGGGAATATCTTAGTTATAATATATTTTCTTTAAAATATAATGTTCGCTAATTATGTAAATAAAATGAAAGATATACATAAAAACCAGAGCAAATGCGTAATAAAAACATATTTAAACATTTTAGTTTAAATTTTTTGCTCTGGGGTAGAACGCATAAAATAAAAAACACATAACATCAGGTAAAGGCTATCAAATTAACACAATATTTTTGCAAAGCAACTATTAAGAATTTTAAAAGATGAACATATAAATGTAATTAAAAAAACATAATAAAAACATAGTGCTAAAAATTACTAAATCTTTTTGAAATTATTTTTATAAGTCTTTGATGTTAGATGGAGAGGCTTGGATAATACTTAATTACACAGGCCAACAAAAATCAACAAATTTTTTTAGGTCGGACTAATTTTCACTAATTCTTATAGAGTTTTATCCACTGATTCCGAATATGGTATTCATTTTTCAAAGTTAGTGATAAATTCAGAGCTAAATGGATTTCAAATTTTTCAGCACTTTTTCGATTCAGAGCCATTATTGACATACAAGGACTGAAGTATAGACAAAATAAATAGCAATGATTTGATAGAGCTTAGATCAAAGTACTCATTTCAATTTTTACTTCGTCTCTGGCACATTTAAACTTTAAAATATATGTCATTTTGTACGAAAAATGAAGGGTTTTTCTTAGAGACTCACTGTTCCTCACTGCTCCTCACTCAAAGGTCTTACATGATTAAAAATTGATATGAATATGAAGAAAAATATCAAGCTTTAATTTGATATGCTTAATATTCCATAAAATGCCTTATTTTAATCAAAATTAGCAAATGAATATTTTTTAAATCCTCTCCATTTTGCCCTTTTTTAGAGAAATTCATAAGTCACCCAGTGAGATAGAAACAGAGAGAAACTGACGTCACAACGTATGTAAACAATAAAGAGTAATTTTCCTTCTTTCATTGGAATTTGAGTGTTTTTTCCCGAAATCTTCCGAGGATCCAGGATTCCTAATGAGTGGCCTGCCGGCTGTGCCGTCGTACACAACATTTGTGAGAAGAATTCATCGTGACACGGCCTCGGATCAAGCATGGAGCAAGGAGTGGAAGCTTAGGAGGACATGACTCCCCAGAGGGTGCTTAGCCTATTCTCTTTGCATCAAAGAGGATGATGAGTCGGAGACAGACAGACAGACCCTCAAGGACATTACCCCCCCCCCCCCTCCTCTCTCTTCCTTAAGGCTGGTTGGCTGGCTCATTCCGTCTGCTCAAAGAAGATGACGTGTCGGGCACCCCGGAGGGAGGGAGGAATGGACTCCCGTGAGAGAGAGAGAGAGAGTCATTGCCTTTGTCCTGTCTACCTACTAGCCTATTCTATCGGGGAGTCTCCTTTTCAAGTGAATCCATCGTTTTTTGCAGCAGAAAAATGAATTACTTACGTTTTCGTTTGCAAAATTCACCTTTTATTAACTATGCAAAAGATACAGCGGGCATGCACCGAAACTCTACGTCGATGGACAAATGGCAAGAAAAGTCTGAACTTTGGAATTCCCATGGTTTGTAAGGAGCCAACAAACCATATCACAGACTGCTACTTTTGCGCTATTGATTTGAGTGGGATGAACAGAAAGAAGCGGGACAGCCTCAAATATCCTGATGTTCTATCAGCACGCCGTCCTGTAGCCCACAGTGAAGAAATTCCAGTGCCTATCTTCGAAGAACTTCCTAACATTAGTGACGAAGATGCCTCAAGTTTTGAAGAACCTGAAGAAGAAGAAATGGTTTTTGAAGATGATACTCCACATCCATTTTCCCAAAAGGAATTAAATGATCTAGTTCGATTCAAAAATATTATCTATTCTTATATTTTATAGGAACACTTAAATTATTTAACTCAACTAAATTATTATCATACTTATTTTATCCCGGTGCTAAAAAATGGCAACATGCAATTTACACGTATTTATAATTTTTAATGGACATAATTCAGTTTAAAATATACAATCAGATAATTAATATATGTTGTTGAAATATCATTTTTTCTTATTTTAAAATATAGGACGATACACATGAAAAGTCAGCTGATAATAAACAAAAATGTTATGAATTTTTGTCACAAAATGGCTCTTTAAAATCAATTTAGCATTAAAACCTGACCTGATGAAGATAAACGGATGTCATTTCCTGATTAAGCAGTGCAAAACTTCTAAATAAGTTGTTGAAATCTAAGCCACTATCAAGAATTAAAAAATAAATAGTTTACTGAGTAATTTATTGTTTTTTTATTCAGGCTCAAAAAATTACATCACATAATATATGTACATATAAAACGTAGAAGAGGAATTACGTACTTTGACATCATTGAGCATTTTAGTTTAAAAAAATTCCCCGCCTGATAAGCCTTTCAGCACATATTAAAAATTAATAACAACCGATTAGAACATCTAAAAGAAAAGCAAATGAGGGCTTGACAAATGACAAACAATGTATACAAATGTAAAAGTTCTATCAAATAATCATTTTTGTTAAAGGGCTTCATACGATTTGATAATTCTTTTTAACTGATATATATTTAGTAAAAACTTTGGTATAAAATTACATCAAATCCTCACCATACTGCCATCCAGATCCGAAGGCATTTGGGATTCAGCAGTGCAAAACCACTAAATAAGTTGTTGAAATCTAGGCAACAATCTATAAGTTAAAAGAATGTTTACAATGTAATTAATTCCTTTTTATTTTCATGCACCTTACATATCAAAACAAGTTCAATGAGCGACAATCAGGTTTTAAATTTGCTGTCCCAATGATTAGAAGATAATTGTAACAGTTCTTGTACGATTGCTATTTCTTTAAAGACTAGCTCATTTCAGCTCCGTGGCTAAGGCTAGGTCCTGCGGGCGGCTGGGTGGACAACACGTAGTGTAAAGAACTTTCCAAAATCCTGTCACAATTACAGCGTAGGAATGCATCTTCTAGTTCTCCAGCTTCTGTTCTTAAAGTTGCTTGATGTCTGTCTCTAGCAGATGGCCCGTCGGGTGCCCAGGCGTTGTTCCCGGAGGGCATAATGTAAATGGAATGCTTATTGGGAAGGGTTAGATTGACGATTTGTGACTCGGCCTTTGCGATGTCCCTGTCCACTTTTAAATCATCTGGAGGAGGTCGTCCTTGGTGGAGCGGATGCCATAGCGCTCCGTAGAGGACTCGGGCCCCATGGGGGAGATGGCTTCCACCTGAGAGTGTTGGAAAGTCTTTGCTTAGTTCCCAAGAATGGGTTTAGAGTGACGTGAAGAGTGAGGCCAATGCAGGCGAGGGCGTGGTGGTGTTTGGTCCGCCTTCTAGAGTGTGTGGGGGATGGGAGTCTCTCCCCAGGTCCATGCAGGGTCGCTTGTGTGGTATCTTCATGGCATGCCCGGCGGCTACTGTTGAAATGGTGCTCTGTTTCAGTATGAGAGGATGTAGGGCAGGTGGACCCCCCCCCCCCCCCCGGAATAAAGGACGGCGACGGATCGGTGGGCAGACAACTGCGCGTTTCATAAATGAATTATGTGTATCATTGTGATTTGTGGCTGTTGAAAGGATTGTGTTGTTGGATGTCTTGTTTTTATCTTGGAAGTACACTCTTGGGCTCCTCGGGGCGGCGGCTATGAGTTTGAAGGACGTGGGTGGGTGACTGGAAGGGAGGTCGTCCCGCTGTATCTTTTGCATAGTTAATAAAAGGTGAATTTTGCAAACGAAAACGTAAGTAATTCATTTTTCTGCTGCAAAAAACGATGGATTCACTTGAAAAGGAGACTCCCCGATAGAATAGGCTAGTAGGTAGACAGGACAAAGGCAATGACTCTCTCTCTCTCTCACGGGAGTCCATTCCTCCCTCCCTCCGGGGTGCCCGACACGTCATCTTCTTTGAGCAGACGGAATGAGCCAGCCAACCAGCCTTAAGGAAGAGAGAGGAGGGGGGGGGGGGGGGTAATGTCCTTGAGGGTCTGTCTGTCTGTCTCCGACTCATCATCCTCTTTGATGCAAAGAGAATAGGCTAAGCACCCTCTGGGGAGTCATGTCCTCCTAAGCTTCCACTCCTTGCTCCATGCTTGATCCGAGGCTGTGTCACGATGAATTCTTCTCACAAATGTTGTGTACGACGGCACAGCCGGCAGGCCACTCATTAGGAATCCTGGATCCTCGGAAGATTTCCGGGAAAAAACACTCAAATTCCAATGAAAGAAGGAAAATTACTCTTTATTGTTTACATACGTTGTGACGTCAGTTTCTCTCTGTTTCTATCTCACTGGGTGACTTATGAATTTCTCTAAAAAAGGGCAAAATGGAGAGGATTTAAAAAATATTCATTTGCTAATTTTGATTAAAATAAGGCATTTTATGGAATATTAAGCATATCAAATTAAAGCTTGATATTTTTTCTTCATATTCATATCAATTTTTAATCATGTAAGACCTTTGAGTGAGGAGCAGTGAGGAACAGTGAGTCTCTAAGAAAAACCCTTCATTTTTCGTACAAAATGACATATATTTTAAAGTTTAAATGTGCCAGAGACGAAGTAAAAATTGAAATGAGTACTTTGATCTAAGCTCTATCAAATCATTGCTATTTATTTTGTCTATACTTCAGTCCTTGTATGTCAATAATGGCTCTGAATCGAAAAAGTGCTGAAAAATTTGAAATCCATTTAGCTCTGAATTTATCACTAACTTTGAAAAATGAATACCATATTCGGAATCAGTGGATAAAACTCTATAAGAATTAGTGAAAATTAGTCCGACCTAAATTTGGCTGTTGGCCAGTGTTATCCTTCCGGCGGACGTCCACGTTTCACCTTCGTCTGTCGAGGGGATTTTTAACGATAATGCTGCATATCTTGCCGCAGTAGATATAAATATGCTTCTCAGCTCGTGAGGATGGAGAGGTTTGTAGGAGGTCAGCTTATGACAAATCAGCGACTTAGAGCTCATAATACTGAAGGTCAACGCCTTAGTTTCCGGAGACTTGTTGCTTTTCTCAAGGCCGAAAAGGATAATGCCTTTCCAAGCATTCGAGGACTCATACTGAAGGTAGGTAGGTTGAGCAGTAAGAAGTTCTCAAGAATTTTAACTGCACGGCATTCAACAAATAAATGAATTGTTGAGTTTAAACAAAAGACCGCAATCTTTGTTTTAATAATATTTTTCTTATCTGCGGTAAACAACACACATGAACAAAAGGAATGGGAAATTGAAAAACATACTAAAATGTTTATTCATGATTTTATTCGCATAAGCATCACTTTATATATATTTCTTTTGTTTTATATATATTTATATGAACTGTGTCAATAAAAAAAATTATAATAATAAAAACATTGTTTGTTTTTGTTTTTCAATAAGTCTTATATCTGTATTTGAATGCTTTCACCAAGTAATCAAGGAATAATCGAACTAATATATTCAAAGAATAAAAAGTTAGTTATGTATTCGCTGGTGAATCCTATTTTCTCCTAGGGGAGGACTAATTTCATCGAAACATTAAATTATTTATATATATATATATAATCCCAAAAACCCAAGGCCAGGTAGATTTTTTTCTTCATTAAAAAAATCATTTATTTGAAGGCTCTATGATAAATAAGAACAAGTTGTTTCGTTATTCCCCCCCCCCCCCCCCTGAATTACAGTTCCTAAATAATAGTCGAAGTAGTACCGTATAAAATGCATAAAAAGACGTTATTTTTTTGTTGTTCACTATATTTTGATTTTTTACATATGTGTATCATAAGCCTCTAAGGTAAGTTATATTGTTAAATAAGGTACTTTTATTTTCTAATATAAATATAAAGAGGAAATAATATAAACACGTACATAAAAAGGTTTCAAAATGTTAAAATATTTTCAATTGTAAAATTTATGAATGTGATAATCTATACATTTTTTCGTGGTGTTATTATTTTGATATAATCACTTTTTTACTTTTCCCGGCCAACGAGACATCTCACAGCGCAACATGGTAGTCTCCTTTTTTTGGGCAATTTTAATATTTGGGCAAATGCCTTTTATAAGAGTCAACTATTGACCAATAGAGAGAAAATGCCAGTGGATATCATCATCGCATAGATCTCACTTGAACGCAAATTTGGCTATAAACTTGTTCCATATACCAACACTGCCCATATATTTGGTTATATTCGTGTATGGTGGCCGGCATCGATATTTTGACATTCATGCTTGCTTCTTTTATCCCATCTTCTCATTTTTCAGAGCGATTCAATTCACATTTGAGTGGACCATAGTGTAACCTCCCTTTTGTCATACCATTTAACCATTATTAAGTTGTCTTGTTCTTCTAATCGATAATAAAAAAGAAGGGTTTTAACATCTATTCATTAGGAAGTTCACCTTTAGGTTGTGTTAATTGAAGATTTGAGGAATAAAAATCCTTTTTCTTCCAGTGATGGATGGTTTTTTTAATAAAACGAAATATATTCTCGTCCATCATTTGGGTAATACTTTTCAGTTTAAATACCATTCAGGCATGCATTTTCATACTTTTAAATTCATGACATATTTGATAACAAATATATTTAAAAACGTTAAATATGTGAATCTGTGATTCCTGGTTCCTATAGTCGTATGAATCACATTCTTTCTCTCTCTCTTTATATATATATATATATATACATATATATATATAAAGGGTCATTCAGCTAAATCTGGAACAACTTTCAACTGCATCAAAAACAACCAATAGAGCCTCCTAGGAAATTTTAAGGTCATAACAAAATAGGTTAGGTGTTTAACTATTCAATTGTTCCGATTTTGGTGTGATAAACAATAATAAAGCCTTGATGAAACGCACACGCGAAACTATAGTTGAATTAGTGCGCGCAAGACATGGAGCTAAGGCCATCAAGGACATCACCGGGTACGCCTCCAGCACAGTTTATGACGTCGTCAAGGCCTTTGGGGACGTCTCCAGGAAGCTCCATGACAGATCTGGGACCAGGAAAAGGACGCCGACCTTCTTAGCCGGCTTAAAGCGATCGGTAAAGGCAAATCCAGGAACCCCGATGTCAGTCTTGGCCAAAAAGCGCAACGTGAGCAGGGCTACCGTCTCCAGGGCCGTCAAGGAGCTCAACATCATGTCTTACAAGCACAGCCAGGCCCATTTGTTGACAGGGAAGATGAAGGAGGTCAGATTGAGGAGGTGCAAAAAGATGTTGAATTCGTTGAAGTTGGGTACCTCTCCACCTCTGAAGTTCTTCTCAGACGAGAAGATCTTCACTTTGGACCGCTCCAGCAACCGCCAGAACGACAAATGGTTGGCAAAGACCAAGAAGGAGGTCCCCAAGTCGCTCAGGATGAAAAATCTGGCCTCTGTGATGGTCCTAGGGGCTGTCAGCACTGCGGGAGACGTCCTCGTCAACTTTTTCGAGGCGGGTGAGAAGATCAACATCGACGTGTACCTGGGCGTCCTAAAGGAGATTGTTAAGCCTTGGATGGACGAAAAGGCCTCTAAGGACGTTTAAAACGAGAGGTACCTCTTCCAGCAGGACTTTGCTTCCGCCCACAAGCCCAATAAGAGCCAGGAGTGGCTCCAAGCTTACGTCCCTGCTTTCTGGGACCCCCAGACATGACCCTCCAACTCCCCTGACCTGAATCCCATGGACTACTACATGTAGGGGGAGTTGGAGAGGCATGTCTGCACCCCTTCCCATGCCACTGTAACCTCCCTCAAGGCTTCCATCAAGAGGCAGGCCAGCAAATTCCCAGCCGCGGACGTTACCGCCGTATGCAAAGCATTCTGGAGCCGTATTGAGGCCGTCATTGGTGCTGAGGACGGACATATTGAATAAATTCTATGTAAGTATCTGAATGCATAAATAAATGGCATTAAAACTTGTTTAGGTTGTCCCTTTTATCTATCTTGATTCAGTTGAAAGTTTTCCGGATTTAGCTGAGCGCCCCTTTATATAGGGGTTTAGCGATAAATCTGGAATCGGAAAAAGTGGAATATTTTTTATAATATAATTTTTATAATTATAAGGCTTATCTCCTGCCCTTGACCACCTTGTTTATCCAGGGCAGCACACGTCCCTCAGCACCTCCAGGTAGACTTCTTGGTTGATCTTGAGGCCCACAGAGAAGAAGTATATTTATGTGGATACCTAAGATACAGAAGGACAGAGTTACTGGTATCCCAGACTCGTCGCCAATCACAGTAGAGCAGGGAGCAGAAGAAGTAGACAGAATAACATGTGTTCAGTAGTGTGACTTTATTAAATGACTAGATATATATAAGGGTAGGTTTATGTATTAAGGCAGCCGGTGTGGGTAGCCCATGACGTCAGAGAGGTGTAGATCATCTCATGACGTCATACACCACACTACCCCCAATCAACTCCTGCGGGGGCGGAGTTGATTAACATGTCTCGTCCTAACATCTGCGCCGATTTGGACCCTCCAGAGTGCCTTGCCGATAGGCTCACAAATTTTTCCGGGGACCCACTTTGGGACCTTGGGCTGGAAGTTACGGCACCATACAAGAGTGCCCCCAGCTAGGGGATTCTTAAGGAGAGAGTAGCAGTGAAGGAGTCCATCCAAACGGGTACGGAGCGGACGAGAGAAGAGAAGTTCCGCTGGAGTTTTCCCTGATACCAAAGGAGTGGCCCGGTTTGAGAAGAGTAGCTCGTCGAGCGAAAGATGAGAGTTTTTCTTAGCGAGCTCCTTAACAATTCTTACCACCCGTTCAGCATGGCTGTTAGACTGCAGGTGGTATGGGGAGAGAGAGAGAGAGAAGTGCCCCATTCCCTAAGCTTCGCCTTAAACTGGGCGTTGGCGAATTGCGGGCCATTGTCAGAGTGTACAGAGAGAGGAAAGCCAAATCGACTGAACCAGTACAGCAGTTGGTTGCCTGGGTTGACGTGCTCTTCATGACGGCTGCCTCGATCCACTTAGACCCAGCGTCCATTATAATTAGAACGTCCTTTTTGTTGATTTGGGCGTAGTCGACGTGGATGCGCTCCCAGACATCGACGGGAGAGTGAGGAGTAAACTCAGACGGAGGAGCAGCTGCATTTGTTTGACAGGTTACGCATGCACTGACGAAGTCTGAGATGTCGGAGTCAATTAGAGGCCACCAGACCTTACATCTCGCTATGGCTTTCATCTTAACCATCCCTCGGTGCGTTAGGTGGAAAGGAGTTGTCCTTTTTTTTTACAATTTATTTCATTCAATCATACAAAACAAACACAATAAGTTGAAACGAAACTCGATATAAAATCTATATCACAAAACATGAAACACAGAAAACAGTATGCATAAAATATAAAACAAAGGGTTAACTATAGATTATCAATATTAATTTTATAAAAAGTGTGCAGTCCTCACAATGCCATCTATGATGTCTCCAAAACATACAGGTGGAGTTACTTTTTCCGATCTTAACTTATATAAAAAATATTGTGCTTTCGGGGTAATAAAATTAATAGTGCCTTGGTGATGTCCTGTATAAAAATAGGCAAATTCAACTCTACGTAATTGAATATTTAATTTCTCGTTAAAAACTATTTTTAAATAGTCTAAAACATCTGAGACATAAGGGCATTCTAAAATGAAATGTCTTGACGTCTCCAACGAGTTCCGGCAGAAAAAGCAAAGTCTATCATTTGGCGACCTCCCATAGATGCTTCCTTGTGTCAAAGTGTTAGTGACCACCCTGTACTTAAACCAAAACAGAGAGTGACTCAACTTATTTGATTTCAAACCCCTTAAAACTTCAAAAACGGAAGATTTTAAACTATAACCTTCCATACTCCTTTGTATTTGATTTAAAAAATGATTTTTATACTTATTTTCTACTAAAATATTTCTTACACTTTCGTTAGTAATTAACTTTAAAAAATTAAAAAAACAATTCCTTGGGCCAAATTCCCTCGTTCTAAAATCAACAAATCGTAAAACTCTCTCTCTCTCTCCAGCAGTTCATTCGTCGTAAAATTGTTATTGATGTTAAAAATCTCTCCCACGAAAAGTATTTTCTTTCTTAGCGAGGTATTTTTAAAAAAATCTAGGTTGTCCTTGATTGAGAAGCTGTTACGCTTTGAGAGAAATTCCTATCTTGAGATTTCGCTCCAGTTCCCAGTACGAGCAGCTTCCATTACTTGTAGTAGCTCTTGATCCTCGTCCATGGCATGAATAAGACTCGAGGAGTGCAGGATGCCGCAATGACGTTGCACATCAGGGCAGAAGTCGGGTCTTCATGTTTTGGAGGATCGTCAGTAGGACCACGGGAGAAGGCGTCTGCGTGGGAGAGAGAGGTTCCTTCACATGGAGGATTTTGTACTGGAAGGAGGAGAGCTTCATCGCAAAACGAGTGAGCCTCGCCGATACGACAGCCGGAAGTTCCTTGTCCGGACTGAAGATGTACTGGAGTGGTCTATGGTCGGTATTTATGGCGAACGGTTGACCAAGAAGATAGCGTTCGAATTTAGAAAGGCCGTACATTATGCCAGTTGCCTCTCGGTCTATCTGTGAATAGTTCCGCTCGGCCTTCAATAGCTTTCTAGAGGCAAACGCTAACGGGCGTTCGTTAGACTTATCCACCTGGGACAACACCGCACCGAGTCCCAGAGGCGAAGCGTCCGTAGTGAGGATGAGCGGGAGAGAAGGGTCGTAATGAGTAAGACACGTAGCGTCCGCGACACTCTTCTTAATGGCGGCGAAACTTTTACGCTCGTCGTTCTGCCATTTGAATTCGGCTCTATCCTTCGTGAGCTCAGTAAGGGGATAAGCCATGGCAGCGAGGTCCTTCACAAAGTGTCCGTAGAAATTCACGAGGTCAAGGAAGGACTTGACCTCAGAAGGCGAGGAGGGCGTAGGAAACTCGAGTAGTGGACAAACGAGTTCTGGATCGAGGGAGCGGCCCTGTTGCGAAACCTTAAACCCGAGATAGGTAAGTTCAGGGGACGCGAAAATACATTTGTCCTTATTGAGGCGAGCCCCAACGGCCGTAGACTTGCTTAAGCGTTGCCATGTGTTCTTCCATGGAGCTTGAG
Source organism: Caligus rogercresseyi (assembly GCA_013387185.1). NCBI lineage: Eukaryota > Metazoa > Arthropoda > Copepoda > Siphonostomatoida > Caligidae > Caligus > Caligus rogercresseyi. The sequence continues at coordinate 12,190,016 of CP045892.1, forward strand.
AACACCAGCAAGTCATCAATGTAGATCTTAACATTAGGAATGTCCCCGAAGAGTTTCTCTTGCGCCGCCTGGACTATTGTAGGAGTCGCGGCGAGCCCATAGGGAAGGGCATTGTAGCGGAGAAGACCTATAGGAGTATTAATGGTCAGAAGGGCTTTCGCTTGAGCGTCCAGCCGGTACTGCTCATAGCAGTGGCGAAAGTCCAGTTTGGTGAATATCCGAGAAACGGTGAGAGGGTTTGGGTGAAGTCCACGCAGACTCGCACTTTGCCATTGGGCTTAATCACTGTTACGATGGGAGAGGCCTATTCCGAGGATGAGACTTTCTTTAGTGTACCACAGTCGATCATATTGTTTAGCTCTTGTATAGCTTGATCGCGTAGAGCGAGGGGTTCAGGTCTGGATCTGATGTAACGCGGAGAAGCAACCTCTTTGACATGAACCGAGACCTCAGGCAGAGAGGAGATGTAGGAAGCGTCGTCACTAAGGATTTCCCCGAACTGCTTATTGATGGAGGTGAGGTCACCAATCTCCTTCGACGCGGAGTTGCAGAGATGGCTTGTGGAGTTGAGGGAGACGAGCCCCAGTTCAAGACAAGCTTGCAAGCCAGTATGGGCTGTTTTTCGTCCGTTACCAAACATTCTAAGACGATCTGTCTATCCTTGAGAGAGACAGGGAAGGAGATCACACCGTGCGACGTTACCCTATTGCCGCCAAAGGCAGTGATGTGCCCTTTGGGTCCACGGTTCATCGCAGGGTCACAGAGGCTCCGGGGCATGTTGTTAACGTTCGCACCCAGGTCGAGGAGGAACGGGACAGATTTCCCGTTGCAGAGGAGAGGGACGAACGGTCTTTTTGTAGGGGAGACACCCGGATACACCGATGAGCCACAGATGACTAAGTTGATGCTCCCATCTTTGCAGCATGACGCAAAGTGGTTCATCCGAGAACCCTTTGAGCAGGTCTTGCCCACAGCCGGACAAAATTTATTCCTGAGAATGTGGTATGTCGCGCAGAACTTACAGAGTAAAGAAGGCTTGAGTGACGAAGGCTTGGATTCCGCGGGCTTGGGAGAAAGCTTCCTGTGGGGGCGTCGCGCGCCCTTCGGCCCCTTGTACTCAGAGATAATGGCCATTCTATCGGAAGTGAACTCCCGTGAGTGAGCCTCAGCGGACTCCAAGGCATGTCCTAATTGAAAGTCCTCGTCCAATTTCAGGATCTTCCTCTCGAGGACAGCTTGCCGCAGTTTGGTGCTAGAGGTGTTTTTAACTATATTGCCAGGACTACGTCGTCTTAGTAGGAGGCCTTGCAGCCAGAGCAGAATTTTGCCTGCCCCTGGAGTCGAGTGAGGTAGTCATCCATAGGCTCACCGATCGCTTGTTTCGTTCGGAAAGATAGAAGAGCTCATACAGGACGGACTCCGTGGGAGTGAAGGCGTCGGATATGGCTCGTAGAAGCAAGGAGTAGGACTCCTCATCCTCTCTTGGCACGATGGAGAGGGTTTTGTGCCATCGTTGGACATCAGCGCCGGCACAATGGAGTAGTAGGGACCTCTTACGGTCGGGGGAAAGTTCTCCATGAAGCGAGAGGCACGTCTGAAACTCGTCGCTCCAGGAGATCCAACGATGTCCTCTTCGTGGAGCGGCCATATCGAAGGGAGGGTGTTGGGCGATTCCCAGTAGGTTTGCTCCCTGTGTGGAGTCGGTAGAAGGAGCGTGGGTGGTCCCGAAGTCGTAGGTTTTGGGGTAACAACCACAGCTCACGAGGTACTCGCAGAGAAGAGTAGTGAGTTCGGACTTCCGAAGTCGTCGGAGAGCTTCTTCAGATTCTCCAAGGTCCATGAGGGCACATTCAGCCCGCATCTCGTCAACAGTGAGCTTGGGGAGAAGCTTCACCATCCTGGTCAGCCAGATGTAATATATTTATGTGGATACCTAAGATACAGAAGGACAGAGTTACTGGTATACCAGACTCGTCGCCAGATGTGGTATATTTATGTGGATACCTAAGATACAGAAGGACAGAGTTACTGGTATCCCAGACTCGTCGCCAATCACAGTATGTAGAGCAGGGAGCAGAAGAAGTAGACAGAAGAACATGTGTTCAGTAGTGTGACTTTATTAAATGACTAGATATATACAAGGGTAGGTTTATGCATTAAGGGAGCCGGTGTGGGTAGCCCATGACGTCAGAGAGGTGTAGATCATCTCATGACGTCATACACCACAACCATCACATCGCCATCGGAGGAGATCACGCCCAGAACCATGACTGAGGCCAGGTTCTTGGAATTGAAGACCAATGGCACGTCCTCAGGGTCCTGGCAGATCCACCTGGTGTTCTGCCTGTTGTGAGTACGGTCCAGGTTGAACAGCTTCTCATCTGAGAAGAATCTCAGGGAAGGGCTGGAAGAAGACTTGATGAAGTTGAGCATGTCCTTGCCCCTGGCCACCCTGGCGTCCTTCTGCTTCCCAGTGAGGAGATGTCTCACCCTGAGGGTGAAGCTTTTGTACCCCAGGTCCTCCCTGACGGCCTTGGAGATGGTGAAGATGTTCACGTCCCTGGCGGCGGTCAACTTCGTCATAGAGGTGCCTGGGTTGTTCTTGATGGACCTGTACAACCCAGCCAGGAACCTGGGAGACCTGACCTTGTCTCCTGGGGTTGTGGACCTTCCTGCTGTACTCCTTGGTGGCCTTGAACATCTTTATGATGTCATAGACGGTGGACTTCGGGTAGTGTAGGAGCTTGGTGATATCCTGGGTACCGTGGCCCGCTTGGAAGAGCTCGAGGACGCTATCACGTCTTCTCTGTTCTATGATGAGGGATTACTTTTTCTAAATATTTTGTCTAAAAATTCGGAAGAAAGAGTCTGGCCTCTCCCAATCTAGTTCAAATTATTTAAATTATGCACTGGAAGAGGTGAAAAAAGGCCCTCAAAAGTGATATCACTTCTTTCGCCGGCTAATAGTTCATATGACTTAGATATAAACAAATATAACTCTTATATGATGTCGCACAAACAAACAAACTTTTAACTAACTAAGAAAGCTTTTAAGAAGGAGTAACAATAGACAAAGGAACAAAGGATGTAATAATATAAGTGAAATAATATTTGGGTACATGAGAGGTGCAATTTTCTTCATGTAAATAGTACTTATGTTTGTTTATGTTTATGTATACTGTGAAGAGGTGTTTCTTTTACTCTTCAATAATAACAAAGTTTTCGAGTGTTTTATGTGTGTTTTTATCCTTTTTATAATTGTAAAGAGGGACTTAAATGCACGGATACTCTTTCTCGGACTCTTTTATTGGGCCTTCTACCCTCATTGCCCCGGATTTGTGGATTCTTCCCCGTTTCGTGGGTAATATAAAGGGAGAAGTCTTTGTTTTTATTACTCCTTTATCCCCCCCCCCCCCCCTCTTCAACACCTTCTCTACTCAACACTTTACTCAAGAAGAGACATTTGTTAGGAGAGGTTTCGTGAATTTAAATTATAATAACTGTGTGGACATTTAGTTTTTTAAATATGGAAGGAAACATTTCTCCAGACAAGTCTCCGGATGAGGCTATCGCGACAAATAACTTCATTGGCAATGGAGGATAGAAACGAATGAAAGCAAAAAACACATAAAGTCTTCGGGGTTATAATCCGATCGTACCAAGGGCTGGGTTCAGGATTTTATAAAAAAATTAGGCCCAGCTTCCTTAATGGATTTTACTTTTTGGTTTGCAACCATACACTAAGCCCATCTCAGTCGAACGCAAAGCTATAAATGCTTCAATTTCTAACTGTAAGGCCTATATTGCCAAACATTTGACAAGCTACACGCCAGTAAATGTTGACCATCTGAGGGCAATTTTTATTTTCGCTGCTGCGAGGTATTGTGCTCTTCGCTTACGAATCCCCAAAACTCAGGACAGTTCATGGAATTATGCTTAGATTTGTATGTATTTGTTAAGATATTTTGGCCTTTTAGTAGAAAATTTATTATAAACAATAATGTTTATTGTTGTTGTAAAACTTAAAATTTTATATCACTATTTTAGTTGCTTTAATATGTTTTTATGTGACTAATAAAGGCCTTGCTGCGAAAAAAGGCTTCTACCCCAAATTAAAGCACTACAAATCTATCTTCGGGATGCTGAACCTGAGTGGAGATTAAGTTGCTCGAAAAGCGAGGCTGGATATGTAATCATATCATTTAAACATCCCATCGATGTCCTTTTAAAATTTAAAGGATTAATGGATTGCAATCCATAGATAACACTGGTCAACAAATTTTATTTTCTTTGGCAGACCATCTAGGAGTGTTTTCTGGGGTTTTGAAGGTCGCTGATTACGAATATAACATTGGTTTTGCCAGATTGGCTCTAGTTTAGAAGATACTGATAGCCCCAAATAAGCCTAAACTGCTAAAATTCTCCCTGTATTTCTGGGAGAATTTTTATATAATTATTTATATAGGGAGAATTTTATATAATTATATACTGTAATTACTTAATAACATGTTCCATAAATATAGTTGCAGTATAAATTAAACAGTAATTAAGAATTTTCTTTTTAATTCCAGAGTTGAAAATGAGTTCCAGAGAGAAAATGAGTTCTTCTAGAAGATGTTGCAGATATGAACCGGATGTCTTTTGTTACATCTGTGGACAGTATATGATGGCACAACAAAAGAGGAATATTACAGACTTTGTCAAGAGGGCGTACAAATTTACTTCGATATGAAACTTGGTGACCAAGACAAGTCTTGGGCCCCACATATGGTGTGCAAAACCTGTGTAGAAAGTCTCCGCGGTTGGACCAACGGTAAGCTGAAGTTGAAGTTTGCTGTACCAATGGTGTGGAGAGAGCCCAAGAATCATTTTGATGACTGCTACTTCTGTCTCAATGACATGACGGGGTTTAACAAGCACAAGAAAGCAAATTGGCAGTATCCGAGCCTGGATTCTGCTATCCGTCCTGTTGCGCACTCTGAGGATCTACCTGTGCCTGTTTTCACCAGTTTGCCTGAAATCGATGAAACCGAAGAGATTCCAGCTGATCTTTCAATATCAAGTGATGATAGCTGTAGTGACTATGAAGAACCCTCAAATGGCCCTCAGCTTTTCAATCAATCTGAACTTAATGACCTAGTGCGAGACCTTTGTTTGTCGAAGGAGCAGTCTGAAGTTCTTGCATCACGACTCCAAGAGAAAAACATTCTTGATTCTGGCACAAAAGTAACATACTATAGGACAAGGGAAGGCAGCTTGCTTCGTTTCTTTTCTAAAGAAGACGACCTGGTCTTTTGTAATGACGTTTCTGCACTTCTTAACTGCATGGGGATCTCATCATATGACCCAGCAGATTGGCGTCTCTTCATAGATAGCTCGAAAGCAAGTCTAAAAATTGTACTTATGCACAATGGCAATAAGTTTGCTCCTGTACCAATTGGCCATTCTACCAAGATGAAAGAAGAGTATGATGCTATCAAATTTGTTCTTGAAAAGATGAATTACAACACTCATAAATGGCTGATTTGTGTGGACTTGAAAATGGTCAATTTTCTGCTTGGTCAGCAAAGTGGGTACACAAAGTATCCCTGCTTTCTTTGTTTGTGGGATAGCAGAGCAAGAATCCAGCACTGGAGAAGGAAGAACTGGCCAGAACGAGAAAGTCTCGAAGTCAGCACAGCCAACGTCATCAATGAGCCTTTGTTACCCAGGGATAGAATCATCTTCCCTCCATTGCACATAAAACTAGGGCTCATGAAGCAGTTTGTTAAGGCGTTGAACAAGGATGGGGATTGCTTCAAGTACATATGCAGGCAATTTCCAGGTCTTTCCATCGAAAAAACTAAAGGTGGCATCTTCGATGGACCTCAGATTCGAACGCTCATGAGGGATTCTGACTTCACTAATCATATGAACACGGTTGAGTTAAATGCTTGGGTGTCCTTCACAGATGTAGTGACAAACTTTTTGGGAAATCACAAAGCTGACAATTACAAGCAATTGGTCCATAAGATGCTTACTGCATACGGAAAACTAGGGGCAAATATGAGCATTAAAGTTCATTTCTTGTTTAGCCACCTCGACAGATTTCCTGGTAATCTTGGTGATTACAGTGAGGAGCAGGGAGAGAGATTCCATCAAGACATCAAAACAATGGAAGAGAGGTATCAAGGCAAATGGGATGAGCACATGATGGCAGACTACTGCTGGAACCTTTTGAGAGACTGCCCAAAAGTTGCTCACAAGCGAAAATCGTATAAACGTCAATTTTTGTTTTGTGAATAAAATATTGTTTTGTGTGTTCATTGTAACTAAGAATCTATTGTATAATGCTTTGCATTCATTTATGATTTATAACTGATTATGTAATGTTTTTTTTTTTCACTTGGAGAATTAAAATTCAGCAAATTATTAGCAATTTTTTTGTATATCCTCGAAATCTATGAAAAGTGTTCAGTTATGGATAAATGAAATGATGTTATATCTAACTTAACTTGTTATATTGAGATTTTACACTGTCTTTGTGGTTTAAGATTATCATAAAAATCAATATCTGACATTTATGCACTATTTAGCCGTTTTTTGTACGTTTAGCTATGGTCGCGAATGGGTGATTTCAGACAAACGACCCCCTGTGATATCTCAAAAACTAGAGCCAATTTGAAAGATCTAATGTCAGATTCGAATTCAACGCCCTTGAAAACCCCAGAAACCAGTCTTACTTTGCCTGCCAAAAATATTGTGTTGACCAGTGTAATGAAATATCATATGCAATCAGAGGATTGGAAAATCTTTGAAGAATACAAGTCTCTGTTGAAGTCACTATAAAAAACGGGGCAGAGACGGACCTTAATCTCTTAAAGGATCTTTTGAAATAATTTGGAGATATGGTGGGCGACTTTCAACCCGAATATCATACATCAAGAGCAGAAAATGAGGAGGATGCCGGATTTGTGAAAGTCTTAAATAAAATTTGGAATGGGCAAATTAAGTTTCACATCAAACTTCAAAGGAAACTCCCCATGGTGGTTCCTGTAGAAGGAAAAGGGTAGAGCGTAGCTCTAAAACATCACTTTTGCAATGTTATAGATGTCTTAAATTTGGACAAAAAAAGCAGATTGCAGCTCCTCCCGCAAAATAACATATAAGGATTTTGAGGAGGATTTCCACAAGTATATCGGCATCCCACTACGCATCGCTGGAGCAGAAGAGAGGGGCAATATTGAGGAAAATGCACGCAAGGCAGAAGAGGAGGATATCGATTTAGAGGACGAGTCAATAGAGAATGTGGACAAGGTTTAACTCCAACTTATCTTGAGGATTCTAGGTGGTCCACAAGTGAGAGTCAATCGAACGATGACCCAACTACGGGAGGGGTTTTTTGAGATTGAGGGAGGACTGAACAAAGGTCCTTAGACGAAGACCTCAAAATAACGCTAAACTCAAGAGTCTTCAAGAATTGGAAAGCAAGTCATCCAGAAAAAGAACATTCCTTTCTTTCACCAGCCCAGCCATTAAGACACTAAACGCAATAGAGAGCTTAACAAAGAAGAACTTCGAAATGGTAATATCAGCCAAGTACCTAGCCAACGTCTACTTACCACACCAGAATCCAACTTGGGTATGGATGTGGGCCCTAAATAAAAAGGGGTCGTATATCTAATGTTTTTTATCAAATCTACATGTTTTTGTGATGTTTTTGTTTGTTTGTTTTTTACTTGAATATTTTATGTTAAACTTTAAAACTCATTTACAAACAAGTTCACGGGCCCGGTTTTGCTTTTAGTTTTATGTGTACAAATTTGGCACATATTTATACATATTTCTAATTTTTACTTCGTTTCTAAGTTCATAAAACTCTCTTCAACTATGTTCAATACAGTCAAGTGCTGGGACAGTGCTCTTAATCTCTTAAACAATGAATCTTGAAATTATCTCTGTTAATGTAAATTCCATTTCGGAGTCTAAAAAAAGATATGAGGTGGTGCAACATTACAAGTCCTTAGACCCGGATATTTTATCAATGTGCGATACTAGGGTAATTGGGGGGGACTCATCAGAAACTAATTTACTTACTGAGTATGAGATTTATAAGGTCTCTCATAAAAGAAAATAAACACCCTCTCGAGGAGTTTGGCTTGTAATAAAAAAGATACTTCATATATATCATGCTCTGGAGTTGATTTTAGACTGCTCTAGACGAGAATATATCTAATTGGGGATGAGATTGAGCGCAGTTAGAAAACAAAAACTGAAAAACTATTGAGAGAAAAAGACATCACTGGGCAGGGCAATGCAATTGAAGATGAATTGAGAAAAATATACTTATACAACACTTAGGGCAGTTCAATTAGAACAGGTATGAGAGCATTACCAAAAGAAAATGTAGTGCTTGAGAGGTTAAAGAAATGGGAGGCAAATGGGATGGGGGAAAAACGAATAGATGCAGTCTTTGATACCGAGGGTAACTTGGTAGAAGATGTAACTCTGACTCCCAAAATAGTAGCTGAATATTATGATAATATGTATAGATGTCGGAGATGTGTCAAAGAAGGTCTAAAATGTGACATCACTTGTTCTTTGAAATAAATTTAAATATTAGCATTGATGAATCCCAGGAAATGAGTTCCAGTGAAGAAATAAAACTAACACACCCTGATAGAGAATTTCTTGAAAAAAAGATATCGCAGTCCGAAATTAAGGAATATATTTTGCATATGAAAAAAAAAAATAAAGCACCAGGCCCTGATGGTTTCCCCATTGCGTTTTATAAAAAGTTTCATACTTATTTGTACCCTTATTAGGAAAAGTATACGATGAGGGTATATGTGATGGTGTTTTTGATACCCATATAACCAAGGGGAATTTAATTTGATACCCAAAGATGGGAAGGACCCAAGACGAGTAGAAAACCTTAAGCCTCTCACAATGCTAAACATGTCCTATAAAATTTATAGTGGAATTGTATCCAAACGCTTACAATTGGTATTGCCTTCCTTGATACACTCCTCCAGAAAGGTTTCTGCGAGGTAGACGTATGGAAGACGTCGTTAGAGGTATAAAGGATTACATAACTACAATGGAGACTAAGGAAGAGAAAATTGCCTATGGTAGCCATTGATTATATGAAAGCCTTCGATAGTGTGGATCATGAATGGCTAATAAAGTGCCTGGACAAAATTATATTAGAATGGTCAGCATGTGCTTGAAGGTCCTTTTTACGCATTTGGTGGAGAAGAGACCGCTCTGCAGTAAATAGAGGCTGCCGTCAGAGTGACCAATATCACCGTTCCTCTTTATATTGGCACTCGACCTGTTAATATGCGAGATCAACTCTTCATTAGATATAAGAGGGGTGAAGATAGGCAAAAATCATCACAAGGTAGAGGCTCTTGCAGATGATCTTACTTTCCTTTTTTCGGGGGAGAGTAAAGATATTAGGAATTTAATAAATATACTTTCAAAATTCTTGAAAATTACTCTTGCTTTCAGGACTTAAAGTCAACGTTGACAAGTCGAAAGCAATTACAAACTGCTCTGGATTATTGGAAATTAATGGACTAAAATATTTAACAGTTTTAAAAATCTTGGGATCCAACATTTCCTTAAATTCAACTGATGATCTTAAAGATTGTAAAATTATAGAATCAAAAATAAATAGGGCTGTTTCTAAATATTCCCAAATATTGAATTCGAACAAACCATCAAGGATTTACGCATGGAATGGGTTAGTTCTTCCAAATGAGTTCTTCTATCATATTTTAACATAAATATAGACATTTTATACCATTTTTAAAATTAATTAAAACTGTCTTAAATGCGTAATACTGTGTTATCAAGTATTAATGCCTGACGAAAATAACATATAAGGGCCATTCTGTTTTTTTGATCCTGACAGAAAATACACATCACGACATTTTTCAATGAAATTTTGGGCAAAATAGTACGTACCTATATATATATATATATATATATATATATATATATATATATATATATATATATACCGGGTGGCGAACCAAATTTTTCAGTAAACTGTTAAGGAAAACAATATCGATGATATATTCTGAACTAATGAAACGATTCAAAAAATTCAAAAAACACGATGAAGAGTGTACACATAGGCGTGATTTCATTGAATGTGACCTCCGTTTTTGGCGATGACGGCCTCGACACGACGTCGGACGCTGGTGCAGCTCTTCTTGATATACTCCTCGGTCAAGTTGTCCCAGGCCTCGACAATGGCTTGCTGTAGCGACGTCAAATTTGCGTGAGATGTCTTGCAGGCATGACTCTCCAAGACGCTCCAAACAGAAAAGTCGAGTGGGTTTAAATCCGGACTCGAACTTGGCCACATGTCGGTGGGCCAGAAATCGGCCATGTTGGCACGACAGAAATCCTGGACTTTCTTGGAGGTGTGGCACGGTGCGCCATCCTGGGTCCATGTGTAGTTGCCGGAGGGGTATGTAGACTTGAGCCAAGGCAGCACAGTGTATCTCAGGACCTTGTAGTAGGCAGCAGTGTCGATTTTCTCTCCGGGCTTGAAAAAGTAGGGCGGCATCTTCTGCCCGTCGCTCGCCACGACACCCAGGCACATCGTTTGCTGTGGATGTTTTGTTCGATAGTGACTTTCAACCCCCTGATCTATTGATGTGGCAAGGTATCGGTCGTTTCGACGGTTGACTACGGCGTCCAAAGTGAAGATCTTCTTATCGGAGAAAATTTTCACTTTGCTGCCAGATGACTTGTAGTACTGGAGGACTTTTTTGCATCGTTCGAATGGTCTTGCCTTCATTTTGACGGTGAGGAGATGTTTTGGGGTCCGGGCAAAAGATTTCATGCCAAGACCGCCATGAACGGCAATCTGGAGTCCTGTGGTGAACATTAAGCTCCCTGGCCATGATCCTCATTCAGGTTGTTGGATCATTCTCAATTCGGGTCTTGATGTCGTCCAGGAGGTCCGAATCTCGTTTTTTGTTGTGGCCACCACTTCCTGCTGCACGTGAAGTGCCCTGACTTGTTTCGATGGCCTTCTTCACGTTGTAAGTGGTGCGCTCGGTCACTCCAATGGTCTCGGCAGCCTTCTTCGGGTGAACTCCAGCGCGGAGGAGAACGGACAACGTTTCTCTTTTCGACTCCTGCTTCGACATGGCTGCAATTATCAAGATTTTTTTTTCCACAAAAGTTGTTAGTGCGTGTCTAAGCTTTAAGCTGAGACCCTTGAAACCGGTTTAAACCGAATAGCAGCGGCGCAATTTGAACTTACATTTTACTGAAAAATTTGGTTCGCCACCCTGTATATATATATATATATATATATATATATACAAATATATATGCTTATTATATTTTTTCACAGTCATCATAAATAAATTATTATGACACGAAGATAAATTTTCTTAAGCTTGCAAGGGTTATCCTTAAAACCCTTATAAACAATGGACATTATAGATTAGGGTCAGAATACATAAATATTGATAAAAATTGAGAAGAAAAAAGATATACAAACAATATATGAACATTACAGAGTTCCTTACAACTACAGGGTATCTGTAAAGATATAAGCCTACCATTGCCACAATCCATATACTAGGTACAGATAAAAAAAAGAATATAGAGAGCCGAAGTATGGTAGCCCTGAATATCGGGGAAAGACTAAATGAGATTTAGACTTCATATTATTTAATTATGAAATGCAGTAAAATCATAGCGCTTCATATTTTATAAAGAAAGATCTATTTGTAAAGTCGCATTCTTTCTTTAGTTCTTTCTATCGCTATTTTCCCAAAAGGGTGAAACTAACAACTATCCCGAACGTTATCGTTGCCTTACGTTACTTCGACAATCTACATATATCATATATGATAAATTTCTCAGGAGAAAGAGTTGACAATCACATGAAAGTTGTGTATCTTATCCCTTTGTTATCTGATTGGGTCTGAATTGGACAGCCGAGAATCTGTACCAGGGATGGATCTCATTACATAATCAAATAATTGACTCTTCATATGCGACATAATGTTATATTAATATAACGTCTCTTCCAGATAAACTAAATGCATCAACAGAACGGTTTCTAGGCATTCGAAATTCCGCAATAAAGACACAGTAAATGATGTCTCAGGAAGACAACAAATAAATGATTTAATTTTAAGAGCTTTAACCATGACACATGATTATGGTTTGATGAAATTGTTTTCCATTGAACTTGACAAGACATAAATTATCTTACATGATTTGATTTTAACATTTTCTCTGTTAAAATTAGAGCCTAACTGGATCAATCACCTTTATTTTGAAGAATAAATATTGAATTTGACGTCCACTTGGAGTGAACGTGCTCGCCTCCAAGCGACATTTTGAGTGAATAAGTTGATAGTTCTGAAATCTTATATTTGGATTTAATTTTTATAAGTAAAAATACAACCTAAAATATTTACACCAATAACCCCTCGGTATTATCAGGTGTTTCAATCAACCATAATTAATTAATGTATAAAATCAATTAATCATAATTAGTATGTGTATACTGTAGATAACAAAATAACATTTTGAAAAGAATCTTTCGTATATTTGAATGATTGATGCTCATCCTTAGTTGTTGTTTTTTAAAGCCCCTTTTCCTTATAACCCCCCCCCTTTTCCTGGTTTCGAATGTACTAACTATTTTTAATTTGTTTAGCTCCTTAATTATATCTATATCACTAGTACTTCATCCGTTACTTGTCGTTATATTGAAGGTTATCATTTTTGCTTCTCAGACGAGAATATGAGACTTTTGATATACATGATATACACGATATACACGATAAATATTTTATATTTTATGTTATTAAACCTATGAATATTTTATCTCTTCAAGACTTTTTTCAATTTATAAGCTTGTTGAGGGACTCCCGTAGAATAATAGAAAGGGTTTCTTCTTGTTTGCAACCTTTTTTATATAACTAGGACTCCGATTTCAGAGTCCACTATTGTTATATCGACATATTTCGTAGAAATGAAGCCTCAAGAAGTTAAATAATAATAGTTCAAAATATGTATTTTTTTTCATCAGCAAGGTCTTTGTTCCATTTTAAATATATACAACGCATAATTATATATAAATAACGTATAATTAAGAGGAAAATTGAGTTTCATACAAACATAAATAAACATTCTACCTATTTTCGCCTACCTATCAGGAAGCCTATGAGATAGAGCATCTGGTATCCACGGTTCAATTGGTCCTCTATGCATCAAGAACGGACGGATCTGGACTCCCTGTGGGTCTCCATTGCCTCGTCGGAAGACAAATAGAAACTCTTCGTTCGGTCTCTTGTGCGTCAAACGACAACAATGGGGAGTACAAATGTAAACAATCTATTTTCCCTTCGTGTGGACTGAGAAGATCAAGCTGCCACTATTTTATCAACCAGATCTTTTAAGTTCCCTTTTATTTTTATTATTACTCTTAATTTCTTGCCTTATGGGCGTATTCCTTTATTGCTTTTATTATGTGTTTGAGAGTACAAAATTGATATAATGTACGTTTGCAACGTACGGAATGTAAGATACCTAAAAGAATGAAATAAATAAAATGATATATTTACAAAAATAAGAATAAAATAAACATTCTAGTTTTTAAAATCATTGTCCTTTTGAAGACCACAAATTCTTAAAACAAGTAAATACATTTTAAAATATCAAACATTCCATATAGTATAAATGATGAAACAATAAATTATTTTTGACACTTGTAAATAATTATATGCAAATAAAAAGGCAAACATGTTTTTTTCTTCGTATCAAATCACAATAATGTTTCGATTAGTACGAAAGATATATAAACTATAAAAACGGATTTGCACGAAGATACTGGGTCTCAATCATTAGAAATGATGGTAATCATGATCCTCAAAAAAGGTCATAAAGGCCAAACCTTTTTTTGGACAAAATTTTAAGCGGCATTTTTGGAATCTACGTACAAAATGGGACTCAAATTAGGAAGTTCAGCCTGGGGGCAAACAAAGACTATAATATTGATTCATGATGTTATTTATCAGATTGAAAGATGTATGAGGGTTTCCCTTCTATTCTTGAGGAGGGATTTTTTTTCTACCACTCGCTAATTAACACGAGATAACATTTTATTATTACCTCCGCCAAAGGAGGTTTTGTTTTCACTGGTGTTGGTTTGTTGGTTGGTTTGTTTGTCAGCAGGATAACTCAAAAAGTACGGAACGGATTCGGATGAAACTTTGTGGAGCTGTTGGAAATGCCAAAAGACACAAGTGATTTAATTTTGGCATCTCTGAGTGCAGAATTAAGATGCAAAATGAGCTAAACACTAGTAAATATTTCAAGTTAGCCTACTCTGCCAATAGATGTCGCTATGCTGTGAAATCTGGTGCCGGGAGCGTCTTCCTCTCGGAATTTCCGTCGAGGGGAACCCTCCCCCGTCCCTCTACGCCGCCCCAGTCGTGAAAAATCCGCCTCGGAAGGCTCATAAGGACCCCGTGACGGCGGAGGTTTGCACTCTCTGAGTGTATATATTTTCTTATTTTATTGTTCTCGTTTATTATTCAGGTGGGGTTTACCGTGAACATAGTTTATAGCACGTTTCCTCAATCCTTTCGGATTGAAGGGCCCTTCTTAATCTTATCATTTATGTTATATTAAGGAGTGTTTCCTCCTCTCTCCTATATACATCACTCTTCGTATTCACAACTTTCTCTTGTCGTTATTTCTATTCACTCCACTATTTTAATACCCTTGGTTAATTTGAGAGTCATCAATTCTTAAAATACCTATAGTAAATCCTCCAGCAATTTTACTATTCAGTATAACAACATAGTTTTTAGTTCATATATATCTTCCTAATAACTTATACGTTATGGTAAATGTGTACATTAATTTTTTTCTCGTAATTTTGTTAATGTAGAAAACGGCCTATATGGTATAATATGGAGGCAAAAAAAGAACTATTAGCAATAAAGCGAATGAAGTTAGTAGAAAATAATATTCTAAGGCTTAATAATGTTTGGTGTTTTTCAGGAAAAATAGCTGTGGTACATCTCAGTTCTACAATTATAATGTGAAAAATTATGACATCTCGCAAATACATTCATAAAGCTGGAAGTTTAGATTGTGGCCATTTACATTAATTACGGCTATATATATATATATATATATATATATATATATATATATATATATATATATATATATATATATATATATATATATATATATATATATATATATATATATATATATATACAGGGAGTACACGTATAATCCGGACTAACTTGATCGGTTATGTCGTCTTTGTTTTTTGAGATATTGTAACGCACATATGAACAATTTGCGCTTGTATCTTATATATCTGCCAAAAAAAGACAGACTGAAAATCAGTCAACATTTAGCCATGGAAGAGGAGAAAAGGCATGCAATGTTCGCTTCCTTCCGTGCCGGGAGGAGTCCAAAGGAGGTGATAGAGTTCTTCAACTACCCCAAGTCGACCGTCTACGAACAGTGGAAGGCTTGGAACTCTTTCAAAAAGAATAATGCTCATCGCAAAAAGTGTTCTCGGTCCCTGGGGGCCACCAGGAGCGACGAGTTTGTCGCCGAGGTGAAGAGGAAGGTCAACGAGGACGGCAACAAGTCCTACACCAAGTTGACCGTCGTGATGGGCTGCTCCAAGCAGACCATCGCCAACACCATCAACAAGGGCTACAGTTCGTACAAGAAGAGGCACAGGATGATCTTGACGGAGGGGACCAGGGAGTCCAAGAAGGTCAAGGCGGCAGTGCTGCTCAACAGCCTCAAGCGGGAGAATTTTTTTAGCCAGGACCAGAATAGCAATAGGCAGAATGATAGGTGGATCTGCCAAAATGTTGACGAGGTGCCTGTCGTCAAGCACACGAAGTTCCCCTCCTCCTTGATGGCCCTGGGAGTGAAAAGCAGTGAGGGGACGTCATGCCCCCCTATTTTTTTCGAGAAGGGCCTCAAGGTCAACACGGCATCTACATCAACGTCATGAAGAACGTCGTGAAACCCTGGATGGACCTGGTGGCGAATGGGAGGCCCTATGTCTTCCAGCAGGACTCGGCTCCCGCCCACAAGTCGAGGGAGACCCAGGCGTGGCTGTTGGAGAACCTCCCCTACCACTGGAGCCCAGACTTGTGGCCCCCCAGCTCCCCTGACTGCAACCTTCTCGACTATTTCTTCTGGGGCATGGTTGAGAACAAAACCAACAGCCCGCTCACAACACTCTCGACTCCCTCAGGGTAGCCATCGTGGAGGAGTTCGCCAATATGAAGAAGGACGTCGTCGCCAAAGCCTGCGGCCACTTCAGGCACCGCCTCGAGATGGTCGTCGCCGCTGATGAGGTCTATATTGAAAAATAAATATCTATAATTGTGTGCCTTTCATTTAACAAAAAATTGTTGAAAAATAATGATAAATAAATAAGTTATCAACATTTCAAAATTTGTTTTAATTAGTCCGGATTATATGTGTACTCCCTGTATATATATATATATACCTATATATATATATATATACAGGCCCGGCTCTAACCACTTTGGTGCCCTAGGCAAGATTTTATGTGGCGCCCCCCCCCCCCCATGCATCGCAGTGAATTCCACTGCTAGTGTACATATACTCAAAAGAAACTGAATATCGTTGTTCTAGATATTGTTTTATTTAAATAAAGAAACAGCACATTAAAAACACTAAGAAAATAATTAAGGAAACAAATACAACAAATAAACTAAATGTATAAATATAACAAAAAAGCTCATTTAAAGTATTAGATTTAAATACTCCTAAAATATAAACTGTAAACAATTGAAATAGATTAACGTATTAATACAATATAAATAAGACACTGCACAATAAAGAAACCAGTGTGCACTGTTTTTTTACAAAGATTTAAATAAAAATATAAAATAAATATATAAAAAGGTCATCTTATAATGACCTCTCGTGGTTTATTTTTTTGGTATGCTTTAGCTTAAACTATTTTAAAACAACAAAACCACCTCCTCAATCTCACATAACCTCCTACAGATTTACTCTCCTGGTCTTTCTTGCAGCAAAGTCATTTATAATATCATCATATGATAACTGATTTGAGACCACATGGTTTATGCTTATAATGCCAAGTCCACTGAGACGTTCTTGCATCATGGTAGATCTAAGATACGTTTTTATCCGTTTGAGCTTAGAGAAGCTTCTTTCAGCAGCAGCCACTGTAACAGGAAGAGTGGCAGAGATTCTCAAGGCAACCCACATGTTAGGATAAATTTCGACCAGCTTCTCTCATGCAGGAAGGTCAAAAGTTCCATATGTGTCATTTTCTTTGATGGCAATGGTGGGAAATTCTGCATTTCCTTTGCAAGTTCTGTGCCATCAATATCTGGCTGGCTGTCATGGGTCAAAACGGTACTTAGAGTTTGACACTTCAGTAGCAGGTCCTCTTCTCCAAAGTTGGGGAAATCGAGGAGCACACCAAAGATTCTATTCACTTCTCCAAGATTCTGAAATCTTTCATCTAGTGAAGAGATGGCCGTATCCATGACCATATTAAAAAATGTGGTTTCCATTTTTCGTAGTGCATCATGGATGTGTTCATCTGGAGAATCATAGCTAAAGTGCTTTTTTGTGGTTCTCAGACGTTTTTGTTTGAGTTTAGCCTCCACGTTCATCTCTTCGCACATCTCCTTTGCAGTTGTCTGTGCATCAGAAAATCCAGTGTTTCTGTAACTTGTGAGGGAATCTCTGGTTTTCTTCAGCAAGTCCACAGCTACATCAAACTGCATGGAGGGTGACTGCATTAGTTTACTGACATACTGGATCTTGCTGAGAATTTCGTACCATATAACTGTACAAATACAAAAGCAATAGGATCCAATCTCTTCAGCCAAAGACTGGGCTTCAACTCTCACCACAGGGTCTGCAGTTGTTTCCCTCACTTCCAGAAGAGCCTCCCTGACTTGACCAGCTTGATACCTTACTGCTTCAATACTTTTTATTCTGTTTTCCCATCTGGTCTCGGCCCATGACTTTAGAGTTATTTTAACATATTTTAGGAGGACATCCCACCTATGGGTGGAGGCTGAGAAGAGCTTAAATAACTTTGTTAAATGCCCAAAGTAGCCAAGGGCATCTGGCAAGCTTTTTGCAGCATCAGCTACTACCAGATTTAAAGTGTGGGCACCACATGGGACCAAAAAAGCTCTTGAATTTCTA
This sequence comes from Caligus rogercresseyi, assembly GCA_013387185.1. Taxonomy (NCBI): domain Eukaryota; kingdom Metazoa; phylum Arthropoda; class Copepoda; order Siphonostomatoida; family Caligidae; genus Caligus; species Caligus rogercresseyi. Next base: position 12,208,253 of record CP045892.1, read on the forward strand.
CACATATAATTATCGGCATTAATGGGTTAAATTCTATAAATCCTTAAAAACAATTTATTGGAGTAAACTTTGGATAATTATCAACCCCAATGGAATCTGTTCGGGATCTTAGAAAATATCATTATTTTTATACTACTACCTATAAGCTTTGTTAAACAGTTAAATTGGCGCCCCCTGGATGGACGGCGCCCTTAGCATTTGCCTATACTGCCTATGCTACGGGCCGGCCCTGTATATATATATATATATATATATATATATATATATATATATATATATATATATATATATATATATATATATATATATATACAGTCAACTTTGCCTAAGTCGAAATTGCATAAATCGAAAAGTCGCCTAACTCGAATATAATCAAAAGTCCCATTTTTTCTCCATTGACATGTGTGTAATAAAAATCGTACAAGTCGATTTTTGTAAGTTGATATTTCGCTTAAGTCAAACAGATATTTTGACAGTAACACATACATCAAAAAGAAAATATCTTCGCATAAGTCGAACAGGGCGCTCACTTTCCAAAACAAAGCCCGCATGCACTGCGCCTGCCGTTCACACTGTGTATTACAAGGAAGCAGACACGGATTGTTGAAGTAGAGAAAAATATTGAACACTTAAGATTCTAAAATGAGAATATAAAATTTGAGAATATAAAAGGTATGTTCCTCCCTCCAAGCGAGGTAAAAAAAAGGAAATTGTGCCTTCGCCCAGCTGCTGCATCGCCGATGATTTGTTACTGCATGTGAGTGAGTGCACACACACACGCCTACCTGTATATCGAATTTTTCTTCGACTTAGCAATCAAAATTTGTAACTCGAATTTCGTCTAAGTCGATTGTTTTTGCACAGTCCCGAGATAATCGCCTTAGGTGAAGTTGACTGTATATATATATACATATATATATATATATATATATATATATATATATATATATATATATATATATATATACATACATATATGTATATATAAAGTGTGGTAAGATCAAATCCGGCGGGTTTTTAGGACATCCTTTAACAAGGATGACGTCATCTTATCCGCGCCGCTAATTTTTTAGCAGACAGCCAACATTTAAGAGATCATTTCAGTTAAATTTTATCATCGTCATAACCGCATATGGAAATATACAGCCTGCTATTTAGAACGAGCAAGAACGCCGGTGTACCGTTATCCAGATTCTTTGTAAAAAGGGCAACACCATCAGCAACACCCAGGTCTCTGAGCTGCTCGGGATCGACAGAAGAAGGGTTGCTGAGCTCAGGCAGCAGCTGAAGGATACCTTGTGCTGTCGTCGACAGGGCCTTCAGGCTCTCCAGCAGCGCCCGCAAGGCCAGGACCCCCAACTTCATCAGGAGGGTGTCAGACATCTTCGAACACGACCCCAGCAGGTCCATCAGGGATGTCCCCAAGGAGCTGGACCTTTTCTCACGTAACTTTGTTGGCCTGTTTGAATGAGGATTTGCGTTGTCACAGCTACAAACTCAAGGATGGCCAGCTGTTGATGCAGAAGAAGCCCCCTAGCTCCCCTGATTTGAATCCTATGGACTATTTTTTCTGGGGCTACCTTGAGCGACACACCAACCGACTGGCTCACAACATCAAGGCCGCCCTCATCAACTCCATAATGAAGCAGGCTAGGAAGTTGGACAGGGCCCTGATGGCCAAGGCCTGCTCCTCCTTCCGCGCCAGGATCCAGCGCGTCATCGACGTAGAAGGCGGATGGATTGAATAAGCAGAATTTACACATCTGTACGAGCATTTTAATGTCTAAATAAATAAAATTGAACAAAAATTGACGATTTTATGTGTATTTTAAGTTGAGAGAAGAAAAACGCTGGTTTTGATCTTACCACCCTGTGTATATATATATATAAAGTATTTAAATTCAGCATTTATGACGTATTTAATAGATTTATGCTCCTACGAAGTTGCATTGATACTACAAAACCATTAGTACGTAATAGCTGTAATAAAAATAGATGCTCTTGACATATATGTACAACAGTTTTGTCATATCCATGACTTAGTCAGTTGATCCTATCGCATTAATATGGGTTTGGGGATGTTAAACTGTATTAGACTCCAATTACGAGACAAATTCATCCTACTCCACCTCCTAACGTTTTTTAGTGTTTGGAACGATGATATCCATTGGTCGAAATGTCAGGATAATTTGAAAGTAATTATTTGATAACATATACGATGTATTTGCCAATCTTCCAACAAAAACTACGCTAAAACTATTGGCTGTGATTTTGAAGGAAAAAACTTTTAGTTTGTACAATATTAATGAAATGAATACAAGCCTTTTGATTTAATATTTTAATAAATTTATTCTAAAAAATGTTTTAAGTTTTGAAAATATACTAAAGAGAGTTTTTTTAATATTTTAGCCATTAGTCGACGTCAACCGGTTGTATGCAAAAGCGTTTCCACACAAAACAACTTTTTGATATCCGAGGAGGCCACTCTAGAGCATAGTTTATTATGAACCTTTTGAAAAGTAAGTTTATAATTTTTCTGACCACTAAACATAATAGCTCGGATTCGTCAATTGACGTAGTTTTTAATATTATTTCCTTTTTTTATTTTTGTTCGATTTTATTTTGGTGAATGACATACATCGACTTTTAATTATTTAAAGAACAAATTGAAAATTTTAAAATTTGAATAGAAAAAGTTCAATCTCAAAATTCGTCAAAATTACTATAACCGTGTCTGACGTCAGGTGAGGTAAAGTATCGAAAAATATATGTATAAATCACTCTGCAACAACAAAAAATAATACAAAACTTTCTGATTAAAAAAATATCTATTCAACAAAGGTTTCGGGAGCAGTAAAATTTTGCTATGCACTTTCCAAAGGCTGGTGATGTTATTTTGTGCAAAGGTAAATATATTGTTGTTTTTGCAAAAACAAATTCATAACAATCAATGATTGCCAACATATAAATTGAAAAATTGATACAAAATTAATTGACTTATAGTATAAAGAACCAAAGTGCACATTTTAATTGCTTAAATATTGCTTTAAAAAAGTATAGAATCAGTTTACGTCAATGACATAAGCTGCGCTTCTTTGGAGTTAAAAACTCCCTCTTTTTTTGTATTTCAAGGAGCGATAAAATATCTCACTCACTGATTTGATGCTTGGTATTTCTAACCTCTCTGGACAATGTGCATTTTCATAATGACGAATAATCAGTTAAGCGTAGGACCCTCTGAAAACAGATTGACTAGTGTCCTAGAAAAGATATTATGAACAATTATTTAAGAATAAGGGATGAACGTAGGATGTCGTAGGATGTCTTCCATAACCCATCACCTATGTTAACTGTGAGAAAGTCTTCTCTAGTACGGAACCCCTTTCATCTGACTACAGAAACAGCATAGCATAGAAACTTTTGGTAGGTTTTATCATCAGTGTAAAAAAAATGTATTTTAAAAATACAATTCTTTAGAAAAATATTTTTTAAGAACCTCTATTTTAAGAAGACAGTGCAACTCTCTCAATAGGTTGCCAATTCTGTTTGGTCTACTCTTGGCATTCATTTTAATTATTATTTTGTACAAAGCTTTAAATGTTTTATCCGCTGCTTTATCATTTTGAAGATTGAGTCCATAATATTTAAAATTGGGTTTATGTTAATGTCTTGAAATTCTGAACTTTTTTAATAGGTCATTTTTTTCTTTTTTTTTAATGGGTCATTATTAAAAAATCATACATAAAATAATATACAATAATAAATAAAAAGAGCAAGAGGGGTTGTGATAAAAAAATCATAAATAAACATTGTAGTTTAAAATTAATCCTCTGAGGCAAGACCCATCACATCATTAAAACATCATAATCTACATTATATAAAGTGAAGTGAGTACACGAAATACAGGAAGAAAAAAATTGTGAATAGTATATGAGCACATCTTTTATTGTACGGCTCCCTCGATGATGTCATTTTAAGTCTCATAGGTCATTTTTGGCGCTACTCGTGATCTTGTATAACTTTGAAGATTTTTCATATGACACTCATATACTTGATGTCTACATTCAAAATGTAGTTTGATCACTCTAGGAATATGTTTTGTCTACTTTACTCCGTTTTCACTCCCAGTATTTGAGATGTCAACTAAAAGTCCTGCAATTTTTTCTATATTATCAAATTATTCAAAAAATTTGATGATGTCGTCGGCATATGATTCTCCAGTTGAATTTTACATGAGGGAATTCCTAAGAGATGTTGTCTTCAGCTGTTTTAGCTTGCCTTAAAGTTCGTGAAAGTGCTCGACCACTGACATATTTTTTTAAAAATATAACTGTGTATTTCACTATTTGAACTCCCGATTTCCATTATTGTTTAAGAAGCGATTGTTTGTTTGTTTTTAGATATACCTAATGAATAAGTAATGTAATCCTTAATATCACTTGAAGAAATTAAATCAATCTGCGATGAAAATTTTGTATTCATTATTTGAAAGTTTTGTTTATATATTCACTGAATTAATATATCGTTTATCCATTTCACCTAAACTGAAGGTCCTAGGGCTTCGCTGATCTCAACAAAATGAAATATCGCCCACTTGTTTATTTGTGTTCTTTTTTCGGTCTATATTGTATTTTGCTACTTATAAAACTTTTGGAAGAGTACCTTCAGAAAACTTTTTCCAATTTATCTTTTTGCGTTCTGTATTTCAATGTTTTAATGATACTGAAGTAAACTCTTCACAATACCTATTACATGATAACAATAAGTATATAAACTTTACGTGCTACTACCTAGGTACTCATCCTAGGTCCAATCCTCTACCTTGTCCTGGTTGCGGACGTCACCTCCTGCGTTGGCATTGGAGACGAGGAAAATGGTAGTTACGCGGACGATTTCTTCCTATGGGCTGTCGGTGATTCCCTTGAGGAAGTTGGGCTCTTGTTAGAGAAGAAGGCGGATGCCTTCTCTAAATATGCAGGGGGGAATGGTCTCGTCCTTAACGCCGCCAAGACCAATTCATGATTGGGGGCAAAGCCAAGAAGAAAGACACTTCAGCCTTCACCATCAGGGTTGGGGGCGTCGAGTTGCACCCATCCGATAAGATTGAGTTCCTTGGGGTCAAGTTCGTCTTAGACTTCACCACCGCACCCCACAATGCCTACGTGGTAAAGGCAGCAAAACAACATGCAGCACTCATCTCAAGGTTGGCCGTTCATATTCCGAGGGGAAAATACCTTCGGCAACTGGCCAGGGGGCTAATGGTTGGTAAGCTCTCGTATGCAGCCGCGGTCGTGACGACACCTAGGTTTGATGATAAGAATAAGGAGCCGGATGCTGCACACAGGGCCGTCCAGGTCGCAATCAATGACATGTTAAGGAGCATCGCGGTTGCAGGAGACGGGACCACATTCGGATCGAGGATCTCCTTAGGAGTGCAAAAATTCCCTCCCTCAACGAGATAACCGTCATGGCTGGGCAGTAGAGACCTGGAAGTGCTTCCACTCCAACGATGGGGGATGTGGTGCCAGAAACCCATTGGCAATCTCGTCTTCCCAACCCCAAAGAGACCGACGAGGTCTACGACTTCGGTGGCATGTCATTAAGGGGCGGCACAGACACATTTGAGTCCCACGCAGTGTCTGTGTGGAACAATTTTGAGTCCCTGAGGTCGGCCAGGACACTAGCTGCGGCAAGGGACGTAGCCAGGACCATTGGCCGCAGTACCCCAATTTAGGGGGATTTATTTATTTATTTTAGTATTTTTAATTTTATACGTGTTTTTAATGTTATATATATGTATATGTTTATACACAGGAATTATTTTTTTTTTATATTTATATTATTATAGCTAAAACGGACCAGCCAATAGCTGATATTTAAATCAAATAAAGGATTACACACTCATTTTGAAAACAACTATAAAAATAATTTTAAAGGTAAACAAAAATCATAATTACGAAAATTTCATAACATGAGGGCATACATAACATTGGCAAGTATACATAACAATATTTTCCTTAAAAACGTCAATTTCACTGTGATCATTCTCAAAAAACTGCACAAAATGTGTATCATTATAAGGCAATTAATTTGCCATAGCAAAACAAAGTTGCTAAAATATTTTCTAGGATTAATATTTAAAAAAAACCAAAAATGCATATTTAGATCACAAAGAGGCCTATTTAACAAGTCAAAAATCATACAAATCTTCATTTACTTGATTTCTCCAAGGAATTTCGTGAAAGATTATACTTCAAGCAATCCTTTAGAAAAAAAATAGTGGGCAATCAAAAAAATTCAGCCATTACAAGCCATTTTAAAATCGTCATTGTCAAAACCTTTCTGAAACTTTGAGTGGCTTGGGCAGTCACAAAATAGCTTTTGATGGCTGAATTTTTTTCATCACTACCCAGCAGAAAATCGCTTGGAGCAAATAATTGGAGTTATTGGCCTAAAAAAAGGAAGGGTAAAATATATATATATATGTATATATATATTCTATATATATATATATATATATATATATTATAGAGAGGAGAGAGAGAGAGAGAGAGAGAGAGAGAGAGAGAGAGAGAGATAGATAGATAACAGGTCGGCTGATAAGTCCCGAGACTAACTAGAAGAAAAATTTTCTTGACAAAATTCGATTTTATTATTCAAATAGTTGCCTTCTAGGGCGATACAGTGATTAAAGCGATCTTTCAATTTCAGAGTCAAATTTCAGATTCTGCTCAGAATCATGAATTCGTTGTTGTTTTGGTCGATTGTGAGCTCTCGCGGCCCCACTTTGCACAGAGCTTTCGCATGTCCAAATATTCATGCACGATATGTCCAACGCGCTCTTTCGATATCTTCAGAGTCTCAGCTATCTGGATCAACTTCACTTTACGGTCATTTAAAATCATTTTGTAGATTATTTTTATGTTTTCTGGTGTAACCACCTCTTTGGGCGTCCACTGCGTTTATCATCATTCGTGCTCACACGACCACGTTTGAATTCAGCAAACCATCGACATATGGTTGCTTTCGATGGAGCAGAGTCCAGATAACATTCTTCAATCCAAGTTTTAGTATTTTTTTGCATAAAAAATAATGTTTTATTAACACACGAAATTCGTCTTTTTCTATTTTTTCACAATAACAAAAGTAGCTTCACTTAAACGCAATATCTCACAAACTAGTTGTCAGACAGCTGTTATTTTATGCATGTATGTTTTGAAGGTTGGTACTAGCTAACAGTCATATGAAAACAAATCCACTGGCGCCATCTATGTGTTAGTCTCGGGACTATCAGCCGACCTGTAACCAAAAGTATATGTGGAGTAAATTACAATGTTATTAAAATAATTGCTCATAAATAGAAAATATCCTTTAAAATATCATATAAATATAAAAACCATATCACAATCAAATAAAAAAATATTAAATAATTTAGTATTCTGTACTAGATGTCATAAAAGGAAAAGCTACCTACATAATAAATAAAGGATCCTTCAAATAAAGAACTCGTTGTAAATATTTTCTATTACACTATTAGTTTTTTGTTAATTAACTATTGCATGTTTTGCGTACAAACATATTTAATATATTTTTGAGTTTTCCTTATTATTTAATAACAATTTCATACACGAAGGTATTAAAAGAAAAAATTATAATCAATGAAAAAGGGACGTGTTACCCAATATAGGTATATATATTTTATTTGATTTTATTTTTTTTTGCCAAGCTTTATTCATGTTTTTTTTATTTCCACTATTGTGGAGGCATAGGAATTAAGAAACACATTTAAATCAAATACAAATACATGTACACATGACATTTTTTAAGAATGAATGCTTTTGTGATTTAATGATGAACGTTGAGCTATGCATGGCGAGGCGTCGAAACTACTGCTGTATGTAGACCACGTCGGCTTGGTGGGCGGTGCAGGGGATCTGCTCGTCGATGATGAAAAGAGAATAACGTCGGAGTACTTCATAAGCGTGAGGAGGACCTATAGTCCCTACTTATATATATCTTAATAGTTGTAAATAATTATTCGTCATTGTTTACCTTCCTTTGTACAAACAGTCATCTTTACACCTTAACAAATGCACAAATATCCAAATGTAGGAATTGTGTGTGTGGAAACGGGGTATTATTCTATAAACACAATAGTTATATTGTTGTTCGGGAGCCATATAACTATAATCAAATAGGCTTAGTTAAGGATATTGCATAATATTTAATTAAATAATTTACACACGCCTACAAGCTATATATTTTTTTAATATGTGCGAAAAAATTTCACACATTTAATAATACTTATACTAGCCATCAACTATCAAACACAAAACAGCTTAATAAATACGTAACAATAAAAGCCAATAGGTGTAATATGAATTTCAACTATATTATTACATTATTTTTAAAATTCAATATTTGTTTAGTATGTGCGTGTGCGTATGTGCATTGATGAGGTCACTTAAAGCAAGCATAAAAATAAAATGTAATCCACCATGTGACAATAAGACTTTTCAACATTGATTAACTCATTAACTTATGAAATTTTATATTAATTGCAAAATCTTGGTTTTAAAAATCTATTTATCACATTTTAATATTTGTAAAATGCCCAGAATGTCTTTTCATGCTTTGTCTGGTAATGTGGAAATGTTGTGTGCAGAAATGAGTTGTAATTAAAGTTAAGTGGCTTTTGTTAGTTTTAGTGAGCTATTACTCACAATTAATTTTGTGATGAATTAAATAAAAAGAAGGAAATCTAACTTTTATCCTTGTTCATGCTATTTTAGCCATATGAGAAATATATGTAATGTACATGTAAATGTTTTTATAGATCTACGATATTTCATACTTCGCATACTCCTTAGCATCTGAAATTACTAACGAACAAGGTCCAGAGAGGGACGCCAAAAGAATGAAGTAGGCTCCTATTCTTCGACTCGACTGAGGTGAAGTCTTTGAGTAATGATTTTGAAGACAATGAACGTGTATTCACAAAATGCTGTATCTCCAATAAGGAAAAAAGGAATATGTTATCCATTCCTTTACATAATTTCTGTATTTTATTATAAAATATATTATTTATTGCAGAATAAAATAAAAATAACCGAAAAAGATACGACTTTTCTCCACTGTTAAATCATTTGTGATTTGAAAGTATATTTGTTAATTAATCATTATAAAGACTGCATTTTTTTTTATTAGTTGCACCATAACGACGCATCTTTATTCACTTATGTTAAAACAATAACAAAACAAACATTAAAGGAGGTAATCATATAGGGAATTTCATATACTATTTAAAATTTCAATAAGGGATTTGTTAACCACATGTCCAAAACCCTAGGAAAATTATGGGGTATTGGTATTTCTTCTCTACGTAATTTATAAATGCAAAAATTGTGTTTTGGTACAAAAAAATATAAATGGTGTCTTCATGGTGTAACTGTACAATGTTCAGGAAGAATTAATTTACATTTGAAATGATTTGGAAGGGTTAAAAGAATACAAACTTAAATTCCTTCGAATTGCCGATCAAGTGGTTCCTTCTTTGAGCCATTACTTACTTTTTTTTATTAAGATAGTCCATCAATATTTCCGTTTTCATAATCAAATGTGATTTTTTTTTTGTAATTTGAAATTGAATATTTTGTTGTTGATTTTGATATCATTAGTAGAGTTATTTCATACGAAATATGTATTTTTCTAACTTTTTTCTTTTTTATAAATATTAATACATACTTTATTGGACTTTTGTAATATCAAAAAATAAAGAGCTCGATAGCCGTGTGTGAAAGACGTGTTCAACTCTCAATGTTGGGGGCGCAGGTTCGGATCCCGAGAGGAGATGGTCATTTTTGGTCTACATCATTGATAAGATCCTAGGTTCGATAGAATACTTTTAATGCTATAATGCTTATTTATATCCTGTAGGATGCATTCTGTCCAACCATATAGGCAAAAAAAGAGAGTACGATAGCCATGTGTGTTAAGGCATATAGGCAAAAAAAATAAAAATAAAGAACTTTAAAACATTCAATAAAACAAAATACCGCATTTAAACTAATACAGTAATTATTATGTAAGAAAGTGTAAAAAGTGCAAATTTCAGAAGTAAAGCAACAAATAGACAAACATAACCATAACATTAAGTTTTGTTGAAAAGGAACAACTTTTAAAGAAGATTTTAGTGCTTGAATTTTTGAAACTAATAATAATTTGAATGTTAATGTTAGGAATGGAATATCGCAAGTCCATTCATACATTGATGAAATAAAAAATTGTTCAATTAATAACAATGTAATATATATATTGTGAGAAAAATTAATAAAATACCTTCGTGCCAAATAGAAAAATACATCGAATAGTTTTCTTTTTCTTGTCCAGATGGAATACTAGTAAGAAAAGTATTTTTAGCATGATACATAATATAAGTAGAATTATATCTGCTAAATATTAGACTTTTAACATTTGCAATAACCAACTCTTCATTTTATAAGTTGACATTCTGAAATTCTACTTCAAAAATATGATTAACAAGAAAACCTTTCATTGAAAAATGGAAGGAGGCTTTAGTGAAGCTTACAACTTATCGAACAAATAATGATAACAGGAATTGTAATATTTGAAATGTCAAGTTTTTTTTGGTTGAAAAAACACGTCTGATGCTTCAAGGGAAATAATAATTTTAAGGCTTTACACTTTTTTTCAGGCCTCTAAAGCCTAGAGCCTAGACTATCAGATTAAGTTTATTAAGATTTTTGTATCATATATTTATTCACTGGTCAAATTGTTATTTTTGTATTTTTTTGGGCCACCAAATTGAATTTGCTTCGTTATTAATGGGTATTATTGCCTTAAAATTAATGTATCAAAGTTGATCAGAAAGGCTTTTCCATCTCTGGAGACCAACGTTTGCCTACCAAATTGAGCTCACCTTTAATGAGCTCAGAAGCTCACTTAAGCTTTTGACAAGCAATGCCATGATTGCATCTCAGTTTTACAATCACCTTCTTTTATAAAAATTCTTCTTAAATTCAACTAAAACTTTTCATTTGTGGAAAGCTGTTCGAAATTACCTGCATTTATTCATTTTACTTTTGATTTATGTTATAAAAATGTAATATAGAATTATATATTTATGCAAAAACATGTTTTTTAGAACATCAGAGAAAAGGTATTTAATTTATATGTATTATATGGATCATACCTACGTATCATAAACGGATTGGTTTTATTTGTATTGTCTCTTCGAGTTCAAATCTACATATCTGAAAACTTGTTACTTTGATAGTAAGAATGGAACTGAAAATGTCTCATATTTTGTTGTATCTTATATATTATATCATAAATTATTTTAAGCCTACAAAAACCCTGAAAATGTCTGAACAAAACACATAAACATATTTATATGTGTTACAAGGTTCTAAACATGTTTAAATAAAAGTTTTTAGTCAACACATAAAAATATATATTTTTTAGACTGGATTTTTAACATTATTGGAAATAATTAGAGCAATATATCTAATCAAAAAAATTTTTATTAGCATAATTGATTTCTATCTATATACGATACCAAGTTTCTGGAGGTGTTTCAATTCTTAGGAACTATTTAAACTCATATCTTATAAAATTGACACAATTAGTATTGCATATGACACTTTCTTTGAATGTGATTTGACTCTAAATATTATTTTCTAACAATCCTATTTTATAGCAATACGTAATCCTGGAATAGTCATTGAAATCCATTCGTTTCTTAACAAAATAAATTTATTACTTTTTCAAATAAACCCAGTAACAACAAATTTATTTTATATTAAACTCAAAACGTAACAAATACTTGTAAGTCTCTATTATTTATCCTCGTATCTTTTCAAAAACATTTTATAATAGAGGCTAAATATTTAGGTAGGAAGTAGTTAAACCTGAGCAGTTAGAATATTGATATCAATTTGGGTTTGGCCTATAAAATAAAAACAAACTCTTCTTTATATTTAAAAACACTCTAAATATTAATTAAAAGTATGCTTAATGTAAATAAACATTTCTATACCAATGAGCACTTTAGAAAATGCATGAACATTTTTGAGTCTATGCAAAATTACATTATGTCCTCCTTTGTCCCACCAAAGATCCTACTCAGGAAGAGAGTTTTAGTAACCAATATTCATTTAGAAAGCAAATGCATTGATTTCAGATTGAATGAAGCTTAGATAAAATTTAGTCTCCCAGATAATGTGTTTCGTTATATTGTGATAAATTAAAAAAAAAATTATTTCTACAAACTTAGTTTCAGGAAACGCCCGGGTATCCAGCCCGGCCCAATTCCCGACTGTGTTTTGAACGTCCCGGCCCATTGTCTAAAAATTTACGGTTACCGGGATACATCGATCATAGCACCCTCTAACTAAGACGTTGTTGATGTTCGCGAAAAAGATGTTCGTCATTCTGAAATTGACGACTTTTTTAGAAAATAATTTTTAAAATGTATATAATTAAAAAGTAGTACTGTAGGACAACTGTTGCAGATATTTAAAAAAGTCTTAATTCAGACTCTCTTGGATACACTTAGTATTGGTTTAAATACAGAATAGTTACAAGCACGTTAACACTAGAAGCATTTACGGTAGAAACATGGATTAGAGGCTATGTTATTTTTTGCAAGACGTATTTAGAGACGTCAAAACATTTTCTACTCGAGTGTAGCATATTTGGTAAAATGTTATACAGACTAAAATAATTTTTCTTTGACCGATACAATGATTGCTTGAAGACAAAAGATTTTGTGTATATATATGTAGGAAAAAATAAACCTGATCACCTCTAGATTGCAGTTCATGCTCTATAAATTTAGAAGCTCCAAAAAAGTACTTCCTCCGACGTCGAACCCATTCTAAATAATGTAATATTTATATGTAGACTAAAATAATTGTGTAATCTCTTTACAAGTATGGATTTGAAATATAATAGTACCGTTGTGTACAAAAAAGTATTAATTTTCTATAGGAAAAATTATTTTCTATAAAAGCATCGTCACTTTCAGAATTTACTTCGGCTTGAAGAATTTACTCGTCGGCCCGGCCTGGCTCCCGGCGAAAAAAAGTGTCCCGGTCGTGTCCTTCTTAGTTTAATATGAAATTGCTTTATTCTGGATATTTTGCAAAAAAAAAATCATGAGAACATATGGTTACGCTAGTTGTACAACTGTGTTTTAGATCAAAAGAAAATCACTATTCAATTTCATATTTTCTAGGTGCCAAATGGCAGTTCTAGTAGAAGGAGGGTGCTTTTCGAATCTTCAGTTTCATTCTCTTTCTTACACATTAATATTTAATATAAATGTAAAAATGTGCCATTTTTTAGAAAATAAGTTCAATAAATATTTTTAAGTGTCATTTAGGATAAAATTGACAGTGTTTTTTTTACAAAAGTCGATCTTGTGGAGACTTTTTCTTATAAAATAAGTTAAAGACTCATCTAAATTTGTAATTTGTTTGCTATAAACATGAAAAGGCCATGTATGCGTCGTTTATGTCCAGGAAGTTGATTTACCAGCCCTGGTTGCGAGTACCTGTCACCTTCTAAGTTCTTTAAGTATGGACATGTATATCCTGTAAAGACTGTTAATATCCAAAATACATGACATGCAATAAATATACTCACGTTAAATTATTATTTTAATATGAGGGTTTTTATGTAACAAATACATTCAAGGATACATTTGAAGCCACATGTATGTTTGGCTGGGATCAATATTCCTCAATTATTACTGAAATACTAGTTTTGAAATATTGAAAATGTATCAAATAAACACTAAAGTACGTTATCTAAACACTTTATGAATTGCCTCAAGTAAGGAAAGTGTATATATAAACACTCCATTCCAAAAGAAATCCAACTTTAAAAATATATATATTTAGGAGCAAACTATTTTATTATCTATGTACTTCCCTTCTGTATCGATACACAAATTTGCACGCTACAGCAAGTTTTCAAACGACTCCTCCATGTCCTTAATAGGAATGTAAATCGGTCGTGTATTTAATTGATGCAATAATAGGTGAATAGGGCGAAAAATTTAATGTAAAAATGTGATTTAATATAAAAACTTCAGTTACATGTGATTTTATATTTTGTACTTCGGGTGGTATGTGTTTTAAAAACATCTAATTATCGTTCTTGAGGATCAAAACTTTGTTCAAAATGTGGCATGCGGTTGTTTGAGGAATGTCTAATTTTATTAACTTTTATTGACAATTTTGATGAGTTCACCCACTTTTAAGAAATTTTCTTCCGATAATCCAGTTCTTGGACGGCTTAATATTTTCTTAATCGCCCAGCGTCTTTCTCCCATTTTGAATCGCTCGAACTACTTGTAAACTTGTGTACGAGATATATTATTGACACCAATTGCATTTTTAGCATATGATGCGTTTTAGTAAAAGTTTAATTTTAAAAACCGTTTTACCTTTTTCTTATTTTCTGACCGACGTAGCAAACAGATTTAAATATAATGGCTTTTGTTGTACGCATCCAAATGTCAAAAAAATGTATGCCAGTGTCTATGAACCAACTACGTATAAAATATTAAAATAGATAACACTAGTGGCACTACTTTAAAAAAGTTGGGTTTCTTTTGTAACGGAGGTTTTTAATTGACATATTTTGTATACCAATAAATAAAGAGGAATGATCAAAATGAGTGACTATAATATTTTCTTTGTTTGATTTTATTTAATTGCAGTATATTTATGTAACAAACAAGTAAATAACGTTTGATTATTGAATATTGTTTATCTTTCATGAAATTCCGAACATTGTTTTGATTGATAATGTATTCAAGGTAAAAATATTATGGAAAAAAATCAAATCCGACTATTTAATGAACATTATGACAAAACTACTGATTTTAAATATTTTAAAAAATAATAATCGAAAAATTAAAAAAATTTAAACAAAAAATTGTTTATTGATTAGCAAATAATTACAACGACTTTTTTCAACAAGTGTATTTATATATGTATATATAACTCCATACAAATATATTAACATATTTATACATATGCATATATAAAACATTATTGTATTTATAAATTTATATGTCCTCTGCTGTCTTGATAGACACAACTTTTGGAGCCCCCCGAAGATTTCAGAATTCAAATGCATTATTATTATACAGAAAAAAATATAATATCAAAGGAAATTTAAAAAAGAATGCTTATAAAAAATAGACTGATATCATTTGTATTGTACCTTAAGCCTACAAATGCATCATAATTTTGGGCTTACATCCATCATTTAAAGACCCTCTTTACAGGCAATTTATTCACAAAAATGGGAAATATGGGCTTTGGGTATATGCATATGGGCAATAAATTACAAAAAATGCCTTATATATTATTATATTTGAAAAAAAAAATGTTTAAGAAAAAGAAAAAGGTACGGTTCTCTCAATGCAAATTAATATTTTACCCAAATTAAAATTTTAACACATATTTATAGTTGAAAGGGTAAAAAATATAAACTTAGTCATCATTAAAAAGGGTGCGAAATCTAGTGCTAAAAAAACAACAACTATAAGCTTACTTAATGATATATATTCATAAAATATAAACAAATATTTTTAATAGGATATAGAGGAGCCACATATTTATGCAGCTTTTATCTGTAGCCAACCTCCTTTTATGCGGCTACGAAACCGAGAACAGACAATTTTGATCTGCGCTGTTTCTATCTTACTGAATTTCTCCTTGATTCAGTTTATAAGAGACTGCTTGTTTTAAGGGATGTTCAGTTCATCATGTTCTCCACGTTGGATCAGACAAAGTAGTCAAACGGGTTTTAATCCGTTATGAGGAAGGCCAATAAGAGAAGGGTGCAAACACAAAAGCATTGCTTTTCAGCCATTCTTCCGTCCGTTTAGCTTTATAGGTCGGGATTGGTTGTCGCATCCACAGCCTGTTGCTAATAACAGACTTGATCCCGGGCAACACAACGTCCTCCAGAGCCTGCAGGTAAATATTCGTGTTCTCCCTGAGGCATGAAGATGTGGAGCGTCATGACATACCTTCACAAGACACGACACCAAGACCATGAATAATGGTTGAAAACTTGGTCTTCGATGACTCCTCTAGCTTTTTCCTGAGACTTCCAACCGTTCTAAGTGGTATTGAAAAAAGTTAGAGATGTTTAATTGCTAAATTTCATGTAATCTCTAAACTTAATCTGGATTGCAGCGGACCTACGATCTTTCTCATTGAACATAATTACTTCTTTCTGGGTCACTTAAAATGGTGTTATCGCTGCAGGTGATTAACATAACTGAAGTCTATGTCCCGGACAAAAGTTTAACGCATATAAATGCAGCAGATTTCGACCTCGTACTCCGTTAATGAGACGTAAAACAGTAACAAAATTGATCGTATATATATATATATAATTATAATGATACGACACTCAAGTAAAGAACACGACAAGTACTATGAGAATTTTGTGTCAATGCAGTAAAAATACTTAACATAAATATAAATATAGCAGATCCTATTTACAGACTACGAGTGTACAATATTATTTATGATATTTTTCAAATGCTTTATTTTTTTTCTCATCCTAGTAACTAAGTGTCTCTCGTAAGATAAGACGGAGATCATTTTTAATATAATATTGTGGTTTCTTCCTACATATGTAGAGTATCTTAATCTTATGTCCTTCCATATCTAAGAACTACTTTCCCCTTTTTATATGTAAAAACTATAACAAATGAAGAACATTATTTAGCATTTTCCTTTTTTCAAATATTATTGAGTTATTAGTGATCAAGAAAGTATGGTTTCGTTTAAAAACATTTTAATACAATTTATTACTTATTTACATTAATTATATTTTGAAAGCATTAGTTATATAATGCTTATATATTTGACATTCGTATTAATATAATTATATACTATAATTAGCCTGCATTGATTACACAGGGCAACAAAAAAATATTTTTTTTAAATAGTCCAGGTTTTTCCTGCTGAATTAGACTAATTTTGATGCTCTGAGTCCGAAAATGACCTTGGTTTTGCTCAATCAGGTCAGGTTTTTGCTACATAAATTTTTTAAAAATCGATTTTTTGTAATAAAAAAAATTCTGTGGATCATCAGCTGAGAAACCCCTGACGATTTTTTCCCATTTCCTCAAGAAATACAAATCAACGTATCCAAATTTATTCAGTTTTTATTTAGTCCATCAAATTTTATAAGCACAATTATCATAATATTAGTATAAGAATGTGCGTTACATGACACAGAAGTTCAGAATTCACGGCATAAATCGGCGTTTCTTCGATTCCCGTGTGTGAGCAGCTGCTGTGTTGTCTCGCTTCAGCGACCAGCAGTAGTCCGCCATCATGACTGCGTCCCACCTCCCCTGGTACCTTCTCTCTATTTGGCGCATGTCCTGATGGAACCTTTCTCCCTGCTCGTCGCTCATCGCCCCGAGATTTTCAGGAAACTTCTCCATGTGTGAGAACAGGAAGTGCATCTTTATACTCATCAAACAACCGAGTTTTTGGAAGGCCTCTATCATGGTGCTAATGAGTCTGGCGTGGTTTGCTGCCTTCGTGTTCCCCAGGAAGTTGTTCACCACCTGCACAAACGATTTCCACGCGGCGCACTCTAGCGTGTTCATGGAGTTTTGGAACTCTGTGTCCTTTATAAGCTTCCGTATCTGTGGACCATTGAAAATGCCGGCCTTCACCTTCTCACTGGTCAGTCGAGGAAAGGCTCGGCACAGGTAGTTGAAGCACCTCCCATCCTTGTCGAGAGCGCGCGTGAACTGTTTCATTAACCCAAGCTTCAAATGTAGCGGTGGGATCAATATCTTCTCCCGGTCAACAAAAGGTTCGTGTATGATGTTTCTCGCCCCAGGTACTAACTGATCTCGCGCCGGCCACTCTTTCTTTACATAGTGCTGGACTCTGTCTCGACTGTCCCACATACATATAAAGCATGGGTACTTCGTAACCCGGACTGCTGACCAAGTAAAAAGTTTACCATCTTTAAGTCGACGCAGATGATCCATTTGTGCTGCTCATATTGGATTTTGTCGAGTACGTACTTCACTACTTCATATTTAATGTGAATATGAGAGAGAATCTAAGAGGCAATATTGTCACTACGGAGTCCTTGGGAAGAATGACTGAAATTTGCTAAAGTATATAACCTTCGTCGGCCTAAATTCACACAACATATATTAAATATTAAATAAATTCTACACATATTTATGCACATAAATTTATGATAAACACAAATAAATTATTTATAATATTATTCGTGTCTGTGAATTGTAATTCGATATATTTTTCACGAATAATATGATTGAACTCAAAACTGCTGATATTAGAATATGTATAGCTCGTCAGGTAGGCCTATGGCTGTATCTCAAAAAGTGACCTGATGGAGCAGAATCAATGTGATATTCGGACTCAGAACACCAAAATTAGTCTAAATCAGCTGAGAACCCCTGAATTTTTTTTTGGCTGTTGACCAGTGTTATTATTTACGCTTCATATAAAGGTTGTTTTCACGCAGTTATATAAAAATAGAACCTAAATATTAATAGTTGTTTGACATACTTTTTAAGTATTTGTTTATTTTATTATTTTAAAATGCATTGATATTTAATGTGTTTATTTTAGTTCATAAATAAACTACATTGTCATAGGGTACTCTTATAACTTATAGATTC
>CP045892.1:12227088-12272270 GCA_013387185.1 Caligus rogercresseyi
CAAAGTAAATATATGTAGTATAGGTATATTAATTTCCTTAAACTTTTTAGTGCATAAGTCTTTTGCTTCATATTTGCCTCGCTGCACGTTGCTAAGTATCTGTGCCCACTTTTTTTAATGAGACGATAGAGGTTTTTAAAGTAAGAAAAGGGGAAAAAAGAAAAATAAATACATATGTATATATTTGTAGTTTAAGGAGAGGAACTTAATCCGAATTTACTGGATAATATAAAAATTTCCCTCTACTTTTTTTTTGTGAAAAATACTCATATTCTCTGCTCATAAAACTTCTTTCTATACGACGTCTCATCATCATAAGCTTCAAAAACTTCATTGTTTGATGCAAGTTCAACCCTTGCCTCAACATATTAACAATGTATCCGTATATGCTGTGCCGTAGGCCACCACCCCCCCGAGGGGCTAGCACCAGCCGCGGAGCGGCAATGGGCTAGTCTATATTATATTGGAGTTTGTCTCCTCCGTCGACTTCTATAGACGCCGAAACTACAGAAGCTAGAGACTGAAATTTGGCACACAGATGCATCTTGACACATCTGATGGTCTTGGGCTAGGTTAATTCTGATCAGACCAGATTTGTGTCTGTGAGAGGGTTGCTTGGCATGATTTTTGAGAGGGGGTTTGCGAGAGGCTCTGGGATGTAATTAAAGTGTTAGTAAAGTGGACTTTGACCGTAGGCCTTTGGGTATACAAACTAAGCCTAGCGCCTTGCAAAGGCCTCAAAAAGGCTTGGAAAACTTTGGCTGTCCATAGTTCGTAAGTGAGAGGTTTTAGAGACAGAACGCAGACCAAAAGTTATCTGCATCTCTGCCCAAAGAACCTGGATCCGGAAAAAAATCCGGATCCAGACACTCCCGGACCCGGATTATGACATTTCCTTAACTTTTGATTCTTTCCCATTTCGAAAAAAAGCTACTCTGAAAGTACATCAAGAATAGGTTACAATCGGTCGTAACCCAAAAAATAAATTTCCCGGAAAACCGACCGGCCTGTCGGGGAAATTCAAGAAAACCTCTGGGGCGACTTTTTAATACGAAAAAAGTTCAAAACAAAACACGAAATGAAGGCCTTGCAAAATAAGCTTAGGTTGGTTAAGTCAATGTCCAGCCTCCGGGACATATTTGGGACCGGGATCCGGATTTTTTTTCAATTTACAGTTTTTCGCAATTATTTTTGCACAATCATATTCAGCTTCACAAGGGAGCAACTTTGATGTTATCAGTATCCGGATCCGAGGTCGTTAAGACCCTCAAATCCGGGAATGAATATTAGGTCCTATTCATGGACGAAGCGGAATATTTTTGAAATCCTAAATTTTGGGGGCCTTTTTTGGGCTGTCTATGGGATTGATCGCATCAAGTTATAAAATAGTACCTATAGAGTTTGACATTTCTAATAAGTTCGTGTCGGATAAAAAATGAATTTTAGTTATAATTTTTTGAGTTTTGGCATAAAAACTGGCAAAATGGAAAGTGTTTTTTCTCCGCTCTGGTGAAACTCACAGATTTCAACTTGAGTTCATAAGAAGGAACTTAAAAATCTGACAAAACATTATAAAAAAGTCCTTCTCAATTGTTTTATATTTTTTTTTCAGAAAACCCAAACCTGATTTTTTCAAAAAACTTAAGGGGGTCCCCCATGATTTTTGGCATTTTTTGAATTTTTAAATTTGTAAATATAGTTGTTCCCAATTGGGAAGACTAATGCAAATGTGAATTTTTTTTTAAATTGGATGAAAAACAAAAAAGTTTTTTACTAAGCATTATTTCATAAGTACATATGCTACATATATATATATATATAGCATAGGAGTTGGCTATAATGTTAGTTCTTTTTTGCTCCCTAGGGGGTGCTCTAACTTATTAATCTAATGTAACCTCTAGGGAGACTTTTTACTGCATAATTGGTATTTAAATTATAAAATACAAAATGAAGCCCTCGCAATAAAAATATCCGGCACCATATGACGTCATAAATTAACACCACGGTTCACCAAAGGTCTGTATAATAAGGTCTGAGCTATACAAAAACAAACATGTAATCCTGGCAGTATAACTACTCAATGACGTCACTGGAGAACGAATATATATATTTATGTAATTTATATTTTCATATATATTTATTTTATTAATTTATTTAAACACACACATAGATATATATATATATATATATATATATATATATATATATATATATATATATATTATATATATATATATACATTTATTTATAGATAGATAGAGAGATTGATTGATAATATATATATAGATTAATCGTTCTCCAGTGACGTCATTGAGTAGTCACACTGCTACATGTTTGTTTTTGTATTGCCCCAACCTTGGGTTCACCAATCTTATTAAGCAGTTTGAATACTTCAAACTCATCCCCCTTTTCTCACGTGAGACACAGCTGAACACGCTCCGAAGTATGAAGAAAGAGAAGGGAGAAGCTCTATGAATAAAATATTTGACATATACTCATGAATACGATAACATTATGAAAATGGTTTCCAGTGCAAAGTTGGAAATGTCGATTTTCCCTCCAAATCATGAAGAAGGTCTTACCCTAAAATAACTTTATCATCTTGGATATTTTTGTCATTACTGTCGCAACAAGTATTATGTATTGATGTTATTGAAGGTCTATCTATAAATGCTAATATTGTTAATGCATATAATAAGGCTTCAAACGATATGGGAGCTTTTTATATAATACATCATTTTATGAAGTGAATATTTAAAGAAAAAATGTATCTTAATTATTGTCATGATCTTTTATTTATATTTATGTAAGCAACATATGGCCCTGGAATATATTAAGCCTTCAAGCATGTTCCGGAGTATTTTTATTGAAAATATTTTAAATAAATAAAGAAAATGATGAAAGGTCACCATGTTTATGATCCCCGTCATAAACATGATGGAATTGACGGAAGGGCACCGCGATAATACATAAAACATATAAATACTATCACTGTTGACATATTTATCTACATTATTTATAAAATGAGATTATAAAGTTATTGTTATGACTCTTATTTCAAGACATTGTTGACATTTGAATCATTGATCATCTTTTTTTAGTCTGACTTTTAAAATCATTTAACTAATATATTCTATATTTGTGTAGTTCTTTACCTTTTTATTATTTTCTCACCAGCACCGTTGTGCGAAAAGAAAAGGAAAAGTACTCAGTCCTGTGTTAATGTTATATCAATTTCTCTTTGTATCTTTGTTTTCAAACATGGCGTCTGTCTCTCTGTCATGAGTACTTTGTTATGTCATTGCGTCTTCATTATTTCCTCTTTGTTTATATATATTTTATTCCTTTTAATTACCTCCGCCGAAGGAGGTATTGTTTTCACTGGCGTTTGTTAGTTTGTTGGTTTGTCAGCAGGATAACTCAAAAAGTACTGAACGGATTCAAATGAAACTTTGTGGAGTTGTTGAAATGCCAAAAGGAACAAGTAATTAATTTTGGCATCTCTAAGGGCTTTTTAATATGCAAAATGAGCAAAATAATAATGAAATGGGGTCTCTATTCAGGGAGTAGGAAAGAACAAACGCTAAAAAAATATTCATTGACGTATTATTGTTCATATATCAGCTCAGGACTATGTTAACCCAGTGACGTAGCTTAAACTTCTTCCTCTTCCCGTCTCTGAGTGCTTTTTTAATATGCAAAATGAGCTAACAGAGAGGAAACAATGATTAGAGATAGAAAATCGGGCGTGTGAAAGGGAGAATGTTTGAATAGGAATGTTGTTGGGATCGGCGGAGGTACACACTCTCTGAGTGTATATATTTTATCTTTGTTTTCAAACATGGCGTCTGTCTCTCTGTCATGAGTACTTTGTTATGTCATTGCGTCTTCATTATTTCCTCTTTGTTTATACAAGGTATATATAATTTCCTTAAACTTTTTAGTGCATAAGTCTTATGCTTCATATTTGCCTCGCTGCACGTTGCTAAGTATCTGTGCCCACTTTTTTTTAATGAGACGATAGAGGTTTTTTAAAGTAAGAAAAGGGGAAAAAAGAAAAATAAATACATATGTATATATTTGTAGTTATAAGGAGAGGAACTTAATCCGAATTTACTGGATAATATAAAAATTTCCCTCTACTTTTTTTTGTTGAAAAATACTCATATTCTCTCTCATAAAACTTCTTTCTATACGACGTCTCCATCATCATAAGCTTCAAAAACTTCATTGTTTGATGCAAAGTTCAACCCTTGCCTCAACATATTATACAATGATGATACAATGTATAATGCTGTGGCCGTAGGCCACCCACCCGCCTGGAGGGCCTAGCACCAGCCGCGGAGCGGCAATGGGCTAGTCTATTATAATTGGAGTTTGTCCGTCCGTTATAGACGCCGAAACTACAGAAGCTAGAGACCTGAAATTTGGCACACAGATGCATCTTGACCATGTGATGGTCTGGGCTAGGTTAGATTCTGATCAGATTTGTGTCTGTGAGAGGGTTTTGCGGTTTGCATGGATTTTTGAGGGTTAGGAGGCTCGGGATGTAATTAAATGTTTTGTGGGCTTTGGCCGTAGGCATCTTTTGATATAACCAAACTAAGGCCTAGCGGCCTTGCAAAGGCCTGAAAAAGGCTTGGAAAACTTTGGTTGTCCATAGTTCGTAAGTGAGATGTTTTAGAGACAGAACGCAAACTAAAAGTTATCTGCATCTCTGCCCAAAGAACCTGGATCCGGAAAAAAATCCGGATCCAGACACTCCCGGACCCGGATTATGACATTTCCTTAACTTTGGATTCTTTCCCATTTCGAAAAAAAGCTACTCTGAAAGTATATCAAGAATAGGTTTTACAATCGGGTCCCAAAGAAATTTCCCGGAAAACCGGACCGGCCTGTCGGGAAATTCAAGAAAACCTCTGGGGCGACTTTTTAATACGAAAAAAAGTTCAAAACAAAATATACGAAATGAAGGCCTTGCAAAATAAGCCTAGGTTGGTTAAGTCAATGTCCGGCCTCCGGGACATTTTGGGCCGGGATCCGGATTTTTTTTAATTTCAGTTTTTTGCAATTTATTTTTGCACAATCATATTCAGCTTCACAAAGGGAGCAACTTTGATGTATTCAGTATCCGAATCCGAGGTCGTTAAGACCCTCAAATCCGGGATTGAATATTAGGTCGAATTTCATGGACGAAGCGGAATATTTTGAAATCCTAAATTTTGGGGGGCCTTTTTTGGGCTGTCTATGGGATTGATCGCATCAAGTTATAAAAGTACTATAGAGTGTGGAATTTCTAATTAGTTCGTTTTTTATAAATGAATTTTAGTAAAATTTTTTTGAGTTTGGCATAAAAACTGTCAAAATGGAAAAGGGTTTTTTTCTCCGCTCCTGGGAACTCACAGATTTCAACTTGAGTTCATAAGAAGGAGCTTAAAAAGTCTGACAACAAACTATAAATAAATCATTCTCAAGTGTTATATATTTTTTTTCAGAAAACCCAAAAAACTGATTTTTTCAAAAAACTTAAGGGGGTCCCCCATGATTTTGGCATTTTTTTAAATTTTAAATTTGTTAATATAGTTGTTCCCAATTGGGGAGACTAATGCAAATGTGAAGAAATTTTTAAAATTAGATGAAAAACAAAAAAGTTTTATTGGTAAGCATTATTTCATAAGTACATATGCTACATATATATAGCATAGGAGTTGGCTATAATGTTAGTTCTTTTTTGCTCCCTAGGGGGCGCTCTAAATTATGAATCTAATGTAACCTCTAGGGAGACTTTTTACTGCATAATTGGTATTTAAATTATGAAATACGAAATGAAGCCCTCGCAAAAAAATATCCGGCTCCATATGACGTCATAAATTAACACCACGGTTTATATCTGTCTGTATAATAAGGTCTGAGCAATACAAAAACAAACATGTAATCCTAGCAGTATAACTACTCAATGACGTCACTGGAGAACGAATATATATATATATATATATATATATATATATATATATATTATTATATATATTTATTCTATTCATTTATTTATACACAGAGAGATAATACGTTCTCCAGTGACGTCATTGAGTAGTCACACTGCTACATGTTTGCTTTTGTATTGCCCCAACCTTGCAATTGTCGCAACAAGTATTATTTATTGATGTTATTGAAGGTCTATCTATAAATGCTAATGTTGTTAATGCATATAATAAGGCTTCAAACTATATGGGAGCTTTATATAAATACATTTTATGGAGTGAATATTAAAATAAAATTATATCTTAATTATTGTCATGATCTTTTATTTAAATTTGAGTAAGCAAAATATGCCCCTGGAATATACTAAGCCTTCAAGCATGTTCAGGAGTATTTTATTGAGAATATTTTAAATAAATCAAGAAAATTGATGAAAGGGCATCATTTTTATGATCCCCGTCATAAAAATGAGGGAATTGACGGAAGGGCACCATGATAATACATTAAACATATAAATACTACCACTGTTGACATTTTTATCTACATTATTTATAAAATGAAATTACAAAGCTATTGTTAAGACTCTTATTACAAGACATTGTTGACATTTGAATCACTGATCATCTTTTTTGAGTCTGACTTTAAAAATCATTTAATAATATATTCTATATTTCTGTAGTTCTTTACCTTTTTATTATTTTCTCATCAGCACCGTTGTGCGAAAAAAAGGAGAAGTACTCGGTCCTGTGTTAATGTTATATCTCTCTTTGTATATTTGTTTTCAAACATGTCGTCTGTCTCTCTGTCATGAGTACTTTGTTATGTCACTGCCTCTTCATTCTTTCCTCTTTGATTATATATCATGACCGACTAGAGGCATGAATGCAAAGGAGCGAATGATCTTTGTTTTATTCCTTTTAATTTATCTTTGTTTTCAAACATGGCGTCTTTCTGTCATGAGTACTTTGTACTTCAATGTTATAATTGGTTTATAAATTATGAAATACGAAATAAAGCCTTGCAAAAAAAATGAGGTCTGTGAAATAAATGTCCAGCACCATATGACGTCATAAATTAACACCACGGTTCACTCAAGGTCTGTAAAATAAGGTCTGGGCAATACAAAAACGAACATGTAATCCTAGCAGTTTAACTACTCAATGACGTCACTGGAGAACGAATATATATATTTATATAATTTATATTCTTAAATATATTTATTTTATTTATTTATTTATACACACACACACACACACACATATATATATATATATATATATATAGAGAGAGAGAGAGAGAGAGATAGAGAGATTTATTGATATATATAAAGATAGAAATAATCGTTCTCCAGTGACGTCATTGAGTAGTCACACTGCTACACTGTTTGTTTTGGTATTGCCCCAACCTTGGGTTCACCAATCTTATTAACCAGTTTGAAATGTAGGAGTATTCCCCTTTTTTCACAGGAGACAGAGGTGAACGTCTCCGAAGTATGAAGGGAGAAGCTCTATGAATATTAATATTTGACATCTACTCATGAACACGATAACATGAAAATAGTTTCCTGCGCAAAGTTTGAAATGTTGATTTTCCCTCCAAATCATGAAGAAGGTTTTACGGAGGAGAGCACATGTAATCCTAGCAGTATAACTACTTAATAATAATCACTGGAGAACGAATATATATATTTATATGATTTATATATATATTATTATATTAACTTATTTATATAAACACACACACATAAATATATATGTATATATAAATATTATATATAAATATAAATACATGAACAGAGTGGGAAGAGTTTATCCGCCGGGACAATTATGCCCTCACCGGTCTTATACGGCCCCAATTTGCCATTGGGAGGCTGTCAACGGCCTTTTATGTTTCTTGAGACCAGGGCCTACCGGAAATAGTCCCGTTACTCCAAGTGGGCACTCCACCCCTGTATAAATAGATAGAGAGATCGATTGATATATAAATAGTTAGATATAATCGTTCTCCAGTGACCTCATTGGGTAGTCACACTGCTACATGTTTGTTTTTATATTGCCCAGACCTTGGGTTTACCAATCTTATTAACCAGTTTGAAGTATAGGAGTATTCCCCCTTTTCTCACAGGAGACAAAGATGAACGCGCTCCGAAGTAGAAAGAGAAGGGAGAAGCTCTATGAATATGATTATTTGACATGTACTCATGAATAAGATAACATCATGAAAATAGTTTCCCGCGCAAAGTTTATAATGTTGATTTTCCCTCCAAATCATGAAGAAGGTCTTACGGAGAAGAGCATTTGCCTCTTAGCTCACATAGGAGGCTTTTTAAGTTGGCGTTATTTCATTAGAAGTAAATATATGTAGTACAAGGTATATATAATTTCCTTAAACTTTTTAGTGCATAAGTCTTTTGCTTCATATTTTTCTCGCTGCACGTTGATAAGTATCTGTGCCCACTTTTTTAAATGAGACGATAGAGGTTTTTTAAAGTAAGAAAAGGGGGAAAAAAGAAAAATAAATACATATGTATATATTTGTAGTTATAAGGAGAGGAACTTAATCCGAATTTACTGGATAATATAAAAATTTTCCCTCTACTTTTTTTTTTTGAAAAATACTCATATCATTCTCTATCATAAAACTTCTTTCTATACGACGTCTCCATCATCATAAGCTTCAAAAACTTCATTGTTTGATGCAAGGTTCAACCCTTGCCTCAACATATTATCCAAAGATATGTTACCATGTATAATGCTGTGGCCGTAGGCCACCCACCCGCCCGGAGGGCCTAGCACCAGCCGCGGAGCGGCAATGGGCTAGTGTTCTTATGAAACACAATTTTCCTTTTTATTATCTGTTATTCATATAGGTATAATTATGCAATGAATATATTTTAAATAGAATAAAGACCCTGCTGATGAAAAAAATAAGAAAAAGGAGAATAGAACACTCTCCACAATTAATATATAAAGGAAAATAGCCGTTTTGGATGAAAATACTATATAATATACAAATAGTTTCCCTTGAATTTATTTCGGTCGTCGGTGATATTTCCCCCCAGCAGTGGGCAAATAGGGAACCTTATATTACTCTATACTCTAGAATGTGAGAAGATATTGAGTCATTCCAACTCAGTCTATCCTTTCCTTCAGATAATAAATAAACGAACCATTGTAGTGTTCCCTGGGCAGACGGCTCCTAAAATATTGTCCTTGGGTTTGTGTCGATAGGATGCTCATAATACAAAGCCCGACAGCCATGACTTCATTCCGGCTTGTGCTCTAATATGATTCATTTTAGCCAAAATTGAAGATGGTGAAAAGGACAAAAATCCAATAAAATTTTTTCAGACTAAGTTAAAGTTTTTATGGGAGTTTGAATAGAAAAAATATTATTGACTTATTTGCTTCCACAATGAAATAGACAATTTTTTTTTGATTGAGGGACATCGAGGTACTCATATTGTTAAAGTCAAATTTTGTTCATCGACATATTTAAAGTGATTAAAACCATATGTATCGTTAATAATATTGAATAAATCAAAATAAAAGGCTTAAGAAAGCTTGTCCCTAAATATATATAATTTTATAAACTTGATCTGTTCATTATTATTGAGATATATTTGATATTTTGTTCTAAATTGAGGGTTAATAAAATAATATGCGAAATTTTAAATGGCATCAATTATGATAAATGACCCTAACGATGTTATGGTTGTGCAATCGAAGATAGGATATGTCTATTCTGTAACATGTTTGAGATGCTTCCTGATATCTAGTATTTGTAATTTCTCATAAAAAGTAGAGTAAAAAATATTTTTGTAAAGAAGTAAAGAAATATTTAACTCTACCAATATTATTATCCTGAGCGACAATTCTTTAATATATTGATATTGACCTTATTCAATTATAAAGAAAGACTGCTTACAAAAGAGCTTACTTTCGTGGTAACATTTGATTTTATAGAAAGTCAATTCAGGCGGGTATATGATTTTTTTATGTTTTAAGGGGCAATAAATTTATGTCGTAAAAAATTATTGGTTTATATGAAAAATGTACTTGTATGGGAACTACATTATATTTTCATACAATATCTCAGAAATTTTCAATATTTGCTCACTTTGCAAAATTTCAATTTGAACAACAAAAAAGCTAATAAATTTTTGATTAAAGTTTTGATTGAATGGAACATAACTAAAACATCAAATTATATATATATATATACAGAGTGGCTAGGCAAAATGTCCGGTTGATAAGTTTGTTTCTTGTGCGCAGAGCGTACGTAAAAATTCAAAACAAGTAAATCAGCTACGCTTTTGAAACAAATAGCTACAATTTATAACTATAAAAAATATCTCTCAGACCAGAAATGAGTGTTCAGCAAGCGAAAAGACAACGGATTCACGATTTGCTTGACGCGCAAATAAATCAAGTCGATATTGCCCGGATCGTTGGCGTTGATATCCGTACTGTCTGTCGTATCCAGCAAGCCAAAAATGATGGTAAAGGCTTCAACAGAGCTCCTGGATCTGGTGGCCATAACAAAAAGCGGACAGACAACTTTCTCAATGAAGTTAAGGCCAAAGTTGAATCGGACCCCACCATCAGCCTAAACCGTCTCTCAAAAGAGTTCAACGTGTCCAGGCGCACAATCCAGCTGGCTGCCAAGGAAGATTTGGGCTTGCAATCATTCGTTCGGACCCACAGACAGCTATTGACAGCAGCAGCGATGGAGAAGAGGCTCGATAGGTGCAAGATCATCCTAAATTGGTTGAAAAAGAAGCCATGTCTCATCAAAATATTTTCAGACGAAAAGATCTTCACGGTGGACCAAGTTTACAATCGCAGAAATGATCGATGGCTTGCTAAGCAACGTGAGGATGTCCAAGGAGTCTTCAGGACCAAGAATCCCCAGCAAGTGATGGTCCTTGGTGTATTCAGGTCCGACGGAAAGAAGATGCCTCCATTCTTCTTTCGGCCGGACGAGAAGATCGACACCGAGGCCTACTACAAAGTCCTGAGGTATACTGTTCTGCCATGGTAAAAAAAAACTACCCCACCAGAAACTATGTGTGGCAGCAGGATGGTGCACCATCTCAAATGGCGGCTAAGAACCAAAAGTTCTGCAAGGACGATATGGCCCATTTCTGGCCGAAGAACTTCTGGCCACCGTCATCCCCGGATCTAAATCCGCTGGATTTTTTCTGGTGGGACGCAATTGAGAGCAAGACCAACCGGACCCCTCACCTCAATCTTGACTCTCTGAAGGCCACCATCATCAAGGAGTGGGACAACTACCCTGAGAAGCACATTATAAATGCCTGCAAACGCTTCCGGTCCCGCCTCGAAGCCGTCGTGAAGGCCAATGGAGGCCATATTGAATAATTTAGATCCTT
Source organism: Caligus rogercresseyi (assembly GCA_013387185.1). Classification (NCBI taxonomy): domain Eukaryota; kingdom Metazoa; phylum Arthropoda; class Copepoda; order Siphonostomatoida; family Caligidae; genus Caligus; species Caligus rogercresseyi. Next base: position 12,238,460 of record CP045892.1, read on the forward strand.
TTAAATACTACTTAAAGCCAAATAAATTTCAGTTCCATAGAAGCAACCAATTAAAAGTTAATTAAGTTCGTAAAATCTAAATATCAAACCGGACATTTTTGCCTAGCCACTCTGTATATATATATATTTGAAATATATATATGTTACAGGCAATGTAGAAAATCGGGCAATCTATAGATTGCCCGGGCAATGTACATAATGCCTGTTATATAGGGCAATCTATAAATGTCCCGTGCAATCTGTAGATTGCCCGCTATTTTGGACAATGTGGAGAAAGGCGTAAAAACGAATAAAAACAAATGACAAAGTATTTAACTTGATTTGAATTCATTAAACTTAAGGTAATGATACTATAAATGCCAATTTTGCACTCTTAATAATACTAAATATCTCGTTAAAAAGGAATCAAATGAATAATTACGAGACCGATCTTTTATGCAGACCAAAATAATCTGCACAAATAAATAATTTATGGTGACGTCAAAGGGGTTTGAGTGTTTACTTATCATTGTTATATTCAAATACGGCTTTTAGATATTAATGATGATAGTGAACGTTAATAAAATATCACAAATTAAATTTTGAAGTCTTTCTACGAATAAAAGCTTTGCCCAATCGTTTTGGTGGAAGATTCGGCATTAGTTTACACTTCGTATGTTAGAAGAACACTTCTAGCTTCTTACTTTTCGCCTGACTCTTGTTCTTTTTCTCATCTTGAAGTGATATGTTGGAAAGAATCTTATTACTTTGTGGAAATAACTTTCTGACTTACTGCAGAAGAAACCTATCTTCCATGAAAATTCCGATCCTAGGAAAGTCCTTTACGGCTAGGACTTTTCTTCAACAGTGACATTATCCTCCTTGAGTGATCCTTCGCCTCTTGAGTGTAAATTTGTTTCGTTTGAACGTGGCACGTTTTTTACAGTATTAATAAATATATCGTTTTACAAGTTTTTTATTATTTTCTGATATTCGAAGAGGAGAAGGGGGGGGGGGCTGTGTAATCAACCGTATTGTTGATGAGACAACATTTGGCATTCCTTGTCTCTATTAATATAAATAATAGTTTATATCTAGCAAGTATCATGAAATGCATTCAAAATTCTAGTTAAGACGTCGTTGGCAAAGGGACAACATAAAAAAAGACACCATCTAAAATTACAACATTAAAAAATGATAAAATATTAACCCAATAATGCCGAGAATTATCTGTAAAGAAATTTGCCTTAATTTTTAATTTTATGAATCAATATAGTGCTATAAAACATTTCGAACAAAAAAAAAGTCATATTTAATAAGCATTTAAAAATACGGCCCGGGCACATATGTGCCCACTCGGCATTTAAATAATTTATACAGCATAACATATTTTAGTATATATTCTATTGACTACAGCTCTTTTTATTAAAAGTTTACATATATATTTATTTATTTGATAATAATTTTATTTTGTGTGGTAAAGTTCCATGCATTCTGGATGAAAAGGAACATTGTATTTCTTGCAGATATGAGGAGTTCTTCCATTGCATTCTCGGCATCTACTCCTCTTGCTGTCCAATTATTACCTTCATTTAGTCGAATACTGTTTGTAGCGCTCACCAATGAATACTTAGGTCCTGGACACTTCTTTGCAACCCCATAAGTTTTTAGGACCACATGGGCTAAATTTCTCGAGAAGTCCAAGAGACTCAGACGAGGATTGCCCTGTCTACTGAAGCGCTACGCATTGACAACCTGTGCGTTTAGGCTCCAAGCAAACAATGGCCACCACCACTTTTTGGACCTTATCCTTACCCTATATGCGGCAACTTGCTGGTCAAAAAGGTCAACGCCTCCCATGTTCCGATCGTACGTACTAATAGAATTTGGCATGTCAACTTCAACATACTTCCTCTTTTTTCGATCCCACCGTCTTGCCTTCTGTAGTGGTTGAGCTCTCATTTTATTTGAAGCCACACTAACTACCTGGTTATCCTTCCACTTGACAATCGAGACACAACCAGTAAATGCCTCGTCCATGGATCCTCGAGATTTCTTTTTCAATAGTTGTTTTGTCAACACTGGAGCGCCACCCAGCCGATCTTCACGAAGAGTTGTGGTGCAGGCAATTCCATTCCGTGATAATTCTAAAAGCATGGGAATGGATCCAAAATAATTGTCACAGATGACATGTTGCCCTTGGATTAACTTGATCTTGTTTCATTTCCAAAACGACATTTGGACCATGACCAAACCCATGATCAGGAATGTTGGTGAAGGATCCACAAAAAGGTTCGACATGTAGCAAGGTACCGTCAGCAGCACAAGCTGCCCACAACTTGAAACCAAATCGGACAGGTTTTCCTCGGATGTATTGTTTATCCCCATGCCGTCCATAATAGGGGACCATTATTTAGTCAACGCTCATAAACTCTTCGTGGAATCTGTCATTTTTCATTACTTTATGCTAGGCACAGCTTCACTTGAATGCCGAATGGGCACATTTGTTCCCACTCTAAATGTTCATGCATTTATTTTTGAAAAAACATTGATAACATATATAAAGTAAATATTTAAAAAAGAAGCTATATATTTTAAGAATCGTTTTCTTTAAAAATTATTAATATTCATTCATAAATTTTGCTGTTACATACCCATTAGAACAATACGATTTCGGCATATTTTCAACGTCCTCAAACACATACTTTCAAACAGCAATTACGAGTACATTATTATTATGTTTATTAAATAATATGGGCTATCTCATGTAGGTAGAGCTATTAAAAATAAAGTTAATCTGTTTAAACTTTAAAATATGCCTTAGTTGTGTTGTAATAAAGCTTTTTAAGCTCTGGGAACATATCTTCCCAATCGGCATTAATGGGTTAAGGAAGAGTGGGCGATACGTATCACAAAGAAAAATGTCAGGGACATTAAAGCTTTATCTTATTACCTGTGTTTTCCGTACCGACAAAGACAGACTCTTTATTCGGAAAGGTTCGGGAGATCTTCCGACTCATTTTTCGCACCTTAACCATCGGAAATCCAGGCAGCCCCAAAATCCCAAGAAAGACGGGCCTACTGATGTCACAACAAACTTCATTTCGAAAGGAACAGCGTCACGACTATTTGAGATTGGGAGATGGACGTCCTCACCTTGCCCTCTCCGAAGATGTTGATGGGCCCAGACTTCGTTAGGAGCTGTTCGTGCTTCACAAAAAGCTTTAAGAGGATATTCACGTCGGATCCCAGATCCAGGAGGAATTGGACCTTCACCTCATCCACCCAGAAGTTCTCAAATATTATTACCACCTCCCGCTTGGAAAATAACAGCAGAGATGATTTGCCAACGTTCCATGCAGCACTGTCCAAGTGACACGTTTTTTCACAACTATGTCATGTGGCCTCCTTTGCAGGGCACAGTTTGGTATCAAAGCAGCCTTGAAAGTAAGCCGGTGCGGGGCGGTGCTGCGTTCCTGTAAAATATTTTGGGGCGGTGCGGGGCACCGGTAAGGGTTTATTATGCTGATTTAAAATAAAAATAAAAAACACCGAAATATAAAAAAATGTAGTCACGCTCGCCTTTTAAGAAGAAAAAATATCTAGGCTACCCACAATATGTAATTTTGACCAGCTCCGATGAAGATAACAGCTTGGCTTGCTTAAAATAGTCAAAGGATCTCCGGCGTGCGCCAGTCGATTGTATCGACTGACGCTTTCAAATCCACCCCTTTTCAGACCCCCACCCCCCAAAAAAAAGTATTTAGAAATAATGGTACTAAATTTTAAAATTGGGAAAGCCATCCAGTAGCATATGGTAATGAGTTTCAAAACGTCTGGAAATATCTCATATATTTTGGTCTTTCTGTTGGTGACTTTCTGGAGCTTGCGTTCCGTTTATTTCCATCTCCTGCCCGCGCTTGCTCCGCAGTTAGTTCTAGTGAATCAAGTCATCTTGACTCTCGTCTTTAAAACTGTGTCAGCAAATGTTATATCGGCTTTTCAAAAACTGCATGTTTTTGTGATTGGGTGGCATACTGAGACATGTCTTCTACTCAGACAAATAATAAATTACTCTTCTTCAAATAAACTGTTCACGCTGTTTGAAACGGGGGCTACAGGACTGCAAGCTTATGATTTAAATGTGAGCATGCTTTGTAAAGTAAGCACGCGTTTTCCCTAAAAAGTATTCATATGAGCCCTCTCACTCCCTGTAATATTTACATTATCACGTGTTAAAATATTTACAGTGTATCAACTAGACAGCGAATGTATGGGAATGTTTTCAGAAGCTGATTCAGGAAGTACGTGCTGTGAAGAAAAGCATTGTGATACGGAGAGATAAAAGGATGCAGAAAAGAATAACCGAGCTATTTAAAAGAAAGGACCGAGTTATTGAAAATGAAGATCAGGTAAAAGTCAGAAAAACAGATGGCTCGCTGCATGTAGTCCCTTGCGTGAAGGCAGTGAATGAAAGTAACGTTGCAGGTGCAAGACCGTCAACAAGTGATGCTGGGCCTGCTACAAGTACCACTTACCCCCCCCCTGTTTGGTCAAAGGAGCAATTTGAACAGTTCAGAACAAAAAACGAATGGTTGTATGCCCAAAATGGCATGCTTGGCTGCATCTCATGCCGTAATGTTAAGGGCCTTGTTGTAAGCGCATCTCGAGGTGTTAATATCGTAAGCAATTGGGCAGAGGGGAATATCGCCCCATGTAGCCATTCAAGGACCGTGCAGCTGTCATCTCTCCGCAAAAAAATTCATAAGCACAGAGAATCTGCAGCCCATAATGAAGGTGTTAAGATTCTTAACATGCACAGAAAGAGATCCTTTTAAACATGAATGCCACCAGCCAGGAGTCTGCGTTTGAGGCCACTGCCAAAGTTTGTTTGTTTGTTTAACTCCTAGATTGGACCCTCCTCACTGGAACTTAATCCGGTATCAGCGGTAGGGAACCTATATAGGAGCTAAGATCTTTATTATTAAAAATATGTTTAAAATACTTAAACATTTATATACTTTAAAAATATATTCCTCCAAGGAACACTTCCTATCTTTAATCTCTCCTTGAGAGCCATCATTCGTTCCATTGTTACTGGGCAGTCGACGATGAGGTGATGTGGAGTTTCGTCTTCCTCGTTACATAGTCTACAAGTCGGGCGTATGGCCTTTCCCAACTTGAAAAGATGCCTGTTGAGTCAGATGTGCCCGCTAATCATGCCAAAAATGACAGAAATTTGAGCTCTTTTGAACTTGAAATTTTTATTTCCCATATACGGATCTGGGATGAACAGTTTCGACTGCCGACAAGAGCTCATCTCCTGCCACTTGGTTCTCCATCTCCTCAAAGACGCTTGTCGAAGGGCATTCTTGGATTGACATAGCGATACCGGTACAGAGACAGGTGTGCCTCTCCTGGCTCCGTCTTTGGCCAATGCGTCCGCGAATTCATTTCCAGTGTTGTCGTTGTGTCCTCTTATCCATCCAATCGTTATAGAACAGACTGAGCTATTTAAGGCATTTTTACAGCCGATAATTTCTTCTGAAAAAAGATCACCCTGCTTCATCTCGAGACTGTTGATGGCTGAAAGGCAGTCAGAAAGGATTAATACCTTCTTCCCTCCTAATTTATCTCCATGAAGATGATTAGAAAGGTTCTTAATAGCCTCCACTTCAGTTTGGAAAACCGTGTTAGTTTCATCGAGCTTCAAGGTTCCTTGGTCGAGCACAGTGTCACCCTTCGTCAAAGCCCAGCCAGCACCTGTCTGATTATTGATTCTTGAACCGTCGGTATTGCCAACCAGATCAAATTCCTTGATGCACCATATTTTTTGCACTGCATATCTCACAGTGCCAGACCAAAAAGGTACGCGAGGAGGGGGAGTTGGGACATCATTTCGACTTATATATCTATCTAGATATTGTAGGTGACCTCTACGCAAATGGTCGAACCATTTGAGTGGATTTCCTTCCTTGTCCGAAGTCTCATCATGCATGCACGTTCCATAACATAAAGATGTAGTGGCATAAGTCCGCAGAGTATCTCCATTGTAGCCGTGGGAGTGGACCTCATGGCCCCAGTGATACTCATGAGGCCAAGTCTCTGCAACTTGTTGAATTCATCTTTTATAAATCTGCTTCCTTGAAGCTTTGGTGCAAATACTATAGCACCGTAACTTACAATAGATCTGACGTAGGCTTCGTATATCCATTTGGACTTCTGAGGATTAAGACCCCAGTCTGATCCGACAAAAGCTCTCAATGCAAATAAACTCCTCTTGGCCTTGACGATGGTGTGTTCTATATGTTTTCTCCACTTCAGTTCATCATCTAGTATTAGTCCAAGATATTTAAAGGTTTTAACTCTTTCAATCTTGGTCCCGGACAGATATAGACAAATATCCTTGCCTTTTCTTCTTTTGAAGAAAACATGAGCTTAGTTTTATGTATACTGAAGATGGTTTCTATCATATTAGCCAAATTCGTAAGTTTATTCAGTGCATCTTGCATCAAACAGAAAGGGTGCGACGATCAGTGCCCCGGACACACAATGCCAGGTCATCTGAGTAGGCGACCTTATGAATTGGTCTTTCGAGCTCTTCCATAGCTTCTTGAAAAGCTAAGTTCCACGCAATAGTTGACAGTATTCCTCCTTGTGGACAACCTTTCGTCGGAGTTATTGACGCAAGCTACCTAGCTTCACAAAAACAGTTCTACTTTTCAGTAAATTGTCGTACCACGTTATCGTTTTCTCGTCCACCCCATATTTGTGCATGCTCTCGATGATATGACAAAATACCACTCTATCAAAAGCACCCTCGATATCCAAAAAGACTACAAGGGCTTCTTCGTTCCGATGATAACTATTTTCACAAGTATCCACAAGCCTACTTATGGCTGTGTCTGTGGATTGTCCCTTTGAAAAGGCAAATTGGTTAGGGAGGACCAAATTACAACTTGCATAGATTTTCCACTTTAACATACGTTCCAGGATTTTTAGCGCCACATTTGTTAGAGTAATTGGTCGGAAAGCTCGTGGTTCGGAGTAATCCTTTTCCCCCGGCTTGGGAATAAATATTACTTTAGACGTTCTTCAGCACTTTGGAGTATATCTGGTGCAATAAACTGAGTTGTAGATATTTGTTAACCTCGAAACAAAAACATTTTGGTAAATTTTATATGCTTGCGGTGGGATTTGGTCTGGACCAGGTTTTTTATTTGTTTTAAGGCTATTAATTGCACTTATCACAATTTTATGGTCAAAGAATTGTATGTGGGGATCGTTATGACTGTGCGTCGTTTCTGGGCAATTATTGTAAGTGGCTTTTGATTCAGGGAAATGCTTCTCTAGAAGAAGCTTCAGGCTATCCTTTTCGTTCATACGATCACTCAAAATTTTACTTTACGACGCTGCTCTCTTAGCTCATCACTCCACCAGGGGCAGCCTTCCGAATATTACCGGACACTGCTTTACATGAGCTCTTTAAAGCTTGAAAAATATGCCGTAATGTTCAGAGCTTCTAATCAATATCACATGATTCAGAAAAACCTTTATCATATTGGAATGTTGTATTTTCCAGTAAGGACGTAAATTTGTTCCAATCAGCACTCTTCATATTCAATTGATTAGAAAATGTTCTGTTAGCATTGATCTCAAAGATACAAAACTGATGATCCGACCCAGAATACTGTTGATCTGTTCTCCGCATTGAAACGAGGTGAAAGCTCCAACGATTCGTTATTGTGAGGTCAATGATAGATTGGCCCATTCCTCCTACAAATGTAGGCGCAGAGCCTTTATTTTGGAGACTTAATATAAAGAGCCATAAATTATTCTAGTCTTTCCTCACGATAATTCGATAGCGAGTCCAACCACAACACACTCCTGCATTAAAATCTCCAGATATCAGAAGAGGTTTATGCTGTTTATCACAGTAGTCGACTAAGGGTTTAATCATACCACTAACATCATCCCTTGTAATATCGGCATAATAACTTGCAACGATGAGACTCTTATTGCTAGAAGTTTTTATTGTGCAATCAACCAGATCTTCTGTGCAGAACTTAGGAATCTGTGAGATAATCAAATCCCGGGATGATAATATTGCTGCTCTAGGTTTCGGTTTGTCATGAACGAAGAGAGAAAACCCCTCGAAACCGTGCAACCGTTGCACCACCCGGAGCTAAATTAGCTCTGTTATAAATACTAGGTTGCTATCAGTTTCCAACAAACGCATACTAATCTCCGTTGCACAGGTGATTCGTTTACCCATATTTATTTGTGTGCATCGCACAGTGCCGTAGTGGTAAGCAGTTTTGAAGAGACATTTATATTGTAAAAGAGTTTGGGTTGATCCATTAAGGAGTATAATATACAATGAAAGTTTTAACTATTATTACTTTTGGGTCTGAGTCAAAGATTCAGGTTCTTTGAGGTACAGTCACGTGTACGTTTTTTGCACTTGACTCCAGGCTATTAAAGCTCTTTTTATTTTATTTTGCTCGGTATCAGAGTTGGTCTGCTTCATTGGGATTGATGAATTCCTGTGCATCACTTTGATCCACTCATCTCTCATCCCAGAGATTTTTCCAACTCCATGTTTAGACATATTATTACCTGGTGTTCCATCAGACTCTCTGACTCATTTGTTGAGGTCGTCTCGGGTATTTGGGGGGCGCCTATTGATTTTTCTTGGTTGCTTAGACAAATCGTTGCGTCTTTCGTTTGCTCTTCTTCCTCGTCCTCTCCATCTTCCTCCTCCTCATGCTGGGCAGCCTCCTCGGTAGCTCTTCTTTCCTCCGCTCCGGAGATCCTTATCGAAGCCCAAGTCCTAGTCTGAAGTTTTTATTAAACTCTGCATAAGTTACTTTTTGAGAAGAAGGACATTTAGCTTTTGTGTGTCCAAACCGAAGGCATTTGAAGCACTGCACCAATTGTAAAGAAGATGAGAGTTCAACCTTTCGGCCTCCTACTGATATAACAGTCGGAAGTTTTTTTCCTCGGTTTTATGCGGAACTTATTTTCCCAGACATAATTGATCTAAATATATTAGAGAAAGATTTGTCCTCATCGTTCTCTGTCTCAACAAAGTGAGGAACATTTTCAAATTCTCCAATGACATCTCCATACTCATTCATGATCTCCTTCAACTCTTATAAGTTAGTCTCAGATCCATTTTTTATTATAACATCGATGGGGTTTTGAGCTGCTCGTGCACTTTCAAGTCCTCTTATATTAAATTTGACTTCTTCATTCAAATGAACGGGTTCTTTAATAAATTCAAATTGTGTAATAACGTTTATGGGGTGCTTTAGTTCTATAATTATAAAACCTGCAGCCCTATTACAACCGTTAATCCTCACTACATCTTCTCCTCTCATGTTGAGAATTTCGAATAATCTTTTATAATTGACTATTTTAGGTGAGAATCCTCTCAAACCTTTGCCATCATTATCTCTCCAGTCTATAAATATATTTTTCCATAGAGGGTTAGTATTTATAATTTATATTCACGCTTTTGTGTCCTTGTGAGCTGGAGTAAGACAGAGGTTCGCTTTTACCAGTTGATCTCCCTGTAGCAGAGGAGTCTTCGATTGTCATTTTTTTATCTTGGTCTTCGCGCTTTTTCCTTGCACTCCTCCTCCCCGCAGAGCTTCCCCTCTTCTTTTTCCTGCAGATCTTCTGATTTGTTCTTCTTCCATGCTCTCCTTTTCTCCGTCAGGGGTTCAGCAAGAGGGAGTGTTGACATTGAAGTTAGAAGGCGTAAGTAAAGGCTTACCAATGACGTAGCGTGACGACAGTGATGAAATCCCAGGAGGAAAACCGAGCCCACGGTAAGACAAATTATGGTTTTCCGTGAGTGACTTGAGGCACTTATGGATATCCGACGTAGATATTCGAGTAAATATCTCTATTTGATACCAAAAACTCCTCACTAAGCCTCTGTAACACTGTTAAATTATTTTATTAACGCACAAAATAAATAAACGTGTGCTTTAGTCACTATACATAAATCATCCAAAGTGTTCAGGACTGCTTATTTGTTGCCAAACATGACAAGCCTTTTACAGATTTTGAGAAATTGATCTTCAAGAAGCAAATTCACTCAATTTTGGTCACATTCTGCACAGCAAGACAGTCTGTTTTGACATATTTGACCAAGTATCAACTCAAATGAAACATCAAATTGTGAGAAGGATAATTGAAAATAAAGTAAAATTACTGTTTTGGCTGATGAGTCAACCAGTGTGGGCACAAATCGACACTGATTGTGTTTTTAAAGGCCAGCATTGACGGTGAGATGGAGCCCATTGCTTTTCCCTTAGATTTGATTGAGCTGGACAATTTGTCTGCTTCTCACATCAAAGGCAAGATAATGTACTGTCTCCTCAACAGTGGATTCACAATGGAGCTCCTGCAGGAGATGCTGATTGGATTTTGCAGTGAGGGGCCAATGTGATGCTGGGAGTGAAGTCAGGCGTTGGAAGCTGCTCCAAGGTGACTTCCCAAATATAATTCTATGGCACTGCCTGAATCATAGGCTGGAGCTGGCGGTGGCTCAGGCATTGGAAGCCACTGGAGGGACGAAGGACTTCCAGGCGTTCCTTAGTGCCCTGTATACATTATACAGTCAGTCCCCAAAAAGCATGCGGGAGCTGAGTGAGTGCGCCACAATCTCCAAATCACATTGAGAAGAATTGGAAGAGTTTTCGTGTCCGATGGGTGGCTTCCTCATGGCGAGCTGTTAATGTAGTCTGGCATTCCTATGGAGCACTTGCGCAGCACTTCCGAGATGCATCAGAAGACAGCACAAAAGATGCAGAGAGAGAGCCAAATTCCAAGGTTGCTCTCTAAGTTGTGCTCCATCAATTTTCTGGAAAATCTTGCTCTGATGGCTGATGTTCGGATAGAACTGAAGAACCTCTCTGAGATTCTTCAGAACAGGAGGATCACTCTCCCTAAGGCTCATGACATCATGCTAACATACATCAAGAGGATAGAAAGCCTTATCACATACCCAGGACAACATACAGTTGAGGCAAGTCAGGCCGAGAAAGACATGAAATTCAAGGAAGAAGATTTAAAAGTCGGCAGGCCCCCATCATTGATGCATCACAGTTCATCCAAGCAGGTAGACAGTTTGAATGAGAGGCTCTTCACAACCACAGCCAACAGAGCACAGGTCAGTGTTGCTGCTCAAAGAAAAGAAATTTACACCACACTGATTACCAAATGGCAGTCCTTGACCCAGAGAAATGGGATAATGCCAATCCCAGATATGGGGAGGATGAGGTGAGGGCTTTGTGTCATACTCTACATGTAAATGAGAAAACAACACACCTTGGATTGGTTGAATATAAGGCAAGTGGAGGGAGAAGGATTCCAAGCAACATGAAAAAGTTGTGCATAGCAGTAGACACCCTCTCAACAGTAATGCAGACTGAGAGGGGGTTCAGCGCAATGAACAATATCATTACAGAGTACAGGAGCGAACTGACAACCAAAATGCTGCAAACCTTCTCTTCATCAGTACAGTTTGGCCCCCCAACCAACCATGGAATCCTTTGCCATTGTGAAGACCGGCTGCCAAAGGGAGAAGAGCAGACATTCCACATCTGGCATGGCTCGCCAGCACCCTGAAGAGGATAACTACTTCAGCCCCGTTTGGAATTTGTTTTAAATATTTTGTTTGGATGGAGGTAATCCACCATTTTGCATGTGTCATGGCTCACCAGAAACCTGAAGATGACAACTAGGCCTACTTGGATTTTATTTTTTATTTTTTTGTTTCTACCATTTTTTATTTTCAGTCAAGTAACTAATCTGGAATGTGTTTTAAATATGTTGGATTGAGGGAATCCTCCATTTAGAATTATTCATGTGGTTACTTCAGTTCAGTAAGTTAGAAATTTATTACTGTTTACAATAGACAAACATATACAGATATACAAAACTAAAGTAAAGAACACAACCACACATTGGGGTATCTGTGTTACGACAGTAAAAGTAAATTAATCATATATATATTAAAAAAATTCATAATAACATTTTTCATCTTTGTACATTTTAAAAACTTGATTATTTTTGTTTCCTCATCCTCCTCTTGCAAAACTAGGTGCCTTTCGTAGGACAAGCGGGCATTTGTAGATTAATGATGAGCAGTCTGTGGTTCTTCAAACAGAGATCACATATTTCACTCGTGTTTTTCCATTTACTCAAATGAGAGAGAAATGGCCCATGTCTGGTATAGGCTTGGACAAGAAGTTGGGCATCTTGATGTCGGCGTTTGATGGGTTTTGGCTTCGGGGTTTTAAGCATGGAGCGTGTATGCTTCATCTTTGGTCATTTCTATATCGGTGACACCATTTGTTGTAAAATAAATCGTTAAGTGTTTCATGTGGTTACTTAGATTTTTTAAAATATTATTTTAGTTTTTCCATCATTTTGCATTTTTCAGTCCAGTTCCAAATGTACGGAAAGTAAAGTATTCACAGTAAAATATTTATAAACTGAAATATTTTGTTATGCCATTTCTTCACATAGAAAACTTAGGTAGGCCCACAAGAATGTGAAGTAGTTAAGAATATTAAAAAGTCATGAAATTGGTGTGAATCGCCTCTGAAAAAAAAATCACAACTGAGATCCATGAGAAGATTGACTGATTGCATTAAATCTCTATAATAAAGTAGAAGTTGTCTGTCTGTCTGTTACAAGTAGGCGGCCACATGCCTGGGCCAATTCAGCTCAAAATTTGCATGCACGTCGCTTATCATCTGGGAAGGACATGAGAAAAAAATAAAGGCCTTTAAGGCCACACTGGGCTAGAAATGGCCTTTTTCATTTTTTGACTAATTGACTAATAAAGCGATTTTTTTTCATAAAATATGTTTTGAAGAACTTTTTTTTCTAAGAACTTTTCTCGCTGCATGTTGGTATGTATCTTCAAATTGATGAATTGTCGAAAATAAAAAGGGAGAAAGAATAAATGAATCCAGGTAGACATTAACCCGAGCAAGGCAGAGTTTCACAGAGAGCGCTCAAAGTTAAACAAACAGGTTTCTTCTCTCTCTTCCTATTGTCAGCAAACCAGATCATCTGGGAAGGACATGAGCTGCTTTGAAACCGCCTACAAACTCTTGAAATCGGCAAATTGCATGTGCCGACCTTGCCCGAGCAACGCCGGGCACATTGCTAGTATTTAAATAATGTGAAAAGAACATGAAGTACATCCCCGCCGGTTAATAAAAAATAATAGATTTTACAAGATAATCCAGAAAACTGCCTTCCATCGAGGGAATTCTTATTTACAAGAAGTTATTTCTTTTTTATATTTATAGGTGGCAATATTATACATAATTACCCCTGTGACGTCATGAGCCTGGATAGGTTATTATAGTCTGTATCAAATATTGGTTTCGGAATACATTATTCTCATCCATTGAAATTGGTAATTTTGAACAATTAAGGGTGCAAAATGGGCATTTATATATCATTACCTTAAGTTTAATTAATTCAAATCAAGTTAAATACTTTGTCATATATTTTTATGTGTTTTACGCCTTTTTACACATTGCCGATTATCTACATTGCCCGGAACATATATATAAATATATATATATTATATATATATATATATATATCTATATATAATATATATATATATATATATATTATATATATATATATATATATAACTCTTATTACCCCTTCGAAGGAGGTATTGTTCTCACTAGCGTTTGTTGGTTGGTTTTGTTTGTCAGCAGAATAACTCAAAAAGTACGGAACGGATTCGGATGAAACTTTGTGGAGTTGTTGGAAATGCTAAAAGAAAGAAGTGATTAAATTTTGGCATCTCTGAGTGCTTCTTTAAGATGCAAAATGAGCTAAATACTAATAAATATTTCAAGTTAGCCTACTCTGCCAATAGATGTCGCTTTGCTGTGCTCTCCTCTTTGATGACGTCAGTTTCTTTTTCTTCCATTACCTCTAGAGTGTAAATAAAGGACAGTGCATAGAGGGTGGAAATGACAATAAGACCAAGTGATTCATTGGTGGGGATCGGCGGAGGTTTGCACTCTCTGAGTGCTTCTAGTTTAACTCTAAATTTCTCTTACATGTTCAAATGAATAATATGTAAATTGACTTTCATCAAGAAGAAATTGGAGTGCCTGGCGATATTGAGAGTTAAATAAGAGAGTTATATATAATATATATATATATAAATATCTATATTATATATATATATATATATATATATATATATATATATATATATATATATATAGATATATATATTTATTTATTTATAACTGTCTTATTTAAATCTCAATATCGCCAGGCACTCCAATTTCTTCTAGATGAAAGTCAATCCTCTCTCAATTAATAGTTATACCTCAGGGCATAATTATATTCGGATATTACAACGACATCATCCTTTAAAGTAAAATCAATAATATATATAGGCCCTCCTTTCTCGATAATACATATACATTTCACCTTTGGCACAAAATATATATGAGAAAGATGTCATAATTATTACGTCCTTAGTCACAAGGCATAAGTTTGTATGACAAATACAAGTTTTGGTAAGCCAATTAAATTGCAAAACCTTTCAATTACCACTTCAGTATTAAATTTCTATATATAAATTCATTATGTAAGTTTTTATTACACATTTTTGATTAAGAAAAAAACCTATTAAGAAATAAATCTATATTCTACGTGAACTTGTCATTCCTGAATGATTCGTTTTGATATAAATAATTAACTCCAAATATAATTTGCTAGGTTTTTATTACATTTTTTGATGATGAAGAAAAAAACCTTTTAAGAAAGAAATCTATATCCTACGTAAAAAGCCCAACGTGACCATTGTCATTCCTGAATGTATAAAGCTAATTTGTGGACTTGCTGATGGATATTTGTATAGAGCCATATATGTGAGTGTTCCTGATTTTCCAAAAGAGAAAGGCTTTCATGCCTTAGAATGGGGATAAATTAATGGTCAAAACAGATAATGGAAATTATCTTTCCATTATTCATTTCCACGTTTTTTTGTTGTTGCTGTATATCAGGAAAAATGTATGCAGGGAAGAAAAAAAATAAAGGATTTGTAAATAATGACTAAGGAACTTCCATGGATTATTATAATTTTATATATATATAAATACTAGCGAATGTTACCCGGTGCTGCCCAGGATTTTCAAACTGGACAATAGTCTGGAATGGAAAAAAAATCATACGAATAATTTTAGAGATGTCATCGCATGTGATTTTTCATATTAAAATGAGTTCCTTAAAAAGTTGTCATTGGGTCTTCATTACCATGTTTCCGTTTTGTATTCTTTATTGGTGGGTATTTAAACATCCTAAAAGAAGAAATCACACGAATAATTTCAATGATGTCATCGCATGTGACTTACATATGAAAATCAGTTCCTTCAACAGTTGTCATTGGGTCTTCATTGCCATTTTTTCCGTTTTGTATTCGCTCTGCTATATCATTAACAACTTTTAAGTTTTTATAATTTCATAAGATTAATATAAAAATCACTTTGGGGGCACAACTTTATATAAATTTCCAACAATTATTATGGGAGTTCCAAAGCCTTAAATATGACGTCACACTCCCTATTCTCTCCTAGCATGTTGAACTCCTTCTCTCTGATATACCGTATGTCTATGTATTTTGCTTCACTTCTCTCGCTTCTCTTTTTTCTTTTTCTTTCTATCTAGTTAAAAGGGATTACCAAGCGGTAATTGTATATTCTCATATCAAAAGATCAATTTTTTGGGAGAGTACGTGCAAAAATGTATTTACTTAGAGCTTTTAAAGTATACCGATTTTAAGAACACAAACATATCAAATGAAAGCTTGGTAAACCAGCTTTGATATTTTGGTATACTAAATCATGTCAATTAATAAGTGGAGAGTTATATATACATTAAAAAACAACTCTTGATTACAAAACGACGCATATAATGGATTATAAATGCGTCAGAGACAAAATATAATTTTGAGAGGATACATGACGCAAATTTAAAAAAAAAATATTTTTCATAATTGATTTCTTCTGGGTCAATACAGGCTCTGAATCATATGATGTAAACTCAGATTGTACTGAATTCTGAATTGATAGAATGCAACCAAAGTCATTTTTGGATTTATCATCCAAAGTTTACTAAACTTAAAAATACTATTTACTTTGAAGCGAACAAGTCTTCTTCTACAGGCGAATAAAGTTAATTGATACAAAAAAGCTATGAAATATGCTAACATTATACACTCCATTTTTTTACTGAAAACTATACTAAAACTTTGTTTTAGTAAAGAAAAACACATCAAAAATACGTCTGGTAGTAAAGTATTATTGAAGTCTGTAACGCCCACCATTTTGAAGAAATTTGCGGAAAACTATATTTTTACTAAATTTTTAAAACATTGACCTCGTTGCACAACCCCGTAATGTTGACAAATTTTGTTCAAACTTTTATGTCGTCTTCTTTTATCACCAAGGAACAGAGAATTCACAATGTTACTAACATTTCAAACATTTAAAAAATTTGAACAGCCCTTATATATATATATATATATAATATATATATAATATATATATATATAGATATATATATATATATATAATATATATATATATATATATATATATTATATATCAATAGACTGTGAGCTTGTAAAACGTACAATATATATATTTGATAAAATAGATTTGTGCAGTTTTTGTTTATATGATCCGATAGAGTTATATGAGTATATTTATACAAATTATAGAAATAAAACTACTCAATCGAACCTTTGATCTTATCGTTGAAAATAGTGGATATTAAACTTCCCCTTATGGGAGTCAAATATTTGCCCTCAACAACCTGTTTACTCATTTTTTAAATATGGAGAGCATAGAATATGTAAAATATAAATATATATACATATATATATTCGGAGTTGACTAGAGCCAAACACTTGACTTTCCGCCATTCGGTCATGGAAAGTAAAAATACCCCAAAAGGTTCATTAAGCAAGATAAAATCCGCTAAAAATAACAATATCTATTCACATTTTTTCTTGATTGATTAATGCTCTGAAGCAATTTAGAAAGCATTACTAACATTTGCATGAAAATTAAAAGTTTTTTGTTTTGATTTATTGTTTGTTTCGTATTTTAATGAGTAATAAATCTCTCTAACTATATGTATATCTAGCAAATCCAATTAAAATTCGTTTTATAAGTGAAGGGATTTTCTATGCAAATTATTAATGTAATCATATCAAATTGCTAATGCAAATCCTAATTACCCACAAATTAAATATACTTCATTTAGATTACATATTTCTTCTATCTAGAGATCAAAGCACTTGTTATGCTCGTACATCTCATTATCATACACATCAATAGACACTTAGTTTACAGGTATATAATTAAGCAAAATACTTAGGCGCATTTACACGTGAGAACCACTGCCACTTTTTAATTAAAATGGGTTAATTTAAAAAATGTTTTTTTCATATTGACGATATTTTAAAAATAATTTAAAAAATGATCAATCAACCACATATGAAGATACTATATATATATATATATATATATATATATATATATATATATATATATATATATATATATATATATATATATATATATATATATATATATATATATATATATATATATATATATAATATCGGTGAAAGTTTTGACTTCAGATTTTAAATTAAAAATTACAAATAAATGATAAATCCTCTTTGTTTCGAAAACTGTTTTTATCCCTCGCTAGCGCCGATTTCATATATAAGTAAGACATTCAATTCATTTTGATGTGCACTACAGCTAGGTACTCAGTCTTATCCATTAAGATCCCTAATGTAAATTGTTCCTCTTGTGTATATACAGGTGACTTTGCCAGATTTTATCCGTCCTGCTCAAAGCAATATATAAAGTTTTAGGAAATCTTAATTTAAGCTTGATAAAAAAAATCAAAAAAATATTTCTAAGATTTTAATTTATTACCCTATTACAAAAGTTATTT
This sequence comes from Caligus rogercresseyi, assembly GCA_013387185.1. Classification (NCBI taxonomy): domain Eukaryota; kingdom Metazoa; phylum Arthropoda; class Copepoda; order Siphonostomatoida; family Caligidae; genus Caligus; species Caligus rogercresseyi. The sequence continues at coordinate 12,256,484 of CP045892.1, forward strand.
ATCTTGGGAGTTTTTAAAGTTTATAGTATATTATTTATTATACTATGTTTTGTTACGCTTATTTGAATTGAACTGAATTCTATATTGTTAAATATCTAATTTTTAGGAACCCAATTTTAAAACTACAAAGCTTATAGTTCCACTATATTATGTGTAATTTCTTATAATAAATAAAGTTAAATAAATAATTTTAAAAAGAGATGCAATCTTAGATGTTGGAGAGATTTGGTATTTTGCAAAGGAAGAAAGAATGGTTTCTTATGGTTTATCCAAGGAGTCAACATGCCGTCCATGCCAAGATCATATACAGGGTGATTCACTTAAATTGAGACTCACATATTACAAACTACAATCTTTGTATTAAATTTTACACAAATAATTTTTAAACAAAAATGATAGCACAATGTGTAATTTACAAAATATATTTCATTAAATTTTCACATATCCTTCTTTGGCCTTCACTACAGCTTTGAACCTCCTCACGGTGGAGGCAACACAGGCAGGAATCTCTTCCTCAGACAAAGAGGCCCAGGCCTGAATCAGCTTCTTCTTTAGAATCTCCACCGATGGCCAGGACTTGCTACACACCCTTGTCTCCAGAATGGACTATATTCCAAAGTCCATTGGGCTCAGATCTGGGGAGGAGGGAGGCCACAAGTCTTTGGACCAAAAGTCTGCAAACATATCAGTGCAGAAGCTTTGAACCAATTTGCTGGTATGGGATGGAGCTCCATCTTGTTGGAACAGTAAAAGAGCCGTAGGATACTCTCTTTGTACCCATGGGACGACCTCCTCTGAAAGAAGATGCAGGTATACCGCCTGGTCGATCTTCATGCCCTCCTCGACAAAGATAATTGGGGCCTTCTTCCCGTCCGACGTCACTCCCGCCCAGACCATGACTGAGGGTGGTTTTGCCTTCTGAAGAGAGTCCTCAGCTGCACGGGGATGTCTTCCTTTTTTCTAGATAAAACCCGGTCATTCTGACTGTTGTGGGTGGCCTGGACCGTGAAAATCTTTGTCTGAGGAAGAGATTCCTGCCTGTGTTGCCTCCACCGTGAGGAGGTTCAAAGCTGTAATGAAGTCCAAAGGAGGATATGTGGAAATTTATTGAAATACATTTTGTAAATTACACATTGTGCTATCTTTTTTGTTTTAAAAATATTTGTGTAAAATTTAATACAAAGATTGTAGTTTGTAATATGTGAGTCTCAATTTAAGTGAATCACCCTGTACATGCTTTACTTTTGAATGAAGCAAATGCAGTCCCTTGTTCAAACTACCCTGATCTTAAGAAGAAGAGAGGCGAAAGCCCTTGCTTATAGGTACCTATATTTCGAAGGCAAAAAGGTATTTCCGGATGTAATTTGGTATAAGTTTATTCCCAAAAATATAACTTTATTAACATGGTTAGGAATAAGAAAATCTTTGTGTTTGACGTGACTCGTTTAAAAAAAAGGAAACACTTTTCAAGGGGTAGATTAAAATCGACCTTGGCCTCTTGGCGGCGTATCTAGCCTCTCAACACATTAAAGATATCCCCACGAACGAAACTAATAATATGAAGGGTTATGTAATTTATTTTTTTATAAGTTTAAAGTCTTTTTAGTTATAGTGCTCATTTTCGAACATAGGTACTTAGTATTTCCATTCGCTAACCAATAGTAAGATCCACTTCATTAGTACACTTTAATTATTGGAAACTTACTGAGTTACTGAGGATTATAACACAATATTATTATTACTATGTAATCACTCTTACCCAAGGTACTACTTTACATTGACCACTTACAAAAAAAAACATAGTGGTAGGTAAATATATATACCTCTATTAAAGGTGCCATTGTAGCGCGAAGGAGAAGTGAGGACTCAAGAAGTTGTTGTGTAAGAGGTTGTTTATTTGTCTCTTACCTGCTGCTTAAATAGCTACAGACAAGAGTACTTACGATTAGAACCTGCTGAAGTGTGAGATAAGGAGGCGTAGGTAGACCATAGTATATGAAGACATAGAGAGCTTATTGGATTCTTCAGAGAAATATGTGATGTATTTTCTTAAAATGAAGCATGGGCAATATTTTTACAAAATACGAAAAACAAGCGTTTGCTATTCTGTGAGAGATTCCTTACATTTTTTATGACTTAATTTTTTTTAAAATCACTAGAAAATGCACTTTCGGAAATTTAATTATCCTTCAAACCCCCGTTAAAAATATATCTAGATACAGTAGTTGGTATCCTTAGCTTTATTATTTCATAAAGAAAAAAAATATAAAGAATAAAAGGAGGGGCAAGGAAAATATTGTTTTCTTCAGATAACAGTAAGAAGATATTGATAAGAACCTGTTGATAAGCTAGAGCAATGAATACTAAAACAATAAGGAAAAGAAGGCTCGTGAGGAAAATACGATGAGGGATCTAAAAGGGAGAATACGCGTACATTCTCCCCTTTCCTTATTAGTTTCATAACAAATTAGGATTTTGAGAACGAAATATATATTTTTTACAATTTTTACAAATTTTATAGACATATATTAAATAAACATAGATACATTTAAGACATTCTGCAAATATATAATAACATACATACATTTTGTTTATTCTCCTTTAAGTTTTTTCAATCTCTTAGAATTATTTGTCATATTTTGACTGCTTGTTTTTCTTTTGTTTTTGTGAATTTGATCATTGATTTCCGAAACATAATTTTTGGACATACAATTAAAAATTTTAGCAGCGATTTGTGGAATAAATTTTTCAAAGGAATGGTCTTCTTCGCATTCTGCTAAAATAATTTCCAAAGCGTAAGTATCATTTTCCAAAAGTTTAATAAACGAAAGAACAAAAATATTTTTTGAAGAAGGGGAAGAAATCAACTCTTAGAAGATACTTTTTGAATTTTGAATTTCTGAAAAAAATGCATAAACAAAGGAACACGTTAAAAAAAAGAACATCAGAAGGACGAGTCAGTCCACCTCGATTAATTTGATCTAAAAGTTTACTTTCATCATCAATATTTTCTAAGAAGAATAATTTTAAATCGAATTTCTTATTTAAAGCTGTCAATAAATTGTGGCAAGAATGACAGGCTATAGTTTTACATAAGGAATGCGCGATATAACCAGAACAAAAGTAAACTATAGATACGTCATTAATATATTCAAATGAATCTTTAAAAGTAAAATGTTAAAAATTGGAAAATATATTTAGAGAAGACGACTTAATCTTTTCATTTGTTGAATTTATATCCTCAGAAAAATGATATTCCAGATCTTTCAGTGAAATTTTGCCTAAACTTATGATATTCTTCATTCCAAGGCATTTTTCTGAATCCAAATATTTTGTACAATATGTTTCGTCAAAAATTATACTAATATTTTTATCCCTATTTTGAGTTAGAGCCTTGAAGCGAGCCTTTAGGTAAGTTATTGTAGAGTTAGCCAATCCAGTTTCTAAATTCAAAGATGAAGAAAGTTCCGTAAGGCGACGTATTGTAGGTAATGTTAGAACTTCTTTACGTAGATCTCTATAAAGACTCGTTGAGAAACCTTTCCAGGACATAGATAAGGCGTACAAGGCAGGACTGTATCTCCGTTGTTGTGGACATTTAAACAACAAGGATAATTGTTCAATCAAAAAGTGTAATTTCTTCTCTTTTGCTTCGTCCAAATGGGGCAAGATATTTGTCAAATGATTTAAAGCTGTGTTTAATTCATTTTCCAAGCCAAATAGTTGATTGGTGGAAGAGTTTGATGTCAATGAATTTAAGAAGGCCAAAATATTAAGAAGGGTGTCACATTTCGTAATATGATTGTTCTTGGTGATATGTTCGAGATGATTAAAAGATAGATCTCTATCTTTCACCCTGAAAAATACAATATAGCAGGGAATAAAGTCATCGCAGTTGTATGAAGAAGTATCAATAAGAAAATACTGAGGAATATTCAAGTTTTGATATGTGAAAAACAATATATAAATAAAGAAGGTTAAGGAATGAAGTTTGGCTTACCGTATATGGATTGACATTTCTTCATTAATCTTTAGACTGAAGTCTACTAACGGTCCTCCATGACTAAAGTTCATCTTGAAGAACCATAGCTCTTTATCTTTTTCATCATAATGTTCTTGAACGCCGCTCGGAAGGCAAGTCCTATCCATTTTAATTTGAAGCTCTTCGAGTGTTAAAAATGAATTGGCCTCTTCAAAAGCCTTAATCTTTTTTAAAATTCGCTCGTTTTCATTAAGGAGTCGTGAGGAGGAGGTTGAGGTGGAGGAACGCTTAAGAGGAGGCTTTTTTTGAATAGTAGTGAGGAAGATTTGGAAAATTGGAAGGGACGGCATCTTTTTTTAATATCTTAAGACAAAGAGTTTTTCCAGATCTGTCTGAACGTGATGGATTAGAGTCAGTAGACTCTGGCTTATAATCGGAGGGCATGAAATGTACGTCACACAACGCAGAATGTCTCGAAGGTATCTAATTTTTTCGCGGAACAGCCTTTGTCCAGAGTTGGCGTAGGGACTCATCCTTGGGGAACATATGAAGCCGTCTCTTTTTCCCCTCATTGCCCTTTGGATTGTAGCCACTCTTGCAACCCGGAGCAACACAAACCTTCCCCATTGTCGTCTAGTTTGAAGATAAATAGGTAGTTCTAAAACAATTCCTCTACACACTTCCACTACTTCATTCACGCAGCAATAAATAAATTAGTCCATCCCGCTTTGTATTTTTGTTTTGAAAGGTTGCGCTACTCTACCTTTCCTGATTGTTTAAGTATTCATTGGCTAGAGTTACCAACAGTAGCATTTGTTATCTCACGACTAAGTATAGAATTCAATAACTTCAAGGACTAATTGCGCATTTTTAGGCTATTTTGTTATAATTTAAAAGCTTAACATTAAGTATTTATCTATTTGAATAGTTTGCCATTATGGTAAATTTTGTCAGTTGAGGATAAAATGTAGAATTTACAGGAGCAATGTAATGGAGCTGATTTTTTTCAACTGAAACATAGGCATTCTTTACTAAGCACCAAAAACAGCATTCGTTATTCTATGGAGGATGCACTTCATTTTTTATTTTTGTAAGTTTTCGATTAAGTCACAAGAAAATGCGCTTTTCAACAATTAATGGTCTTTAAATCATACCTTATAAAAATATCTAGCTTCAATAGTTGTCACCCCTAGCTTAAGCATTTCATACACAAATGTAAACATAAATAATATGAGATGGTGTTAAACTGAATATATATTGTAAAAATGTTCTGACTCAGGAGGCATAAGTCGTCGTCTAATTTCTATTCGAAAACCATCATCCAGTGATCGATTCGAAGTCTTCTCAGCCTTAGTCCGACATGGAGAAGATGACGAGAACACAATAGAAAAAGGATGCGAAGACTCCCATAAAGTAAGTAATGAATCGCCTGTCTATTCGCCTCCTCTTGTGAAAATTATTTTTGAATGCATACTCTCACTAAAGGAATGGAACAATTGGAAACTCCTTTGTAAAGATGGACAGGATCATTGGTCACTCCTGGAAAAGTCGAAGGAACGAATCCATTTCATCAGGACTCGTGGAGGAGACGGACAAAGGGACTCTATTGCAACCTTAATTACTAAAATTCGACTGACATAATAAATATTGTCCACTCTGAGTAAGGACGTCTCCTAGTCTGAATTACAATCACGGAGGAGCCACAATTGGATCTGAACTTTTATCCTTCTCATGACGGACAGAGAGAGGAATTTCGAAGAAGAGATCCTTAAGGAGGAACTTAAACTACCATTCGTCGAACTTCGAAACTTGAACATCCACACCATAAACTTTTCAATGATGCTTACATGCTGCTAAATAAATCTGGATACCGTCCAGGCCTACTTCATAAAATAGTTTATGATTTCGGGGGAATACGTTCAAGAGATAAGATTGCGCAAACTATGCTCTATATCTTGGGAAAGTACCATGGTTTCGCGTCATGCCGCTACTGCTCATAGTTTTATTCAGTATGGCTTATATGGAAAAATCCTAAAAGTATGTCATGCAACGGAATATATTTTTGTTAAATATTTGAAAATGTATTATGTATTTTTCCTTCATACTATTAAGATGAAACTACTTATTTTTTATTCAAGTGGATATACTTCAACATATAGCCTGTGAAATTTAACAATTAAAAAATGAATAGTATTGATTCCTTCCAAAAGGCCATAAAGGACAAACCCTATGGCAAGCAACCTTTTAACTTACATGTTTGGGGGAAACTACTTATACTCTAATACAATAGTTTCCTCCAAAGACCTATTTTTTTCAATCTATGTCTACGAAAACTCATTTCTAAAAAAATATTTACAGTTCAAAATTATACTAATTAATACAGATCTCCATATTTCATAACAAAAAGATGTTTATTACGCATTGTTTCTCTAAAACACAGAAATGATATAAGAAATATTTTTGTATTTCTACTTATTGAAATATTTTTTTAAATATCCGTTATTGTGTTGTTGTTTTCTAATCTCCTTTATTATTTAGAATGTTATATAAAAGTATATGTAAAGAAAATAAACATTATAGTTTATAATAAACTATCTAAATAAAAGGCGTTACAATAAAAACATCACAAGAGCAAATTAATTAAAATGTTTCATTATTCTTTTCCAAATTTTAAAATATCTCTTCGACTTTGAAGGGTAAAACTTGATGATGTTTCCTGGACTTATCCATGAATCATCGGTGTCGGATGGAATCTTGAGGCTGAAGGCGGTATATCGGGCGGCAGCAGAAATCATCGCGGAACGAAGAATTTTGGGGTTAAAGCTTTCCCTTTTTGATAAACAACTCGCAATGTAGGCTTTGCAATCAAAGAAAACTCGATTGCCTTGCTTTTGGGAGAGCGGAATTTATTGTTTTTTGAAAGCCCAAATAAAACTGTTGCTTTCAGATACTTATTGGCGCCGTTCTCCAAACCCTTCAAATTGATGGACAGGAACTTTTTAATGGTAGCAACAAATGGACAGTCGACAAAAGCTGATCTACGTCATTGTAAAGTTTGCCGCAATTTAGACAATGTGAATCGAAGGATATGCAGTCGGCCGATATCTGCATTGAGCCGTGAATTTCTTGTCATCGTATATTCTTGTTATAGATGCAAATATCCTTAATCTCCCATTTACAGGGAGAGACAATCTTTTTAAATGGGCGTTGGCTACACCCTCGGCTTCCTCACGAAAACTTACAGATGACATTTTGAGGTGCCATGGACAAGGAGGTTTATGGAGACGAGCAGTCCTTGTTAACGAAAAGTGAAAACGGCCATCACTAAATACAGAATTAGGTGTCGTATTATGAACAGTTAAAATTTTGTTCCTAATTGCATTTTCCTCCAATTCAGGCGGATTGTCAAAATTTTTGAAAAAGAATTTTTTCTTGGAGTGTTGACGGATAATATCCACCGTGGACTCACTTTGAAAATTTGGGGTACATTCCAAATAATTCGTTGTGCTGCAGCCCAAGTCTCTGATAACGCTACAGTATATATATATATATATATATATATATATATAGATATATACATTAGGGTTGTTCTTATTTTCAAATGTTTGAAATGTTAGCAATTTTGTAGATTTTCTGTTTCTTGGTGATAAAAGAAGACGACATACAAAGTTTGAACAAAATCGGTCAACATTACGAGGTCGCGCAACGAGGTCAAAGTTTTAAAAATTTAGTAAAAATATAGTTTTCCGCAAATTTCTTCAAAATGGTGGACGTTACAGACTTCAATAATAATTATTAATTTAAAGGAAATCTAATTTACTACCAGACGTATGTTTGATGTTTTTTAATAAAACAAAGGTTTCAGTAAAAACAAAGCCTATATAGAAATGAAAATGAAAATATTATGAAAAGTTATAGGTCAATACAGGCTCTGAATCATATGATATACACTCAGATTGTACTGCATTATGAATTGATAGAATGCAACCAAGGTCATTTTTGGATTTATCATCTAAAGTTTTACTAAACTTAAAAGTACTATTTTACTCTGAAGTGAACATGTCATCTTCTAAGGCGAGTGAAGTTAATTGATACAAAAAAGCCATGAAATAAGCTAACAATACACACTCCCTTTCTTGCTTTGTTTTTACTGAAAACTTTGTTTATTAAAAAACATCAAACATACGTCTGGTAGTAAATTAGATTTCCTTTAAATTAATAACTATTATTGAAGACTGTAACGTGTAACATAAATGGCACAATATATACTTTTAAAAACGCTTCTCCAATATTTTAAATAATAAATCACTTTGAATATTTCAAAATCCGACGTAAAATCTTTAAATGAGATAGGGAACTTGATGGGAAGTATCGTACCTCCTCTGAAGCAAAGGTCCACGAGTCGTTGGGAAGAGACGGAATTTTCAGGGTAAAAGCAGAGTATCTGGCTGCAGCTGATAGCAAAATTACTCGTAGGTCTGTTGGTTTCACATACTCTCGCTCCGTTAAAGAGCTGGCAATCCGTGCTTTGGCGTTTAAAAAAGCATAGTCCACGGCCTTAGAGTTGTCGGAACGACGTCCTTTTCTTTTTTGAAGCCCAAACAGCACAACTGCCTTTATATAGTTCCCTCCCCACAACTATCCAGACCTCTGACGTTTAAGGAAACGAATTTCTTCAATATAGAGACAGCCTGACAATCCACGAAGGCATGTAAGGTGTCACTATAAAGTCTCCCACAATCTTTTCAATGCTCCGAAAAGATTATGCAGTTAGAAGAAATTTGTAGTTGGCTTGTGAATGTCCTCCCGTCGTGGATTCCAACTAAGGACTGATTTATTCTATGCTCCATGTTTCAGGAAGCTTTAACAAACTGAGAAATAAATCAATCAACCCCTTAGTTTCGTAGCTCAAATTGGGAAATGCCATTTTGAGGTGCCACGGCCGTGGCATTAAATGAACTCCAGCGGCCTTTCTTAGAGGGAATTTAAACCTTCCATCATCAAATGCATATAATAAGAGACTGGAGTGTATGGATAAAACATTGTGTTTAGAGCTTTTCCCTCCAAAACTGCGTAATCTCCCAAATTTTGAAGAAATAGGGTCTCGAGTTATTTTCCCGAATGATGTCCACTGTTGAATCACTGGGAAATTTGGGCTCACACTTCCAAATTATTCTCTGAGCTGCCGCCCAACTTGAGGAAATACGTTGCGTGGAGTCGTTTGTAAGATCCGTTCCGAACATTAATATCATACATAGACTATTGTACGTGACAGTCCTCCTCTATATATTTTGGGAACTATACGAGATAGAAGAAATAAACCTCCCCCAATTAACTTCTTAGATCTCCTAATAGCGGGAAGGTAGTTTTTGTGAAAAAGTTTCGACAACCAGACTTCTTCTTCTTCATCATGGCTCTTTCAGCAATCTCGGGAGATGCAGTGGCCTTATATAAAAACTAGAGGAATCATGTGGATATTATATAAGACTATTCTTTTTTTGGAGGCCATAATTCCTCCACAAAGAAACCAGACTACCAATCGTCGAAGACATAATGTCCCAGTTGCTCCTATGTAGCCCCTCAGGCCCCCAGTGAAGACCAAGTAATTAAATTATTTTTGACGGAGCAATGGCCTACACAAAGCCTTCTTTGTAACCCCACTCCCCTATCGGTAAAATAAAGTCTTGGATCGATTTAATTCCAAACCCGACCTCTCCTTGAATTTCGAAAGAAGACAAAAGGATTTATATTCTCTTTTTTAGCTGTGCTTCTGAATTTGCTTCTACTGTCAATGTAATGTCGTCTGCGTAGAGATCGATCAGATGTCGGTAACCAGGAAATTGAACACCGAATCCACTGTATTTACGTGACAGTTGAGTCACAAGTTCTTCCACAACAGCGATGAATAAAAGAGGGGCTGAAGGGCAACCCTGTCTACAGCTTCTTTCAAGCAATATAGACTTACTTTCTAGACCACCAATGTGATTATCGAGAATCCATTAAAAAGAAGAGCATGAACTGGATTAAAAAAACGGCAAGGGAGGAGTTTTTAACAGCCCTTAAAATTTGGCAATGTAAAATAGAGTCGAATGCTTTTTTTAAATCTATCCCAATCACCGCCCCAAACTTTTTTCGGGTACGGTTACTTTGATCTCCTACCTAAGCTAGAAACAAAGAGAAACCACACTTCAACACGGCCATCGTGCTAACATTCCTCACAAACCTCTCTATTATTGTACTTATTATAGAAGAAGAAGGAAAAAAGATTCGTCATCCAGAGTGCTTCTGCCTTGTTCTTATTATCGTTATTGTTTACATAGATTCATCATTGCTGGGGATCAAATTTCTCGAATGGGAGTGGACGGGGGCATGATTCCAGTCATTATATTGCCCCCGTCTCGTCTCATTCTCCTCCTCAATGATCGGAGGAGGAGACGAGACGTTTGGGAGCTCCTTATCAATGTGGTCGCTCCTAGCACTGACTCGGCTCATGAACATGTTCACGGGACTCGCAGATCCAGATCCTTCTATAATAAGTACAATAATAGAGAGGTTTGTGAGGAATGTTAGCACTATGGCCGTGTTGAAGTGTAGTTTCTCTTTGTTTCTAGCTCAGGTAGGAGATCAAAGTAACCGTACCCCTTTTTCTTTCTTTCACAGATTCAATGGCTGTATGAATATTACGTGATACATCAGATAATTTTCTATTTTTTTAAAATCTATTTGAGGGATACCGATCTTCTTGTTGAGTATTGGCACCATTTCTTGAGACAAAACTCCAGACAAAAATCGATAGGACTGGTTGAGACAGTGATCGGTCTCCAGTGGTTAAAATTCATCCCATTCCCTTTTTGGAATGAGGACAATTCTTCCTTTGTGAAAGACTAGGAAGCTTGCTCTGATTTCCATTGACTCTCCTATTCGAACCAGAAAGGGGGCTACTTCATTAGGAAGATGTGAGAAGACTTCTCCAATGATTCCGTCCACCCCGACGCCTTCCGCTCGTTTAACTTCTTTCGATGTAAGATGTAACTTTCTCATTGTGAAGATTTCTGATCGGGCTACAAATTTCTTCTTGGGGAATTTACTCCTATCATGGCAAAATATGTCCTGAAATTTTGTGTAAAGAGAAGTCTAATAGTCTTGGGATTTCGTATATTTTTACCCTCATGTATTATTACCTTGATGGCAGACGCAGAGTGTTCAGTTTTTTTCCGGAGAGTTGAAAGTCGTCTGTGAGGGCTTACTTCCGTAGATAACTTGTCATCATTTCAGTCTCCAAAACTTTGCTAGTCTAAAAGTGTTGACCAGTTCCGAAGTGAACATTTTAATAAAATACAATTTTCTTCAAGCAGATGATTAAATTTTGCTTTATTTTTTTAAATTTTTTTCTCTTTGGTCATGCAAAAACTTCAACGTGGTGTGCCGAAAACACTCTTGAAATAACTGTTAATGTTTTTTTTTTCTTGGCCAACAGGCATAATTTTATATTTCAAACAAAACAACAAACAATAGACATATTAATAATAAAAAAAAAAAAAAAACGAAAGAACATTTGGGTAAAAACATCATTTCTTACGACATGTATCCTTTAAAACTTTAATGTGGAGTTTAACCATTGATAAAATCCCCGAAATATCGGTGCATGATGCACTTCTCCTTGCATATAATACATGCTGTGTTTTTGTAATTATAGAATTTATAAAACGTTCATCGAGTCCAACATAAAAGGCTATAAAGTCACTTCTCTTAGGTTGATAAAAACTTAAATTGTCGATTAAAAGATCTGAAACAGATTTATATAAAGGACCAAGATATGTGCAGTCATATAAAAAGTGGTCACTGGACTCACTCTCCGTACGGCAAAAAGAACATTTACTATGATCTTGCGTAAAAAATTTGTCTCGCACTTCGAGTGTACCAGAGAGAACACGGTATTTAAACCACTTTTCTGATGACGACAGCATATCACTTTTTATCACACATATAGCTTTAGCCACTGGAACATTTATACAACGTCTTCTTAAATAATTAATGAAAGGTTCCATTGTAGGCTTCAAACAAATTTTCCGCAGTTGGGAGGAAGAGGTTTCAGCCAGACGCAATCTGATTGGTACTGCAGGTCTGTCTACAGACTCGTACAAGCCAAAAATAGACTGAAATTGCTTGAAAGCCATTTTATTTAGAAGCAAGGGGGAATCTGCCGTTTCTGCAGCAAAGTCAAGTCCGACTGTATTTATTCCTTTGAAATTTATGGAGCCTCTTGTAGGAAGCTCCCATCTAAGGCTCTTTTCATACGATTTAATTGTGCTGGTGGTCCTTTTATGATCTTCTCCAATCGTCCAGAAAACTCCGATAATCTTTGCAGCACCTCCCTCAGTCCGAAATATGCTCTCTCAGTATATTTTCCTCCAGAAATTTGTGAGAGATAATGACTCAGTGGTTCCTTCTCTGTCCACATATTTCGAACCCAGTACGTATTTAAAGATTTCCATAAATTTTCAAAATCTACAACAGATAGACCACCGTATCGTAGAGGATTGTGAAGTCTTTTCATCGATATGTTTTTCTTTTTATCTAAATTGAGGAATGTCAATTGCATATACTTAATCATGCAGGACGTTTCTTCATCGTAAGGTGTAACTCTTAAAAGATGGATTACTTTTGAGACGATATAATTGTTCCAAACTTGTATTTTCTCCCATACATTAAGCCTGAGTCTAGAGAAGAAGCCACACACATTCGAAACTTTACCCTTTATGTCTTGAAGATTCATAGCCGTAGAATTGTTTCCAATCCAAGATCCTAAAATATTAATATTTCGAGAAATTTTAAAAACTGGCCATCCTTTTTCAATTAAGCCACCATATCCACTTATTATTTCAGTTTTGTCGGCGTTTACACAAAGACCAGATGAGATGGAGAACACTTTAAGAATCTTTAGGGTTTGCTTAAATGATTTCAATGTTCGTAAAGGATTTCCAGTAAAGATCATCGTCATATCATCTGCATAACAAAGACATTTTGTATGAAAAGGTATAGCTGAAAAACCAACAATGTTTTTATCCAATTGAATCCTCCGATTAAACAATCCAGACAAAGTATAAAAAGTATAGAAGAACACGGATCTCCTTGTCTAACACCTCTTCTATTGTTAAAACTAGCGCTTGCGGTTCCATACTGAACAATTGTTCTGGATTTGGCAATTGTAGCACCGACCATTCTAATGATGAAATCGCCAAAACCTTTCTTATATAATGTTTGAATGATAAATTTATGTGATAAAGTATCAAAGGCTTTAGAGAAGTCCACTGTCATAAGTGATACATCTTGCTTTGATTCTAAAAACGTCTGTAAGGTAAAAGGTATACTATCCATTAACTTATCTTTAATAAAACCATATTGGCCATGATGTAAAATTGATTTCAAACTGATTTTTAATCTATTGGCTAAAACATATGTAAAAATTTTAAAAATTGAATTTTGCATAGTTAAGGGTCTTAAATTTTTTAAAAGTCTAGGATCTTTATTTGATTTAGGAATGAGAACTATTCTTCCGGTTGATGCAAATTCGGGAAAATATCCAACGGCAAGAACTTGTTCGTAAAAACGTAAAAGAATAGGAGCTAAAATCGTCGAGTATTTCTTGAAAAACTCGAAAGTAAAGCCCGATGGTCCAGGAGATTTATTCATTTTTGTGTTCTTGTCAATGGCATACACTATTTCATTTTCAGTAAGATGTTGCTCCATTATGTCTTTGTTTTTGTCGTTGAGTTTTACAGAATCATCAGCTTTACATCTCCAATCTTCACAAAAGTGTTGACCATTTTCTATACACCTTGCACAACAATGTTCTTGTGTACAATCGAAGCAGCTATACAACTTGGAGTAGTATTGTTTGATTTCCTCGCAAATATATTCCGCGTCTTGTGAAATTTCTCCATTTGGCTTAAAAAGAGATAAATTCTTTTTAGTATTTCGTCTCTTCATTTCTTGAATACAGCCCAGTCTTGAGTTATTTAAATCTTTTATTTCGGTAAGCCTCAGCTTTTTTCTATAATTCAGATCCGCTTCCCTAAATAACTGATCAACTCTGAACTTTTTTCTTCTGTACTCATGTCTGCCGACGTAGTTTCTTCTAGTTTTGCGAGATCCAATCGTTTTTTAGTGGCTTGTATAGATCCTTTGTGTCGCAACATTTTTCTGATTTTAGTAAACATATTTTCTACAATAGAAAATGTATTACTAAATTCGATCAAATTATTAAAAGAACTTAAAATAATGTTCTTTATTTGCGTATCGGTGTCTGGGTCATTTAAAAGAGTTGGATTGAGGGTCCATAATGTTTTATTCCTTCTTTCTGTAGTTGCAGTGTTAATTTTTAGTCTTAAAGCTTTATGATCAGATAATTGTGTGTCAATAACATTATATTCTTTTATCGAGTCGTTAGTGAATCCTTTTATTAAGAAGTAGTCTATGCGTGAGGATACTTTTTTGGAGTTCTTGTCTCTTGAAAAGAAGGTGTGAGAAAGATTATTTTGATGATGGCCAACATCAGTGAAACCATAAGAAGTTATAATCGATTTCAATTCTTTTGTTGCATGGGGATGATCGTTGGTACACTTTGATGGGCAACGTATTCCTTGATTTATTTTTATATTAAAATCTCCACCAACAATAGTCGGCCTCTTCGAAATTACCGACAATAATTTACCTTTAAAAAATTCTGGATCATCTTTATTCGGTCCATAAATGCCTATTATATCAAAAACTGAGTTTTGATAGTTACAGTGAGCCTTGATAAGATTTCCATCATAACATCTAAAACTAATACTTGGATTAAGAGTAGATTTAATTAACAAGGAGACACCCCTTTTTGGGTGTAAATTTGATAGGTTAAACGATGAAAAAACTTTGTAGCAATCAGGAATTGAAAAATGTCCTTCCAAGGAACACCTTGTATCTGTTAAAATGACTATATCGGGTAAAGTAAGATATTTTAAAAATCGAGCCAAATCGTATTTCCTTTTTAAACTCTGGAGGGAGTTTACGTTAAAAGAAAAGACAGTCAGTGTCATAATTATTTTTTATGTTTATGGGGATTTCCGTTCGGAGAGATATTTGTCTCGGACATTGTTCTCTTTGAGTGCGATCCTGATCTTGACCTTGATGGTAATATATTATCCGACGAAATTGAAAGTGAAGAAGCTAGCTTCGATCGTCTAGTGTTTAGTGGGCTTTGGTTGCATCTATCAACCATTTTCTGATCCAATTTCCTTGAGTTTGCAGGGATAACATTTACATTTGGAGAAATATTTGCGTTTTTGGGTTCATTTGTGTCGGCGTTTTTTGAACAATGACTAGCCTCTTCAGATGAATTGCGTAGACTAGACTTTTCAACTGACCCTTCTGTGTCTTCATTGTCTTCAGCATTGTCCTCTTTTTGATTTGGGTTCTCATTAATTTCATTGTTGATGGCACTTATATGGGTTGCACTCCCACTCCTAACATCACAACCAGTTGAAACCCTACCCACATCCAGATTAGCTTCTTCACCATCGCTCTCCGTTTGAATAGTTTTTTCAATAACTTCGTTGTTGATAGCATCATTATTATCCGTATTTTCAGATCCAGCATCACAACGTGCAGCACTTTCATCTGTAGCGTTTGAAAGCTTTTGAACCTCTGCTATTTTTTGGAGAAGAATTTTTTCGTATTCAACAATTTGTAGCCGTTTTCCCGTACAATTTTGTCGTGAATGCCCAAATTGAAAACATCTTTGACATTGCAGTCGGACAGAAATAA